>OY482671.1:118553838-119753838 GCA_960531455.1 Urophora cardui
ACAAAGAAACATGAACATGAAATAAGATACGAAAAAAACAAGTAAGGCAGAGTACTTCATACATTACCGAATGAGGAAACGATTGCTATTCGCTACTAGAACCCCAAGAAATACAGTCTTCAACGTATGAGAATTTGTGAATACTGCAATAGGTTTTCCAACTATTCTCTAATAGCGCACAAAGCAAAAAACTGCACAAAGGAAACAGTGCCGGTCTTTTGTGTTCTTTGTGGGTTTTACTATATGGATAGTGGTCTTTCGTTCTATGTGGAAATTATTCCGCCCCTAAGAGTGGCGTTGCACAGTGTTAGAGAAAGAGCTATGTATGTAAATCTCAATGTCTATGAAATAAAATTAAAAAAATAAATGTTTATGTAAATTGAGAGAGTATTGAGATATTCGAGCTAGACATATACGCCGCCGATTGACGCCGCGGCCGCCGCTCCATAATCCGTGAAATCGGCGTATCGGCGCGGCGGCGTGCGCCATACCCGTATGGAGCGAGATGTGTACATATTTTCCTAGTTTTGCTAACTGCTAAAGTTCTTCAAAATTAAAAAAAAAAAAAAAAAAAAAAAGGAACCAATCGACGTGTTTTGACCTCAGGAACACGAAGCTGAATGCGGAAATGTTTTGTTTTTTGCCGGTTAAAAGTTATTAACAAAAACTTTGGCTGTTCCCTACTTTACTAGCCTCAGTCCTAAAGAATTTAAGCTACTGGAAAATTTCAGTTCGTTGGCTTACATAATTTTTTCTCAGATACGGAACTTTTCTGGGATCTCTTCCATTTAGTCCTACTTATCGAGGTCTGCTGCTAATTGTTCTACTCAAAACTGCACCATTTCAACTCTCCTTGATTTCATTAGATGCCGAAAATGATCTCAAATATGCCTCCAGAATCGAAAACTCATAGTTTGAACGTAAGAAAGTTGCTGTTTTTGAGTAGCCCTCACAGTTGTCGAACCTCAACCCTATAGGGAATATTAAAGAAGACGATGGGGGATCAAAAATGGAAAAATAAGCAAGAGTTATGGAAAAAAAATTAAAGAAGCTTGGTACTTAATACCAGTTGCAAATTGCGCTGATTTGGTCAACCCTATGCCACGAAGAAGTAAGGAAGTTATAAAAAATAAAGGAGCTTCAACTAAACATTAGTTTAAATCTAACTGGAGCAGTAATATTGTAGTGTGACTACCAATCGAACGACTTAAGTTCGATTCTCGGTTGAGGCCGCTTGAAGAAGTCTGATGAGGGGATGTGGTGGTCTCCGAAATGGATCCATAACTTCTACCAAAAAATTTTTACAATTTTTCTTCATTAAAAAATGGCCAATAGCTCATTTAAATTCACATAAAATAATTATTAGAATTAAAAACGGCCATATAAAACCAAAAAATAAACATTGTAGTTTATTTAAAAAAACAATCGAATTTAAAGTTTGTCCCTATTATTATTTCCAACTTAAATTATACTTTTCATTATTTTTATTCATAAAAATTAAATTATTATACAAAAACCACCCCAGAGTCATTGAAGCATGTCCTCTCCATGTAAGCATCAATATATGGTAATTATTATTTGGTCTTAAAATTAAATAAATGGAGAATTGCAAAATTTTGTCCCTATTATTTTTTCCAACACTGTATATACATATATTTATTTTAAAGTGCCTTATATATATATAAATATATACATATCTAAATATATGTATGCATGTTTATTATCATACAAAATAAGCAAATGAATTTAAATTTACCCTTACATATGGATTTGTGTATATTCTTTAATATTTATTTTCTTTATTTTATATTTTAGTTTATGTAACAATTGTTTTTTGCTGTTAATAAAAAAGTTTCAACAATTTAAGGTGGAAATTAGTTTATTTATTCCATTCAGCCAGCGATATTAAGGTAACTAAATAAAATTAATATTTGAATAAGGATTGTGATTTGTAGATTTGGGGCAGGCGCGCCGGCGCGAAAAAGCACGCCGGCGTCGCCGCCGCCGCCGCCGGAATCACTGTCGGCGTATATGTCTAATTCGAGCAGACACGGCCAAATGAGAAGCATCACACAATACAGACTGTGCTCACCAGTAAAAACTCTCCCACAATTTGCCATACTCCGCACAATACCCTTTTATTAAATTGCCTGTTGAGAACTAAAACATTTTGTGAGCGCTAAGAATCCACTGTTCCTCGGGTCGTTCTCTAACGTCAGATATTTGAGAAAATTTTTAGTTTTCGACTCATTTTCTAATCGATATCTAAGCTTAAGTTTTTTTTTCTTTTGGACTAGGTCATTCTTCAGTGAAATCGAACCTCTCTTATCCGATGTATGTATTTTCCCCTCGCTATGAACTCGAAATCCAGCACATTCATTCGGTTCTAAGTTTGCTAACAATTTCATACTCAGATCAATATTCATATCGCAGGGCATTCTTGAAACTTCGCTGCAGTGTTTATAGACTAAAATTGAGCAATGAATAAATCGTCTCTTAAATATTTTCTTTCCGCATTAAGTTTGAAATAAAAAATTTTCCCTCCATTATAAAATTCCTACAAATCGATAACAATAGCAGAAGGTACATACATGTATCTATGCAAAGCAGAGTAATACCCTATCCCAAACAAATCACGGCGCAAATACCTCGCAGGCAGAGCAAATTGCAAATTTGCATGTGCCGATTTAATTTACTTATCTTCGCCTTAGATCAACACTGCAGTTTTTCTGCGTTTCCCGCTTAGCAGTGCATTAGGGTTTATTATGCTTTTCAATGTGCTTTGCTTTTTTCCGCGTATTTTTTTTTGCCATCTGCCATCAAGGCCAATCTCTTTGAAGTTCTTGTGCCCCCCTTATTTTGCCATTAGTTAAAGGTTTTTTACTTGGCATGTTTTGTGTTTCCTCGTGTTTTTTTGTTGTGTGTTTGTTGTTGCTGGTGTTGTATTTTGTTCCCAACATGCTACACTAATCTGCACATCGCATCTCACACTGCACTGCATTGCTCCGTTGCACGTTGCAAATGCATGCGGCACTTGCATTGTGTTGTTGTTGGATGCAACACGCTGGCGCCAACGCAAATTTAATTTAACATTTTGTTGTTGTTGTTTTTGTATTACTGTTGTTATGCTTTCAATTTCAACGTTTTTTTCTTCTTTTTTTTTAGTATGTATATATGTATGTATATTCACTCTATTTATTTTTTTAGATATGTACGTACATTAGACCGTCTCGCCTTATATGGACCAAAAAAAAAGTCCAGCGTACGCCCGCCCCCCCCCCCCCCCCATATGATTTCTTTTTCGAAAGCATTTCTGGAAAATTTTTCTATTTTTTTTTGGACGCCGCTAGATGTCGCTAAAATTTATTTTTTCATATCCTCGGTATTTATGGTCCGATTTCTAAAATTGATACACCAATCTGTTTGGCTTGAGGAGAGGGTTTCAACTTTATAATTGTATTAACCCTATGTGCGCAATTGGGGTCACTTCCACCCAATTCTTAGTTTATACCACCTGAATGTCGTCGTCAAAAAGCATTAATCTTTTGCAAACAAGTATTTCGATGGCTTCAGTAGAACAGGCAATAAAACACTTTTAATATTCAGAGGAATGTAAGTTTCTCGCTTCCTGTGGTCTTTTAGTTTCATTTTACAAATATGCTTTCTGAGGAAACCCCTACCCACATTTTGTGGCGAATAATTTTCTAGAACATTTTAGCCCTCTAGCGACCATAAAACACTATTTCCTGAGTATAAGTACTATATTTCCTGACTATGTAAAAAGGGGCCAAAATAACCCTTTCTTAGGGGTGCTAGATGGTGAAAATGTTCTAGAAAATTATTCGGCATAAAATTTCAGTAGAAGTCTCTTCAGAAAATATCATTGTAAAATTAACCTAAAAGACCACAGGAAGCGAAAAACTTATATACCTCGAAATGATATATGTGTTTTATTTCCGGTTCCACTGAACCGATCGCAATACTTCTTTTGCAAAAGATTAATGCTTTTTGACGACGTTTAACATGCCGGCAAAAAAAGTTACATTAAGGTGGTATAAACTAAGAACTGGGTGGAATTGACCCCAATGGCGTACATAGGGTTAATACAATTATGAAGTTGAAACCCTCCTCTAAATCCAAAGAGATTAGTGTATCAAATTTAAAAATCGGACCATAAATACCGAAGATATGAAAAAATAATTTTAGCGACATCTAGCGGCATCCAAAAAAAATGAAATTTTTTTCCAGAAATGTTTTCGAAAAGGAAATCATATGGAGGGGCGTACGGCCAAGTTTTCTTTTGCGATACGCTCTAATGTACATACATATGTATGTACATAATATTATGTCTATTCAATTCATTCTTTCTTTGCCAGCAAATTTAAATGCAGCGCTGGATTAAACTATTAGAAACGCTTACCAAATGCAAAAAGCCACACAAGCAGTTTGACTCGCTCGTTGTTTAGACGCTCCCAGTCCGACACTCAAGCAGCCAAAGTCGCAGTCATCGCAGTGCCAGGCATTCCCAATCCCAGTCCCAGTCCCATTTGTACAGTCAGTTTAGTTTAGTTCAATTCAGTTTCTGAAAGTTTCGTCTCAGCGCTGCCGGCGCATATGCCTCTAATGGATTTTGATTCCCCTTCTAGCTAACACAAGCTGCCATGGTCATTTAGTTAGTTTAGAGTTGGTTATGGGTGATGCGCAGCGACGCCGCAGCCGTTTTGGTTATTTGGTTTGGTTTATCATTCGGTTAGTCTGTTGCTTGCTTTGTTTCAGCTGCTGCTGCTGCTGCTGCTGCTGGTCTACAAGCGTTTATCTGTTGTGTTGGGATCCCCTCGTCGATATGCTTTATTGTTTTTTGCTTTGGTTCTTGTTTTGGTTTTATTCCAGACCCCGGCAAAACTAAAACTGAGATTGTGTTAGTGAGAACAGAGAGATTTACGCAACAGTGGTGTAAGAACTAGGCATGTGGGGCAAACGTACAAAATAGCAACATTTTGAAAATAAAATAAATATTTGAATAATAACGAAAAATGTATTACTTAGGAATTTTTAACTTGAAAAAATGTTTTATAAATTAATTTAGATTCAACAATGTAAAATATTGGAAATTCCAGTAATAAAAAAATATCTATAAGGAGTTTTTAGTGTAAAAAATATACATTAAAAATTTATTTGAAGAATATTCATTGAGAAATAGTTGAGAGTTGATATCATTTACGAAATTTTTCCAAAAGTACATAACTAAACTTGTTAAGGTATGCAAGGATGGGGCGTAAGTTATAACTGAAGATTTAGTAGAACCTTTAAGAATAAGAAAATTTTATTATATGAATTGAAAAATTAAGCATTGCAATTTTGCAACTTGAAAATTTGGTTGCAGTACAAAATGATTTATTATTCATGGTCATACATACGCAATGGCACACTGTCGCATAACAAACAAAGCAACGCAGCCAATGCTTGTGTTGCTTCTTCGCTGTCTAAACAACGACTGAATCACAGAGCGTAAGCCTATGTGTGTTATACTCAGTGTTGCCACTGAAAAAAAAATTTACCGACCAAATTACCGCCCAATTCCACAAAAAAACGCCCAAAAATCAGAAGTCCACTTAAAATAGAATTGCATATTTATTTTTAAATACATATGTACATACTAAGTAATCTTGGCTCCCACTCATTCAATTCAGAACTAACACTAAACTGTCGCCGATCTCTAAATGAGATGGCAAAACATACCTGTCTGCACCTCGTGTAGGTCCCGGGACGTAGGGATATCAATCGCAATTGTAGGGCGGATGAACTTGCGAGGCAGGGCACTACCGAGCAGGTTCTTCCTGACAAAGAACGCATAGGTATGCCGTTAGCTACAAACAAGCTAATTCTTAAACAGCATATCTATAAACTAGCAAGTGATAGATGGCAACAGAAGCCAGTATGTCGAACATCAAGGTGAACCTGGCAGAAATGGGTTCACAAGTGACCTCATCAGTACTCTAAGGAGAGATGACATCTCGAACCTTGTGAGGGTACTCACAGGACACTGCCTTATCGGGAAACACGCAGAGAGGCTAGGTGCACCCTACCGCAGATGCTGCATAAGCTGGAGGCGAGGAGACAATATAACACCTCATCTGCCACTGCTCTTAAGAGCGGTAGACGACGCTTTCTTGGGACTTCCTTCCTGGATAGCCTATGCACAGTCGCGGACGTCGACATAAAGGACCTGGGCCCTCACTGTGTAGCTTAATTCGAAAGAAAATTCGTTCGATTTCGAGTTCTATTCCATATATTCTATGCAATAAGAATGTGGTTTCGAATGGCATTTCGCTTTTAAATAGAACTACATAGTGAGGGCCCTGGTGAACTGCATTAAATTCTCAAATTGGTTCAAAAAGGAGGAGTAATCCATTTTCTTCTTGTGGTATCACAACGGGCCTCTGCACTGGCCTAAGTGCGACTCTATGGCAGCCACTCCAACCTAACCTATTCGTGGAATAGCCCGTATGTTCGCTGGCGCTTTTCAAGTGAAACATAATTTGTGTTAAATTTCAGCATTTTATTTGCAAAATAAATGTCAGATTGTCTGATTTTGACGTTTAATTAAACTTGGCATGCGAGACGAGTCCCAAGCAGGGACCCAAACAGTTATAACTTTTAAAATAAAAGACCTTGCAAAACAGTTATTTTTGCACTTTTTAATATATTTGAAACAAAAAAAAGTTATATCCGGACTTTTATTTTTTAAGCCCAAGAATAACTGTTATATCCGGACCTTTATTTTTTAAGTCCGAGAATAAAAGTTAAATCCGGACTTTTATCTTTTCCGGCCAAAATAAAAGTCCTTCTTAATAAAACACGAACGGCTTATGCGATTGGAATAAACTTGGTACCAATCGATTCGTATTGATTTCCAGAATCCAAAAATGTATACTTCTTCAACATTATATATTACTAATACTACGAATTTAGCATAAACAGACATACATCTATTTTCTCATATGGGCATGAATAAGTAATCTTCATGTCAGGATAACTCGGAAACTAGATCCGACACAGAAAACTGCAAATGATATTCGGAATTAGGAATGAAATTTACTTTAGAAAAGTCTTATTTCGTTCTTCGTGGCCAAAGTTTATCAAAAAGTGTTGATTTGAAATACCAAAAAAATGTAATCCGGACTTTTATTTTCCATGTCCAAGAATAAAAGTCCTTTCTAATAAAAAACGAACGGCTTATGCAATTTGAATAAGATTAGCACCAATCGATTCGTATTGATATCCAGAATCCAAAAATGTATACTTCTTCAACATTATATATTACTAATACTACGAATTTAGCATAAAAACACACACAACTATTCCTCATATACTACCAAGTGGCAAAATACATGGAACTGGTGTGCATTTCAACAGTTGATCAAAAAGAACTTTGGCCACGAGGAATGAAATAAGACTTTTCTAAAGTAAATTTCATTTCTAATTCCGAATATCATTTGCATTTGTCTGTGTCGGATCTAGTTTCCGAGTTATCCTGACATGAAGATTACTTATTCATGCCCATATGAGAAAATAGATGTATGTCTGTTTATACTAAATTCGTAGTATTAGTAATACATATATAATGTTGAAGAAGTATACATTTTTGGATTCTGGAAATCAATACGAATCGATTGGTACCAATTTTATTCCAATCGCATAAGCCGTTCGTTTTTTATTAAGAAGGACTTTTATTTTGGCCGGAAAAAATAAAAGTCCGGATTTAACTTTTATTCTCGGACTTAAAAAATAAAAGTCCGGATATAACAGTTATTCTTGGACTTAAAAAATAAAAGTCCGGATTTAACAGTTATAAGAGGACTTTTTCCCAAAAAGTTAGAAAAATAAAAAGGATGCATGATTGATCCTGTAAAGGTCCTGGAAGTCATTTTGGTGTCAAAGGTGTTCACTTAGCATCATTTTTTGGCCCGGACTTTTTTGACCTCCGAAAAAAAAATAACTGTTAAAATGGGTCCCTGGCAGGGACCCAAACAGTTATAACTTTTAAAATAAAAGACCTTGCAAAACAGTTATTTTTGGACTTTTTAATATATTTGAAACAAAAAAAAGTTATATCCGGACTTTTATTTTTTAAGCCCAAGAATAACTGTTATATCCGGACCTTTATTTTTTAAGTCCGAGAATAAAAGTTAAATCCGGACTTTTATCTTTTCCGGCCAAAATAAAAGTCCTTCTTAATAAAACACGAACGGCTTATGCGATTGGAATAAACTTGGTACCAATCGATTCGTATTGATTTCCAGAATCCAAAAATGTATACTTCTTCAACATTATATATTACTAATACTACGAATTTAGCATAAACAGACATACATCTATTTTCTCATATGGGCATGAATAAGTAATCTTCATGTCAGGATAACTCGGAAACTAGATCCGACACAGAAAACTGCAAATGATATTCGGAATTAGGAATGAAATTTACTTTAGAAAAGTCTTATTTCGTTCTTCGTTCACCCTAATCATTATGAGCTTTATAATGAAATTCGAAATTTAGTCATTATATGTTGAGTTTTTTTTTTTCATATTTCATCAAAAAGAGTTTTATTTTTTTTGTTATCAGAAAGAACACTTATTCCTTAGTCGATATTTTATCTTTCAGAAATAATCATTATTTTATGTGAATTTTATATGAGCTATTGGCCAGTTTTTAATTACTTAAGAAGAATTGAACATATTTTTTTGGTAGAAGTTATGGATCCATTTCGGAGACCACCACATTCCCTCATCAGCCTTCTTCATTATTTTGTTATGAGTTTTATTTTTTTCGATCGAAAATATCAGTCATTCACGAAGTTATATCAATGGAAATGTATTGGAAATTTGTTTCAGAGCACTTCAGAAAAGATTTGAGTTTTTAAACCCAAGCTAAAAATGAAACTCAAATAATAATTTTTATTTCTGAACGATAAAATATCACTCAAGGATAAGTGTTATTTTCGATAAAAAAAAAATAAAAAAAAACTCAACAAATAGTGATTATTTTTTATTTTTATGAATATCGCGCTTTGAGACATGCACACACACATACTCAATACTCTTCTACGATGTTTGCAAGTATATAATTTTTTCCATTGAAAATATAACGAATAATGATTACACTGGATCACAAAATGAAATTTGTTGTCTGTACTTTGGACGTGACTACCCTATATATATGAAAATCGGTCGCTGATTCCAAAAATCGGTTTCATTTTTAATTCTATGGGAAGGTTTTTGAGATATCGGCAATTTACCGTTATTTGGCCAATGGCTCCACTTAATCCTAAATGTCTCTTCAACGCAGTGAGCTATCTTCCTTGAAGTAACACCAAACGAAAGAAAATTAAATTTTCTTTTCATGGCTCCTATAACATTTTTCTCTAACTCTTATAGTTTCTGAAATATTGACGATTAAATTGAATTTTTTCGATTTTTTACGATTTTTTTAAGAAAAAATTGACTTTGTCAGGCAATATCTTTAAAACCAACGTTTTCACCTTCGGTTTTACTCCTTTACGTGAAGCTCCATTCTATTGGGAAAAAGATAAGCTATCAACGAAGAAAATCCATGCTAAAATGGAAAAGTTATAGGCGATCAAGTAATTACAGCCATGTCGCACAATGCCTCCGCACGGGTATATTCTATGCATGTTGTACCAATACCTACCCATCTGCAGTAGCAGCACGTTGGCAGCGCAGTAGATACAAGCCGATTTACGATTTTACATATAGATAGGATGGTCGCGTTCAGAGTATTTTTTGGCTGTAGAGCAGTGTTATTATGGGTCTCTGATATATGTAAATACTTATAGCGTTCCAAAGAGCAGAATATCCTATAATATAAAACCCATTTTTACTTATATATACTTATGTATATATGTATGTGTATACTTACTTATATACATATGTACATTTATAGTTACTTATATGTATATAAAACCATTTTATTGTATATGTCATGGCCCAGAACTTTGAGCAAGATTTTCAAACTAACTAGGGTATTCTGAAAACTATAATTTCAAAGGCAACAATCTTTCGGAAGTAAAAAGCTTTTTTTAGTTGTATAATTTATTTATGGATAATTTAGTAATATAGGGGAATCCAAAGTCGAAGCAAATTTATTCAAATTTATTATTTGAAATAGACCAATGACATTTAATATATGCATGGATCATGCAGATCGAGGTGTGGAATGGAATTGTGGTAGGCCAAGAAAACTATGTCTTTCCCAAGCTCTCAGGCATATTTGCCTATTGTACTTAAGGCCTTTGAAAAGGATCAGGATGTAGGGAAAAGTAGGCAATCAGTGGAATCAGAATTCCTATGAAGATTCTCTTATAAATCTGAGAAGTTTGTCGAATGGTAGAGAATGTGCATTCGTTATTCGCAATACATCTGACCCGATAATGCGCAATCTTAAATCTATCGAAGGCTCGACAAGGGCAGAGAAAACGCTCTGTGCCATCGGCGTCCTCCTCCAGACAAGAAATGTGGTTAGGAGATGTTGATGATTATCACTGAGTCAGGAATATATACAGTGAAACCTCTCTTGGGCGGACACTCACCGTCGGGCAAATTTTGTCCGCCCAAGAGAGGTGTCCGCCTAAGGGAGTGGGTTGCTATTTTAGAAATTTTTTGAATTTTTAAGGATTTATTTATTCATATATCACTGAAAAAAACAAGGATTCTTATGTCTTCAAATTTTAACTTAAATACATAAAAACATATACATATTTATGTATGTACATATGTATACATATACATAAAGTATTAACATACATATTACATATCAATTAGTAAGTTGCTGAGAACTAGAAATGTTGGGATATCTTTGAAATTATTTAAAAAATTGCGAAATTGTCGATTGACGAGGAGTTTTTTGCTTATTTAAAATAAAATTATTTTGCAGATGGCTTTCAAATTTCTGCAACAATTCAAATGCAATAAGGTCTTCCGTGCAAAATCTTTTCAAATTTGAAACTACAGTCAAAGCCATTTCGTTCGAGGAGATTGCATTATCTACTTTCAGCGGTAATACTTTCAGTATCGGTACTATCATCTTCAATGGTTTCGACATTCTGGTCAGTTAGAACATCTAACTGGAAACCCGTGAATGTAGTTATATCTATTCCAATAGTCATGCGGACATTTATTTTAGTTGGTGATTCCCCTTTCATCGTAGCGCTTTTTACCTTACGAACATTCCACTAACTTTTTTTATATTGCTATACATACTTATATTTTGCCCGCATAAGAGGAGTTCGTGTCCGCCTAACAGAGGTTTTTATGTGATTCGTTATGAAAAAAAAATCAAAGTGTTCGTTGACGAGAGGCTCGTGTCCGCTTAATAGAAGTTTATAGTTCAATTCAATAGTAAATAACTGTCCGCGTCCGGCCAAGAGAGTGTCCGCCTAAGAGAGGGCAATTTGTTCTAAAAATTGAACCTAAACCTTGGTGCATGAAAAAATGTCCGCTCAAGGGAGGTGTCCGCCTATTAGAGGTGTCCCTTAGGAGAGGTTTCTCTGTACATGAAATAGCGATAATCGTATTATCTACCAACTCAAAGGAAAAATCATGCACTTTTGTTCCAAAAATTATGTATGCCCATAACTGACATTTGCCAAATTTACAACGTTCTGAAACATATTTTTTGATATTAAGTAATTTACAATTAGCCGATTAAAGCTCAAATTTATGTTCTTTTTTAATTTATTTCTTTGGATTCTCTTAATACCGTGAATTATGTAAAACAGTCTTTTATTTTGTAATTTGTTTTTGTTGGTTTGCTTTTACTTACTTATTTAAGTGTTTAAAAAGTTCTTAATCATTTGTTTTGTTTTATTTTACGCAAGCAGCGAGTGGCAAAAACCACATTTTTCTGCTTCATTACTTTTGTTTAAAACTGGATTTTTAATTTTTTTTTGCACATTTTGTAAATTTATTGGCAACAACTGCTGGCTGCTTTCTGTTGTCGGCTGCTGGCAAGCGTCTTTGCATAAAAAGACATTTTGTTTTTGTTTTTTTTTTGTGGTTGTTGCTGTTGAAAATTATACAATAACACTGCTATTCCGAGCGTTACCGGAAAATTACTTTACTGGTAATTTATGTTGCTGAAAATTGTTACCGTCTTTTCAATTGGTATTCTGGCACAAATGGTAACGCTGTCAAAGCATTTCCATACGAACGGAATGGAATCGGGCTGAAAATGGTAACAAAATGTTACCACGTATTGAGGTGGTAACTTAATTTTCTGCTGCCAGAATACGAAAAGAGTGTTTAAAGTACCAGATTCTTTATTTAACCAGTAAAGTAAATTATGTTACCACACCGGAATAAGGCCGTAAGTAGTAGCAAAAAGTACCTACGAACAAATTGCGGTTTTGTCTGGTTGATCGTTGACAGTCGCTGACGCCACAGCAGAAAATTTATTATCTAGTAAAACTTGTCAATTTATACATACAACCATATAGCTTCAAACATGTAGATATTTTTTAGTGCTCATATTTCTTAAAAGTAAATTTAGAATTTAGAGCTGGAGTCTTTATTTTATACTTAAGATGAATTTGTTTTGCTTTTGTTTAAACTCCTTTGGTATATAGATTTTGTAGTAGAGAGAGTTTCTTCCTTAGAATAATACGATTGTAACAGCAAATTATTTAACAGAAAGTGAATATACTAGGCTAAAATAAAATTAAAAAAAAAAAAAAACGAAAAAAGAAAAAAAACTTGCTGCTTAAACTCAGCACGAAGCGGCTTCATTAATTCAAGCCAAACACGAAAATTGTATAATAAAGTAACAAAATCTTAATACTTGGAATATCTTTTAATCATATAGATAACATCTTTTTTGTACACATATGTATTTATATAAGTATGTATGTAGGTATATAATTTTAAATCACCAACCAACCGTGCATTGAACGTTGTGGAGAGCTAGAGGCAGCGCGCGTTGACTTTCTGATTGATAGATTTTAAGCGACAGGCATTTAAAATTTATCACGAACTTAAAACGTCTTGCATTTATTATTGTTGTTATGGTTTTGCACTGGCATTCAAGTTATTAAAAAAAAGTAATGTATTCTCCAGAGGCAATTAACAGCTCGCAGAGAACTTAATTGTGTAATGTAAAGTTTTTTTTATGCCCCAGAAGTTTACATAATTACACCGCAATCCTCTTTTCTTCTTAACTTTAAATTTCATGGCATTTTTTTTTACATTCCAAGAAATAAATTTTGTTACTATATTTGACGTAATTTAAAGCTTAGTATAGCATATCATATTCTGATAGAAATATATGTATGTACATACTTAAGTCTTTTTGAAAGCCGCTTAGCTTAAGAGCATTTATTTTCTTTGTCACACTTCGTTAAAATACTATTCCAAGAAAAGGTACCCAAAATAGAAAACCTTGCGTGTTGGAAAAAAAGTGTGTTTATGTGATAAAATGGCTTCAAATTTTTGTCGGTAGCTGTCTCCGAATCTAGCCAAGACTCAACCCAACACCGTTCGTTAAAGTACGGAATTGGAAAAAATTTTCTAACGTGCGGTATTCGCGGATAGTTTCGAAATCGCGGAGACATCTATCGACAAAAAATTTAAACCATTTCACTTATTCACAATTCGATCTTCCGAATTTTTTTTACATTTGTGGAGTTATCCAACCAAATAAAACAATCACTAATAACCCAAAAAACCGTCTTCAAGTGCAAAATTTAAAAAAAAAAATTTAGAAATTTTAAGGTATGTTACTGTTTTATACCCGACTTTACTTCACTTAAACTTGATGAACTCAGCCAAATATTATTCGATTTTTAATAGCTATACATTTCTGGGAAGCGCATTAAATAACGCAGCCTAAATAAATTAAAAAATAATTTCCGATTTCGGGAAGAGTATAGGGCAAGAAGTTGAAGATTTATGGGAAAAACAAGAAAATAGTCACTTCAGACCGCGATATTACCTTCCCTGGGTAGTGTACCAAAAAACTGAATATGCCATTCGATTTAGCGGTTAATTCTACGTATGGGTGGATATCAATTTTTTTCTTGTGCAAAATATTAACTTCTTTCAGACATAAATCTAAACATGCTTTGAAATTCTGGGAATTTGTGCGGTTTTCGGTGTAGCTCCATCCAGTTTTTGGAAAAGTGAAATTTTTTTTCAGTTTACTTACTCTAAAACAACCTATTTTCATATTCCGGTGCCGGAGGGAGGATCTGAGAAGGTTTAAAGGATCCCATACAAAAAAACTCGTCTAATGTAAATATGTAATTTAATTCGAAAAATTTGCTTATAGTATAGCTACTTTTGTTTTCAAAATGTATATACCGTTCTTTAAACTTCATAACCACCTACATAAGGCAAACTTTCATAACCGCTTGTGCCAAAAATGAGATTTGTCAACCTTGTATTTCTAATTCCTTGCTTTCTCAATCTCTTTGGGAATCTCTTCTTGCTTCTAATGTCAATGGAATAACATTATTTTTTTAAAACAGTTATTTTGAATGATTCAGGGTTGCAACTTGCAGAGTTGAATCTTGCAGGGTTGCAAGTAGCAGGATTGCTACAAGGGGGGCATTTTTAGTGCACACTAGGGTGCGGTGATATTTGGTTTGGATATGTTCAGTGAGCAAACGAAATGTCAAACTAGTGAAATTTCATGCATAACTACATACGCAATAACTTAACTCACTTAAAATAGCCTTTACCAATATAAAAAAAAAATTACAAAACTCCCCATATCACATAAATGATTTGGTTCCAACACTACTTGCACAAGAAAAATAAAACGCCAGTGATTTTCGTATAACTATGTACATACATAGCGACATTGGACCGTATTAATAAAAACCAGAGATGTAGAATAATTATTATTTCATTTTGAAATTATAAAAAAGTCTTACAAATTTTCTTCAGGATCATAAAAGACTTTTGATAAAATTTTTTTCCTGATGAAAATGATAAAAATCTTCTATAATTATTATTCAGAAACTTATATTTTAAAAATCTTTCCATAATAGTTATTTCAAATATATATTTTTTAAGTCTTCAAAGACTTTTATATTGAGACAAATTTGAAAAAAGTCTTTGCGTAATTATTATCAGTAACAAATTGTTTTTTATATCTTCAAAGACTTTTTCATTGAGACAAAGTTCAAAAAAGTCTCAGAAAATTTTCAATAACTTTCATATAAGTATAAAATAAAAATAACTTTCATATAAGTAGTTCAAAATTCAAGCAAATTTCCAATTTGAAATTGTATGAAAGATTTTTATCGAAGATATAAAAAATAAATTTGTTACTCAAAATAATTACTTAAAGATATTTTTGAAATTCGAATTAATGAAAAAGTCTTTGAAGACTTAAAAAACAATTTGTTACGGATAATAATTACTCAAAGACTTTTTTCAAATTTGTCTCAATATAAAAGTCTTTGAAGATATAAAACAAAATTTCTCATTTATAATAATTACAAAACGACTTTAAAAAAATATCTCAGAAATAACTATTATGGAAAGACTTTTAAAATATTTTTCTTTTAATAATAATTATTTTTTGATTTTTATTTTTTCTCTTATAATAATTACAACTCTGATAAAAATTAAGCAAATACTTTTACTCAAGATTTTAGAAATTTGACATCAATTTGTATGAACCAAATTTCAAAATTTGAGTAAAAGGTCTCAAATTTTAAATAAAAGCAAATGCTCAGCTTTTATTAATATGACCCAATATCAACAACAACAACGAAATTGACACAAATTCGTTTGGTATGAACTGCCAGTTAAAACTGATTCCACATAGAACTTTGTGTTGCGCTACGTGACACTTTCTGCGTGACAGCTGAGATTAAAATACATGTATCTATATGAGGTTTCTCACATAACAAAAAGTAACGCAACGCCGAAGTTACGTAAAGCACAAAGTTGCCCAAATCTCAACTTTTAGGGGCGTTGAAATTTTTTTTCCGTTTCACTTTAATTCAAATGTAAATAAACAAATTAAAATTTCACACAATTGAAAAATAATTTAATAGATTTTTATTTTCTTATTTACTTTTTTGTAAATAAAACGGAGAATGAAAGATTTTCCAGAAAATAAATATTTTTTGAGTGATGTTGCAGCGTTCATTGTGGCATAGTTTTTCAGTTTTGCGTTGTTTGACATAGAAAGCGGCGTAACGCAAAGCGGAAAAAGTTTTATGTGGAATCAGCTTTACATTGTTTTGCAACTGACAGAAGTAAAACTCTTACACATTTTATTTGCGTAACGCAGCGTGATTTAAAGTTTTTACTTTATTTTTTTTTTTTTGTGTTATTCTGCGCTGCTTGGGCTGATGACCGGCAATTGCTAGTTCAAGAAATCCAAATAAACAATAAAATTTATAAAGTTAAAATAATGTGTAGATAAAAGAAATAAATCAAGTGAATTGGGAAAAAAGTAGAGACGCAGTGATGCATTGGATTAAACTGTCAATATCAACAAATTAGATGAAGTTTTTCTCGATAATCCTTTGTACATACATATGTAGATGATATTGAAATTAGGGAAATGAAAAAATTCTCTTCTACGGGAGACCTACATACATATGAACATCATTGTTGGCATTAATTTGAAAATTTAATATGTATGTACATATGTAAATTGTTTTGGTAATTCTGTTATTGACAGGTGGGTTTTTATGGTGAAATTTAAGTGATGCAAAAAGGCACTAGATAAAAGAGATGATACTCGCCGTAAAATATTATTCTTCTCAAATACATATGTTTTGTCTTACATTATAATCACTATGCCTCCACTATTTTAGTTGTTCATAAAAAATACTTTTGAGTGAAAATTTAAGATTTAATTCGAAACAAAAAAGAAAGTTTTGCAAATAATAACAATCTTAATCCAATTTTCCAGCATAAACATAAATAATGCGAAACAAATTTATGGAAAAATAGATAATTTAAATCATTGAATTGAAACAGCTGTAGTTACATCCATGCTTAAAAAAAGTTTTTTTTCTAGTTTCAAAAAAAAAAAATAATAATAATAATAATAAAATAAAATATAACCTGGGCCTGTGCTCGTTAAATTAAATTAATCAATTTTTTTGTTTTTTTAGGAAATTCTTGTATTTTACACTAAGAAAGCATCTGCACAAGTTTAGCTATTATTACTGGGGTTGAAAAATACAATTCGATTAAACACATTTATTTACTTTTATTAAAAAGTTAATAAAAGCCTTGGTTCCTGTCAGGAATCCTAAAAGTCACTGTCACTGAATAAAATCACAGTGACTAAAAAGTCACAGTCACGAATCACTCCGTTCCTCAAATAACACGGGATGGGCCATCTCTATTTTGAACTATTGGGGGTTATTGTGGCAGTGCACATCAATTGAAATGAATTGTGATGCAACCTACGCATTCCAGTGCCACACACAACAATTTTTTATAAACTCTTTCGCGTCACATATTTATTTATATTAATTATAATGAGCTATGTACATACTATGTACTTAATAACTGTTTTTATATTTTTACTTTCATATTTATTTGATAAATTTTTTTACGTTCAATAAATATCATTTAACACAATCAATGATTCAAAATATGCAACTAGTAATTTAGTTCATTAATTAAAAATTTATAATTATTTATTTGTTTCTTCTTCATCTTTTTTTTTTCAGTGCTCAAATTAAAAGCGTAAAATAGCAGTTATTGGCGCCTTATTATTTTAGTGGGTAAGTAAAAACTTTTACTTTTACATACATGTGTATTTTATACAGTGTTTTAAACTCAATTAAAATATTCAATTACGACAATATTCGCATTGGTCTTTTGCGTTCTTTGCACAAAGATTTTGCCTCTGGAGACCGTAAGTGATATTTTATGGCGAATAATTTTTTAGAACATTTTAACCGTCTAGCGACCATAAAAATACTATTTTTTCGGACTTTACTAAAAAAGAGGTCAAAATGAGCTCTTCTTGGAGGTGTTAGAGGGTTAAAGTACTTATTCAAAGAAATTAAAACCCATACAATTTTAATATAAATATGTTTTCTAACTACATATGCATTTCTAAGCGATATGCATTTTAAGCCATTTTTACCTTTATAAAAAAATCTCTCAGACGAAATTTCGCAAGTTAAAATGGCAATAAAAAAAAATAATTGATCTCAGGGTTCAAAACGGTTTGGGGGTTTTACTATATGGATAGTGACATTTCGTTCTGTGCGGATTTATTCCGCCCCAAAAATGTTATTGTACCGTGCAGTGTAGGTAATTGGAATAATGAATGACCGTGCAGCATCACGAATCATTTATCGAATTATTTGGTGAATCAAGCGCCACGTGTAGACACACATAAATTATAGACACTTAAGGCGCATTGTTAGTTCAGCAGCAAATGAAAATTTGTATACACACTTATGTATGTATGTATGTACCTCCTATGTATTAATTAATCTAAAATTCTAAAAAGCTGCTTTAATCTTTTAGAAGTTATTTGTGAACATATTAAATCACTTCGCTGTATATTTGTACATATGTACATGTATGTATGTATATATGTAAGTCTATATTATGTGTATATACCCGGCAAAAAAGTTTTGCTTATTGTTGACAAATCAGGTCTAAAAACGCAGTACGCTGGCAGCGCTGCTTCTGTTATGCACTTACTCTGTCTGCTCCTAAAGCTGGGGTTATAGATACTTAACATAGCATGGAACAAGTTGAGAAACGGACCGCTTTATGCGCGCTCCGTAAAAATCTAAATGAATCAGACTTCACTCAAAAAAAAATTTCTCTCGATCAAAGACATAATTTTCTTTATTTTGAACACGCGTCCCAATACAAAATTTTCTTTGTTTTTTGTAAATTTTCTCAAAAATGTGGAAAAAACATAAAAAAACATTCAAACAAATTCGTTGCCATGGGGATTTGTATGGGAATTTAATTTCTCAAAATTAAAGAAATCAAGTCTTCAAAACAAGGAAAGTTGGGAATGGAATGGCGCTTAAAGAATTTTTCATTATTTTAATGTATGAATTTTTTCAAAACAAGTATATGAAACCATGGTAACGCATGTAACAACAATATTTTATAAACCTTTTAACATGTTTTAAGGAAAATTTACTCAAAACAAAGAAAGTAGTGTTCAAAATAGGTAAACAATTTCTTTGACCCCTCCATATATTTTTTTTCTCTCAGTGTTCTATGTTACGCTAAGTGTGCATAATCAAATGTACTCAAACCCCATTGAACAGAAATTTTGAGTGAGTTTGTTCATGCTACGTTAAGTACCTATAACTCCAGCATAACTCTCTAATACTTATCTAGGACTTATTTCACATGGCGGATAAGCCTTTGGAATAAGGTGTACTCTCAGAGAGAGAGAGTACTCCTATGGCCTGATGATATCAACACAGGAAAATCAGCCTTATTTTAAGCTTTACGCCATACAAATTTGCTACCCTTATAATTTTCAGGCCTTATTTCTTAAGCCTTTAAATCTGCAGATTTAATTCTTAAATAAGGCTTAGATTTTTTGGTGGGCATGTACATACTTATGTATATGAATATCCGCACGTGAATCTCAAAACCAATAATTCGCCGCTCAGCTGTATGTATGTTTATGTCCCTATGATATTTGCACTAATAGTTCATTAAAAAGTGCTGTTTCAGCAAAATTAAATAGTTTTCATAATTTTGCCTATATCTATCCTTGTTGTTAATTTAAAATACTTACATACATATGTATGTATGCACATATTTATGCATATATATTTCATCGCCATTATCAGCATGACTTTCATTTTTTTCAATGAATTATTCAGCGAATATTAAAAATAGTAAAAGAAAAATTGGAAAAAAGGAACTTTTACATTACAACCTAATGCTAACAGGCAGACACACCCAACAAGCACAAAGCTTGGATATCGTTTAGAAAATGACTCGAGAACTAGCCCGTTCTTTTAAACTATGGATAATGTTAGAGGACGACTCGACAAACAGCGGAAAATCATAACCATTGTCAAATTTGATTTGTTTATTAACCGACTAGCTGTACCCGGCCAAGCTTTGCTTTGGCCCACTTCCTATTATAGGTACTTGAAGCGAAAAACAGCACACTTTATAATATTTTGGAAGTATCTAGAAACCAAAATTACCTCGGGCTGCAGAGCTCAGCTTAATTCAGATAAGTTTAAAAAAAGTGAAGGAAAAAATTGATATTTTCAAAAGTTTGCCCTTTTCATGTTCTTATCCCATTTTTCTTCGTATTAGTCTCCAACTCCCTTTTCCTCTACTTTTCTCTTTCTCTTTCTCTTTCTCTTTCTCTTTCCCTTTCCATTTATCTTTCTTTTCATTTCCGTTTCCTTTTTCCTTTCCCATCACATTTTCGCTTCCCTTTCTCTACCGCTCTCTCTTACCTCTCCTTTTCTGTCTTTCTCATTTTTATTCCCCCCTCTTATTCCACCTCTAATTCCCTGTCTTACTGTCTCTCTCCACATTCTCTTAATTCCATTTTTATTATATTCTCCCTCTCCTTTTCCGTCCCTTTGCCTTTGCCTTTCCCAGTCTCATTACTCTTCCCCTTCCCTAGGGAACTGGGTTTAGCATAACATACCCTGCATTTAACTTCTCATTTGATACCATCATTGCTTAAAAACATTCCGTGGCGTCCTAATAGTCTCTTTTACCCATAATTGGGTATCGGGAATAAGAATCACTATGAAAATATCTATGCAGCAGACCAGGTCAACACTTTCATTTTATATCAGCTCAGAAGCATCACGGGCTCATCCGGGTCCACTTATTGACCCACATCTGGAAACTTGACCTAGGAACCACAATGGGTACGGGATCTGGAGACTTGACCAAGAAATCGTAATGGGTACGGCCGTACATGATAGTCCGCTCAACACCTTTCATTTGGTACCAATATCCCTAAGATATGTATATCCCGGTGTTATCCGGGTCCACATATTGACCCATACCTTGGGATCCCACCTAGGAATCGTCATTCGCCGTGATTAAATAACAATATCGCTGAAAAATTATCCGGAGCCATCCGGATCCACATTTTGACCCACATCTGGGAACCTGACCTGAATCATAATGAGTTCATCTGTGTGTAAAGGCCCTGCTCAGCACTTTTCATTTGGTACGAATTAGCCATGGGTAATGGCGCAATTTTTTTGGCGCTGATACAATAACGCCAGCGCCAACCGTGGCGCCAACTCACGGTACTGGCGCAATAACACCTTTAGCGCAATTGTCATCGAATAATCGATAAATAACATTTTTTCGCTTGTTACTGTTTACCATCCCCGTTTTATTTCTTTTGGCGCAATTCTGCTTACACATACGAGGGCACAATTAATTTTAATTTTCATAATCATTTGGAAAAATATTCCGTATATATGTGAAAATATGCTGGAAATTAGATTCACTTAGATCACTATCAAGCACACATAATTGTGACGTTGTCATACGTATACATATACTATGATGCTGTTATTGGCGTTGTGGTTGCGCCATTTTACACTAGCGCTATATTGGAGCTGGTGTTAGCGCACGAAATTGAGTCAGTGTTATATTGCAATAGCGCATCATTGAGTTGGCGCTACATTGAGTTGGCGCTATACTGAGTTGGCGCTACATTGAGTTGGCGCTACATTGAGTTGGCGCTATATTGAGTTGGCGCATTTCCCAAATCGGAGTTAGCGCAATAACACCAGGGTTGGTGTTAGCGCAATTGCGCCGCGCAGCGCAGTGTTACCCATGCCTAGTACGAATATCCCTGAGAAATATCCCGGTGTTGTCCGGGTCCGCGTGTTGACCCACACCTTGGGACCCGACCTAGGGATCGTAATTAGTTCTTTTCTATGTAAAGTCCCTGCTCAAAACCCCTTTGATACCAATATCACTGAGAAATTTTTCGGGGTAATCCGGGTCCACGTCTTGACCCATATTTGGGGACCCGTCCTAAGCATCACAAATAAAATAGTTCTATGTTGAAGTCCTCATCAATACCTTTCAGCTGATACCAATATCGCTCAAAAACATCCGAGGGTCATCCGGGTTCACGTTGTGACGTGTATCTGGAGACCCGGGCTAGGCATCACAATTATAATAGTTCTGTGCTGAAGTCCTCATCAAGACTTTTCATTTGATACCAATATCGCTCAGAAACATTCGAGGGTCACCCAGTCCACGTTTTGACCCATATCTGGTGACCCGACCTAGGAATCACAATGAGTACTATTCTATGTAAATTCTCTGCTCAACACCTTTCATTTGATACTAATATCGCTCAGAAATATTCGAGGGTCTTCCGGGTCCACGTTTTGACCCATATCTGGAGACCCGACCTAGGAATCACAATGAGTACTATTCTATGTACATTCACTGCTCAATACCTTTCATTTGATATCAATATCATATAAAAATATTCTGGGGAAAGCCGGATCCACGTTTTGACCTTTTGACCTATATCTCGGGAACCGACTTCCGGATTTGAAAAAAATATGCATATAAACCATCTAGGGCAAGGTACTAAGCTGGTGTGTAAATTTGGTCAAAATCCCACTACGCGTTTGAGCGAAAGCCGGCGACAAAGAAATGGGCTTGATTTTTATATATATATAGATTACGGCGATGTGCCATTTTCAGTAATTTTTTTTTGTTCTCAGATGGCACATCGCCGAAACCGGTTTATAACCAACTCAAACTTGACAAGGTATGACGAAAATTTATTCTACATCCAACAACAAAGAAGCAAATCTTTTCACAGCTTCGGCGAACCAAAAAAAATTGTGTTTGCTGGCTATACACGCCCACTAAAAAATCTAAGCCTTATTTAAGAATTAAAACAGCAGATTTAAAGGTATAAGAAATAAGGCCTGAAAATTATAAGGGTAGCAAATTTGTATGGCGTATGGCTTAAAATAAGACTAATTTTCCTGTGTTGATGTCATCAGGCCATAAGGAGTATTCTCTCTCTGAGAGCACACCTTATTCCAAATGCTTATCCGCCATGCGAAATAAGGCCTAGAAAAGCACTAGAAAGCTAGGAGCAGAGAGAGTGAGTGTATAACAGAAGCAGCGCTGCCAGCGTACTGCTTTTTTAGACCTGATTTGTCAACTATAAGCAAAACTTTTTTGCCGGCTGTGCATATGTACATACATACATGTATGCTGATAAAGTAGTAGTAATTTTTTTAATGTACTACATATATTTTCAACGTAATAAATTTTTTAGCATTGACATTTTTGACATTGTCAAAACTCTATGCAGCACAAAAACAAAGAAGCAAAAAAAATATATGTATGTATATACATATATATGTATTTATTTATACATACATATATATCTACATAATGTAAAACAAGTTTTTCCATTAAGCCATGAACTCATTCATTCACTTACAAGCATAGATAGTACACATTTTTCTATGTACATATGTATATGCAAGTAACAACAACAAACACGATTTGACATCGGCAATATTACATTTTACCCACTATCCAACTGAGCTAAATATAAAAAAATCTAGTAGATAGATGCCCAGCAAACAGGCTCGTAAGCCTAAGCTAAAGCTAAGTTGTTAAACTGGAATACGCTGGCAGCGCTGCTTGCTACTTCTACTTATTCTCTCTGCTCCAAATGTTTTAATACTTCATTTTAACATATTCCAAAGAGAGAGAAAGGGAATTGAGTTTTTATGAGCAAAGTACCTACAATGTGTGGCGAGCGTAAAAATTACGTATAGTCACACGCCTATTTCATTTCGATATACATTGTATACGTACATACATATATACATACATAAATGTACGAATAATGTTTCAACGCTAGCAGAATTGCCGCAATGCTTATTAAAATATTTATAAGGCATAAATACACCACAAAAGGCCTGATTATCAGGTCATAATAAGACCTGAAATAATCTTTATTTCGCATGCGAATAAGCCTTATAAATAAGGTGTGCTCTCAGAGAGAGAGAGAGAGAATATTCCTTATGGCCTCTTGACATCAACACCGGAAAATCCGCCTTATTTTAAGCCTTTGCTCATACAACTTAGCTTCTCTTAAAATTTGCAGGCCTTATTTCGGTAGCCTTTAAATCTTCTATAATAATTCTTAAATAAGGTTTAGATTTTTTGCTGGGTACATAAAGTAAATCTGTACATACATACATATGTATGTATGCAGTATCTATGTTCATCTCAATAATCGACCGACTCAGCTACCGACCGCCAAAAAAGTTTTGTTGACAATTTAATTCGCCGATCGTTCAGAATTTTGCACAAAAATATGGACATTTAAAAGTTTTTTTATACTCAGCTGTACTAGTACACAGAGTATTATAGTTTTGATTTCCTAACGGTGGATTGTAACAGAATGAAATAATCGAGATAGATATAGACTTATATATATCAAAATGATCAGGGTGAAAAGAGAAATCGATTGAGCCATGTCCGTCCGTCTGTCCGTCTGTCCGTCTGTCCGTCTGTACGCACGATAACTCGCGCAAAAATTGAGATATTTTGATGAAATTTGAAATGTAAGTTGGTATCAAGACAGGAACGGATGGTATTGAAAATGGGCGAAATCGGACCATGACCACGCCCACCTCCCCTATATAGTAAAAATCGGAAATTTTGTATCTCAGTCACTAATAGAGCTAGAGTGATAAAATTTCACACACGTATTGAGCTCAGGCCCTTATGAAGAAATATGGTGAAATTTTGGAAAATGGGCGGTGCCACGCCCACTTATTAAGGGGCAAACATTGAAAGTTTTATAAGTCATAACTCAGAAACCGTTGAAGATATATAGATGAATTTTGGTAGGCGTGATATACTTACTTAGGCAAATGTTTTGACGAAAAATTGCCAAAATCGGTTGACGACCACGCCCACTTTTATATATGGGTCTTATAAAGTGACCTAATAAAACATTTTAAGCGATATCTTTGTCAAATATAAAGATATATCATTGAAGTTTTATGGAAGGTGTCCAACTATGGACATATAACAAAAAATACAAAAATTTTGGAAAATGGGCGTGGCACCGCCTCCTTTTAGAAGCAGGAATATACGAGATTTCTGAGCCCATAACTCGACAAATAATCGATATATTATGACGAAACTTGGTGTATACACTTTCACTACTTGTAGTAATACATGTTCAAAATTTTAGCGAAATCGGTTGACGACCACGCCCACTTTTATATATGGGAACTATAAAGGGGCCTAATAAAAACATTTTAAGCGATATCTTTGTCAAATATAAAGATAATTCATTGAAATTTTGTGGCATGAGTTCTACAATAGATCGGAAACAAAAAATAGAAAAATTTCGGAAAATGGGCGTGGCACCGCCTCTTTTCAGACAAAGGAATCAACGAGATTTCGGAGCCCATAACTCGACAAATAATTGATATATTATGACGAAACTTGGTTTATACACTTTTATAACTTGTGTTAATAGACACGCAAAAATTTATTGAAATCGGTTTATGACCACGCCTACTTTTTAACAAAGATATTTCTGGAACACCCTTTGGGAATTTGTAACGTGACATCTTTGTAACTGGAAGTCATAAAGGAATGAAATTTTGCACAAAGAATAATATTCATATGCTTAGTTGGATAATAATAATAATAATAATAATAATAATAACCCACGCCCTCCAATCCCGCCCGACCGCACGAGAGGCGCACCCGCATGACGTACGGATATTTTTTATTTACATAAAATGCCGAGGTGTTGAGTGGCAGGAGTTTGTTAAGCGTCGAGATCTTAAACTGCTCAGCTACAGAGAAATAAAATCATCAGCTGAGTATAGTACAATTGAAGTTAGTCTTGAGAATTATAAAAGAATAATCGCTACTATGTGTTAAGATAACACAGTATTTTTTCCCTTATAATGAAAAGTGAGTCCGAAATATCTAAAAAGCTGGAATAGGAATTAAAGCTCTTACATAAACCCCGGAAAGGTTCATTTAATTCAAAGTTTGATTTACACTGCTTTAAGTAGATAGGGTTGAAGTGTCTTGTTGAACGAGAAGGAATGTTAAAGTTTATTTCAGCTAGCAAGAAAGGAGAAAGAATTAAGCCATTCAAGAGCTTAACGATAAATATTACCCCTAACATTTCTCGTCGACTTGCAAGAGTCGGAAGATTAAGGAGTTTTAAACGGCTAGTATACGGTGGAAGATTGTAACCAGAATCCCAAGGCAAATTTCTTAAAGCAAAAAGCAAAAACTGTTTTTGGACTGACTCTAAGCGATCAGAGTGAATCTGATAGTATGGATTCCAAACTATGGAACCATATTCCAATATAGGTCTTACTAAAGTTGTAAAGAGTGTTTTAGTTATGTATGGGTCGCTGAATTCCTTTGACCAACGTTTTACAAACGCTAAGACACCTCTTGCCTTATTTGCTGTAGCATTAATATGAATGTTAAAACTAAGTTTGCAGTCCATTATTACACCTAAATCCACAAACTCATTTACTTGTTCGAGGCCAAAGCCATTTATTGCATAAGAAGCTGGCTGTACGGTTTTCCGGGAAAAGCGCATGAATTTACATTTATTGAGGTTAAGTGGCATTAAGTTAGTGTCACACCAAGAAACTAAGGAATTTAAATCTTCCTGAAGCAAAGTTCTATCATCAAATGAAGAGATTGATCTAAAAAGCTTTACGTCGTCCGCATACAATGAAATTTTTGAGTGTTTAATTGTAGTAGTTATATCGTTAATAAATAGCAAAAACAGAATCGGGCCAAGGTGACTGCCTTGAGGAACTCCTGAAGTAACATTAATAATAGACGAGTAAGCATTTTTGAAAATCACCCTTTGTGTTCTATTTAAAAGATATGAAGATATCCATTGCAAGAGGCTGGGCTGAAAGCCAAGAAGATCAAGTTTAAGAATCAGCAAGGAGTGATTGACTTTATCAAATGCTTTGCTGAAGTCCGTGTATATAACATCAGTGGGCAAGTTTTGAGAAAATCCATTAGAAATACTAGTGGTAAACTCCAGTAGGTTTGTGACCGTTGATTTACCCTTACAGAACCCGTGTTGTGAATCACAAATTAATGAGGACGTTGAATGAGACAATCTATTGGTAACTATTGCTTCAAATAATTTAGGAATAGCCGAAATATTTGCTATACCTCGATAATTTTCTATGGAGGACCTACTCCCGCTTTTATGAAGGGGGATAATGAATGACTCTTTCCAGAGCATAGGGAAAATGCCTTGTTCCAAGGAACTATTGAATAATGCAGTTAGTGGTTTAAACAGGTTTATGGCACATTTTTTTAGAAAGCATGTTGGTATCTGGTCAGGACCATAACTAAATGACTCTTTTAATGATAATAAGGCTGACAACACGTCCTCTGCAGATATATATGGTTTGTAAATTGATGTATTAGGAGATAATCGATATGGATAGTTACGAAATGGAAGTTCTTCTATGTTGGAATAATTATGTTTGAAAAATTGTGCAAAAAGATTGGAAATTTCTTGACTATCACTTGAAGTGTTGTCTTGATATCTCATAGCAGACGGAAACCCATTAACTTTTCTCTTGGAGTTTACGAAACTGTAAAACGATTTTGGATTACGAATAAAATTAGACTTAATTTTACGTATATAAGCTCTATAGCAATTTTTATTTAACACAAAGTATTGGCGTCTAAGCTCAGCATACTTTAAGTAGTCGGCATGCAAGCCCGATTTCTTGTATGATTTGAAAAATCGGGATTTCTTATTTTTTAAAGTTTTAAGCTCTTTTGTGAACCAAGGTTGTATTGGCTCACTGTACTCACGAACACGTTTAGGCACAAGTTTTTCAAATAGGCAATGAATAATTTTATTAAAAAGTAAAACGTTTTGCTCGACATCGTTATTGAATTTTGGCCATGTTAAACTAGCTAACTCATGATTAAGTTTTTTAAAGTTGGCCTTGGAAAAATTATAATATGTACTTGTGTTAGCTGAACTAGAAATGCAGCCATTAATATTGTTTACAATTTCGTATGTAATCTCTAGAGAAGGGTGGTATAAGTCCTCCGGTAGAACAAGAGGGTCACAGCGGTGAAGGACATACTTAGAGCTATCATCTACAAATGACTGATAAAAATTTTGAAAATGGGCGTGGCTACGCCTACTTTATGCAGCACTCGCTTTATATAAAATACACCGTGTTTTCATCAAACGCAAACAAACAATGAAACCATACAGCTGAGTATCTAATGTTCGATTCCACTCGAACTTAGGCTTCCTTACTTGTTTTTTCTGTTTTTTGCACATTTAAATTTTTGTACATACATGTTGGCTGAGCAAAGCCAACAACTTTTTTGACTAAAGTAAAAAGTATAGTAAATTATTAAAAAATTGTACAAAAAAAAAAAAATAAGAACTAATACGCGTGATGCAAAGCCACATAGATTAAATTTATCCGCGTCAAATGTAATTAGTTTATCATTCGTGTTAAATTTGTTGTTGACACCAATTTTTTTCGGTGCTTTTGTTGGCTATTAAGTTTTTGTCATTTTTTGACGTTTAGATTTTTATTATTTTCTTTTTTAAATTTTTAAATAAAACTTACAGTTTTTGCATTGACTATGTTCGTTTGTTAAATTTTGCGGCGTATATCTTTAGGCTGGTAATCTTACCTGAAATGACAGAGAAATAAATAAAATTAAGTTTTGATATTTGCTTTAAGTTTAATTTAATAATTAGTTAAAATTAGAATATACAATTATTATTTAATTCTAGTTTTAGTGCTGATACAGATATATTCTTCAAAACAGGTTTTTTTGCGATAACGTAATTTGACTGGTTTTTATAAGTTAAAAAAATATTACCATCTAAACTTTAGATTCCAAAGTAACGAAAGAAACTAGTTTAAGAACAAGTAAGACTCTGACTGTGTGCGGTCTTCGGCCGTACCGAAGACTTCATACTTTACATGAATGACGCAAACGAAATGTTTCATTAACGGATTTTCATTAATTTGTACTGTTCATTTTTGTGGCTTATGTAGACAAAGATTTATTATACAATAAAAATTGCATGTCCTCAGCTGCTGTAGTAGTTATATGTAACTCAAAATTTCTATATGCATGTGAACCATCGACTACATATATCTTATACTTTACTTACAATAATACCAAGAACTAAGTTATAATACCATTTTATGTTCATGAAAGGTGTACAACTAAACACAATTCCATAGACAAGCTCTCATATAGACTAATTGATTAATTTAAGGGCACAAAATATGGGCTATAAAACTTTTATTTTCATTTCGTGATTTTTTTATTTGAAATATACCTATATAAGCCAACTCTGAGGGTATTTAAATGTTTAGATCGTAAAAGTCAGGCAAAGACATTTACAGTTTGGCTAAGATTAGCATACTTAATATGTATACTGTATGTACACACACTGAAAAAAAAAATGTCTTTCGATCACAGAGATATTTTTCCTTATATTGAATACGCATTCCAATACATTATTTTCTTTGTTTGGAGTAAATTTTCTCAAAAAACATGTTTAAAAAATATTCAAAAATTCAAATTATCAAAATTAAAGTAATCAAATCTTCTAAACCAGGACAAGTTGGGAATGAAATGAAATTTTTAATTTTTGGTTTTTTGCTTCTCCTAGCGATATGTAAGAATATATATTTTTTTCTTAGTGTACTTTCTTCATAATAAAATTACTTACATAACTAATTTGAGCTAATTAATTAACTCTGCTATTAAATGGATTTCTTATTCAGCATATTAAATCTGGGTTACTTTACGTATTATAAAAGCAGTGATTAGTTACTTAAGTGCAGGTAGGTACTTAAAATATATAGGTACATATCTAGTCCATAAAGCTATCTCAGTGCGAGAGAAATGGAGGCTCACTCAGTTAAATCAACTTGGCAATGGATGCAACAGATTTTTACGCAATAAAACTAATAATTTAATTTACCCGTTTTATTGCATTAACTAATTTTTCTTTTGTGTGTGAATGCATTTTTATCATTTCAGTGTCGTATTTAATGCAAAGTTATGCACGTACAATATGGCTCCTTTTTTTTATAGGTGTTCACTTTTTCATGGCGCAACATTTCCGTTCGCCCGTTCATAACAAGCTGACAAGTTGTCGCCAAAAAGCGAATATACGAATGCAAATGGTTAGTAATGTATTAACCCTACAGCGGATAGATGGGGTACATTATGCATAAGGGGAAAAATGTTCTTAAAAAATATTGCATTTTTAGGAAGACAATGATAATATTCGTAGATGGGGCATCGTGTACCTGATTTGATTTCATTACAAAGGTATTTTTGTGTGCTTTCAAGTAACTCACTCACATTGAAGAATACACTTTGTCTACTGTTAATGGGTTTGCTTTATTAAATTTATCAGAAAGGCCTATTGAATCCCCAACTGCCTTGTGACGGGTTAAGGCAATACATATAACCACACACAGACCCAACAAAATTGCAACCGATCGCGATGAATGTCATTACGCCAACAAACAAACAACAACAGCAATATTTTTGGCATAAAACAGCAGCATCAACGCATTTTTTTCGGTTGTGGCTGTTTTTATTGTAGTTGTTGCTGTTGATAACACGTGCGTCTGTGTAATCAGCAGCAATGCAATCAGCATAAACATTGAGGCAATAAGCAGGCCGATGGCAAGAGAGGGAAAAGGGACAAACGAGTGAAGTGAAACGAAAAGAGTAACCGAAAAATATATACATACACCCTGCAAAAAGATTCATAAGCATAAGCTTAAGCTGTTAAAACTGGAATACGCTGGCAGCGCTGCTTGCTGTTATGCGCTCATTCGCTGTGCACCAAACGTTTTACTTAATTTTCTGTTGTGCGCTCATGTTTAAAATACAGAGGAAGAGAATTTAGTTTTATGAGCAAACATGGGCAAAGAAAGCTCTTGCTTAGGTAAGGTTAGGTTAGGTAACAGTGGCTGTTGGTACACACCAACACACTTAGGCCCATAAGGACCCATTGTGATACCACGAGGATCTAAACTCCTACTCGAACCAGAAGGTGGATTCAGCGAATCTTAGGATTTTAACAGGCTCCAAATCGGCCAAATCGCCGAGGCCAGAAAAGTGGGGGGCCCCCAGAAATTTTAGCCTCTTAGTCCACAGCGCGGGACATTCACACAGCAAATGCTCCACAGTTTCAGGCTCCTCCTCATCCTTACAGCTCCTACAGAAGTCGTGAAAAGGAGCGCCCAATCTCTCAGCATGTCTGCCGATAATGATGTGGCCCGTGATCAGGCCAACAGTGAGCGCCAGGTCTTTCCTCTTTAAAAGAAGTAGCCCTTTAGTACGTCTCGCATCCCAATCAGGCCATACGAGTCTAGAATGAATGCAGGTGCTAAGACGGTTCCATCTAGCACCCGCTTCTGCATGGAAAAATTCCTTAATATTGAGCTTGCATGTAGCGAGCGGCATTCTTAAACCCTTCCAAGATGGCGAAAGCGGAGCAGATGTGCCCCCTCTTGCAAGTTCGTCTGCCATCTCATTGCCTGGTATATTGCAGTGTCCAGGCACTCATACCAGCGTTAGAGAAGCCTGCGTGGCCATCTCGTCAAGAGATTTGCGACAACCCTCTACAGTCCTGGATTTGCAAGTAGCAGACCCAATCGCCTTCAGCGCAGCCTGACTATCTGAACAAATGTAAATATTGTCGTGCATGAGAACTCCTTTACGAAGATAGTCCACCGCCTATTGAATGGCAGCAACCTCTGCCTGGAATACGCTGCAATGATCCGGAAGGTTGAATGATAGTTTCGTACACGTCTGGGCTACGAAAACTCCACCACCCACCTTACCATTCAGCTTCGAACCATCAGTATAAATGTGGAGGGCACCCGGCAAATCCGGAGGTCCATTGGACCAAAACTCCCTATCCGGAATAACAACATCGAAATTCCTCCCGCGAATGGTGGTCGGTGCACAGTAGTCCGTTGCACTCGTCAGAGAAATGCTAAGGATCTCAGCATGACCACCTACATTTACCTTCCACCCCGGAAGTTCCTTAAGCGCAGTCCACCACACCAGAACCCCGTATAACAGGATTGGTCTAATCACAGCAGTGTAAAGCCACAGCGACACACTAGGTGACAAACCCCAATTACGCGCAACGGCTCCTCTACAACTGTAGAGGGCAACCATTGCCTTTTTAACACGTTCCTCAGAGTTGGGGGCCCAAGACAATTTTTTGTCCAGAATTACCCCCAAGAACTTTGCCGTAATCCCTAATTTTAGGGTAGTATTTCCAAGAACTGGCAGTTTCAAAGCAGGAAGTTTATACCTCCTGGTAAACAGTACAAGTTCAGTTTTAGCTGGGTTAATCCCCAAGCCTTTGTTTCTAGACCAGTGATCCACCAGTCTAAGTTTACTTTGCATAATATCGCATAGCGTCTGTGGAAACTTGTCACTAACTATTAGTGCAAGATCATCCGCATATGCTACAACTTTAGCGCTACCATCCTCCTCCAAGACGGACAACAGCTCATTAATCGTGGCCACCCATAAAAGTGGGGAGAGAACCCCACCCTGTGGCGTACCTCTATTGGCGTATCTAGAAACTGATACCCCGGCCCATTCAGCACGAACCTCCCTACGTACCAGCAACTGCTTTATCAAAGCAACCATCCTGAGATCAACACCTAGCCTCGTCAGAGCTCCAGTTATTGCGGATGGTGTAACGTTGTTAAATGCACCCTCCATATCCAGGAATGCAATCAATGAGAACTCCTTGAGCGCAAGAGACCTCTCAAGCTCTTGCTTAAGTGGCGCAAAAAATTTGAATTATGCAGCTAAACAATAAGATATTTAAGTACAACAGATGGCCTTGTTATCAGGAATTGTAAAGGCCTTATAAGTTATATAGACACCACATACGGTCTTATTATAAGGAATTATCAAAATCTTATTTCCATGACGGATAAGCATTATTTATTATAAACCTTTGTCCATATAACTTTTGGTCGCTTAGTATTTTCAAGCATTATTTCTTCAGTCTCCAAATCTTCTGGAATATAACCTTACAAAAGGTGTAAATTTTTTGGAGGGCATATGTACATACAATATATTGGCAGCTGTGGCGTTGAAATCTACAAAAACAAAACGTTGCAAATACAAATAAAAACTTCGTTATTCTTTTGTTGAAAAAAACTTTTCAGTAAAAATATTTGTATGTAGGTATAAATTAAATTACAAAAAAAAAGGATATATCTACAACATTGCTGCAATCAGCGAACATTAATTACAAAAGCAATATTCATATTCTTTTGTTCTTTAGAGGATTTTTTATATTGTTTTCTTTCCGGCAAACAAGTTTTTTTGCGGTAATATTTTAAACCAGTTACCACACTGGATTAGTACTAAGAGAAAAAAAAAACCATGAGGAAAAATATTATGAGTTTAGGAGTATGATGAGTGTTGCTCTAACCCTTGCTTGCTTCAAAAAATCGCTCAAGACTCGTGTACATAATGCGACATCGCCAGATATTTGCAACTGGGATATTGTATATCTAGTAAATGTCGACAACTTATTAAGTAATAAGTATCAATTAAGAAAACCCATAAGGGAGTTTTACAATGTGAAAAAACATTATATGAAAAAATCAATTAATAAACATTATTAATTGCACATACTAAAAGCACTTTTATGTGGACGTAAATACATATATGTACATTAGGGTGGCCCTTAGTTGTATGGAGGAAAAAAAAAGTTTCTGGATTCTCGATCGCACCCCCTAGAAATATGAGAATAGCCAAAAAACTAGTATATACAAAGTTTTGGGTCAATCAAAAAAGGTTTAGAGCTTGCGCAAGAAGCTTGAAATCCTGAAAAATTAAGAATTTTTGCCATTTTTATGTCTCAGACTTCCATATTTCAAAGCCACACTATCCCTTACTGTAATAAGATCTGCATTGTATTACCTTTCTAAAATTACCACAATCTTAAAAATCGGTCGATTGATGATAGAGTTACAGAGCAAAATATAAATCACTTCCCAAACAAATATGAAAGTAAATTAAATGGGTTGCACGTGCATTCTCAAGCGTCGCATGCTCGTGATATACCGTTATAACGGTTCTAATGTCATTAAAATTTATATTCCGTATTGCTAAAAGCTAGTGTGCTAACGTAGTCGCAAAAGTGAGTACAGAGAAATCGTGGCGTGTAGACAATTTAATTTGCAAAATATTATAAAAATCGGTCGAAAATTTATTTAATTGGAACGTCAAGCTCTCAAATTCTTGGTGCAAAACTACCATCAAATAAACAAGTGTTATCAGTTTTTTTTCATAATCATAACATAGTGAAATTATCAATTCGTAATAGTGCTAGATTGACTATAAAAGAAGTGTCCGTATTTTGGGAAAAAGCAAGAATTCCAATTAGAGATGAAAAACACTGCATTGACAAGTTGGAAAATATGCATAGAGAATGGCAAGCTATTGGAAAAAGTAAAAACCGGTCTAGTAAAAAGCAAAAACAAAAAGTAAAGCAATTTAGTGAAATGTTAGATGATTTATTTGATATATTGCTCATGCTAATGCATTACAACTAATTAAAATTGACACCGACAAAAAGTTTTTGATAAATCAACGAAAAAAGGGGAGACCAGGATGTTTTGGTGCTGTTAATACCAAAACTGCCCAGAAAGAGAAAAGAAAGGCAGCGATTTTAGAAGAACAAATGAGAAGAAAGATACGAGTGTTAGACAATATGGAAAACGAAATTGATGCAATTAACACAGAAGGTATGTATTTGAATGAAACTGTAATTTGAATGGGGTGACATTTATGTATTTGTAGCAGGAGAATTGCCTTCAGACAGTGATGATGTGCATACAAGTTTGGAAAGTGAGATGGAAGAAGATTCTCCTCCATCATGCTCCACTTCCATCAAAAATCGAGGAACGAAGTACGTCTTCACTGAAAGAGTCGTGTCTGCCCTAGATAAATGCAAAATTAGTGATCGTTCAGCAATGCATATTGTCACTGCCGTTGCTGAAGCACTAGGACATAATACAAATGAACTCATAATAAACCGTACGTCATTTCAGCGCCAAAGGCATTTAAATCGGTTAAAAAAATCAAAAAACAACAAAGAAAACCTCAAGGTAAGTCGTGTACGGATTAGATCATTGAATCGCGGTATTCGGGTAATAAAACTTTCAAAAAAATTTTCTTACATATGTATATCCCTTGAAATTTTTTATTTAAAAAAATATACATTACATCTATATTGCACTTGAATGAACAAATTTTGAATGGTACATTTTTTTAAATAGATACACTGTGGCACTTTGCATTGGGATGGAAAACTCCTTCCGGAAATAACAAGTCGAGAAAAGGTGGAACGACTTCCAGTTGTTGTTACTGACAGGAATGGTGAGCACTTAATAGGGTCTCCAAAACTATATGCTGCAACTATCAACTATATGCTGATACGCTGTACGAACTGATATTTGAATGGGACTTGAAGGATCATATTGTGGCCTGTTGTTTTGAAACGACATCGACTATCACGGGCGTAATAAAAGGAGCTGCAACGTTGTTAGAAAAAAAACTTGAGCGAAAACTTTTGTATCTACCTTGTCGGCATCATATATATGAAATATTGCTGAGAGGGGTTTTCGAGTGTTATTTTCCCGTAAATACAAGTAATTGTTTCGCCGGTTTCAAGATAATTGGAAAAATATTGATAAAAACAATTTTAAAGACTTGCTACAAAACAATGAATTAAAATTACGTTTGAATGATAACGTAGATACTATTTTAAATTTTTGTAAGGAAGAGATGAAAAAGAAAATAGTTAGAGATGACTATAGGGAATTATTGGAATTGACGTCTATATGTCTAGGAGAAAATAACGGCATAAAATTTCGTGTACCAGGTCCCACTCATCATTCGCGGTGGATGTCTAAGGCATTATATTGCTTAAAGATTTATTTATTTCGTGAACAGTTCAAACTAACGGAATATGAAGAGAATTCGTTAGCAAGTATATGCGCATTTATTATAAGATTCTACGTTAAGCTTTGGTTTAACTGCACCAATCCGTCTAAAGCACCTCTTCAAGACTTATCTTTTATTAAAGAAATTCATGAGTATAGAAATGTTAATAAAAAAATCTCTGAAATTGCAATTAAAAAATTTTGTAACCACCTCTGGTACCTGTCTGAAGAATGTATTGCATTGACATTATTCGACGATAACGTTTCTTATGCCATGAAACAAAATATTGTGGAAAAAATTAAAAACATCGACAACTGCGACAAGGAAACGGAAAATTTAAAGAGGGTACACGTAAGATCCAGTGAAATCAATGAATTTATAAGAAAAGAACTACATGATTTTGCAACAGCAAATACAATTGACGATTTGGGATTTCACCTCAATTTCTGCAGATAGATCCACTTTATTGGAGGGATACAGAAACCTATCAAAAAGCTAAGGATATTGTTATAAATATAAAAGTGGTTAACGACACAGCAGAACGTGGAGTAAAACTTATGGAAGAATATAATAGAATACTAACAAATGACGAACAAGAAAAACAATGCTTATTACAAGTTGTAACTGATTATAAAAAACAATTTGATTCACATAATAAATCATCTTTAATTAGATCATAAGAAATAATATTATATTCCATAAGTATAAGCTAAAGTTTTACAATATATGTAATGTAATATATTAATATCTTATTTTCAAAAAAGCTTATAATAAAAAACAAATAGAAACAAACTCATGTACATATACTTATTATATACCCATTCTTGAAGCCATAACACCATGTTTGAGACATTATTTATTTTATAACTTTTTATTATTTGACCAATTTTTGTAAATTAAGATTTATTTCAAAAGAAAATATCTGTAGAGACTACTAATAACAAGTTAAATTACCTTTCGCACATAACAAATGAAGTAGGGTAGACTAAATTTAAGAAAATGTAAAAATTCGTAATTTTTTAAGATTTTAAGCTCCTTGCGCAACCTCTAAATCTTTTTTGATTGACCTAAAACTTTGTATATACTAGTTTTTTGGCTATTCTCATATTTCTAGGGGGTGCGATCGAGAATCGGAATACTTTGAAAAATAAGGGCCACCCTAATGTACATATGTATATTCACACAAATAAATATGGAATTACTATTGCTGAATTGTTGTTTGCTTAGTTCCGTTTTGCTGTAAGTTATGTCACCTGTTTAATGGTTAACAAAATGACCCAACGGTTTGCTAAGAAGTAATAAATAAAAACTACCAACACTTACCGGTTTCAAGCGTGCGGTTCGTGGCGCAAACATACAACCAGCGTTGGCCATATTTGTGTACCTAAATCGGCATATGTGCATACTTAAAAGTTTGGTCATATGATAGCCATTAATTTTACTTGCTGCTAGTTTTTGCTTAAGTTTACACGAATTTGCTACTGGCTTAAAAGTAATTTTGCATTCATAGATAGATATTTTTACCTATGTATTTATGTGTGTATGTATTAATATGTAACGCTAAATTTTATGTACATATGTATGTTATATGTATAAGCGAAAAATAATTCATGGCCATAGTACTTGTGATAATTGTATTTATTTTATTTGCTGATCCGTTTAACATTCAAAACATTCCATTGGCCATGGCTTGCTTCAGTTAACTGATGTACGGGTTAATGTTACACTTTTTTTTATACTCAGCTGTACTAGTACACAGAGTATTATAATTTTGATTTCATAACGGTGGATTGTAACATAATGAAATAATCGAGATAGATATGGACTTATATATATCAAAATGATCAGGGTGAAAAGAGAAATCGATTGAGCCATGTCCGTCCGTCCGTCCGTCCGTCCGTCCGTACGCACGATAACTCGCGTAAAAATTGAGATATTTTGATGAAATTTGAAATGCAAGTTGGTATCGAGACTGGGACGGTTGGTATTGAAAATGGGCGAAATCGGACCATGACCACGCCCACTTTTCCTATATAGAAAAAATCGGAAATTTGGTATCTCAGCCACTAATATAGCTAGAGTGATAAAATTTTACCCACGTATTGAGCTCAGGCCCTTATGAAGAAATTTGATGAAGTTTTGGAAAATGGGCGGTGCCACGCCCACTTATTAAGGGTCAAACATTGAAAGTTTTATATGTCATAACTCAGAAACCGTTGAAGATATATCGATGAAATTTGGTATGACTACTTTGCTTACTTAGACAAATGTTTTGGCGAAAAATTATCAAAATCGGTTGACGGCCACGCCCACTTTTATATATGGGTATTATAAAGTGACCTAATAAAAACATTTTAAGCGATATCTCTGTCAAATATAAAGATCTGTCACTGAAATTTTGTGGCAGGACTCCAACTACGGACATAAAACAAAAAGTATAAAAATTTTGGCAAATGGGCGGTGCCACGCCCACTTATTAAGGGGCAAATATTGAAAGTTTTATAGGCCATAACTCAGAAACCGTTAAAGATATATCGATGAAATTTGGTACGCGTGCTATATTTACTTAGCCAAATGTGTGGACGAAAAATTACCAAAATCGGTTGACGACCACGCCCACTTTTATATATGGGTATTATAAAGTGACCTAATAAAATCATTTTTAGCGATATCTCTGTGAAATATAAAGATAATTCATTGAAATTTTGTGACATGAGTTCTACAATAGACCGGAAACAAAAAATAAAAAAAGTTTATAAAATGGGCGTGGCACCGCCTCTTTTTAGACAAAGGAATATACGAGCCTATTACTCGACAAATAACTGAGATATTATGACGAAACTTGGTTTATGCACTTTTATAACATGTGTTAATAGACACGCAAAAATGTATTGAAATCGGTTTATGACCATGCCTACTTTTTAACAAAGATATTTCTGGAAAACCCTTTTGGAATTTGTAACGTGAAGTCTTTGTAACTAAAAGTCATAGAGGGATGCAATTTTGCACTAACAATAATATTTATATGCTTATTTGGATGATTGATACAAATTTTAAAAATGGGCGTGGCTGCGCCCTGTTTATGCAGCACTCGTTTCATATAAAATACACCCTATATCGAACAAACGCAAATAAACAATGAAAGCATACAGCTGAGTATCTAATGTTCGATTCCACTCGAACTTAGGCTTCCTTACTTGTTCGTTTTTATTTCGTAACAAAAGTGGGAGTTCTCTTTAAGGTATTTAAATTTATTATTGGAATTTACGTATATTGTAATGTTTTGATTTTTTGTTTGTGTTATAGGTATGTACATATATGTACATATGTACCCGTGTCTAAGCTGATGGAATTTATACATACAGCTCGAGGGCGTTCACACGAACACAGACTATCTAAATACCAAATTTGAAACACAGAAAATCAACAAGGATTTCCATTTTCTTATCACTAGGGGCGGGATTTTTTATGAAATTTCAATATGCAAAATATGCATATAGATATGCAAGGCGTAGTTATATGCTAATCATTTTTAATGAAACGCCTTTCTGTCTTGGTCCGGGATCTCTGGGATGCAAAACAAAAATATGCAATTTCATAAAAATCCATTCCCTGCTTATCACCAATTTAGGTAAACTGAGGTAACCTGCTACACCTATACAGAAATAACTCGAGAATTAGCGCTTTTCGCAAAACTTTAACGTTAGAGATAGACTCGAGGAAGATTGCAGTACTATTACGGTCTCAAAGAAAATGCGACATACCTACATACATAATTGAATTATGATAACTCTCCAATGGGGTAAATTATATGTAAATCTTCAATCGAAATCTAATGTATACATATATGTACATATATACTACATACATATGTAGTTTTCAAATGAGTTTCTAATAAGAGTATAGATTTAGTATATGGCGCGAATCTGTTTAGCTTTTGTTCAGCTCTTTTTAAATCGCTTTACATACATATATTGTAAATTGATTCACGTGGCTGTTACATTTTTCAATTTTTATTTTTACAATTTTTTTTAAATGGAACTTAACTTTCTCACACTATATAATTGCACACTTTGACATTCACTTCATAACAGCATCAATGAATAATATTAAAAATTCACAATTGGCAAATGCTTAAAGCGACAGATCGCGCATTTTTAACACCTCTATGACATTTTCAATCAAATTCAATTAAGAAATCACTTGCAGCAAGAATATTGAGTAACTAAAGGACAGCATATTTGCATACAAGAGATTCAATTGCAATAAAAATTGTTAAAAAGAAATTTAATTACTGGTTTATTGAATAATTTAATTTGCAAGAATTTGTGGCCACATATGTATGTTCATATGTATAGGAAATGCGTTAACCTTGTTAAATGGTGGCAATTGCTGCTTAAATATGCAAGAAAAACAACTATAACTAAATATTTTGTGAATTTTGCAATTACAAACAATAAGATTTGTTTGATTCAAGTATTTCGCACAAGTACTTATGTACATACATACATATGTATGTATGTATGTAAATGTAAAGAAACACTAAAATTGCATACATTCTCTTTTTTAATTATTTTTTTTTTGGCAAACAGCTTTTAAGTGGCTTTGCTTTTTTTAAATACTCATTTGTATAGTTTTTTGCTTGTTTTAATTACTACATTCCACTAAAAGTATTTTAATTTTCTGGCTTTTTTGTTTGAGACGTTATTTACAAAAGCTTTCGACTATACTACAAAATTTCTTTATTGATGTTAAAAAAAAATACATTCACACTCAGGCAAAAAAAAAAACCTGCTGATAAAACTATTCAATTAACTAAATTGAGTGATATGTTTGCAATTTGTAGCTAACATAAAAAGTCGATTTGCAGATACAAATATGTAGATAATTAATATTTTTTTGTGCTTTTTCAAATAAATGTGTCATACGCGGCACCCTGTGAAATTGTTGCACAATTATAAAGTTCAATGCCTCCCTGCGTGCCTTGAAAAGAGCACAAATTGTAACCCTTTATTGGTGCCGCTTTAACGTTGCTGACTTATGTATGTTAGTTAGAAAGTGACAGATAGTATGTTGCTTTCGTTTATTATTGTCATAATCAGCTGTTTAAACGGTCAATTATCTTGCATGGTAGAGAGAGAGTGCAGTGATGTTGCCTTTTGCATTTTTACCCTTTAACTGCTGACAAAAGAACAAAATAGCAAGACAAATTTGTGTACAAAAGTTATTTACCAGCAAAAATTAACTAACAATTCTTATTAGTCTCTTGGAACTAAATAAAAATAACTAATTTAATTCACTTTTCACTTGTTTATTTGACACATACCTACATATTTTCTTTGACGTTTCTTTTTCTTCTTGCTAGTAACCTAACTAGTGGAAATTTATCATTTCTTGGCGAGAAAGTAAAGAAACACGAATTAGCTGTCAAATTAAAATAATTAGTAAGACATATTACTAATTAGTGGAATAAGAAACACTCCTATTATACTGCTTAAGAAATTGCATATTACATGAGAATATATATCTTTTGTTTTTCTATTTTTAATTATGTGGTTTTTTTCAAATATGAATCTAAACCTATCATGGAATTTAAAAAAAATAGCTGTTTTGGGAGTAGCCCACTCAGTTTTTTTTCTAAAAAAAAATAAAAACCAGCCTAGTTATCCTACAACATCCTATTTTCATATTCTGTGGCTGGAGGAAAGATCTGAGAAACTTTTCCAAAAAAAAAACGTATCTAATATACATAATAAATTTTTTAAAAGTTAAACTAAAGCCTGGTGTGCTCCCGAGAAGATGTCTGATGATGAAGAAAGTGGTTTTTCTTCGAAATAGCTATCACATCTACCATCGCTGTATGAGCTAATTGGATTTTTCCGCCTAGTCCAAAGTATAAAAATTAAAATTAAAAATAATAATTTCGTGCTAGACACTAACATACCCAATAAACTATTTTAAGCCTGAAGTGCTCTTTTAATATTAATCCAATTCGTTTATGCCGAGTTAAATTGATTCGCATAAAACATATTAGGTGTACCTATTTAGGTATTTGTATCATTTTAATCTCAGCAACATTTCCTTCGCTTTAAACGCAATTGTGAACATAAATTTTTTGGTTACTTTTTGTGGTATAAGCAGTTTTTAATCACATTTCGCTGCACATTACATTTCATCAAAAATACCGTAATGCATTTTAATGCACTTTGCCTGCTTGCCGTATAAAATACCTACCGGCTTATTTACTAATAAAAAATTTGGCATTTTTTTGCTAATAATATCCTCAAAAGTTTCATGTCAACAAGCTGAAGCGAAACTTGCAAACAGAATGTTGTTTTCGACAGCTTGTTTTTCTCGCGATAAGCTTTTGTTTTTGACATGCATATTTTTTAAACAATCAATATGGGATTTTGTTCCAATTTTTTATTGACTTTTTTGTTTTTTTTTGTGTGTCTAAAAGCCCTAGTTGACGGTGATTGGTATGTTCTTCAATTAAATTGACCGAAATTGGTCCACTTAGAGCATGTGTACGTAACTACCTACTACATTGTACAAAGGTATGTACCTAAAATAAATAAATAATAAATATAAATTTTTTCAGCTAGCTATATAAGTGCTATTTACGCTTTGCTTAAATATGTTTTCATTCCATTTTTAGCTATTATTTGATTACTCTTTTTTGTCCAAATCCAATTTGCAAAAGTTTTCAATGCAAACAAACAATACCGGTGCATTTAAAAAATGTAAAAGGTTAGTAATACTAGTATGACTAGAGAGAATTTTAAATTGAAAACACTTGATTGATGGACTTTTTTTGAAAATAAAATGTAAATACCTACCAGCAGACATAGTCTCTCGCGATAGAAAATATGTCGCTACTAGGGGTGAGTAATGACACGATTTTTTGGGAGTTGACACATAAGCACTGACTCACTAAAAAGAGTCGACTCACTGAGTTGGCACGATTGTGCTACAACACCTTGTGTTACAGCACGATTGTACTACAGCACATACTACTTTCGTGCTATTGTCAACCAAAAAGTGTTACTGTGTGCTATCAGAGACTGTGTTAGTGAAAGAGTCGCTCCGATGATGAATTGATATTTGTACGAGAATGGCATATAAATCAACAATAGAATTGAAGTGATAGGTGTGGGTGGGCAAATATATGGAAAATTAATTAGTTAATTAATTAATGTCGTTTTTGTTGCTGATTATTGATTTAGACCTATGCAGCTCTGAGATATAGGGTATTTAGGGATTTTTGAGATGTTCATGAAGTACACATATTGGGCTATCTGATGGATAAATAAAATATACATATGTGTGCCAATATAAACTTAGTTGATAAGATCAATTACAAATTTCAAATGAATGTATCTTTTTATATATGCACGATATACGATAGTGGGTTAAAGTCCAAAAGTTGGGAAAAATCATCTAGCTTCTGAATATCATAACCAAATTTACCAAAATTAAGGGGAACAACCGAAAAAAACCCAAAATATGTGTCCATACAAAAACGGGTTAGTGTCCGAAAGTTAGTACAATTCATGCAGAATACACCTATATACACCAAATTTGCCAAAATATGTGTCCATACAAAAACGGGTTAGTGTCCGAAAGTTAGTACAATTCATGCAGAATACACCTATATACACCAAATTTGCCTAAATCACCTGGAACAAATGAAAAAATTCATAAATAAGTGACCACGCCAATACCAAAAACCACCAAAATACACCAAGTGCCATATAAAGTAAGCATGCACAAGATGACACTTAAATAAGAGGCGAAATCGAACGTGCCAGCGGAGTCGAGTGTGCTAATGAGTTAACATGCTATAAACGTGCCAGCGGAGTCAAGTGTGCTACTGAGTTAACGTGCTATAAACGTGCCAACGGAGTCAAGTGTGCTACTGAGTTATAATTTTATCGTGAGATGAGCTTGAGCGTGCAGCTCACTGATGGGAGTTGACACCGAGTCATGACTCAGTGCTGAGTTACCCAAGCCTAGTCGCTACTACATTAGATAACAAGTCTAATTAGATTGAAAACTGATTCGTGAAACAGCCTAATCCATTTAGGATCTCGATTGGGTTATTGGAAAATACCATTTTTTTGGAAAACGCTATGCTTTTAAGCTGTTTCTCGAGTCATTCTCTAATCGATACATAATGTATCTTATAAATAGGACATTTATCTTCCTAAGTTAAAATAAAACTTCCTCTAGTAAAAGTAGTTATGTACATATCAGAGCTGTAAAAAGCTGCAATCAGATTGTATTGCAATCATAAAAAGTGTATATTATTGTAAGCAGCTTTGATTGTAAATCACATTGCTAGTAAATTTTTTGATTGTAAAAATAAAAATTTCAAAGATTTAGAAGTATGTTATTGCAATCGACCTTCACCATGAATCATTTTGATTTCAAAAATTGGAATTACAATAATTTACAAAAGTTTCATTGCAATCAACTTTCACCATAAATCAGGGCTGCTCAACGCTCCACATAACTTGATTCACTAGAGAAACATGTAGCAAAACATCTCGCTGAATAACCCGTCTCCACGTGGCTAATCGTGATTCAGTTTGACATTTCTCTTTCCTGTTCTTCTTAAATGTTTGTATGTTTGCTTATTTTTGCGTCTTTGTTTTGGTTTGTGTGAGATTTCGATTGATTTTCGATACAAAATTAGAGAAGACATCGATATCATCGAGGTTGGCAAGATGATTCAGAATGAAACAGTGTTTCAATCTTCACTCGCTCTCAGAAATTTGTATGCAAATTGGCGAGTTTCGGCACTGGTTTCCGTGTCGAAACAAGATTGAGAGAGAAAATGCAGAAAAAAAGAGCGAAACACGTTATGTGGAGACATGGCATAATGTCGTCAATAACAATCAGAACTGTTTCCCAGTCTATACCAATGTCTATGTTTGCCACATATGTATGTATGTAGGTACATAAGTACTTAATTATGTAATGCTGTCAGCGCAGACATTTAATGAGTCCATTGGCATGATAAGTGCGCATGCGCCACGGTCACGATCACGAATAATCAATATTTAAAATAGATAAAAAAGTAGGTACCTACATTGTATTGATGACACATTTGTAATATCGGCGTTTAAAATTCATAACCGGCTAAATGTTGTAAATGCGCATTTGAGAAGTTCGAAACAAACGGATCTAATATCCCAGATAACGCAATCAGGTATTGAGGTTTATTTTTTTGTTTTCGCTAATTAAAAAAATAGAAAAAGAATATGCAAAATACTTATGTATGTACATATGCACCTAATAATAATGATACATTAATTTAGTAGGAAAAACAAAAAGGAGCACACCTTGGGAGAGAAGCTCGGCCATAAAACTCGTCAGAGTTATAATAGCGCTATTGTATTATTGTATAATTTTATATACGTAGGTACCAACCAACCGCTTTGGTATCAATTTTTATCTCTTTGCTTTTTTTTACTTTCGTTCATTACACGTAGAGTGACGTCATCATGGAGCTCGTGTGAACAGGGCTGCCCTAAATGCGCCATCTTTTAGGTATTTGGTTCTTGTATTGTCAGAGTGTTGCCACTCTTTTCCATTCGAATGGCAAATTTTTTCGAAGAATACATGGCTGTTTTTAGCATTTAAATTTAAAATGCAGAAATTAAGTTGCATCTAGTTGCATTTCGGTAGAGAATTTTGTATGGATAAATGTAACATGAACATAGTGTTAAACGACGATATGCACATTACAAAATACAGTATTTGTCAACATAATACATGTTGTAGGTACCTAGCAATTTTATTACAAACAAATAGGTAGTAGGTACCTAGTCCAATTCAGATAAATCCATGCCAATCCAAAATCAACAAGTTGGCGGCAGTTTCCCAAACACCAACCACTAAGTACCTAACTGTGTATTGTCGTACCTATCTTGTTTGTATATATTTAAAAACGTATCTAATGTCTGCAAATATCAATTTGTAAATATGTACCTACATACCAATTTCTCTCTAGAGTCTAGAATTGTCTACTCTAATTGCAAATATGTAAGTCTGCCCCTTAGTTGTATGTATGTATTTACATACATATGTATATTTGCACATATGTACATATGTATAGTTATCTGTTTTGTTGTTCTTTACTATTATATATTTTTCTCATGTCCACCTTAAGTTCTTCTTTCCCTCGCACACCTATTCAGAACTGAATAATTCTTGTTGCTGTAATGCACACGAGCGTGTTTACATACGTACATACCCTGCAGCGAAAGTCCAAACTAGTCAGCCAACCTACCAGTTAACTGACTAGATAAATTATGGAAGTTGCCCAATTAGATTCATAGGGGATAAATTGAGATTAGTTATGAAACAAGAAGTTTTGCCAAAAAAGGGGTTTAAATTAAAAACGAATGTATCGGGGTTTCTGGAGGTTGCAATGAACACGTATGCAGTAAAAGTAAAGCAACTTCTTTATTGTTGCTGTAGTATTCGAACCCTGCGTAGTAGACTCCTTGTAGATTTAGTTGATTGCAAATTGTTAGATTAGTGGTCGGAAACTATCGATGGTTTCTGAACATCGTTTACACTATCGATGGTTTTCGACTATCGTTTGAACTATCGATAGTTTATTGAATATTTAAAATGTGACCACTAGGCACCAAACAAACGGTAACTATTCCATGCAGGGTTTGAATTGCTGACAAGTAGTCAAAGCAACATAAATACGACTATGCGTTCTAATCGCATTACCCAAAAACATTAAAATTACATTACAATATGGGTATCAAACGAAAGGGGATGACCCCAGGTTTCATTTGGACTTCGATATATTTCGATAAATTTATCGATAACTGAGTTATCGGTCAAAATGTGATTACCCAAAAACATTAAAATTACACTACAATATGGGTATGAAACGAAAGGGGATGACCCCAGGTTTCATTTGGACTACGATATATTTCGATAAATTTATCGATAACTGAGTTATCGGTCAAAATGTGATTACCCAAAAACATTAAAATTACACTACAATATGGGTATGAAACGAAAGGGGATGACCCCAGGTTTCATTTGGACTACGATATATTTCGATAAATTTATCGATAACTGAGTCAGCTCATAATTGTGGTAAAGCGGATAAATATGGATACGGAATACGAATATAGAATACCGAACACCGCAAAATGGGTATCAAATGAAAGCGCTTGGCTAGGGCTATCATTTGGTCGAGTCTTAATTAATTATGAACTGATTTAAAAAATATCCATCATCCAGTAATTGTTATGGAAGATCGAAAAAATATAAATTGCTCATAACAATTATAGGATGATCTAAAAAATATCCATCATCCAGTAATTGTTATGGAAGATCGAAAACAATATAAATTGCTAGTAACAATTATGATCTGAGTAATTGTTATTGATGATGGAAAAATTTTTCCATTGCTCAATAATTGTTATCAAGTGATTTTTATATTTATTTGTTATAATTGTTATGGCCTCTGGTTAATATATTAATTTTTTTGAACAAGAATAAATGGCTAATAAATAAATAAAACAAAACAATGTACTGAAAAAAGTTTTATTGGATCATCTTCTATTACTTTCATGTATTGGTAAGAATAAGACCAGGACAGGTGGGCAAAGTTTGTTTACATTCGGGTGAAATCGGGTGAGCTCATTTAAAACAGATGTGTTTGTGGATGTGTTTGCTGCCGGACGGCAAAAGGCGGTTACAGTGTGAGCGTAGCCGTAGACTCTCCCAAATCACCCGAAACTATCTTTAACTATCGATATACTATCGATAGTTTGCAAAAAACTATCGTACACTATCGATGGTGCTGACTATCGATAGTTTCCGACCTCTATGTTAGATCATTAAATCTGGTGAATGCCACAAATATAACATATTTTGAAATGTTAATATAGCCCTGTATATTAGATACCACTTCAGCCATAGAAAAAAGTACATGATATGTTTGTATAAAGTCAGAAAATCATCAATATAAATGTCAAGCTTAGAATGGTCAACATGTTACTTATTCACAATGTTAATGTTAATTTACCTAAATATTTAATATGCAAGATACCAGTCTAATCTGTCTGAATTCTTTAATTTAAATATCATATTCTAATAACTAAATAAATGTATTAGAAATTTTATTTTGCAATTTTTATTTTCATTGGAGTAGCATATAAAACTAGTCAGTCAACTGGTATAGTTCTGATATCTACACTGACTATGTAGTCAGCAAATTGGTATGATGCTGGTGTGTATACTGACTAGTCAGTCAAGTGGTATGATGCTGGTGTGGATACTGACTAGTCAGTCAAGTGGTATGATGCTGGTGTGGATACTGACTAGTCAGTCAAGTGGTATGACTCTGGTGTGGATACTGACAATTGCCATTTCCTAGGTCATCACCGTGTTAAAAATACCAGTTGCTAATATGGAAAAAAGATAGATGACTGACTAGTTGAGCTGTATGGCCAACTAGTTGTCAATTAGGTTACAACTAGTTGATTTCGCTGCAGGGTAAATATTTACCATGCATACATTCACACATATTTATATGTATATATATATATATATCTGCCAACAATATCCACATATCGAAGTTTTAATTATTTATTCACCTAAAATAGGTACTAGGTGTTTTCATGCTCAGAAATGCATTTTGGCGGGCGCGAAATTCAAACTCAGATAGCACAGAAGTTTTAATTATTTATTTAAACACATTTGGCAATATGAAATTATTCTTAATAAACAAAAAGCCAATTGGATAAATAGAAGTAATTAAGTATAGATTTTTAATTTTCGAAAACAAGCAACCTTTTGCCTTTAATACGGTTTACAGACCGATTCTGGGCGTTACAACAAAATTACTTTACTGGTAATCTTTTTTGCTGAAAATTGTTACCATTTTTCAGTCGGTATTCTGGCACAAATGGTAACGCTGTCATGCGAACGGAATGGAATCGGGCTAAAAATGGTAACAAAATATTAACACATATTGAGGTGGCAACTTAATTTTCCTGATTTCCAGAATACGAAAAGGGTGTTCATCATTTTACCGGTAAAGTAAATTATGTTACCTACTACGCCGGAAAAGGCCGTTAGTGTCAATTTAAAAGAAGTTAGCGCAACATCTTGCATTTATAAACACACCCTAATACATTGAGGTATGTCCACACAAACATACATACATTCCAGTATTTTGTTTCAAATGCCACAGCGCTTCTATGTCTACGTTGGAATAATTATAAGCGATGGTAAGAAAGTAGATACATATGTTTATACCCAGTTGGAAAGGTGGTCATGCATGACCTGCGGACGCATGATAAGATTTACGAAAAATTTGCATTATAGCAGGCATTCCAAAAAAAAATATGATTTCATTTAACCTCCACGTCGTGTGGCTGCCAACTTATCGTAAATCTGACAAATTCTAGAATACAATCCAATGTAAGCGAAGAGTTCAGTTATCGGCTCTCAGCTATACGATTGAATCTAGCAACAAAAACAATTATGAGAGTCAGATTTTCTTTAGTTTTGCTTTCTATACTCTGAAAAAAATACCCGTAGTTAAACCAAAAACTTTCGGCTGTTGAATCTCCGTCTTTGATTCAACGGCAAAAGTATTTGTTTTTACAGCAAAGTTGTTGATCCAACAATTTATTCAAAGATGGGCGTTGTTGCTTCAAAAACTTGCTTGCCTTTAAAAAATTTTTTGTGAGAATATATTTTTTTGTGAGAAAACCAACAAAAAAATAAATAATAGCTTAAAAAAACTAAAAAACACGCTTTAATCTTAAAAATTGTACTAAAAATTGAGAAATAATTTAATTAGAAACAAAATGATGAACGAAAATATAAGAATTTAAGGAAAAGCGTGGGGTGCTCAATAATATTTGAACATGAAAATGTTCAATTCGTACAACTAGTACAAAAATATACCTAGTTGCGAAATTAAAGAGTACGATATATGAAATCTCAAAAAAGTCAAAATAAAATTATTAGTAAAAAAAAAAACAGCGATTTTAAATATTTTTTGACATACTGAGCACCCCACGCTTTTCCTTAAATACTTATATTTGCGTTCATCATTTTGTTTCTAATTAAATTATTTCTCAATTTTTAGTACGATTTTTAAGATTAAAGCGTGTTTTTTAGTTTTTTAAGCTATTATTTATTAGGAAATGGAAGTATAAACAGGTTACTACAATTCAGTATAATGTTGAATGTTCCACTATGTGATGATTGGATAGAATTTCAGGTTGATGTCATGGTTGGAATCCGGAGGAGAATATAAAATAAAGAAGAAAAATCAGAATAAGAAATAAGGATAGCAACCAGTGAACGATAAGAAGGAGAGAAGAATAGGAGAACAAGCGGAGGCTACATATTTGCAGTTGGGACACTGCATCTTGTTCTCCTCTGCTTCTCAGTTACATATTTCTAGTTGGAAACCGGATGAGGAGAAAAATGCAAAAAAAAAAGATTTTTATTTTATTTTTAAGTGAGAAAATAAACCGACACTGAGATCACGGCAAGAGCGACTCTCATACACACATTCCGTTTTGCCTTACCTTGGCAGGGAAAAGTGGATGCATGCCTTTCCTAGGCCATCACAATGAAAAAAATCATGCATTCGGGAATGTATAGATCCTATGACCCTTATGTCCATTTATAGATGACCATACATTACCTTTTCCAACTAGGTAACTACATTAAGGTGGTTCAAAAAAATATTAAGACCCAACAAATCATTGTCGAACAAGGCCGTTTTTATGCTAGACCTAAAACCATATGTGTTTCCTATTTAATGACAAACAGGTCTTTCTTGATCACTAAGAACTTTCCAAAAATTATGTAGTAAAGTACCATCACTGATGTAAAAGGAGAGAATCTTTAGACTCTAATATTTTAAGGCAAAATTTTCGGAATAGATTTCCGTAGTACAGTAGCATGAAATGCGGGGTTTCCGAGAGAATTTTATTTTCGTGTAGTCTTAGATCACCCTAATGTACATACAGACGTTTTTTCAACGAAATGAGATTTGTTTTGTTAACATTTCATTACGCTTCCTATATACACACATACAAACATATACAAGTGCATTTATTGTTTAATGGTTCTTTTGTTGTGACTCTTGGTAAATGCTGCTTCTTTAGTTTTCTTTATTATATTTTTGTGTTTCTGTATTTTCTTGTTATTCTTCTTTTACCACTTCACGTTGCCGTGTTTGACACGATTTTTATTCTGTGTTCTTTCTTTATTTTTACCCTCGACAATGACATTGACTGCTTTAATTAAGTTGCAAAATGTAGTAAAAACTACTGGTAGAGTGCAACAAAAATGTATGTACATATGTACATACATTAGGGTGTTCCTTAAATGTATGGAGACAAATTTTATAGCATATTTTCTCAACCTCACCTTACCTAGTTCGATGCTAATGTAGTCTAAGATACAACATATAAATTGTTGTCATGATCGGAAAGGGTTAAGGGGTGTCGCACAGGGGCCAAAGTTCAGAAAAATCTATGCTGACTCAAAAATGTATGTATATCTAATGCCCCAAATCAATTGTCCTCAAAATACCAAATGCAAGTTTTAAGGGGTGTCGCAATGGGATCAATAGTTCAGATTACCATATAAAGTCCAAAAAATTAAATTAAATTTTTCATTATCTAATGGCCAAAGTCCATAGTCTAGTACTGAAGGAGACCAAATATAACTTTTGGTCCTGATCGGAACCGGCTAAGGGTGTCGCACGGGCTTCCATATAGTTATCTGAACATTTACCTCTTTGCGACACCCCTTAACCGTCTCCGATTGGGACCAAAACTAATATGCGCTCTCTTTCGGCACAGCAGTGTCGATTTTGGATATTAGATTAAAAGTTTTTTTTTTTAATTTTTTGAGTCTTCATAGGGTAATCGCCAATGGGGACCAAAATTTATTTGGACCGAAGAACATCTCTAATTTTATTTTAAGGACCGCTCTAATGTACATACATACATACATACATATGTATGTAGTTATGTTGATATGTTTTCAGACAACAGACGTCAAAAAGAAAACAGCAAAAGAAAATAACAACAATGCAAATAATAATAATATTAGTGTCGACAACAACAAAGTAGGTACCAGCAATAATAAATGCATTACGGGAATAATTTAATATCTATGGAACGTAATTCGCTCTCATTCTCTCATTCGTTTTCTCAATCGCCAATCTTAACCCTCGAATCACAAGCTTTAAGCACGAAACCTCTTATAGCAATGACAGACTGCAGCGATAATCCCGATTACCGCAACACTTAATTCGATTAAAATTTTACCCTGACAGACGGCAAGTATTGCGGATTAACAAAACAGCTGAAGGAAGGTAGGCGCAGTGGCGAATTCAAAAACTTCTTGCTTTATTTCCAAAGGTAGGGTAATGTCAAAATCAAAACGAAATCACATCATGGTCAATAGGAATGGGCGAGTCCCAAACGAATTCAAATTTCAACCAAGGCGAAATATCATTTTGACATTACACTCTACCAATTACAATAACAAATTACATTCGAAATTTCTGAATTAACTTATGCGCCTACCTTCCTAGATCTGCCTTGGGTTCTTCTTTTTCCTCCCTTTCATTCACAATAAACATTTTTCACCAGGGATGTCATTACAAAATGCTCTAATCCGCTAAAATTTTGAGGACTAGCTCAAGAGATATTCCAGATTACCTCCAGTTAATTCTCAAGTTAAGTCCGATTATCGCTGCCGTCTCTCAATGCTATTAATCACTCTGAATTAATCCTCATTCTGAATTAATCCTCACTCTAAAAGCCCGCCTCCACATAACTTGATTCGCCAGCGAAACATCTAGGGAAACATCTCGCTAAATAACCCGTCTCCACGTGGCTGATCGTTATTCAGTTTAACATTTATCTTTCTTGTTATTCTAAAATGTTTCTATGTTTGCTTATTTTTGCGTTTTTATTTTGGTCTATGTGAGATTTCGATAGATTTTCGATATAAAATTAGAGAAGGCATCGATATCATCGCGTTTGGCAAGAGGATTGAGAACGAAACAAGTGTTTCAATCTTCACTCGCTCTCAGAATAGTATTTATTCGAATATACGAATAAATTATTCGAATAAATATTTTTCGAATTACGAATACCTTTCGAATAAAAGGATTTTTTATTCCAATAATTTTTACTCGAATAGTCCCATCCCTACTACATATCTACATATGTATGTACATATATCGCGTAACCACGCCCATTTTCTAAATTTTTGTCAGTCATCCAACTAAGCATATGAATATTATTCTTTGTGCAAAATTTCATTCCTTTTTAATTTCTAGTTACAAAGATGTCACGTTACAAATTCCCAAAGGGTGTTCCAGAAATATCTTTGTTAAAAAGTAGGCGTGGTCATAAACCGATTTCAATAAATTTTTGCGTGTCTATTAACACAAGTTATAAAAGTGTATAAACCAAGTTTCGTCATAATATCTCAATTATTTGTCGAGTTATGGGCTCCGAAATCTCGTTGATTTCTTTGTCTGAAAAGAGGCGGTGCCACGCCCATTTTCCGAAATTTTTCTATTTTTTGTTTCCGATCTATTGTAGAACTCATGCCACAAAATTTCAATGAATTATCTTTATATTTGACAAAGATATCGCTTAAAATGTTTTTACTAGGCCACTTTATGATACCCATATATAAAAGTGGGCGTGGTCGTCAACCGATTTCGCTAAAATTTTGAACATGTATTACCACAAGTAATAAAAGTGTATACACCAAGTTTCGTCATAATATATCGATTATTTGTCGAGTTATGGGCTCAGAAATCTCGTATATTCCTTTGTGTAAAAAGAGGCGGTGCCACTCCCATTTTACAAAATTTTTGTATTTTTTGTTTTATGTCCATAGTTGGACACCTTCCATAAAATTTCAATGATATATCTTTATATTTGACAGAGATATCGCTTAAAATGTTTTTATTAGGTCACTTTATAATACCCATATATAAAAGTGGGCGTGGTCGTCAACCGATTTTGGCAATTTTCCGTCCAACCATTTGCCTAAGTAAGTATATCACGCCTACCAAATTTCATCGATATATCTTCAATGATTTCTGAGTTATGACTCATAAAACTTTCAATGTTTGCCCCTTAATAAATGGGCGTGGCACCGCCCATTTTCCAAAATTTCACCACATTTCTTCATAAGGGCCTGAGCTCAATACGTGTGTGAAATTTTATCACTCTAGCTCTATTAGTGACTGAGATACAAAATTTCCGATTTTTACTATATAGGGGAGGTGGGCGTGGTCATGGTCCGATTTCGCCCATTTTCAATACCATCCGTTCCTGTCTTGATACCAACTTACATTTCAAATTTCATCAAAATATCTCAATTTTTGCGCGAGTTATCGTGCGCACAGACGGACAGACGGACGGACGGACGGACGGACGGACATGGCTCAATCGATTTCTCTTTTCACCCTGATCATTTTGATATATATAAGTCTATATCTATCTCGATTATTTCATTCTGTTACAATCCACCGTTAGGAAATCAAAACTATAATACTCTGTGTACTAGTACAGCTGAGTATAAAAAAAAAATTAAGGAACACTCCTCGAATTGGAAGCATTAGTGGTGATATAAGGTGTGCTCCTACATATACATAGGTATATATTATGTATATCAAAACTAAATGTTTATATGCGCTGAATACATTTGGATATCGTAGTAGTATTATTGTTTTATACACATGTAAATATGTTTGTATAACAATAATAATAAACACATTTATAAATAAACTTACATACATATGTACATGTGTGCATTAATTTATAAATTTTTATGAAAGTTCACTATCCCCATCATTTGTATCTATGAGATTTCACTTTCTTCATCTCTCACAGACAAGTTAAAGCATATTGTGCAAGTCACAAATTCCCCCTACAATGAACCGGGATGAATTTTTCGAGTATAAAAACTTCAACAATAATTTAGCGGTTAACTGCCTCTAACATAGAAATTAACAGCAAATTTCTTAAACAAGCAACAAATCAAATGAACAAAATAAGGCAGGCAGGCAGGCGGTGTTATAAAATTAGAAATGTAATGAAATAACCACATGAAAGCAAACAAAAAAATTACACTTTAAAATCAAAGAGCCATACGAAAAGTTGAAGTGTGTATGCGATACATATGTACATTAGGCCGCCTCGCGTTATAGGGACGTAAAAATAAAGTTCGCCGTACGCCGCCGCATTAGATGTCTTTTTCGAAAACATTTGTGGGAAAAATTTTTATTTTTTTTGGACGCCGCTAGATGTCTCTAAAATTTATTTTTCTCATATCTTCGGTATTTATAGTCCGATCTCTAAGTTTAATACACCAATGTCTTTGGCTTGAAAGGACGCCTTATACTATGGAATATTAGTAAACTTACGTGCGTCATTGGGGTCACTACCACCCAGTACACTAGTTTATACCACCCTAATGCAATTTTTTATGCCTGCATGTTAAACGTAGTCTAAAATCATTAATATTTTGCAAAAGAAGTAAGTGAAGCATCCCTGCAAAAAATGTGCGATTAATTCCGAAAGATATTTGTGCCTGATTGATCTCTTTCGAGAACACTCGGTCCAAAATTTGTCCCCGATTGCTCCCGAACGGGTATAAATGTTCACGTTGAAGAGTTAACTGGAGTTAAGTGAACACTTAACTCTACTCTTAACTCCGAGTTAACCATACAAATTATTTTGATAAAATCGCCGTTAACTCCACTTAACTCTACCTTCATTTGGAGTTTATTTGGATTTAATGGAATGCAACCCTGTTTTTGCCAAAATTTGGTAGCACTTTTGAATTGGCATTATCTGAACAGCTACATAAGTGATTGCAATAGACGGATGATTTAAGATGCTTAAGTCAATCTTCTATGAAAGTTACTTGTGATTTTGACATAACATCCGCAGCAAATCTATGTATCTAGTATTGCGGCCACCTAGCATACGTCAAATTAAACTCTGAATTACATAAACCCCTCAACATGAACACTTGACAGTTATCCATTAACTCAAAACAATTAACTCTTCAACGTGTATCAGTAACATCCCGAACGGTTATAAATGTAGATTAATTGCTTTAATACGAATGGGTACAAATCTAGCTTCATTAAAGGTAGAAATTTTACAGAAATATTCAATGTATTTAAAAAATTTATATAACAATAGATAAACCCAATTGAACGCCCTTTCTTAAGATTGTTATAAAAACTAGTCTTGGGCATATATATAATACTTCTATATTGCTAACAACCTATCTACTCAATGTGTTTCAGTTCTGGTCGCGCTGAACTCGTTTCTCACTGCATATGTAATTTGTGCGCATGCGTCAACACAAGCAAAAGTTGTATATGTGAATATATGTCACACACACATTTGCAAAATTGTAGTAGCATTACAAAAAAAAAAACAGAAGGGGGATAAAAGGGGTCGTTATTCCCTTCATATAAAACTTTCATGGTCGTTATAAAAACACAAAGCATTAGATTAAACAATGAAATGCCAATCTTTCGAAAACAAAATTGTACACATGTATTTATTATTTCAACGTAGTTCACAACCAAATAACTTATGTATGCATACCTACATGCTAAAAATAAGGCAGATAATTTATATTTTCGTAAATTAAATAAAGTCACAATATATATATCGTCGTTTAAATTTCATAACCGCCTAAGTGAAATTGCTAACCGCCTAAGCGGCACTTGTGCCAAAAATAAAATTTGCCAATAATTCAATATGTTCCTACTTCTATACGAAGTTGATACTTTAGTCAACAAAATGATATACATAACTATTTAAATTTAAGTTTATACGCAGAAATAAGCTTGAAATGAAGGAGTTTTATGCTCTTCTGTAAAATTAATTCTCATTTACTTCAATAATATCATAACGTAGGATAGGCGGTTATACACAGCGACTATTCTTGATTTCTGCGGTGGCGATAAATTCATACATACGTACATTCAACAACGAAGAATGCCTCACACAAATTTACGAATGCAAAAGAATATTCGCGAGCGGTCAATGAGCGCCAGCGGTGAAATTCATTTTATGCGCTCGTGAGCGTCCAATGAGCGCTCTCTGAAAATTCATTTTTATTCATGCATATGTATGTAGGTACATATATTCATACCCATACCTTTGTTAAATAAAATACCTATGTATTTCATAGTACCAAATTTTTCTGTAGTCATCCTTGTCTTTGAAAAGAAATGTTTAACGACACCCATGGAATCTTGCTTCCCTTTCTTACAGTATATCGTTACTGTGAAGTTTGACCAACAAAACAATTGAATAGTAGCAATATAGAAGTATTATATATATGGTCTTGGGTAACAACTTTGAAAAATCTATATTTGCACCCGTTCGGGATGAAAGCGATTAATCTACAATTGTTCCGGTTCGAGTAGACAAATTGAACAATTAGTCTCTTCATAGGACATGCTCGAATGCGATCAATTCACTCCATATAAAGGGATATAATGTTGTATTAGTCGCATGCTCCCTTGCGATTAATCACGGACATGTCCCGGATTAATCGCATTTTTGCAGGCATATATTCATATAAAATGTATGTATCCACATAGCCTGCAAAAAAGTTTTGCTTATTGTTGACAAATCAGGTCTAAAAAAGGAGTACACTGGCAGCACTGCTTCTGTTGTGCACTCACTCTGTCTGCTCCTACCTCTCTAATACTTATCTAGGCCTTATTTCGAATGGCCGATAAGCCTTTGGAATAAGTTGTGCTCTCAGAGAGAGAGAGAGAGAGAGAGAGAGAGAGAGAGAGTATTCCTTATGTCCCGATGACATCAACACAGGAAAATTAGCCATATACAAGCATGGGCACCACCACAAGCGAACAAGCGGAGAGCGTGAGCATGTAGTAGTGTGCTTAAAATTGCACAGTGAGGCAAAATTCAAAAATTTTTCGTAACTTCGTGTGTTTATGAAAATTTAATTATATCAGATTTTATGGCATGAAAATAGAGGTTATATTAAAAATAGGTATGTTTGTAGATACAAATTTAATAAAAAATAAATGTTGATTGATTTCGATTCACATTTGAATTAATTGCAATTTCAATATAAAAGCATACAAAATTAACCCATTTTCAATTTTAAAGAGTTGAAAATGGCATAAAAAATTATACTTCATTTGATTTCAAATGGCTACATTTAACACTATTGAGAATATTTAAAATAAAAAAATAATAAATTTCCCAACCAATCTTAAATATTTTAAAAAAATTTCATACATCAGTCGCCCACTGTTGTTACGGACAAAAAAAGGCATTAACCTGCTTCCATCACTGTTGAAGGCGAACTAAATCGTTTTTTCGCTGAAATAATTATGCTCTGAATTTGTGTACGTATACATTTTTTTACGCTCGCAGCACAAAGAGCTCTCTTTGCCCATGTCCGGCCATATATTAAATCTTACGCCATACAAATTTGCTACCCTTGTAATTTTCAGGCGTTATTTCCTAAGCCTTTAAATCTGCTGTTTTAATTCTTAAATAAGGTTTAGATTTGTTGGTGGGTATTTACATACATATAAACTTGGTATATACATATGTAATAGCGTAAATGCCAAACAATGTGGGAGTAAATACAAGGTGCAATCACACAAATAACGACTTTTGGCTATGATTGATTTTTTCCAATATGTATGTACATATGTAAGTATATGATTTTCAACATACATACAAACATACATATTTGCGAATGTGAAAGAAAACCCAGATAAGGCAGTGATACAAAGTTTTGGTAGAAAAGCAGCACAAAACACTTGGCACATTCACGTACGCAACAAAAAAAGCAAGTAAGGAAGCCTAAATTCGACTGGAATCGAACGTAAGATACTCAGCTGTATGCCTCCATTGCTTGTTGCTTTTCATAGAAACACGGTGTATTTTATGTCACATATATGTATGTAAATCGGGTGCAAAATAAAGCGGGCGTGCCACTTTTTGGTACAAAATTGCATCAAGGTGTGACTTTTAATTACAGAGATGTCACGTTACAAAAGTAGGTGTGGTTATAAACCGATTTGGCTAGAATTTTGAGCGTGTATTACCACAAGTGATAAAAGTTTCGTCATAATATAAATTATTTGGCGAGTTATGGGCTCCGAAATGTAGAGTCCTATGTCTAAAGTCCATTGTGGAACTCATGCCACAAACTTTCATTTATTATCTTTATATTTGACAAATATATCGCTTAAAATATTTTTATCAAGGTGAAATCTTATCACTCCAGCTATATTAGTGACCGAGATACCACATAGGGAAAGTGGGCATGGTCACAGACCGATTTCGTAAATTTTCAATACCAACCGTCCCAGGTTAGATAGGAGCCCGTGTACCAAATTTCGTCAAAATATTTAAAGTTTTGGGCAAGCTAGAGTGCGCACTGGCGGACGGACAGACATACATACTGGAACGTAGCCAGGGGGGGGGGGGCTAGAGGGCTGAAGCCCCCCCCCCCCGAAATAAGGAATTTTTTTAAATAAATCGCAAATAAAAAAGATTTATCATTGACTGAATCTTTTGAAACTCTTATACACAACTCAGCTCAAACCTATAACAGTCGTACGCAACTACACTGGACGGTGACTGACTGTCGCCGTTTCGTCAGCGTTAAGATCTATGCGAAATACAAAAAAATATGGCACGCGCCAAATAAAACATTTACATTCATTTTTGTAGTGAGTATTTTAGATCAGTGATGCTCAATTGCGAAAGACGCAATAAGATACCAAACACCAGTGATGTCATTTTCACTTCGATCGAAGTATTTCACTTCACTTTTATGCCCGTCACTTCGACACTTCCTCTTTCCCCAAATAACTTCGATTTTGATCAATCAGAATTAACTTACTCTTATAATTTATTCTTACAAATCGCTATCTTAGAGTGCAAATTGTGTAACTCCTTTTTTTCAAACTTTGTAGGAGAGACAAAAAACAAAAAATTAAAAAATTTTGAAACGAAAAAAAAATTTCTGTTCATGTAAATGTTTTGGACCTACACAATTTTCTTCGCTTTTTGGACTTACACAATTTCCGTATGACTGAATAAAAACGAGTAGAAATATGACAAGTATCACAGACTTGTTTAGTGTGATGCGCAATTTATTTTTTTAGCGTTCTACATAAAAATACACTTTTTCATGAAAGTGGACTTACACAGTTTGCACTCTAAGCTAGCGAAATACTAATAAAAGTTGCATATGCAATTATGCAAGAGGTAAATGTTTATAGAATAATAAGATATGGCATCCCTCATTGAGATGAATAATCGATTTTTTAAAAGCTCCTCTTATCTCTAGGATTTTATCGCTTTATTTAAAAGTTTGACACAGGGCCCCGGAGCGGAGTTCGAAGCAAAAAAAAAACATTGGCAAATAATAGCTCGTGCACAATTCATTTAAAGCAAAGTGAAATTCCAGATGCTTGCTGCAATTAACACTTTGACAATTTCCACTTACTTTTTTGCTTTGATTTATAACACTGATTTTGTGCAAAATATTCTGGGAATCGACTTTTTTCTGCTTATTTCAAATGATATTTTTTACTCTTTATTGTTCATTTTACGTAGTTGCGCGAAATCGCTAATATAAATGTAGATAAACAAAGAATACACACACACATATGAATTAATGTATATCATTTTATTTCTTTTGAATTTTAAAAATAGAAATAATGAATATGAAATGTTTTGTTTTTTTTTTTTAGAAAAAAAAAATAACCCTTAACAGCCAAAAATAGCATTCAAATGACTATTTGCTAATTTCTACCATTTTTCCGTTTCTTGATTTTCTGTTCGTTTTTCATTTTTTCTAAATGTTGTGCTAAACACACTGTAGTTCGATTCGAAAGAAAATTCCATATTCCATATAAACTATATTCTACAGTTTACGAATGTGCTTTCGAATTTAATTTCACTTTAGAATAGAACTACAGAGTGCGGGCCCAGGAATAAAAAGATCTCGTATTTATATACATGAAACAATATAAACAATTGAATATGCTGCCTTCATATATACATATGTACATAATGTACGACCGCCGCGCTTCACTTCGATTTACTTCGAATCACTTCGATTTTTCAGCCGCTTCACTTCGCTTTAAAATTTGGCGATGACAACACTGCCAAACACTAGTGTTTGAGCGATAATTCTGCTACTGCGAAAAATATTACACAAACACGAAAGCGACTGAACACGCCCTGCAGGGAACTCAATAACTATTGAGCAAAATTTCTAGTTCCGAACCAGCGCAAAGGTGTCAAAAGGGAACTAGATCAATTGTAGTTAGACCCTCACCAGTTCAGGAGGAGTGAATTGAGTGACGATTATAAGACACACTTTGATTTGTATGCAATTTCAAAGTGACAAAAATTCTATGAAAATTTTTCGTTCGTTCAATTTCCGTCGGCTTTGTATATTTTTGCAATTCTCAGATGTTTAGTGAAGCGTTTTATATAAAGAGTTTTCTATTTGCATCTTAACTTGTATGAATTGAAATGCTCCCCTAATTATGCTTTTCCGATCCCTCAGGCTTATTTTTAATTTTTTTTATTTTATTACTTTTTAAATATTATTGTAAATTTTTATTAAATAAATAAATAAAAAATATTAGTTAAAAAAAAATTATCATCCACCTTGACACCGATAGGATTCGAACCCGCGCCCCTCAGATTGAAAGGCACATGCGTTAGCCAGTCGACCATCGCGCCACTTGCATGAAGTGTGTCAAAGGCTGCACTTAAGCGGCAGATGTAAAACTGTAGAATTTGTAGGTAGTTGTAGCTCAGAACTATCGAAATTGTGCCAATAAACGAACTAGTGTAAACTGTAGAATTTAGCACTAGTTCGGAACTATCGAAAATGTAGTGCAGAGGGTGACAATTGACACCGCCTAGGACATCGCCGTGTTAAATTCGCCAGTTGATAACATGCAAAAGAGATTTAGCTCGCACTAGTAGTGTCGAAAAATGCACTAGAAGCGACCTAGTTCGGAACTAGAGATTTTCCCTACAGGGCGTACGCTAGGTCTAGACCAGACATAGGCAGCCCATACCACAATTGTGGGAAGTTTATATATTTTTTTACTTCAGCCCCCCCTGAAATGAAAAGCTGGCTACGGGCCTGCAAACATACATATGTACATACATACATATGTATGTAGCTCATTCGATTTATCTTTTCATCCTGATCATGTTTATATATACATATGTCCATATGTACTTATTTACATATGGTCAATTCCATTGTGACGGGTGTGACCATGATACTCATAATTTTCGCTATAATTTTGAAATGGAAAGCTTGCATTTCAAAAAAGGCCGTTATTCCCAGCAATGGGAAAGTTAAAAACGGTGGATAGCAGGTATATACTTGAAGGACACCATTTCCGACCAGAGTGGCCATTAGAAAGCTGGGACGGGTGTGACCTTATATATTTGAGCTTTCAAAAAATCCCACTTTGCATATAAATTTTGTAAAACTTTTCACAGAACGCATATAAAAAATTTAGTCCAGCACGTTGTTCAAAGTCTTTTTGATTGTATAGCATACTTACTATTTTGAAATTCACGTTTTTCTTGCGAAAACCCTGTTTAAAAAATTGGACGGGTGTGACCTCTCTATGTGACGGGTGTGACCCAGTACCAAAATTAAAAATTTTTGATGAACTAAAAGTTTTTATTGACTTCATTTATAACTCGTAATATGAAAAAAAGTAACATAACATTGTTTTCTCGCTATCATAAAACTCACATTATTCCAAAGGTGTATGTTTTAGGAAAATTTGTTTAAATTCAGATAAATATGAATCGCAAGCATCTGCTCTTTTAAAGTTGTGCATTTTTTGAATATTCTTTATTAATTTTACGTTTTCCCACCTTGCGTTCAAGAAATTACTGTCGCGCACAACATCGTCTTTTGATGCGTAAAAAACGTCGATCTTATTAAGTTTCTTTGTTTCAACTAGATATTGGAAACAGTCAACGGGTGTTTTCATAAAATATTCTCTAGCCTTAATGCCAGTACTTAAGGTTCTTTTTACAGCTGCAGCTATTCCATCTACAGCGCCTTTACCATGGCCTGTAGCGAAAAAATTCCAAGTCATTTCTAATCCAAAATCCTCAGGAGCATGGCAAATGTTAAAAATATTGTATCGATTTTTAAACTGAGATGCGCAGTTTTATCTGTTATCATTTTTTTAGCATCCCTCCTTCTTTTATCTACTACTTTCTCTTTAGCTAGATGCAATTCATATTTTTCTTTGTTTTCTTTAAGCTTCTTCCACTGTTCGCGCTTTCTGTTTTTCGAATCTATTAAAAAATATATGTATACTTCGTGTTGGTGTGACGGGTGTGACCAAATATTTTTTAGAACTGAATACTAAATTACTGCGATAAATTTTAAGAAAATGTCACTAAGTATTTATCGCGACTACTTTGTTATTATTGGAGAGTGTCAGGTGGTTAAAATGTAAAGTACCAATATAATTAAACTTTTTCAATTTTTTCTGTGACGGGTGTGACCGAAAATTTTAGTATATTAAACACGTCATAAAATTGTTACTATAAAACGTATAATATCGAAACTTCACAGAAATGTAAAACAATGACTTAGTCTCTTCAGAGGTAACGGTTTTTATTAATATTGAGAATGGAAGAGTATAAAAATGTTAAATAAAGACACCTTGCAGAGAATGTGAACTGAATATTCAGTATAGACAAAGTTCAAAGTGTTGCCAAACTTATAAAAATTTACGTGAATCCATTTTTTTTATTCACCCATAAAAAGCATCCTCTTGTGCATATTAACAAATTAAATTTAATTAAAAATAAGTGATTTCTAATTTTGCTGGATAGGGCCGTTTTAAGTGGAATTGACCATATATATATGTATGTATGTAAATCCATATCTATCATGATTATTTCATGGCATTACAATCCAAAGCTTTGTGATTAAAACTATAATACTCTAGCACAGCTGAGTATAAAAACCCTAACAAGAACAGAGGTAACAAATATGCAATAAATAGCAAGAAAAATGCAGTGTTTATATATTCGGCACGCGTTCACCAATAAAATTTATAAACAAAATATCGAATTTTTGAATTTTCATGTTGTTAGCCTCGAATTTTACGTTTCTGGCACAAACTTGAGTACCTACTTTGCCGGTTTCTTTTTTGTTGTGGTTTGTTTGGTTGGGCTGCAGCAAATTCGCGTTTGTACATTAGGGTGGCCCTTAAAATTAAATTCGTGATTTTCTTCGGTCCGATCTTCTCTCCCAATTCGAGGTGTGCTCCTTTTGTTTTTCCTACTAATTGGGTGGACCTACAGTTATATGCCGGCTCCGAACGGCGAATTTTGGTACTTTAAATACACATAAACCATAATATATAGTTAGTAAGATCTTAAACAATGAAAATCAATCGTTTTTAAGTTAGTGAGAGCGTGTGTATTTGCAAGGGTATTGTTCATACGACTACGTGACCGCAAAGAAAGCGCTAAAACGTAGTAGGTACCTAACTTCTTTCCTCTTTTTTTGCCTTTTTTATTCCAAGTACATTTTTTGAGAAACGCTGCATATAAAAATCGCAGAGCTTCATCAAATTATGGAAATTGTTTTTGAAATTTTTGAGCAAAAAATGCCAAAATAAACAAAACGGAGAATTTTTAAATTTCCGCATGCCGACAAATATTGAGCTTCTGGATGCTGAAAAAGAAGAAGAAGAATGTGAGGAACAAGTGGGAGGGGAAAAAGAGTGAGTATGTATGTTCCTATAATACAATACATATATGTACATACATATGTACATATATTTAACGATATACATACTACTAAACATCACATGCTTTATGTACTAAGTGGCCATTTGAAATAGTAAAATATGATACAAAGTGGCCGAATGAGATGAATTTGAGAAAAAATGCATTGCATGCATGGCATCTCATCTTGTCAGATGATTGCGTATGTATGCATGCACGATGTGCGCTTGAATATATGTAGATATATGTATCTGCAGACTGCATTTGAAATTACGTTGATTAGCCGAAATTACCTTCCGAAATCACACGCATTCACACACGTTTTTGAGTGCCTAATTTCATTTAGTCGTGTTTCAGTTACGCTGTTCCTGCGCCAAATAAAAATTTTTACATGGTCAACTTAAATGAAAATATCATTAATAAAATATTCCCATCAAATTACATTTTTTATAATTAAAGAATCGCTAATGCAATATACAATGAGAATATATCTAAGAAACCGCCGCGAGCAAATTTAATAGCCGTGTTTTTATTTTAGCGCAGATGTATATGCGCTAAAATAAAACACAGCTAATGTGTGAAATATTAGCAATGGGTAAAGATGTTTTCGATTATAATCGATAAAATTTAGAGAAGAGACCGATTCCAGAGTAATTTCGTGAGTTATTTAGCCGAAATGCGAATTTCACGGGTAATTTCAGCTGGCATTTTTGTATGGCGAAACAACGTTATTTAAGGGTAATTAACGTCGAAACAACGATTTTTGCCTAAATTACCCTTAAATCATGCCAATGTGCAGAGGCTATAGGAGAAGCTGAGAATTTTTCGTTTTGGGCGCGTTGCACACACGCAATAGAACCGACTAGGCCAGGGCAGAACAGACCAAACAGACCAGACAGGCACAGACAATGTGGCAAGCAAGCTAGAAGAATTGGGAAATTAGAAAATGAAAAAGAAAAATAAAACTGCAAAGTAAACAAACTAAAAAGCCATTAAAATTGCAATCGATTAAAACCAGATGAATTGCCAAAAAAATATACCTGTGTATGTATGTATGTATGCACATATGTATGTATGTATGTATGTATATTAAGCCGTATCACGAAAATAAAGTTTGCGTGTGTCAGTTTTATTTGAACACTTACGTCGAAAAAATATTTATGGTGTAAAAATTTTTTTTTAGGCCCGCGTTAAAAACAGCTAAATCGCGTTTTTTGTAATAACTTCCTTATTTGATGTCGGATCTCTATGATCTTAATGTCGCAGAAAAGGTCTCGCTCTGCACTATATTTGGCCCATATAAAGTTTCGACCGCAAAGGTTGTTCTGAGTTTTACCTTTAAAAATTTTGGAGTTACTATCCCTAGATTTTTTTATTTTTATCACTAATACAAAGCTCTCAAAAAACCATGAGGACTCCCCAAAAAAAATTCTAGCCTTTATTCACAAACAAAAAAGTTATACCGTTTTAAAATCAGGGAACCTGTTTTTTGAAAAATGATCCCAAGTTTTTATTTATATGAGGCAGTAACGCCATATAAGTATGAGTTTTTGATTAAAAAGTATTCTAAGTCCTCGCTTGACTTGATTATGTACCGCGATAGAACAGGTACCAATACTGGACACATGATATGCAAAAAAATTGTTGATGATTGGACTATTCGTGCTGATCAACGTTATTTATATTGAATGATAATGGCTGTAGTGAAGATTTGGTAAGTATTCAAGTGGGACCTCTAAGCACAGCGCGCTGGCTTACAACGGCTTCACGATTTCTGCATCCGTGCGTATCGTAAACTCATCCAAGTTGTTTAGAAAAACTGCTAGAGTTCGTTGTAAAATTATATGCGCCTAAATGGAAGTCTAAATATATTATCAATATACTTCTGGATGCGTCGTCTGCCCCTAGAAATGCAATTAATTATTCAGCCTACAATTGAAAACAATGCATTTTACTTTAATCCCGAAAACATCTTCTTATCTATGATAACCAAGACCGAAAATGACGATGCCCTCCAAATTTTGAGATATTTATGAAAGAAGTTTCAGAGCTCTGAAAGTGAATTCTTCATCGCTTATATTACTTTGCTCACACTCAAAAAAATTACTCAGATTATGGAAAAATGGGAATGATTTCATTGTTTTGAATACAAATTTCTTTCAAAACGTAGTTTTTATTCTTTGATTTAAAGAAAATTGTACATGAATAATGAAAATATGAACGATATTAAAAGCAGTTTTCTTTATTTTTATTACCTCAACAATAGTTACTCATAGCCTCCCCCTCTCCATGGGATCGCTTTGTATGTGAAAACTGAAAATTATTTCTTAAATATCTCGAAAATGGGAGCTAATCCGGATTTTCTAAAAACGCCATGGTAATCTGGAGCCAAATATTAAGCTGACGTGTTTCGCCGTTTCTCTGTGGTATTTTTGCCTCCCTACTGTGTAATTTTTTATAAAAAAACAAGTGTTTCATTTTACAACGTTATAACTTTTTTGTTTGTGAATAAAGGCTAGAATTTATTTGGGGGATTCTTCATGGTTTTTTGAGAGCTTTGTATTCGTGATAAAAATTCAAAAATTTAGGGATAGTAACTCCAAAATTTTTAAAGGTAAAACTCAGGACAACCTTTGGCGACGAAACTTTATATGGGCCAAATATAGTGCTGAGCGAGACCTTTTCTGCGACATTAAGATCATAGAGATCCGACATCAAATAAGGGAGTTAATACAAAAAACGCGATTTAGCTGTTTTTAACGCGGGCCTAAAAAAAAAATTTTTACACCAAAAATATTTTTTCGACATAAGTGTTCAAATAAAACTGACACACACTAAACTTTTTTTTTGTCCATATAACGTGATACGGCTTAATGTATATGTATGGTGCTTGTACATACATACATATGTATATGTACAGGTTGCGCTACGCCGCAGGTGGCAAAACGAAGTTCTAGGTAGCTTTTGCTGCTTGCAGTTAGAAAAGCATACATATGTAGCTACGTATGTATGTATGTACTAGACATATACGCCGCCGATTGACGCCGCCGCCGCCGCGCCGATTACCTTCATAATCGGCCGCCGCCATAATCCGTGAAATCGGCGTATCGGCGCGGCGGCGTGCGCTGGCGCGCCATACCCGTATGGAGCGAGATGTGTACATATTTTCCTAGTTTTGCTAACTGCTAAAGTTCTTCAAAATTAAAAAAAGGAACCAATCGACGTGTTTTGACCTCAGGAACACGAAGCTGAATGCGGAAATGTTTTATTTTTTGCCGGTTAAAAGTTATTAACAAAAACTTTGGCTGTTCCCTACTTTACTAGCCTCAGTCCTAAAGAATTTAAGCTACTGGAAAATTTCAGTTCGTTGGCTTACATAATTTTTTCTCAGATACGGAACTTTTCTGGGATCTCTTCCATTTAGTCCTACTTATCGAGGTCTGTTGCTAATTGTTCTACTCAAAACTGCACCATTTCAACCCTCCTTGATATCATTAGATGCCGAAAATGATCCCAAACATGCCTCCAGAATCGAAAGCTCATAGTTTGAACGTAAGAAAGTTGCTGTTTTTGAGTAGCCCTCACAGTCGTCGAACCTCAGCCCTATAGGGAATATTAAAGAAGACGATGGGGGATCAAATATTGAAAAATAAGCAAGAGTTATGGAAAAAAAATTAAAGAAGCTTGGTACTTAATACCAGTTGCAAATTGCGCTGATTTGGTCAACCCTATGCCACGAAGAAGTAAGGAAGTTATAAAAAATAAAGGAGCTTCAACTAAACATTAGTTTAAATCTAGCTGCAGCAGTAATATTGTAGTTTATTTGAAAAAACAATCGAATTTAAAGTTTGTCCCTATTATTATTTCCAACTTAAATTATACATTTAATTATTTTTATTCATAAAAATTAAATTATTATACAAAAACCACCCCAGAGTCATTGAAGCATGTCCTCTCCGTGTAAGCATCAATATATGGTTATTATTATTTGGTCTTAAAATTAAATAAATGGAGAATTGCAAAATTTTGTCCCTATTATTTTTTCCAACACTGTATATACATATATTTATTTTAAAGTGCCTTATATATATATAAATATGTACATATGTAAATATATGTATGCATGTTTATTATCATACAAAATAAGCAAATGAATTTAAATTTACCCTTAGGGCCTTTTCACATTACTCGGTACGACATCGGATCGACATTTTTTGCTCGGTATTTTCAGCTTACCGAAACGATTCCGCGTAATCGGCAGAAAATAGGAAAACAAACATCGAAATTTGCAAAACAAAATTTTTAACTTCAACAAATCACTCAATAATAACAATAATGTCTTCTAGCGAAGACGAAGACATTATAACTTGCTACATTTATAGCCGAAACGAGTTTTTTGCTGACTTTGTTCTTCTTCTTTTATTACGCCGCAAAAATGTCTGCAGCAAATCCTCAAATTTTACTGACCGGTCTTACCGCGTTGCGGTATACCGAAATTAATCCGCTCCGATTTCATGTATGCAACACTAATGTGAAAGTGCCAATTGAAATACATGTGGTCGGTAAGGTTTCGGTATACTTTCGGCAAACACCAAAAATGTCAATCCGATACCGCACCGAGTAATGTGAAAGCGCTCTTACATAAGGATTTGTGTATATTCTTTAATATTTATTTTCTTTATTTTATATTTTAGTTTATGTAACAATTGTTTTTTGCTGTTAATAAAAAAATTTCAACAATTTAAGGTGGAAATTAGTTTATTTATTCCATTCAGCCAGCGATATTAAGGTAACTAAATAAAATTAATATTTGAATAAGGATTGTGATTTGTAGATTTGGAACAGGCGCGCCGCCGAAATGCTTTTGGAATAGCGCCGCCGCCGCCGGAATCACTGTCGCACACTGGTCAGCCCCCATACACAAAAGTCAAAAACGTTGGTGCTTGAAAAAGAAACTTCTGTCATGCATTTCCGTGGGAAGTATATTGAATTTTATGGAAAACCTCCTTCTATACGCAATAGCTATCATTAAATGTTACTTTGGCTCATTTAAAGTCAACACATTTGAAAAAAATTTTTTCTGGTAAAAGTTTATGTAACTAAGTGTATTATGATTTTTGCGATATTTCAAGTTTGAGTGTTAAAAAAAATGCGGATAACTATGGAAACGCAAGAAAAACGTATGTTTCATGATTTAGCGAAAGGAAACAATGAAAACAATTTATTTTTAGCAAAATACAAGATGAAGAAATCTTGGCTTTTCTATGAGCGTAATTTTCAAGCATTAGCATTTTCATTTAAACTTTTAACAATTAAGGACCACTCTGGACCAGGTCTTATAAGCAGATTTGAGTTCGTTCAAGTCTTCTCTTAAGAAGTCTGTTTATACATTTTTCCCTTTTTTTCCCTTTTTCTTAAAATATCATATTAAATGTAACTAGTCTATACAAAATATTGTTTCCCTTTTACGATTTTTGTACATATTTATATCAACTGTTTTCGATAAAACTTTATTTTCGATAAAATCTTAATAATTGAGTTCGGTCCCACTCTCCATACAATTTTTTTTTTGATCCCGCGAAATATCGCGGAATAATATTTTTTTTATTGTAACTTTGTTATTTGACATCGGATTTTTAAAATCGAAATGTCATTAGTTTAGTCTTTGGAAGCTCTATATTTTCTTTTAATGTCCTTTTGACCTATGAAGTCGTTTTCACATAATTAAGTCACCTAACCAAGTTTTTCGCCCAAAATATCCTTTTTGTTTCACAAGAAAAAAATCGCCAAAAATAAAATATTTATCGGATCTCTGTGATATTACGCTTAAAGTCTTTGCAATTAAACGCGGAAATTTTTAAAGTAATAAAACTTTCCAGATTTTTACAACTTTTTATAAAAACTTAATTTGAAAATCAAAATTTTTTCAAAAATCGCAAAAAATCCACAAAATTTTGAGTTTTTAATAGACCACTACAAGTTGTATGTCGTTTGAAGCGTATTTTAATTGCCTTTCGAACGAGAAACTGCTTGCATTTATCGCATTTGTAACTCCAGAGAAAATAATTTTTGAATGAAGTGATAACAAAAAAACACAAAATTACCGTTATCTCAAAAACCTAGCTATACAAAAAATTAAAAAAAATAGTTCCAAACTCAGCAGGTCAATTCCTATCCTCCCCCATTCCTGGTTTTCTTATTTTTTTTTGGCTGTAAACTAGCGTTAGTGGTGGGCGTGGATTACAACATATATCCTTTTAATTTTTCTGAAAGATGAGTCGTATAGTGGGACACCAATGTGCCAAATTTGGTTTCGGTAGGTCCATCCGTTTCCAAGAAATTGAGTTTTGTCCCACTCTCCATACAAATGAGACCAGTGTGTGTCGGCGTATATGTCTAGTATGTACATTAGAGTGCGTTTAAAATTCAAATTAACGATATTTTACTGTATCGCCCCCTAAATCTGTAGTAACATGGCCAAAGATATCACCAGGGACTGTAACGGTTATGAGTTATATCCAAAAAGTTGATTTTTAATCAATATTTGCTGAGTTTTATTTTCTGCTCACAAAATAAAAGTTATTTCTTGAGTTTTATTTTTCTATCAGAAAATAAAAGTTATTTGTTGAGTTTTATTTTTCCCTCAGAAAATAAAAGTTATTTCTTAAGTTTTATTTTTCCATCAGAAATTAAAAGTTATTTTTTGAGTTTTATTTTTCGATCAGAACATAAAAGTTAATTTTTGAGTTTTATTTTGCGATCAGAAAAAAAAAGTTTCTGACAAGCCATCAAAGTCAGCTGTTTCTCCGCAATAATATTAAAGTTTTGCGTATTTTTTATACTCAGCTGTACTAGTACACAGAGTATTATAGTTTTAATCACATAACGGTGGATTGTAACAGAATGAAATAATCGAGATAGATATAGACTTATATATATCAAAATGATCAGGGTGAAAAGAGAAATCGATTGAGCCATGTCCGTCCGTCCGTCCGTCCGTCCGTCTGTCCGTCCGTCCGTCCGTCCGTCTGTCCGTCCGTCTGTAAACACTCTAACTCGTACAAAAATTGAGATATTTCGATGAAATTTGAAATGCAAGTTGGTATCGAGACTGGGACGGTTGGTATTGAAAATGGGCGAAATCGGACCATGACCACGCCCACTTTTACTATATAGAAAAAATCGGAAATTTGTTATCTCAGTCACTAATATAGCTGGAGCGATGAAATTTTACCCACGTGTTGAGCTCAGCACCTAGGAAGAAACTTTATGAAATTTTGGAAAATGGGCGGTGCCACGCCCACTTATTAAGGGTCAAACCTTGAAAGTTTTATATGTCATAACTCAGAAACCATTAAAGATATATCGATCAAATTTGGTACGCGTGATATACTTACTTAGGCAAATGTTTGGACGAAAAATTGCCAAAATCGGTTGACGACCACGCCCACTTTTATATATGGGTATTATAAAGTGACCTAATAAAAGCATTTTAAGCGATATCTCTGTCAAATATAAAGGTATATCATTGAAATTTTATGGAAGGTGTCCAAATATAGACGTAAAACAAAAAATACAAAAATTTTGGAAAATGGGCGTGGCACCGCCTCCTTTTAGAAGCAGGAATATACGAGATTTCTGAGCCCATAACTCGACAAATAATCGATATATTATGACGAAACTTGGTCTATACACTTTCACTACTTGTAGTAATACATGTTCAAAATTTTAGCGAAATCGGTTGACGACCACGCCCACTTTTATATATGGGTATTATAAAGTGGCCTAATAAAAACATTTTAAGCGATATCTTTGTCAAATATAAAGATAATTCATTGAAATTTTGTGGCATGAGTTCTACAATAGATCGGAACCAAAAAATAGAAAAATTTCGGAAAATGGGCGTGGCACCGCCTCTTTTCAGACAAAGGAATCAACGAGATTTCGGAGCCTATAACTCGACAAATAATTGAGATATTATGACGAAACTTGGTTTATACACTTTTATAACTTGTGTTAATAGACACGCAAAAATTTACTGAAATCGGTTTATGACCACGCCTACTTTTTAACAAAGATATTTCTGGAACACGCTTTGGAAATTTGTAACGTGATATCTTTGTAACTGGAAGTCATAAAGGAATGAAATTTTGCACAAAGAATAATATTCATATGCTTAGTTGGATGACTGAAAAAATTTTTAAAATGGGCGTGGCTACGCCCACTTTATGCAGCACTTGCTTTATATAAAATCCATCAAACGCAAACAAACAATGAAAACATACAGCTGAGTATCTAATGTCCGATTCCACTCGAACTTAGGCTTCCTTACTTGTTTTGCTGTGAAGTTTTTAATATTGGAAAATTAAGCTTGATTGAATACAAGTGCACATTTTTCTGGATATCGTAGGAAAAAGTAAGTAGAATTTGCTCTTACCAAGTTTTTCCATGTTTCTAAGTGTATTAGGGTAGCTGTGAACTGTGAACTGTTAAAAAAAATTTTAATTTTTGTGTTTCATAGACAAAAAGTTATATAACTACACCATTCTTCACAAAAGTAAAGACGCTATATTATTAAGTAAAGTGTATTTAATAAAGCCATGCAAAAATATTATAGCCGTTTATTGCCGTTTTTAAAAAATTCGATATTTTTCCAGTGAACTTCTTTCTCAGCAATTCCAAATTGTTCGAAATTTGCAGGCGCTAATATAGTATGATGTCGCTGTCTTAACGACATAAAGTGAGTTGCGGATGTTAGTCATTATACTATTTCGTAATCTGCTATGAAACACGCAAGTTTTAACTTGCGTTAAGAAAACCCTCATAAAAGTATTTCGACACACCCTATTAGTGTCTAATTTGGATTTAGAAATTTAAATTCGCTTATTTATTTAAAATTTACCTTAAAATACATAAATATATAGAACTCTGTATTCAATTACACTAATTTTGACACCTTTTCCGATATAGTATCTCAAAAGGAAATTTTTCTCATACCTGGAAGGGACACCCTACTGACAGTCACGGTGGGCGTGGTCTGATTAATCAGATATTTGCTATTTTTCTTCCATATGCCATTGCTATAGGATTTGTCAACATTCAACTGCGTAGCGGCATTAGTTGAATTTATGCCACAAAAAAAAAATGGAATTGGGACTACTGTGCATTTGCTTGAAACTAGAATATTGAAAGAATACACAACGGCAAGTAGATACGATTTACAATTCATAAACTGTTTATGAAAAGAATTAAAAGTACCTACTTGAAGTACTCTTTAACTGTCACTTCAAATGAGAATGAATATTGGTTTCCGGTAAAATAGTATGCACACATAATAGGTACATATGTATGTATCTAATTATGGGAAAAACCAGGCTTAGGTAAAAATTTAAAATTCAGTTGAGAACAAGGCATGTAAATGCAACAAAAATATAGGTACCTACATACAATATTTTGGGTTTTCTATCAGTTTTTTATTTGAAAATGTTTAGCTCCACTTGTGTGAATTTTCAGCAATTCATTATATTCAAAAAGGGCTGCCGTTTTGTTTTTGTTTATTTTTTTTCCAAAAATATCTACCTGTATTCTTCATTTTGTGTAGGTACCTACCACAATTCAAAGCAAGCAATGAACCTTTAGCCGCATTAGCTGGAAAACAATAATAAATCAATGTCTTATGCAGTTTTTATCGTTTCACTCTCAACAACCAACACTGCGCATCTTGACAGCACAACCAAAACTACAGTCCGTTAGGGTTGTATTTTGAATGGCCATTAACACTTGGAGATAACCACTATTTAACCTTTTCACACACAGTGGAGAAATACCTGCCCAACGTTAAGATGTGTAAATCTTGTTTTTTTTTTCACGCTACTTGCGAGAGGTCATGAGTAAGGCGTAAAGTATTTCAATATTAAATATATGTACATACATATGTACATATTTGAATGCATTCTCATAAATAGGGACCACTTGGGCTGTTTTGACGTGTTCATGTCACAAAGTGTTTGCTTGGCCACAACTGAGACCAGACCAGAACAGCACGATCATCATCATCAACCACCGCCAACTCGATGTGAGGACAATCACAACGCTCACCAGCGCCATTAACACTGTGCAAAATAAAAAAAAAAAGCCAATAAACATCTGGCTAAAAAATATCAAATGTTTGAGAAAATCTTCATTCTCAATTTGATAAATAATAGCGTTTTCGATTATGAACCAAAATGCTGCATTATTACAAGGCAACATTATCAACATGCGCCCTGTGCCCTAAGAAAATGTTGCACTTTTTATGTGACGTATGAAATAAAAATAATGCAACCCCTTGATTATATTAAGGGCAGAAAATGCTGCCCTGAGGTCGGGGAAAGTGCGACAATTTGGTCAATCAACCCTGAAAAAATGTGTGGAGTCTATATGGAATAGAACAAAAAAATTTGACAGCCCGATAAAAATGCAGAATAAGTGCGACATTTTTGCCAGAATCGAAAGCGCCATAAGACTTTCTCAAAAATTTCTTTAACGTTTGAGAAAAATGTGCCTTTTTGTTTGAGGATTCTATCAAAGGTTATTTGAGATGCATTTGAGTACAAACGTTTGAAGTTTGAGAATAAGATTTATTCCTAAATTCATCTCAAGTTGAGAATTAAGAAAAATGTTTATGTGGTAGGTAGGTACCTACGTAATTATTTTTACGTGGATATGTAGGCCCCAGTTTACGCCAAAATCAAAATCAACGTGTTCAAATACACTTCTTCTATTATTTTTCGATTTTTACTCTCTGTGAAAGATTGGCAGCACGTTGATTCGGTGTCAGCGCCTCCCACTCTCTATCTCTCGTTTTTCGCTTTAATGGAAAAGCAATAGCAGATTGATTTTGATCTTGGCGTAAACTGGGCCTAGGCGATCTTCTTTCTCTTCGTGCTCATTTCATCAATCACCATGAAGCAACTAGTAAAGGAGAACGCAAGTCAAACGGAATGTCGTGGAAACATGAATGTAAAAGAATTTGACAGGACTTATAGCCCAGTTAGTCGAGAACGTAAACCCGTGTACCGTGTCAGCTGATCCAACCTATTTAATGGGATTTGTATGTAACCGATTATTCAACGACGTACGACGCAGAAGCCCGTACCGCAGAAATCAAAATCATTTTGATTTTTTACGTAAAAACGTGGCAGCTGATAGCTCGCATGGTTGCAAGGTAGAAGGGTTGCCAGTTGAACATTTTTAGTTATTAAATATTTAAACAGTAATTTTCACAGCATTATACAACTAACTCAACAAGATTGTAAAATGTTATCGAATATACATATATGTGTTCACATGGAAAAAATAGTATGTCTGATACGCTGTTTTGACAATTTGATTTTTAGGTTAGGTTGTAATTGAAATTTTTGAAATTGGAAATGAATGGAAATAACTGAATTAGGAAAACAAAATTCTACTTTGGCTATTCCACAACATCATCAAGATTCGTTTTTGCGCTAACTTATTTAGTACACAATTAGAAATTTGCGTTTAAAATGTTTGTATATTTCCAATTGAAATTTTTGTTATCATATATTTTTGACACTTCTATTTTTTTTAAAGCTGCTAGTAGTTGCAAGTGAAAATTTTACTTGCAGCATTTATCAACTCTCTCGAGGTCTTACTCTGTAAATTTGGCTCCCTTTTGCGAATTTTTTGGGTTATTGAACATAAATTCGTAACTATTCGTAAAAATATGTAAAAATTTTGAGATATTGAACACTCCTAATAAATGAAGATATTACTGAAAATTAAAGCAAAATTGTATTTATCCACAATGTTGGCGGTATTTTCTTAATTGATAACTCGTGGTGGTCTTTTTCTGCAATTTTTCTACATTAAAAAGTTATAAATTGCCACAATAAATCTGAGTTTCTGTAACAAAATCAATTAAAGTGATGTCACACTAACACGATCCACACTTTGTCACCACCTATTTATACTAGAAAAGATATGAGTTACAGAAACTCAGTACAGATTTCTTAATTAAACACAGATTTTTGTGAGAATCTTGTTGCTTCCCAATATAATTTTTTTTATGGATTTTCAATTGTAAATTTAATGTTCTGACTGTGTTTTTTGTTATTTTATGTTTTAGCCCTTGATAACTATCACCAAGGTGTGATGGAAATATATTGGGCAGCAACAAAATTACAAGAAAAATGTGTTTTAATTACCAACTAAGCAGTAAAAAAGTAACTAAATTAATAAAAACAAGTAAGGAAGCCTAAGTTCGAGTGCAATCGAACATTAGATACTCAGCTGTATGCTTTCATTGTTTGTTTGCGTTTGTTCGATATAGGGTGTATTTTATATGAAACGAGTGCTGCATAAACAGGGCGCAGCCACGCCCATTTTCAAAATTTATATCAATCATCCAAATAAGCATACAAATATTATTGTTAGTGCAAAATTTCATCCCTCTATGACTTTTAGTTACAAAGACTTCACGTTACAAATTCCAAAAGGGTGTTCCAGAAATATCTTTGTTAAAAAGTAGGCGTGGTCATAAACCGATTTCAATACATTTTTGCGTGTCTATTAACACATGTTATAAAAGTGTATAAACCAAGTTTCGTCATAATATCTCAATTATTTGTCGAGTTAAAGGCTAAGAAATCTCATATATCCCTTTGTCTAAAAAGAGGCGGTGCCACGCCCATTTTCCAAACTTTTTTATTTTTTGTTTCCGGTCTATTGTAAAACTCATGTCACAAAATTTCAATGAATTATCTTTATATTTCACATAGATATCGCTTAAAATGGTTTTATTAGGTCACTTTATAATACACATATATAAAAGTGGGCGCGGTCGTCAACCGATTTTGGTAATTTTTCGTCCACACATTTGGCTAAGTAAATATATCACGCGTACCAGATTTCATCGATATATCTTTAACGGTTTCTGAGTTATGGCTTATTAAACTTTCAATATTCGCTCCTTAATAAGTGGGCGTGGCACCGCCCATTTTCCAAAATTTTTGTAGTTTTTGTTTTATGTCCATAGTTGGACTCCTGCCACAAAATCTCAGTGATTGATCTTTATATTTGACAGAGATATCGCTTAAAATGTTTTTATTAGGCCCCCTTATATTTCCTATATATAAAAGTGGGCGTGGCCGTCAACCGATTTTGATAATTTTTCGCCAAAACATTTGACTAAGTAATTATATTACGCGTACCGAATTTCATCGATATATCTTCAACGGTTTCTGAGTTATGACTCATAAAACTTTCAATGTCTGCCCCTTAATAAGTGGGCGTGGCACCGCCCATATTCCAAAATTTTTGTGTTTTTTGTTTTATGTCCATAGTTGGACTCATGCGACAAAATTTCAATGATAGATCTTTATATTTGACAGAGATATCGCTTAAAATGGTTTTATTAGGTCACTTTATAATACACATATATAAAAGTGGGCGTGGCCGTAAACCGATTTTGATAATTTTTCGTCAAAACATTTGTCTATGTAAGCAAATTACGCGTACCAAATTTCATCGATATATCTTCAACGGTTTCTGAGTTATGACATATAAAACTTTCAATGTTTGACCCTTAATAAGTGGGCGTGGCACCGCCCATTTTCCAAAACTTCATCAAATTTCTTCATAAGGGCCCGAGCTCAATACGTGGGTAAAATTTTAAAACTCTAGCTATATTAGTGGCTGAGATACCAAATTTCCGATTTTTTCTATATAGGAAAAGTGGGCGTGGTCATGGTCCGATTTCGCCCATTTTCAATACCAACCGTCCCAGTCTCGATACCAACTTGCGTTCCAAATTTCATCAAAATATCTCAATTTTTGCGCGAGTTAGAGTGTTTACAGACGGACGGACGGACGGACGGACGGACAGACGGACGGACGGACGGACGGACGGACGGACGGACGGACGGACGGACATGGCTCAATCGATTTCTCTTTTCACCCTGATCATTTTGATATATATAAGTCTATATCTATCTCGATTATTTCATTCTGTTACAATCCACCGTTATGTGATTAAAACTATAATACTCTGTGTACTAGTACAGCTGAGTATAAAAAAAGTCGTCAACGACAACTTTAAAAACGATTAAATTAGTATTTTCTTGTCATTTGGCAAATAATGCACAGTTGTGTATTGAAGAGTAATCCGCATAACACTGAAGATTAGTAAAAATCTTGTTTGCTCAAAAATGACTAAATGGCAACCCTGCCAAAATGTAAACAAACTTTATATATATGTAAATATGTGTGAGTAAAACAGCTGATTGCTACGGGCTCAAAAAATCCTAAAAATTGCATACGGGCGTTTGCGTCAACGAGCGGACCACACGTTCTCGACTAACTGGGCTATTATCCCTCACGGAAATGCTAGCGTGCGTGTGTGTGTGGCACATGTTAACAAAAACAAAATGCTAGTGTTCGTGTGTTTGTGGAGATAGAAGAAGAAGTCAGCTGATCGGATGCGTTCTCCTTCCTTGTTGCTTCATGAATCATGATCAATCACGTTTCAGCGCGGATAATTTTTTTTTGTTTTTCGAATCCAAAATTGTACATGACGTTTCTGGTATTTTCTCAAAAAACAAATTTAGTGTGTGCGGGTCCGCGGAAAGACGAAAAACGTAAAAAATTACTGCAACATTTGTTTAGTGTTTTATAGTTTACTTGCACTTGTTATCTTAAAATGTCAAAGTGTCTAGAAAATCAATTCGTCAAATGTTTTAAGTGCGCATGATGTCTGGGAAGTGAGACTATGCAGTACATATTTTGTGTTTGGTCTATTTTTGTTTGTGACTTCCCTGTGACGTTAGAAAGAAAAAATCGTGGAAAATTTTGAAAATTTGAAAATTTCTTTTTTTAGTGTTTAACATTTTTGGTATGTGTATACATAGTTTTTTTATTTGCAGTACATTTGTTTTGCTTTTAGGTGTATGCAGGGCCGTAGCTGCCCTGTGGTCGGGTTTTCTAAAGTTCTATTTAGAAGAAAAATTTTTTTACAAAACTTGATTTTCAAATTAGGGTTTTTATAAGAAGTTTTAAAAATCAGGAAACTTGTATTCATTTAAGAATTATAATGTTCTATTGCAAACACGATGAATTCTTTATTTTTGGATATTTTATCCAAGTGAAAAAAAAAATATTTTATGGACGAAAAACTCGGTTAGATTACCCAACCATGTGGAAACGAAAATAGCTGTAAAAGTCCGCCCCAAGATTTGAGCAGGGTTTGAAATTATTTTCAACTTTTTTTTTCATTTCCATAGAATTTCATTTTCATTTGAAAATTTAAAAATAAACAGCGCAACAGAAGTATAAAAAATAAAAAGTTCTTCTCTACTGCAATTGCGCAGCCTTAAGTTTCCAAAAATTATAGTCGACTGTTGCTGTATTGTGGAAATTTTTACAGCACTGTTGTTGTTGTGTTTTTTTTTACTTTATGGGAACACAATCGAAATTGTAATGTACAAAAAAAAAACAATTTTAAAAAGCCGATCTGAAAACTAAAATTCTGTTTATCTGTGCTTTGCTGTCGACTGATCTGTTTGAAATTACACAGTAAAGCAACAACACAAATAAACAAACAATTATATTCGACTGTTCTGTGCTTCGACTTCTGATATTTTCAAAGGAAATCGAAATTCAAAAGTTCTCTAAAAATTATGATAACTTTCGCAGACAGCAACAGCTTATTTTTTGAGACTGTTGCCGTTATGCTGGCAAACAGTGCTTGGGAAGCTTTATATTTCTCTCTAATGTCCTTTGATCTGTGAAGTCGTTTTCATACAGTTGGGTCACCTAGCCGAGTTTTTCGACCATAAAATATTATTTTTGTTTCAAAAATCGCCAAAAATAAAGTATTCATCGAATCTTTTTAATATTACGGTTAAAATATTTGCAATAAAACATAATAATTTTAAAAAGAATAAAACTTTCCTGATTTTTACAACTTCTTATAAAAACCACAATTAAAATCATATTTTTTCAATAATCGCAAAAAATCAATAAAATGTTGACTTTGAAAATTTAGTATTGAAAATAGGTGAAATCGGACTATAACAACTCACACATCCCATATATGGGATCTTTCGAAAAACACACAAAATATTATAATTCAGATACTAATATAACCCGAGTAATGAATTTTCAGCCATGCAATGACTTTATGCAATTAAAAGGAAATATGCTAAAATTTTAGAAAATGTGCGATGATTGACTGCCTTATTCCGGAGTGGTAACATAATTTAATTTATATGTGGTATGTCGTTAGAAGCGTACTTTAATTATCTTTCGAACGGAGTAGATACGGTTTGCGGGTATTTGCAACTTCAGCGAAAAGAATTTTTCATTGAAGTTATAACCAAAAAAAACCCAAAATTACGTTATCTAAAAAAAAAATGGTTTTGAACTCAGCAGGTTCATGCCAGCCCTCCCCTATACCTGAAATTCTTGGTATTTTCTCAAATTAATTACACAGTCCAACAAATTTACAAAAATTTTACTCAACACGAACAAACGCTATTAATTATGAAAGAGGATGTCTCCCAGACCAACTTTGCCGAACAGAGTACTAGTCCAGAGGGTCTGAGTTTTTTTTTAGAGGGGGTTAAAGTTTTATGGTTTTAGCTGGAGATGCAATTACTTTATCGAAAATATCTTATAAAAAATGACCTCAAATGAAGTTTTTGAGCTCGGACTTCTGCTACAGAATTTAATAAGGAATTTCTTTGTGGAAGACGTTAACCCTCTAACGCCCACGCAAATGGCTGTTATTAACCCTTGTTTAGAAGCACATGTAGAAAATATTAATTTACAATGCAGATAGAGGGTTAAAATGTTCTAGAAAATTATTCGCCATAAAATTTCACTAGGGGTCCCCTCAGACAAAATCTTTGTACAAATAACGCAAAAGACCACAGGATATAATAATCACAAATTACGCCATGAAATATGCAACAAATTTTATATGTATACGCATTAGATGTACTTTTTTTTATTTGGATCCTCCCTCCGGCACCGGAATATGAAAATGAGTTGTTGTAGAATAAGTAAATTGAAAAAAAAGTTCACTTTTGCAAAAACTGAATGGGGCTACTACAAAAACCGCGCGTTTTCAAGAATTCAAGGCAAGTTTAGATTTATGTATGAAAAAATATATGATTTGCACCAGAAAAAAAATTTACATCTACCTATACGTAGAGTTAACCGCTAAAGCGAATGTAGTATTCAGTTTTTTCTTACACTCCCCAGTGAAGGTAATATTCAAACCCTAGTTTGATGCCAATATTGCCCAAAAATATTTGGGGCCATCCGGGTCCACATTTTTTCCGCTATCCACGGTCTCGACCTTTCTACCTTTTTTTACATTTGTGGAGTTATCCGCCATCATAAATCGCTTTGAATAGCAAAAATTGTTACAATTTTTTAGAAATTTTAATCCATGTCAGCCTTATTAGGGTATATTTTATTTCACTTAACTTGATGCGCTCATCCAGATTATAATAGATTTTTAACCAGAATGAGTTTTTGAAAACCGCATTAAATTAAGCAGCATCCTGTGTGATTCAGATAAAAAAAATGTCCGCTGTCAGAAAGAATATAGGCCATGAAGTTGTATGTTCGCGAGAAAAAAAAAACAAAATGTTCTATTTATTTATTTATTTTCACTGTTGGACAGTGTTATTTGTAAACTAGTGTTTTCAACATATAGCTTTGAATATGATAGAAGTAAAATTTATCTAACAGAATTTCGTGGGGGGTTCAAACACCCAAACCCCCCCCCCCTAAATACGGCCTTGGGTGTATGTAATGTAAATTATATTTACGAATCTAAAAAAATCTATTAATGCAAAACTTTCTGTAAAACATATATTAATGCCAAAATCCTTTGACATCTGTTTGATGATGGTTAATAATGAACTGATATATTCGTATGCTAGCAAACCACGGTTTAAGCAAGAAAGGTGTCATGTGACTTATGTATATATAGATACATATGTACATACATATCACACTATTGGTGATTTTGCACCTTCTTGCCGCTGCTTATCTAACGTGCATATATGTATGTACATACACACCAGACCTGGGCACCCTCAACTACATTTTGTAAAAAACACAAAACCATAAAAAAAACAGAAAAAAAAAACAAAAAAAAAAAAAAAACAAAGACAACAGCAAAAAAACTATGAAAAAAAAAACAAAACAAAAAGAACAACAAAACCAAAAACAAAAATAATAAAAAATGAAGAACAAAAATATAAACAAAAACAAATTGTATAACTAAATTTTCTCAAGCCCAAAAAAAATTTAATTGATGCCATTCCATTACAATTATTTGTGATTGAAAAATCTCAATTACCAATTACTAATGTAATTCTAATTGAAAAAAAATGTAAATGAGAATGCCCAGCTCTGATACATACATAGATATGTACATCTTAAATCATCAACGTAATTCTTTAGCTAAAGCCTAAATTAAGGGCATGGCGTTGTAGGAAACCTTTACGTACCTACATACATATGCAACAAAGAAATTTTATTGACCTCATACTATTGCATGGCTAATATAATACATTTTTCGTTTCTGCTCAACTGCCTTTACGATAATAATAACAAATTTTCCATGCTTAAATGGTCAATGCACACATTTTGTGTTCGCTTCCGCTACTAAGGGATATCCGCCTTGAGCAAGTGACTTAATAAAGCAAACATGTTTCGATATCAAGTTCTTATCATTATCATGACGTCAAAGCTCAACTTGCATTTCATGGTTTAGTAGATATTAACACACACACACAGGTAGATATGTATGTATAAAATTTGCTGTCAAGTAATTTGATTAGCTTTGTTGCTAGAAATGTGTTGTGAGGCAACAAAGGCTTAAATCCTTTTTATGCGCATGAATATGCTTTATCAGCTAGTACTGTTTACGTAAAAGTCAATGAACTGCATTTAGCTTAAGGTAAATTTTACGGATGGATTTCTATTGTTGTGATTAAATGTGTACGTATGTAGGTAATCCTGAAAAATGCGCTCTTAAGTAAAATCCTACTTAGTGTGCGATTTCTTATAAAACCTCTGTGCGACAGAAAATAAAAAAATTTGCATTACATCAAAAACAAATTACCATCTGCTCTTTTTCTTGTTCTTCCAACTAACATTTAAAAAAAGGCAGATGTCAAAACAAAAATCATGCAAACAAAATTGATAAGCAGATAAGATAAAAAATAAGAAAGAGAAAAAAGTGCAACAAGCAGATTTGCAAATTAAGCTGGACTAATCTAAAAAAAAAAAACAGCAATTGCAGGGATAGAAATGCAAAAATGAAACAAGAATACAAAAAAGAAATAACAAAAACTTACAAGTGCAAATTATGCAAATTCTTGAAAGTCCAATGAAACGGCGCTTAGACAGAGAAATCAATTGCTTGAAAAGACCAAGAGAAACAAACAGAAGACAGACGAGAAGATAAGAAGATAAAGAAATAAAAGCGCAAAAAATGAAAAAAAAAACAAGTAAGGAAAACTAAGTTCGAGTGGAATCGAACATTAGATACTCAGCTGTATGCTTTCATTGTTTGTTTGCGTTTGATGGAAACACGGCGTATTATATATAAATCTAGTGCTGCATAAAGTGGGCGTAGCCACGCCCATTTTCAATATTTTTATCAGTCATCCAACTAAGCATATGAATATTATTCTTTGTGCAACATTTCATTCCTTTATGACTTCTAGTTACAAAGATGTCACGTTACAAATTCCCAAAGGATGTTCCAGAAATATCTTTGTTAAAAAGTAGGCGTGGTCACAAACCGATTTGAATAAATTTTTGCATCTCTATTAACACAAGTTATAAAAGTGTACACACCAAGTTTCGTCATAATATCTCAATTATTTGTCGAGTTATGGGCTCAGAAATAACGTATATTCCTGCTTCTAAAAAGAGGCGGTGCCACGCCCATTTTCCCAAAATTTTTGTGTTTTTAGTTTTATGTCCACAGTTGGACTCCTGCCATAAAATTTCAATGATATATCTTCATATTTGACAGAGATATAGCTTAAAATTTTTTTATTGGGACACTTTATAATACCCATATATAAAAGTGGGCGTGGTCGTCAACCGAGTTTGGCAATTTTTAGTCCAAACATTTGCCTAAGTAAGTATATCACGCACACCGAATATTATCGATATATCTTCAACGGTTTCTGAGTTATGACTCATTAAACTCAAATGTTTACCCCTTAATAAGTGGGCGTGGCGCCGCCCATTTTCCAAAATTTTTGTGTTTTTCGTTTTATGTCCATAGTTGGACTCCTGGCACAAAATTTCAGTGATAGATCTTTATATTTCACAGAGATATCGCTTAAAATGTTTTTATTAGGCCCCTTTATAGTTCACATATATAAAAGTGGGCGTGGCCGTCAACCGATTTTGACAATTTTCCGTCAAAACGTTTGTCTAAGTATGTAAATAACGCGTACCAAATTTCATCGATATATCTTCAACGGTTTCTGAGTTATGACTCATAAAACTTTCAATGTTTGACCTAAATAAGTGGGCGTGGCACCGCCCATTTTCCAAAATTTCATCAAATTTCTTCTTAGGGGCCTGAGCTCAACACGTGGGTAAAATTTGATCACTCTAGCTTTAATAGTGACTGAGATACCAAATTTCCGATTTTTTCTATATAGGAAAAGTGGGCGTGGTCATGGTCCGATTTCGCCCATTTTCAATACAAACCGTCCCAGTCTCGATACCAACTTGCATTTCAAATTTCATCAAAATATCTCAATTTTTGCGCGAGTTAGAGTGTTTACAGACGGACAGACGGACGGACGGACGGACGAACGGACAGACGGACGGACGGACATGGCTCAATCGATTTCTCTTTTCACCCTGATCATTTTGATATATATAAGTCTATATCTATCTCGATTATTTCATTCTGTTACAATCCACCGTTATGTGATTAAAACTATAATACTCTGTGTACTAGTACAGCTGAGTATAAAAAGTGGCAGATGCTCGTATGCGACACTAAAAATGTAAGTCTTCTATTGCAATCTGAACATTGACCCCCTTAAAACACCACTAAACCGTTATCAATCGGGACAAAATTATATATATGTTATTCTTGGATATAGAAGTACTGATTTTGAGTATTAGATAATTAAAGAAAAATATTTTGATTTTTTGACCCTTCATAGAGTTTTCTGAACTTTGACCTCAATGTTCCACGCCTTAACCGCCACTAGTCGGGACCAAAATATATGTGTGATATCTTTGACCATGTTACTACCGATTGAGGGGGCGATACATTAAAATATCGTTAATTTGAATTTTAAACGCACTCTAATGTACATACATATATGCGCAATAAATTATTGACTAGTAAACCCGGCCACGCGATGCTGTGGCTTTCAATTACACTGTGCGAAAATTTGAGGGTGGAAGACCACTTATTGCCACATTTGAAAATTTTTTGATATACCTTCATAGCTACTGGTTATTTTTATTTTCTGTGGACCTAGATTTTTTATACATAGATTTTGACCAAGGAGCCCCATAGTGAAGTTTTGTGACGAATATTTTTCTAGACTATGGTAACCTTAAAGCGACCTACAAAGGGCCATTTGTCGCGCTCCTCCTCTTCTTTCTAGTTCTCTTTCTCTTCCCCTTTCCCCTTTATTTGCGCTTTATTTTCCCTTTATCCATTTTATTTTTCATATTTCCTCTTTCGCTTCCTGTCCTTCGCCATATCCGTCCCTTTCATTTTCCTCTTCCCTCTCCTTTTATTACCCATCTTCAGTGCTAGGCCTTGCATGAAACTTCAAATTTAAAAATGAGATAAACTGTAGCGTAAAAATGGAATATTGAACGGTGGCACCCTTTTTGTAAAAATTTTAATAAATTACTCATTTCCATGCCAAGTCCTTTCATATGACTCCTCAAATTTAAAAATCAAACAAACTATAGCGTAAAACTGAATTTTTGAACAGGTGGCAACCCTTTTTGTAAAATTTTTTATTAAGTTACTCAATAACAGGTCAAGCCCCTTCATATGGTACCAATAATTTTAAAATCAAACAAACTATACAGTAAAATTAAATTTTCAAACATCTGGTAACCCTTTTCAAAAATATTAAACCTTCCTGCACATCTACAGGCCAGGCCCTTCCATATGACACCCCATTTTCGAAAATCGGTGTAACGGTGTAAAAGTTATGGTGCTTACAAAAAATCGCTTAGCGTAATATATATAAAGATATTACTTATTATGAATTTTTGTTTTGGCTTAAATATTGATAAAATGATAGAATGACATTTAAATGATTGACTAACGGCAATTCTTGTCAAAAAGTATTTCATTGTACAGAGTCTGTCGTTGTGTCTGACTTTGTCGACAATGCCTACATATTTATATTAGAGATATACATAGATATTATTTTCATTGTTGCGAGCTGCTAAAATGATGATTTTATCTATCCATTACAAATTCATCGTGCTCAATAGCAAAAAAAAGAAAATTTTAACATAAAGTAACATAGTACGTACATTTGTAAATACATACATACACGCACAGATGATGATGATTTGTCGATATTTTTTTTTAAATTAAAATATAATGACATTGTAAATCTCGCGTTAGCAGCTGCATTTGCTATTTTAATTAAACTTTTTCACACCAGTCCCGGCCATTTTGAGAATACAATATGCCACCCATTTTCGAAACAATAGTTTCATTGTGCACAACTCAAGTTCGATTTGAATTTAGAATGAATGATGAATTGTTTTGCTAACTACTGTGTGTTTTCAATTTAATTAAAATATCTACTAACTAAATTGCGGTGATTGAATTTTTAAATTCATAAATAAAATTAAATATGAGTGTCGCGCATCACAGTTTGATTTGCAGCTAGATAATAGTTAGTTTAATAATTGAATTTTGTAGGCAAAATGATTTGATGTGAAATTTTTTATAATTAACAAAAAAAGCTCAGAAACCATACATAAAAAAGTTGTGGTGAATAAGAGGAAGAGGTAGAAAAAACCAAAAAAAAAAAAGTAATAAACAAGATACTGAAGATGGCACATAGCCGAAACCGGTTTATAACCAAATCAAACTTGACAACGGATGACAGAAATTCTTTCCACAATACTTCTATAAAATGTGTATAATTTTTGCTTGTTTGTTGTACATATGTATGAGGTTTCTTCGATCTGAAATAATTCCACTCTTGAGAAAAGTACTCTCAATTATATTTTTAAAGTCATTTAGTCTGAAGTTTAATTTTTTTTTTACTTTCTGCATTCAACCATAATTAACATTGTTGCTTGTTTGCCTTTCACTGCCACCAAGAGACCAAGAAACGACCATCAGTTTTAATCTTAGTGCACATGCATATGTAAATACGTAAATAAGTATGTACAGAAATTACTACGAAATAACACTTGATCATTCAAAACACTTGACTGCAATTAAAAGCAAAAGAAAAAAGAACATTTAAAAATTAGCAAACAATAATTACAGAAATGCTGTTTTTGTTTCATTCCATTCTTTTCAGATAAACCAGCACAACTTTCAAGAAACAGCAGCCAATCTAAGCACATACACGCAGCCATACGTACATGCAAATATATGTATGTATGTATGTATGTGCATATGGATAAAGTTATATGTGGCACAATAAGAGCAATTTGGTGAAGCTTTAGCGGCTACTGTGCAATTCAAAACGCTTTGTCACGATCAGATGCTTTGATTACAACAACAATGAGGACCAAAACAACAACAACAACAATGTTACAAACAACAACAGCAGCACAAACGTGTAACACAATTAAGGCAAGGGCGATGAAGCAACAACAACAACAAAGGCTGCAACAGCCACAACAACAGCACGTTTTAATAACAAATACAAAAGCAACAACAACAAGCACGAGAAAAAAATGCCAACCTGCTCGACAACGAAATACAATAGCATACGCGGCGGCGGCGGCGGTGGCCGTGCCGACACCCACAAACAAACACCAACACCAACAACAAATAACAACAACCACACCAACAATAACGTTGCGTCGCTTTTGTTTGGCCCTTTTGCAGGTTTTGTTGTTTACTTGCTGCGCCCTCCCACCGCCCTTGCAACCCGCACTTCTGCCAACATTACATACATCACACACATCACAACAACAGCAACAACAACGATGGTCATCATTAGCGTTGGTTGAAGCGTTGCCAATTACCTCGAAGCCCATCGAGAGTACGGCTGAAAATCTAGCCTGGCAGGCATGGCTCATGTTGCCACCCGAACAGAAACAGTTGGAGAAATCGCGCAAAGTCACACCGAAATCGATATTTTCGTTGCCATTCCGCGAATGTCCGCCCGGCCAACAGCTCTTTCAATCGCGCTGCATACCCACCGTCAACATCAATCAGGGCGATTTGCTGACACAGCAAGTGTTGGGATTATTTTTGGGTGAGCGTGGCAGCACATCAACAACGGGCAGCGATAATCCCGCATATGAGTTTGATTACGATGCGGAGGACGGCGAATATGGTTTGGGTTTGAATTTAAGTGGTGGTGGTGGTGGTGGCGATTCGATGGTGATGTATGGTCAGCCGGCGGCGCAAGCTGCCAACGATGAAAGAGCGAATACACAAAAAGCACAACAAGGGCAACAGCAACAGCAACAACAGCAGCATGTGCGCGACGAACCATTGAAATTTAATCTATTTGAACAAAAATATCCAACAAATGATTATGATGCCGATTTGAGTGGCAGCGCATTGGAGGGCAGTGGCGGCAGTGCACCAACACAACCAATGACGGACTCAGTAGCCGGTGGTGGTGGTGCGGGCACAGTGTTCAATTCCACACAACTTTTGGATGTGGTGCAGGGCTTTTTACAGCCACACAGCATACTTAACGGTAATAAAAATAACACGCTGAGTGCGGATAATGTCAACAGCGGCGGCAACAACAACAACAACAATAAACGCAAAGATCACCTTCAAGGTCCGGATGATTTGCATGCGACTGGCAGTAATATATCGGCGGCATTTGATGTGGACAAGATCGATGCGATCATATTGCCTGCTGTGAGCAGCGGCACCACCACGACGGCAAAGGTACCGATGATTGGTGTCGATGATGATGGTGATGCTGCTGATGCTGTTGGCAGCGGCAGCGGTGCAGGCCTTGAACCGCAGCGCATATCACTTTTCAAGGATGATAGCAGTTTGCAGCTTGTTACAACGCTAATTGCACAAACCACAAATACCAGCGGAGTTAACAACAATAGTAGCACCACAGTTGAAGAAGTCATGCGAGGTGATGTGGACGCTGGAGATGGAGAAGATTTAGTAGCGGCAGCTGCACAGCAACAACAACAAAGTAGCTTAGCACAATTTTTACGCGCTGACGGACTCTTGCCCTACGATGGAAGTGCCCTGTCGTCCACTTATAGCGAAACAACAACAACAAAAATGGCAACAGCAGCAGCAAAAGAGGCAAAAGAAACCGCGACAGCAACAACACACACAGCAGAAACAACAACTTGGACAGATGAATTAACAACAACACCACAGTCGCCACAGCCACAGGCAATGCCAATATCAACAACACCGCTGGAGGGGGCAGAAGGCGATACGACAACAAATATGCCACACACAAAAGATGAACGCCCACGCAGCGTGACGGAACAGAATTCTGAAGAAATCTCGCAAGGCGATGCCGATGCGCAAGCGGAGTATGATTTGCAGTTCATTACAACAACAACCACAGAATCCGCTGAAAGCACCACAAACTTTCAAATCGATGAAACCACAGTGATCGAGGCGAATGTGGAAGCGGCGGAGCTGGCAAAGGTGGCGCAGAATCGTATGCCGCTGTTGGAAGCAATTGCTCAGCAACAAGAGATGAATTCGCAGAAATCGAAAGTAGACGAATTTGTTGAAGATGTTGGAATGATGAGAGCAGAAACAACAGCAACAAGAACAGCAACAGACACAACAACAGCAACAGACACAACAACAGAAACAGACACAACAACAGCAACAGACAAACCAACAGCAACATATACAACAACAGCTTCTGCGATGGTGAACAAAGCAGAAACTACAACAACTGTTACTGATAGCGGCAACATAACAATAAACGAAGCTAAAACAATGACGCGTGAAGGCGATGAAGAAAAAACAACAACAGGAAAAACACTAGACGAAACGACAACACAAAAGGCAGCAGAAACTGAAACAGAAACAACAACAAACGCAGAATATACAACTATACAACCGTTAACCACCACAACATTCACCGCTGCGAAAACGATCTTAGCCGCAAAACTGTTGTCGGACCGGTTTCGTAAAACACCCGCTGCTCTTGCCACAGCCGTACCCGCGATCACGGCAATCCATGCCAATAAACAAGTCTCAGTCGCCGTCGTGGATCACACAGCCATCGATCAGGCAGCAGCAGATACCACTGCTGTAGGTGGGAGCGAGAAAACGGCGGAGAAGAAGGTGGTGGAGGAGACACTGGAATCCGCATTTAGCAAGCTTGTGTCGTCGAGGATTGTCAACGACAGCAATAGCAAAGATTTAGTGAAGGTAGCGCATAAGGCCGCCAGCGACAGTTCAAATGACAACACTAAAGACAAAACAATTAAAAGCACACCGGCAGGTTTGCGCAGCAGCGGTGGCGATGCGTCAAACAAGAAGTCGGCGGCGGCGGCGGCAAAAACTAGTAAAATAAATATCGAACAAGAATTGAGAATGATTAATGAATTGGTGAAGGGCAACCGACATTTGGACGCAGTAAAAATGGCAGCTATAAAAAGAGAAGATATGGAAACCTCAGCAGCCTCGAAAGCCTCGACGGCTTCAGCAGTGGCCACAAAGGTGAATGTGAAAACATCCGCAAACTCAGCAGAGGAGCTTGGGGCGGAGGTTGAGGAACGGCGCGATAACACTGATGTTGATGCTATAAAAATAGCCGCAAATAATAAAACAACAGTTGAAGATTTAATAGCTGCCGTATCTTCCGTGTCCGCGTCCGCATCCGCATCGATTGCGGCTGCGCCTCATGGTGAAATCAACCTCGGCGCAATAGCAACAACAAACAGAACAGCCGCAGAAACAGAGCAGGTTTTGGCTAAAATGGAAAGTGGCGGCAGCGGAGCGAAGGATGAGACCAAAAGAGAAATACTGACGGACACAACAGACACACAGTCAAGCAAGTTCGCTGAGTTAATCACAACAACAACAGCAGGTGAAATAGAACCAGAGTTCGAAATCGAGCGTGTGGATGACGGCGCATCGATAATGACAAGTGCAGAAGCCGCCAATGAAGAAGAAGAAGAGGCATTGTGGTCGCGGATTATGCCCTTATTGGGTTTTGTTGGTGATGGTGAATTGGAAGGAATGATGGGTGGCGAGCTGGCAGAAGAAACGACAACAGGAGCAACACAAGCAAGCGCAGCTGATACTTTTGCGCCAACAACAATAGCGGATATTGCTGAAAACGCGCCAATTGGTAGTAAGAGTGAGAGTAGCAGTAGTAGTGGTATTGGTATTGATATTAGTAATAGTAATAATGGCAATGTTAGAGGCAGAAATAGGAATAGAAATAAAAGTAGTAGTAATATTTTAGTTAAAGATAATTATAAAAACAATCAGCAAAATAGTGGCGACGCTTTTCGTCGAAATAGCAAAATTATACGCATCGATCACTTGAGTGATGATATTAATTTAGAGGCAGCAGCAGCAGTAGCAACAACAACAAATACACTAGATGAAACACCGCCAGCAACAGGTACAACAATAACCACAGCAGCAGCAACAGCAACAGCAACAAATTCAGCTAGAGAAGTAAATGCGGCGGCGGCGGAGGCGGCAGTACAAACGCCGACCTACTGGTGGTTACCCGCTGGTTGGCGGCTTGACACGGGCACAAATGACGACAATGAACTGGCCGCTGCTATTCCATTTGTGGTCCGCATTTCCCGAAAGTCAATTAAAAACCAAACCTAACTGAAATTTACAAAAAGAAAAGTAGGTAGATATGTATATAGTATTGCGCGTGCGTACCTCCAACACGCTGAAACGGAGTGATATAAATACTGTGAGATATAATGAAATTTTAAAAGCTTTTTGAGTACCAGTTAAATTGAAAAAAAAAAAAAAAAAAAAAAAATATGAAAGTGAAAGAGTAAGAGGAACGACCACTCGTACAAATTGCTTATGCAAATCCATAACAAAAATTAGAAACAATTCATAAATAATAAATAAATCTCAGTGCAATAAGTAGAAACCAATGTTAAAAGTACACAAATAAATACTAAATAGTTAAATTTTATTAGTTTTATATATGTATGTATATCCATACGGTTAAATACAGTTTAATGAGCAAATATTGAGAGTAGAACACATTGAATTTGAATAAAAGTAATTTGGGGTTTCAAGCTTTTGAGTTCTCGAATCTATGTTGCTTACAGCTGACAGAAAAGCATAGCTGCTAAAGCAGGGATTATCACACTAACACTTTCACAAATTGTGCATGCGATAAAAGCTCAAAAAGCTTTTGGCTACACCCAAAAAACTGCACATGGTCGAAAATTTAAATTGGATTAACTTCGCAAGAAACCACAAACTAAAAAGTTAAAATTAGGAAATACATACATAAGTGTTAAAAATACAAATCATTGCTAATAAAAATATTACTTAAAAAATTTAAATAAAAATAACCACCCCGCATACAATCATTTGCAACTATTCAGAGACTGCACGAGTAGCACAACTTGCTAGCTCAACCGCCGAACGCTGTCTGAAAATCGTTAGCCAAAAATTTTTCGTGTGCCCGAAGAGATTTGTAGTGTCGGTGTGAGGTTGGCGGTGTGAAAGCTATAAAAAGTTTATGCATGCGTGGATAGGCGCTGATAATCACTGTGCTAAATAGATATCTACAAAATCTTTCTATAAGAGTATAGGTAAGAGATTTTTTTGTAACGCGTAGAGCGCATTATGAATTGTGTAAAGAAATGGAGAGCTTTCTGGATTACTTATGCCGAGGAAAAAAATTTACGATTATGGATTTTTTATTTGTAGGTAACCGAAAGAAAAATAAAGTCAGACTTAAGTTAAAGCTCCTGTGCTTTTATTTATTACCAAGAAAAGCTTTAAAAAATAATAAATACAAAAATCAAGTCTTATCTCTGTCGGCAAGTTGCATGAACTGGATTGTAGCCTTTTTTTTGCTTAGATTTCTTAATTATATGTACATCCCACTTCCGTTTACCACTTCATGCCACTACAGATGCAAAATGATTTCTTAGTCGCATATTGATAAAATTGGAATAAATTGAGTTGTATTTTTAAGTGAGAATACTAAGGGTTATTGCTTCCGTATTGAATTTTTGCACACTTACGGCGAGCAATTCAACTGTGTAAAATGCGGAAAGCTTTTTTTTCGTAAATTTGATAAGCATGATTGAGAAAAAAAAGCATATTAAATGCCAAAATCAAGTATACGAAAATTCATATATAGGCATGTGTATACATATTAGAGCGGGTCAATTTGTATGGGGGGTGATAAAATTTAAAATTCACATACATATCTCTCCCTTGGAATATTCCAAGCAACTTTGCCTAATAAACCATGGCACCTGAGCCGATTCCTAGTCTGCGATATTTAGGGCCGCGTTTTTTTTTCAGTTAATAAAATACTTTGTATTACATAGGTAGATTAAAAGGACTTTTTACCCAGAGGCTAGGGTACACTTTTCCAAAGGAATTTGATGCGCTGAATCCGAAACAGACTCAAAAGTTCAAGCTCAAAAACTGAAAGATCGCATGTGCTGAAAATGCTGAGCTATGGGTCATTCTGAGCAGCTTTGCTTAAGAAAGTATGCGTTTAAAAACCATTTCTAACAATTTCAAGGGCAAGTTTCATATTTTGGTAATACAAAATACACCAAAATAGCATATAAAAACCTAATTTCCCCTTAGAAATCGTGGAAAACATATTGTTTCTTAAGCAAAGTTGTTCAAAGTCATTCATAGACGTGTTTATTAGAAAAAATCGAACCGCCCTAATGTATATTTGTTTACCAAAAGGGCTATAGCAGCTTTTGGCGGTTGAAGGGGTGTGTGGCAATCGCTTGCTTAATTCGAAGGTTGGCTGATAAGCTTTGAAATATGTATTAAAAAAAATAAAAATAAATAAAAAAATAAAAATAAAAAAATATAAGCAAAAATATTTATGAAATTAAAAAATTAAAAAATTAAAAAAGTGTTCTATAAAGCAAACTGTATTGTTTTGCACAATTGAAAGTAAACATAAATTTATAATGAACGCGATTGTTTGCTGTTGTTATTGTATTGCATTGTTTTTTTTTTAGATTCATTATTTTTGCACATTCATTATAACTTTTTTTTGTAGGCTAAGTGAAAAAGTTATTATGTACATTGTACCTAACGGTGTTTTTGTTGTTGTTGCTGCTGCTGCTGTTGTTGTCGTCTACGTCGTTCAAATAAACATTTAATAAACACAAAAATACACACACACGCACACACAAAAACCGCAAATAACAACCCACCAAAAAATCTAAGCCTCATTTAAGAATTAAAACAGTAGATTTAAAGGCTTCGAAATAAGGCTTGAAAATTATAAGCGCAGCAAATTTGTATGGCGTAAGGCTTAAAATAAGGCTTATTTTCCTGTGTTGATGCCATCAGGGCATAAGGAGTACTATCTCTCTGAGAACATACCTTATTCCAAAGGCTTATTCGCCACACGAAATAAGGCATTTAGGTACATATTTGATGGCATTTTGTATGAGAGGAAGGTCATTCGCCGTTTTGCATGCCTGCAAAAATGAAAAATTGCGTGGGAAATAAGCGTATATGCATTTACAGCTGTTTTTTTTTTTTTTTTTTTTGATTTTATATTTATTTTATCTGTCTTAAATTTTTTGTTGCGCACGTCAAAGGCATGTCAAAAGGCTTAATTTCATAATTTTTTTTCATAATTTTTTGTTTTTGGCACTCTTTATTCGTGTTCAATAATTGACTTCTTTGCGTTTACATTTTTTTGTTATTTTTTTTTTTTGCATTTTCGATTGCGTTTTTTCCTTTCCATGTTTTGGCGCAAAGCGGCGTTTGCCATTTGCAATATTCATTTACCATTGTGATGTTATACAAAAGTAACACTTTTTTTTAAAGTGCGCGATTTTCAATTGATGTAATTTATGTATTTAATTATTTAATATACATTTACTATGTAAGTTTGTGTGTACTATAAGCATAAATGTTTCATATGTAAAATATTAACTAAATACCTACTAAAACAAAAACAAAGAAAAAACAAAATTATTATTGTGTATTATATTTAATAATAAAAGCATTATGTAAACAATTTTACTTGTCAATTTATTTTAAGCATTCATCACATTTAATTTATAAACTCAAATCAACTCTATATTGCATGTACATATGTACATATGTAGCTAATTTTTACAAAATGTATGTGTAGCGTAGTGTTTTTATGTAGTAGTGCTAAGTTAGCGTATTTATGTAGTTTGTAATAATGATTTGCTCAAAATTTCAACAAACTTAAAATATAGATACATATGTACAAAATTATATTAATTCTTCATATTAAAGAGATAATAAATGTTGTATGCAAAATAAATTGATACTACATATTCACAATTTTGAGGCACAATTGCGTTAAAAGCAATAGAGGTACACAAAAAAAAAAACTATTGGAATCGTTTACATTGTAGACTCTACAAGCTTACCCTGGAACAGTGGCAGGATTAACAGCTTCAACTTCACAAAAAATTTTGGTTTTATAAGTAGAATGTATGTATATTTTACACAGCAACATAAATTCAAACAATTTTTAAGGACACGCTAACAAAGTAAAAAAAAAACTTGAAAAATTAGTCAATATATTCTTAGACAATATATAAAAATTAATTTTTTTTACAATGCCAACATAAAAACGCTCTAATAAGCAAGTAAATGCAAGAAATTTACTACACCGTATACTTGTTAGAGCGCAAAGTGCTGAAATGTTACAAACACAAATCTAAACTTCTTACAGTCAAAGTAGGAAGAAAGTTATTTTGTATAAGAGACGGCCAAGGCCATTTATTTTTGTTAAAGAATTTTTAGACTCAAACATTAAATGCATTTTAACGCATTCGCCGTTTGAACTCAAATACAGATTTTATACATCACAATAGCTTAAATTACAAGGCGACGCACAGTGGGCTGAAATTGGTCGGTAGTGAACATAGAGACATGAAATAAAAGTAGTTAATAATAAAAAACTAATTATGGAGTTCGATTCTAAACCTTATTACATGAGGTTTTTGTATCTGAATAACTTTTCATAAAGTCTTTAATTTAAAAGTTATAGCAAATTTAAAAAAAAAAAATGTATGGAAAAATTCAGAATTTTGCACTTAACTCAATTTCCTCACATTTCCTCAAAATTAATTTCATATATTTATACTAGATGACCCGGCAGACGTTGTTCTGCTAAAATTTATTCCTATGAAGCCTACAGAAAAGTCTTTGATTACCGTATTGCTAACCATTTCTTGTCTATTCTCTGAATAAAAGTTATAGTTATATTCGCCGAGACAAACCTACTTCCCCCGATCCCTATCTCAATCCCTATCTCTATTTCGGTCTCAATATCAATCTTAATCTCAATCTCAATCTTTATCCCTATCACCATCCCTATCCCTATCCCCATCCCTATCCCTATCCCAATACCCCATCCCTATCACTATCCCTATCCCTATTTCTATCTCTATCTCTGTCTCTATCTCTATCTCTATCTCTATCTCTATCTCTATCTCTATCTCGTGGCCGCTGTGGTGCAGTGGGTAGAGTGCTCGCCTGCTATGCCAGAGGTCTCGGGTTCAAACCACGGTCCGAGCCAAACAAATTTTTCTAATTAGTAAAAATCCAATTATTGGGTTTTTTAAGAGCAGCGGTCACCTCTCGGCAGTGGGCGGCATACCCTCCGAGAGTATTTCTGCCATGAAAAAGCTTCTCACAAAAAATGCATTCGCCGTTCGGAGCCGGCATAAAACTGTAGGTCCACCCAATTAGTAGGAAAAATAAAAAGGAGCACACCTCGAATTGGGAGAGAAGCTCGGCAATAAAACTCGTCAGAGTTATAATAGCGCCATTGTATTATTATATCTCTATCTCTATCTCTATCTCTATCTCTATCACTATCTCTATCTCTATCTCTATCTCTATCACTATCCCTATCCCTATCCCTATCCCTATCCCTATCCCTATCCCTATCCCTATCCCTATCACTATCTCTATCCATATCCCTATCCCTATCCCTATCCCTATCCCTAGCCCTATCCCTATCCCTATCCCTATCCCTATCCCTATCTCTATCCTTATCCCTATCCCTATCCTTATCCCTATCCCTATCACTATCCCTATCCCTATCCCTATATCTATCCCTATCACTATCCCTATCCCTATCCCTATCCCTATCCCTATCCCTATCCCTATCCCTATCCCTACCCCTATCCCTATAGCTACCTACCTTTACCTTACTGGGACCGTCCATCACCATCCGGGCCCACTACTTTAGCCATCTCTGGGAAACAGCCTTAGAAATCACAATGACAATAACTGTATGTATGTGGAAGCCTGCTCAACGCTTTTCATTTGCTACCAATATTGCTCGAAAACATTCAGGGGTTATCCGAGTCCACGCTTTGACCCAAATCTTGGAACCCGGCCTAGGAATCACTATTTAAAAAGCTCTTTTTTGAAGTCCTGCTCAACAGCTTTCATTTGATACCAATATCGCTCAGAAACTTTCCAGGGTCACTCGGTCCCACGTTTTAACCCATATCTGGGAACCCGGCCTAGGTATCGCAATGAAAATAACTTTATGTTGAAGGCCTGTTCAACTTCTTTCATTTGATACCAATATTGCTCGAAGACTTGCTGGATCGATCTGGGTCCTCATTTAGGCCTGTATTCCGGGAAGCTTCCTTTTTTCGAAATTCTATATACCCTACTATGTGCACTAACACCACATGAATCTACTGTGAAAATTTCATAAAGAACGGTTGGTTACTTTGGGAGTTTATAAAGGACACACATCCACAGATGCACACATACACACATACACACCGATTTTTCCAATTTTCGGACTTTTCCGGAGGGATTTTCCAAAATTTTCTTGCTTACGAACCATCTCCTCGAGAATACGAACAACTGACAAAAAATTTTACAGAAATCGGCCCAGCCGTTCTCATCTGATGAGGTTAGTAACATTTTTTACACCATTTTTATATATATAGATAGATATAAGGTCTAATTTACTATATATTTTACTAGTCCTCGTGGTTCGAAAAAGCTCGGAAAAGTTTAAAATTTCAGTCATAGTTCCATTAATGACTAGGTCTTATGGCAATATTATTATTTTCCGCTGAAGAGAGAAATACGACTACCCCAAGCAGTACCTCGTTCGGTAGATGATTAAAATACGCTTCTAACGACAGTGATTGAGCCAACCCTGGTTGAGTGACAGCTGTTCAAAGTTCAAAATTTTTTCATCTTTTTCGATTTTTTGTTTGCCGTTAACTCAGTTTCCTCACGTTTCCCCATAATTAATTTTATTTATTTATACATAAGGTCTAACGTACTATCTATTTTATTAATTTTCGTGGTTCGTAAGATTTCGTTTTGTTTGCAATTTCAATAAGAATTCCATTACTAACTGGGTCATATGCCAGTATTGCGCATCAGTTTTTATTGCTGGGTATAATGTGGAAACCAAAAAATATTTAGGGCTTCAGTGTGAAGTCATTTTTCCGTGTCAACAGTTTCGACATATGCATATAAGCCTAAAATTAGAGTCAAATGTCGCTGCTATTCTTTAAAATATTCTGGTATGCCTTATTATACCCCACTTTGCTTCACTTAAACTTCAAGAGCTCATCCAAATATTGTTAGATTTTTAATCTGAATATATTTTTGAAACCTGCATTAAATTACACAGACTCGTGTGAAATTGAATTTAAAAAAATTTTCAGCTATCAGGAAGAATATAGGACATGAAGTTGAAGATTCGTGAGAAAGAAAACAAAATGTTCACTTTAGGCCGCGATATTACCTTCCCTGGGTAGTGTACCAAAAAACTGAATACGCCATTCGTTTAAGCGGTTAATTTTACGTCCGACTAGGTAACAATTTTTTATTTTGTGCAAAATCTTAACTTGGTACATAAAACTAAACAAACCTTGAAATTCTTGAAAATTGCGCGGTTTTTGGTGTAGCTCAATCTAGTTTTTAGAAAAGTGATTTTTTTTTCATTTTATTTACTATAAAACAAACTATTTTCATATTCTGGGGCCGGAGGGAGGATCTGAGAAGGTTTAAACAATCGCATACAAATAAACGCATCTAATGTAAATCTATTACTAAAAGCCTGATATCTTCTTAAAACAAGGTTTTACGAAAAAAACTTATATAACAAAAAATTATGGCAAAATATCATAGAATATGAAAATATACAATTGAAGTCCTATGTCCCTACTTGTCAATTTTAGCCCACTGTGCGACGGTGAGAAATTCGCATTTAATAGCCGCATTCGTTTGGGCAAGAGTTAGAGACTTGCGAAAAAACAATCACTGGTATAAAAACAAGTGAAAATTATACGACCGTTGATTAAAGTAAAGGAAATGGAAAAAGGTGTGTTCATTTGATAAAATGGCTTCAAATTTTTATAGGTAGATGTCTCCCCGATCTAGACAAGACTCAGCCCAACACCGTTCGTTAAAGTACGGTATTGGACAGGGATTGCAAATAATCGTTATTTTTTAAATTTTGACTAAAAAAGTCGTACTGAAGGAGAAATGTTAAACGCAAAAGAAGTACACAGATGTAATCACCGTAACGCAGACTATCTCTAGGTGCATTAACTTTTATTTTTTCGATTTTTATAAAAAAAAACTTGATTTTTAATCATTATTTTCTGAGTTTTATTTTCTGAGTTTTATCTTTTTGCTCCGGGAATACAAGTTTCTTTAGTTTAATTTTAACTGCAGCTGTCGATTTTGCCACATTAATACGTAGGTAAATTTATAAATAAAGAGAATTAAAAATTTATTTATATACTTTACCTATTTAAATAAATAAAACCCCAAAAATAACTTTAATTTTCCGAGGGAAAAATAAAACTCAAAAAATAACTTTTATTTTCTGGTCGAAAAATATAACTTAAAAAATAACTTTTATTTTCTAAGCGAAAAAAAAACACAAAAATGAACTTTTATTTTATGAGGGAAAAATAAAACTCAAAAAATAACTTTTATTTTTTAAGCGAAATATAAAACTCAAAAAATAACTTTTATTTTCTGAGCAGAAAATAAAACTCAGAAAATAATGGTTTAAAATCAACTTTTTGGATATAACTCATAACCGTTACAGTCCCTGGTATTCGAAAAAAATTTCTAACATACGGTATTCGAAGATAGTTTCGAAATCGCGGAGACATCTATCGACAAAAAATGTAAACCTTTTCACTTGCAATAGAAAAAATGACATAATCAGTAAAGATCAGTTTAATGAGTAGCTGGCATACTCTCTAAAAGTGCCCAAAAAACGCTCCTAATATATTTTTAGCAGTTGAATGAACAAAAAAAAAATGTTAGCAATATAAACTTTTATCAGAACAGAATGCAATAATAATATAAGGAATATAAGCAAATAAGCAACAAAAAGTATTTATACAAAAACAAACAAAAATAATATTTAACTAATAATCTTCGCACTACTTTATTATTAAAAAACAAAAACGTTTTTATGTATATATAATTAAATTTGTCTATCCTTTCAACGCAACTTAATGTATATAAAACCTTTTATAAGTTTAAACGAAACTTGCACGAATTTTATTTAGTTTAATATCTTATTTATAAATGCACACAAAAATAAAAAAATTTAGCATAATAATAATAAAGTTGTGTATATACATAAAGAAATAATGCAATAAATGTGCGAAAAGCTTTTTAATTTAACATTTACCATTTTACTATGTATGAAGAATGAATAAAAAAACAATATTTTATTGAAACCAAAACCAATGCAAACTAAACTAAAGTCTTGTTTTATTATTATTCGAGTAAATACCCGAAAAGGAAGAAATAGGCGCGTGTGTCAATAGAGGCCTTTTGATTAAATTCAAAACACGCAAAGTAAATATCGCAATTGTACGAGTAAATGTGAATACTACCCGTATTTCTTTCTGCAAGCAAATAATATGAGAAAAATTAAAATATATGTATATTAGGGTGGTCCACAATATTTCGTGAACCTCACCCCCTAGGTCGATGCTAATATAATCGAAGATACCACATATGTATAAATTTTTGTTCCGATCGCAGAGTAATGTAAAAACACATGTTTTAAATATTTTTCATGTTTTTTTTATTTATTTATTTAATTTCATTTTCTAAATATCGACTTTCGTATTGAATGTCTAGGATCTCACTGAATGTATGTCAAAGCTTAGCAACTAGTTAAAGCTTATTAACTAATAAAGAAGAGAATGGAAGTCACTCCAGTGGTCAGTGAGAGAGTAAGCTCGAGAGAGTAAGCTCTAGAGAGTATTGATATGACTGGAGGCAGTTAAGAAGTGTCGCACAGGGGTCAAAATTCAGAGAACTATGGAGACTGAAAAAATTAAATTTAATTTTTTGTACATCTAATGCCCAAAATCGATAGTCTTGCGCTCAAGAATACTAAAAATTAATTTTGGTCCTGATCGGGGGCGGTTAAGGGATGTCGCACGGGGTTTAAAGTTCACATCACAATATGTAACCCCTGTGCGACACCATCTAAACGTCTCCAATCGGTACCAAAATTTATATTAGGTATCCTCATCACTATCGATTTCGGCCATTTTTATGAAATTGTTTGGTCCTTACTTTGTTTTGAACTTCGACCCCTGTGCGACACCCTTTAACCATCTCCGATCATGACCAAAATTTATATGTGATATCTTTGACTGTGATGTTGCCGATCTAGGAGTGAGACCGAAGAAAATCGCTAATTTGATTTTAGAGACCACCCCAATCTACATATGTAAGTACATATGAAGATTTTTATTTGAAAACAGAATTAATATTGTGAAGTGAGTGGTAGAATTCAGAGAACGTACGTATCTGGTGTTCATCATCAACTGGCGTCCTAAATGCATTTGTATGTATGTACATTAGGGTGGTCCCCAAATGTATGGAGACAAATTGTATACCATATTTCCTCAACCTCACACCCTAGGTCGATGCTAATATAGTCGAAGATATCACATATAAAATTTTGTCCCGATCGGAAAGCGTTAAGGGGTGTCGCACGGGGGTCAAGTTTCAGCAAACTCTATGGAGACTCAAAAATTGAAGTTTAATTTTTGGTACATCTAATGCCCAAAATCGATACTCCTGTAGATAAAAATAACAAATGCAAATTTAGGTCCCGATCGGAGGCAGTTAAGGGGTGTCGCAGAGGGGTCAAAAAATTAAATTAAACTTTTTTATATCTAATGGACAAAATCGATACTATTGTACTCAAGAGAACCAAATATAAATGTTGGTGTCGATCAAAAAGGCTTAAGGGGTGTCGTGTAGGGGTCAAAGTTTAGAAAACTCTTTGGGGATTCAAAAAATTAAATTAATTTATTTGTATGTACATATATGTATCTAATGCCCGAAATCGAGAGTCCTGCACTAAAAGATATTAAATATCGGAGAAGGTTAAGGGGTGTCTCCTATCGGGACCAAAATTTATATGTGGTATCTTTGGGTACAGCTGTGTCGATTTTGGGTAAGAAGTTAATTAAATTAAAATAAAAAAATAAAAATTTTTGAGTCTTCATATTGGAATCTGAATTTTGACCCCTGTGCGACACCCTTTATCAATCTCCGATTAGGACGAAAATTTATATGTGGTATCTTTGACCGTGCTGTTACCGATGTGGGGGTGAGACCGAAGAAAATCGCTAATTTGATATTAAGGATCACCCTAATGTTCATATATAGGTAATTGTTCGTGATACAATCGTATGAAATACAAACATACATACATACATATGTTTGTATAAGTAGATATGTACTCTGAAAAAAAAAACGTTGTAAATCTAAAGACTTTCGCTGTTAAATCAATTGCTTTCCGCAGTTGAAATGTGCCCAACAACGCTCCGTTGTTGTTTCAAAGGTGCGAGCGTTGTTGATTTAAGTCAATAACGGAGATTGTTGGAAACAATTTTCACCTAAAAATACATTTTTGTTTGCATTTTACTCTTCATCTTCTCTCCGCCCGGGTCCCAACTGCAAATATGTAGCCTCCGCTTGTTCTCCTATTCTTCTCTCCTTCTTATCGTTCACTGGTTGCTATCCTTATTTCTTATTCTGATTTTTCTTCTTTATTTTATATTCTCCTCCGGATTCGAACCATGACATCAACCTAAAATTCTATCCAATCATCACATAGTGGAACATTCAACATTATATTGAATTGTAGTAACCTTTTTATACTTCTATTTCCTAAAAAGGAATCCATGAATTATTTGAATCATTGCAAAAACAAAATTTAAAAAAATTTGTTCTCATTAGTTTTGTTTACAACGGAAACTGTTGGGTCAAATACTTTAGCCTTTAAATCAACAACGAGAAGAAAATTGTTGCTAAAAATAAACTTTTTTTGGATTTTTCTCTTCATCTTCTCTCCATCATAATTTTTATACCTTTCATGGGAATGAAATGGTATTATAACTTTGTGCCGAAACACGAATGGTGAAACTACCAGAAGGAGGCGTGGCAGACCTACCAAAGTATATACCAATATGATCAGGATCATGAGCTGAGTCGATTAAGCCATGTCCGTCTGTCTGTCTGTCTGTCTGTTTGATCGCAAACTAGTCCCTCAGTTTTTGAGATATCTGCTTGAAATTCGGAATGTGAATGTATATTTAGGAGAAGCTGATCATTTGTCGGAATCGGCTGAATCGGACCACTATAACATATAGCTGCCATACAACCGATTGTTCAGATATGGACATTTTGGGGTATAACTTCTCCATTTGAACAGCCGCCGGAATGAAACTTTGATGTATTTGTACGCATGTGGACCTAAATAATGTCACCGAAATTTGTCAAGATCGGACCACTATAACATATAGCTGCCATACAACCGATGGTTCAGATATGGACATTTTTGGGTATATTTTCTCCATTTAAAGAGCTAAGGACATGAAACTTTATAGTATTTGTACTCATATTGACGTTAATAATGTTACCGAGAATTGTCAAGATAGGACCACTATAATATATAGCTCCCATACAACCGATTGTTCAGATATGGACATTTTGGGGTATAACTTCTCTATTTTAACAGCTGAGAGAATGAAACTTTGAAGTATTTTTACACATATGGACCTAAATAATATCACCGAATTTCGTCGAGATCGGACCAATACAACATATAGCTCCCATACAACCGATTGTTCAGATACGGACATTTTGTGTTATAAATTCTCCATTGAAATCATGAAACTTTTTTCTACTGAATCTTTGCATAAATAACTCACAGAATTGAAAGTATACATTAAACAATTTCCGACTATGCAATTTTTCATTTCTCCATTCATGAAAGGTATGAAGTCTTCGGTACGGCCGAAGACAGCCGCGCTCTTACTTGTTTTTTGTTGGTTTTCTCACAAAAAAATATTTTCTCACTAAAATTTTTTTAAAAGCAAGCAAGTTTTTGAATCAACAACGCCCGTTTTTGAATAAATTGTTGGATCAAAAACTTTGCTGTAAAAACAAATACTTTTGCTGTTGAATCAAAGACGGAGATTCAACAGCCGAAAGTTGTTGGTTTAACTACGGGTATTTTTTTCAGAGTAGTAAAAAAATGGCATACAAAAAAACTCAGGAAAACACAGCGCAACAATCTGAAGCCAAAATACAGGCATAAAGCATGTCTACAACGGACGTGATTTGCTCTCATTATCACCAATCGTCATTCATGTCTAATTACACTAAATTCCGCAAAAACCCGCTCAACCGAATCCGTTTCACACTGAATTATTTCACGAACTATGCTAAAATCAATGCCGCCTAGGCATGGGTAACACTGCGCTGCGCGGCGCAATTGCGCTAACACCAACCCTGGCGTTATTGCGCTAACTCCGATTTGGGAGATGCGCCAACTCAATATAGCGCCAACTCAATATTGCGCCAACTCAATTTTGCAATATAAAACCGACTCAATTTCGTGCGCTAACACCAGCACCAATATAGCGCTAGTGTAAAATGGCACCACCACAAAGCCAATAACAGCACAGCGTATATGACACCGTCACAATTATGTATGCTTGATAGTGATCTAAGTGACTCTAATTTCCAGCATAATTTCACAAATATACGGAATATGTTTCCAAATGATTATGAAAATTAAAATTAATTTTGCGCCAAAAGAAATAAAACGGGGATGGTAAACAGTAAGAAGCGAACAAGTGTTATTTATCGATTATTCCATGGCAATTGCGCTAAAGGTGTTATTGCGCCAGAACAGTGCGCGGCGCCACGGTTGGCGCTGGTGTTATTGTATCAGCGCCAAAAAAATTGCGCCATTACCCATGGCTAATGCCGCCTATGATTTTTATAAAAAGCCTATCAAAATCAATATGCAAAAGTTGCAATGACAATCTTGCATTAATAAACAATAGAGTAGAAGAACTAAAGCTAAAGGTAAAGGCCCAATGCACGCTTGCTTTGCTTGCTTGGCTGTGAGAAATGTCAAAATCATTTTGAGCTCTACTAAAATGTATAAAAGTTGGCCAAATGTCAGCTTTACTTCACGCGCTTGAAGCGCTGCAAAGTTTTGAATTGCCCAATTCTCTATTTGACAGCGCTTTGAAAGCTTTGGCATCATTTTTGACAATTCAATTTCCAATATGGCTGCTGATATTAGGCAGTAGGTGTATTCCCTAACAGAAAATTATTACAAATTATTAAAAAATTGTAAGAAATATCACCTGTTAAGCAAAAAATTTGCAGAAGAGGAAAAAACTCAAAACTTGTTCAGCACTTCGAGTCAACATTTTAGGGTTGTTTCTTAGGAAACTAACAGCTAGCTGTCAAATGAAATGAAAAGAAAAAAATGTAAAGAATTACGCTCACAAAGAGCAAAACAGACAGGAAATCAAGAAACGGAAAACTACTAAAATTAGCAAAAAATTAGTTTAATGCTATTTTTGGCTTTTAATTATTATTTTTCTAATTTCAAAGATTTCAATTACAACCTAATGTTATGTTCAGACACAACCTTAATTGAACATTAAGAGCCTTCATTCAATTTTCAAGCCCAATGATTCTCAATTTACCATACAAAAATTGACCAAGTTAGTGCTTCATTAGAAATTAATGAGTTGTTAATGAAGAACAATTCTGCATGCAACCCTGTTAAAAGGTTTGTTTCATAAGTAAAATGAAATGTCATGAAAAGAGAAATGTGATTAGCGTCAGTGTCCACTAAACAGGTTGGTTCGTCAGATCAGCTGCATTCTTGTTCTTCTTCATCACCTATCAAATTTGTTTTTATTTCTGCTTATTTTATACATGCATTCGTGTTTACGATTGGTAAAAATTTTGAGATGAATGTCAAATTATTTCGTCCTCCTTGCAATTTTGACATTTAGGTCACGAGAGTTTGATATTCAGCTCACGGCGTGTATGTGTGTATGTATCTTCAGCCGACCTGTTAAATGGGCCAAGTAAATTAAATATGTCTGAACACCAAATCTAAAGATGTTCAATCAACCCCAATTGACTTAATTAATTTTTATGTCTGAACATGATATAACCTAAAAATCTAATTGTGGAAACAGCGCATCAGCTGTTTACTTGCAAATGTTTACAATTTTGTGTTCAATAACTTTGGTTGATAATTTTCTCTTTTTCTCGTTTTTACACTAAATTTGTCACTGACGCTCTTCTTGCAAGTAAAGTTGTTGAACAAATCTCATTTCAGCTTGTGAAAATTTTACTAGCTGAAATTTGGAGCTCTCTATGATTGTTACTCTCACGCTTTGGCTCTCATTCGGCTTTTTTGATTCAAGAAACGATTTGCTAGCACGAACTTGGATAAATATTCATAGCTAGCTAAGTATGTAATAAGAAACAAACCTTTTGTTTTATTTCTTTGGATTGCCGATTCAGCTGATTAACCCTAGTTCGGCCGACGATTTTTACAACTCATTTCGGCCGAAGCAGTCACCCGGGTGACCATATTTAAAAGTTTTAAAGTTCAGATGTAAATGGACCCTGTAAAAATCATAGGGTTATATGATCCATTTTGTGGTAGGTAGGAGTACTTTCAAAGTGATCGTTTATCTGCATCGGCTCATAGTTAGCCGAACATTGCTACGAAAACCGAATGTATGTATGTATATCGCGATAACGACGAAGCAAGTGCGTACATTTGTATGTGTATGTATGTATGTATGTACATATGCATGCTCGTTTCAACGTGCACGATTTAGTAATAAAAAGACATTGAACGCGACACATGTTGGTGATTGCGCTAGAAAAATTTTATTATTTTATTTTTATTAAAGAAAGGCTTACTTATATATGTATGTAATGCTAATAATCAAATTGAATTGACAGTAGTTCAAATCTGTTCAGAGATAATTAAATTTCATAAATTTTAGTACCTACTCCATGAGTTACTCCCATGTAGGTACTCCATGGATTACTCCTATGTAGGTACTCCTTGGATTACTCGGGTGTCATGCGGAAATCGGAGTATGTGATCCCTGCCTAGGACATCGCCATGTTAAATGGACCATATTTTTTATATGAAATGTGGCAGGTTGAGGAGTACTCGGTTGGTCCATAGCGAGTACTCTATACACGCGTGCATGGAGTACTCGGCTTGTTTGCAGGGGAGGGTAGTAAAGAAAAAATGTCCGAAAAATTGCGAAATAAGTGAAATTAAGTGAAAATAGGCATCTGAAAAGATTAAAAGCTGATTATTTTTACTGTTCATTTTGGTACAATTGTGAATTAATTCAGTTACTTTAAATTGTTGAAAATGGCCAGCTCTAAGCGTGTAAAATACGAGGACGCAATCAGTTCAACCAATAAAGATAAAAATGCAGACTGTAGGATTGAAATTGAGCGGTTTGTAGCCATAACCGACTGCAGAACACCGTTAATCGAAGGTAAGTATGCTATTTCTGATGAAATGTGTACTGGATATTTATACTATATAGAACATTGACGGGAGCGGATATTGAGAAGTTGTTCGAGGAGGATGACCATGATGTTAAATTTGGCAATGACAACGATGTTGAAGATGACAAAACTGACAATATTGAATTCTATGGAATTTTATTGCATAGCTTGTGGAGTTCATAAGTCCAGCATGGAGGCGATTGATGACCTATGGACTTCTTATTCATTTCAACTCTGACATTTAGAGAAACTTTCCATTTCGTGATCGAGTGTCGTTCCGTCAATGTATCCCGTCAAAGCCAGCAAAATATGGCATACAAATATTTTGTATTTAGGCCAGCAACCTATCTAAAAGGACTTGCTCGTTAATTGGCCACTGGAGCTATAAGCCGCCACGCATCAAACCCTCGTATCCTGCAGCATTATCACGTACATACCTACCGATATGCAGCCTGTTTTGAATACTCGTTTATCTCCGTCCATCGCATAAGAAACGCGAATTGAGCACCGTGATGAAACTGGTCAAATGGCAATCAAAGGCAGGTGTCATGTTTGTCGGCATGTGAACGAAAGACAACGGAACTCCCGAAAAGTTTGCTTAGTTTGTAAACGGCCAGGGTGCCAGGAGTGCATTCAATCAATTGTCAAATGTGTTGAGTGCAGGAAATAATCATATGCCAACATTTTCATTTGTATGTATGTATATTACGTTTGAATTTACCCGTGGTCACCCAGGTGACTACGTCGGCCAGAATAAGAATATAAGATCTCAAACTGTAACAGTGTTCTATGGATTAAATCTTAAAACTTTATTTCGTGTTTTTTCTGCTCAAAATTAACAACTTTAAGATGTCATGGAACACAAGGTAATAGAATTTATTAAAAATATGTTTTTTTGTGCGAAAAATGTGAAATAGTCACCCAGGTGACTCGTCGGCCGAACTAGGGTTAATATGACAGCGTTCAAAGCTACCATTGGGCTATAGAAGCTTTCAAAGTAAAGCAAAGCAAACAAAGCCAGAAAAGCAAGCGTACATTGGGCCTTTACCTTGACAAACTGAATAACGAATGATCGTGTAGAGTCTACACTGTAGGCAAACACGAAGCATTTTTTCTTTTTGAATTATTTGTAGAGCCAATTATGTTCCATGTAGACATGCACTGTAAGCACAACACATATTGAGGTGTTAAATTCAACTATGCCTAAAAGTATGCTACGCTCATCGCTGCTTAATTCAACGATAAAGATGCTTCCGGTGCCGATGCACACAAAAATTAAAGAAAAGAAATTTTAACATCTCCTACCCCATAAACATTTTTCTTAATTCTCAACTTCTGATGTATTTTTGGGAACTAAGTAACCCTATTCTCAATACCCAAACGTTAGTTCTCAAATGCATCTGAAATAATAAATAATAGCGCTCTCAAACAAAAGGGAAAATTTTTCTCAAACGTTAGATAGAAAATTTGGAAAATATCGCTAAACTCAAATTGGGAATTAAGATTTTTTCAATCGTTTGAGATTTTTTGGTCTGATATTTATTGGGCTAGTATGATAAAGAAGCTTTTGAAAAAAATATACATTTCGTCTAAAATTTATAGGACTACATATTTGGAAAGTAAAGAGGCAAATTTTCGCTCTTTTTCAAAAATAAATATTTTGAAGAAAGAAAAAATAATATTTAGATATGTATGTAGGTATGTATATACATATATGTATATGTGTGTATATAGGATTCTTTTATATTTCAATTAACGTTTATTTCGCACCGAAGAACTCCTCATACAACACGCGCTTTTATTACAATAAGCTACAAAATTTGTTTTATGCGTGATACGAATACTTATTTTTTAAGCAAGGCAAATAAGCTACATTCACAGTAGACGCCTTTTCAACTTGCTATAACAACCAAAGTATACAAATGTAATGCGTAGGTACCCAGCAGGGTTTTTCCATATTTTGGTAATGGCTTGGAACTTGTATTCAATGAAATAACGCATTACAAATAGCTAAGAAACACTCCTTCGCTTACTTTGGCCATTACTTGTAATGCGACAGTTTTAAAATTATTATTTTTTCGCTTACTGGTAATGCAGAAAGTAATCGAAAATGTTTGGAGTACTGCTGTTATTTTTTTGCAAACTTTTTGCTTTGATTTTAATTTTTCTAAATAGCAGTTTTGTAAAGCAAATTACCCTCATTCTCGTTTATTTTGTCAGTTTTCATTATAAAATTGTCGTGGTTAGTCGCGTTATTCCATCGTTAAAAATAATAGCCGTGCAGATACATAGCGTAATATGTAATTATTATTCAAATAGTGTTTTTTTTTTAAATACATTTTGCAAAGAATGTTTTGATTCTTTATTCATTCTGTATGCTATTTGTTTTCGGCATAAATTGCTCACTCATAGTTTTAAAATTATCTTTTCGCTTACCGGTATTGCATAAAAGCGAAAAGATTTGGAACACTGCCGATATATTTTGCAAAGCCTACATTGATTAAAATTTTTGTAAATAGCAATTTTGTAAAACAATTTACCCTCATTCTCGTTTATTTTGTCAGTTTTTACTATAATACATTATAGATTACTATATTGGATTGTGTGGTATATGCAATTACTTATACCAGTGAAAGAACTTATTACTTGTAACAGCTTATTTTTTCCAATATTAGTAGCGATTATATAATGCATTATTGTCTACAATATTGTAACACAATACCGCCAATGACACGCCTATTTTAAAGTAATGCAATCCGTATTCGAAAGTGTAAGCGATAAATCAATATTTCTCGATGATTTTACCCATTACATGTAAGAGAAAGCCCTGCTGGGTATTATAATACCTACATATATACATACATACTTATGCCTCAAACACACATGTGGTATGAATATTATAATATCAATACTATGATTTGGCTATACTATGGAAATTTTCAATTAAACTACAATATGAGGGTGACACATTTGTGGTATAGATCGCAATATTATTACTATACTACGATCTGTGTCTCTAGCATTAAGAATATTTCTTTATAAAATTTCGTTTTATTTACAAAATTTAACACCAATATTGTGCAGGCTAACTATGTAAAGGAATAGGTCAAAACTGTCCAGTCAAACTAAAAAAAAATCCTCGTACGGTGGCATTTTTTTATCCATATAAGGCGAGACGGCCTAATGTACATATCATATCTGATGACGTAAATATCAGATATATGTCGTCGCTATAGAAGAAAAAAGACGCAAACTGTTTTATTGAGGAAGAAAGACGCAAACTTTTTTTCTTTCAAAGAAAGACGCATTAAAAATATTTTTCGAAAGAAAGACTCTTAATTTTTTTTGATAACGAAGAAATACGCTTTATTTTTTTTTTACTATAAAGAAAGACGCATTTAAATATTTTTTAGGAAAGAAAGACGTATTCGATTTTTTATTTTTCTTTGTCAATATTAATGCTAATGCGTCTTTCTTCGCAGTTAATAATACTAATGCATCTTTCTACGTAGAAATATTTTATAATGTGTCTATCTTCGTCGACATGTTTTGTAAAGCGTCTTTCTTTCCCGACATATTTTTAATACGCCTTTTTTCATCGACAAATTACTGACATGCGTCTTTCTTCTTCCGGAGCGACGATATACATATGGCCGTTTAAACTTCATAACCGCCTAATTGAGAATTTAATAACTGCCTATCAGATATTTGTGCCCAACTCCAGGACTTCAGATCTGAAAATGTCAATAGTAGGAAATGTACACTCAGGGAAAAACAGCATTTTAAAATCAAAAATAAAATTTTTGTTTTCATAATGCACGTTTTAAACCAAACCATTTTTATTTTAACAATGAAAGTTTTTAAATTAAAAATGAAATTTTTGATTTAAGAATGAAATTTTTGAAGTAAAAATGCATTTTGGATTTAAAAAAATCATACTTAAATTAAAAATGAAAATGAATGTTTACTCAAAAACTCGCTCTTTGTTCCAAATTTTTTTGTGAGAAAATATTTGTTTGTGAGAAATACAACAAAAACAATAATGAGAATCGATCCTTTTTAATTTTGTTTTTACCATGATTCATATAATTTATGGATTCCTTTTTAGGAAAAGGGAATTATAAATAGGTTACTACAATTCAATATAATGTTTAATGTTCCACTATGTGATGATTGGATAGAATTTCAGGTTGATGTCATGGTTCGAATCCGTAGGAGAATATAAAGTAAAGAAGAAACAGGAGAATAAGGAGAATAAGAAATAAAGACAGCAAACAATTAAGGCGAAGTGGAAAAGAAGAGGAGAACAAGCGGAGACTATATTTTTGTAGTTGGGACTCGGATTGAGAAGAGATGAAGAGAATGCCGTTGCATACAATTTCGAATCCGGAAGAGAAAATGGTATAGAGAACACTGCAGCGTTATTTTTTTTCTCATAGTGCTTAAAATAAAAATAAACATTTTTAAATTTAAAATGTTTTTTCTTGATTTAAAAATTTTACAATGAACATTTTTAAAATAAAAATGTTGGTATTTACATCACTTTTAAATACGGTTTTGCCCATTTTAAGCACGTTTTCATATGTTTTTATAATTTTTTTGCCTGAGTGTAGAGCTTTATAAGCTAGCCATAGACCAAACAAAATGGTATGGATCGATAAAGCTGGGTGCGAGGAGTTAAAGTTGGGCAAATCTCGATTTTGGCATAGGCGACTATAAAAGTCGCACTTAGGCGGTTATGGAGTTTAAACGACGATATACACAAGTACATAAGTATGTTCCCTTAGTGTAGATATATCAGCCCGACTACACTAACATTGCAGAGAAGCATTTGGAAAATACTCCAATACGCCACAAATGTACCATATAGGGTGGTACCCAAATGTATGGAGAAAAATTTTATAGCATATTTCCTCAACCTCACCCCCTAGGTCGATGCTAATATAGTCGAAGATATCACATATAAAATTTTGTTCCGATCGGAAACGGTTAAAAGGAGTCGCACAGGAGCCAAAGTTCAGAAAACTCTATGGAGACTCAAAAATTGAAGTTTATTTTTTTGTATATCTAATACCCAAAATCGATTGTCCTGTACTCAAAAATACCACATTACCATATAAAGACCAAAAAATTCGGGACAAAAATTTATATGTGGTATATTTGACCGTGCTACTACCGATGGAGGATGTGGTACCGAAGAAAATCGCCAATGTGATTTTAAGGACTACCCTAGTGTACTGACATACAATGTCAAATGTCAAAAATTGGCGTGAGCTTTTAGGCCGAAAATAACAAACAAACTTAAATAGCAAAATTTACTTATAGACAAGCAAAGCTAGCCAAACAGACGACAAACCAAATTACGAACGTGTTTTGTGAATGTTTATAGGGGTTTGCAGTTACATATATATGTGTTTGTTTTACATATGTATATATGTACATACCCTGCAGTAAATTTGTTTCACTGCTGAAGGATCAGTGATGATTCTTTGTTGAATATTCATCACTGTCGTCATGAAACAGTACATTTTTATTTTTTGTTTGCCTTTTTTTCTCTGAGCAAAGCAAACCATCTATATATATAAAAATGGTGTAAAAAATGTTACTAACCTCATCAGATGAGAACGCCTGGGTCGATTTCTGTAAAACTTTTTGTCAGTTGTTCGTATTCTCGAGGAGATGGTTCGTAAGCAAGAAAATTTTGGAAAATCCCTCCGGAAAAGTCCGAAAATTGGAAAAATCGGTGTGTATGTGCGTATGTGTGCATCTGTGGATGTGTGTCCTCTATAAATTCCCAAAGTAACCAACCGTTCTTTATGAAATTTTCACAGTAGATTCATGTGGCGTCAGTGCACATAGTAGGGTATATAGAATTTGGAAAAAGTGGGAGCTTCCCGAAATACATGCCTAAATGAGGACCCAGATCGATCCAGCAAGTCTTCGAGCAATATTGGTATCAAATGAAAGGTGTTGAACAGGCCTTCAACATAAAGTTATTTTCATTGCGATACCTAGGCCGGGTTCCCAGATATGTGTTAAAACGTGGGACCGAGTGACCCTGGAAAGTTTCTGAGCGATATTGGTATCAAATGAAAGCTGTTGAGGAGGACTTCAACAAAGCGCTTTTTAAATAGTGATGCCTAGGCCGGGTTCTAAGATTTGGGCCAAAGCGTGGTCTCGCATAACCCCTGAATATTTTCGAGCGATATTGGTAGCAAATGAAAAGCGTTGAGCAGGCTTCCAAATACAGCTATTTTCATTGTGATTTCTAAGGCTGTTTCCCAGATAGGGATAGGGATAGGGATAGGGATAGCGATAAGGATAGGGATAGGGATAGGGATAGGGATAGGGATAGGGATAGGGATAGGGATAGGGATAGGGATAGGGATAGGGATAGAGATAGGGATAGGGAGAGGGATAGGGATAGGGATAGAGATAGAGATAGAGATAGAGATAGAGATAAAGATAGAGATAGAGATAGAGATAGAGATAGAGATAGAGATAGAGATAGAGATAGAGATAGAGATAGAGATAGAGATAGAGATAGAGATAGAGATAGAGATAGAGATAGAGATAGAGATAGAGATAGAGATAGAGATAGAGATAGAGATAGAGATAGAGATAGAGATAGAGATAGAGATAGAGATAGAGATAGAGATAGAGATAGAGATAGAGATAGAGATAGAGATAGAGATAGAGATAGAGATAGAGATAGAGATAGAGAGAGAGATAGAGATAGAGATAGAGATAGAGATAGAGATAGAGATAGAGATAGAGATAGAGATAGAGATAGAGATAGAGATAGAGATAGAGAAAGAGATAGAGATAGAGATAGAGATAGAGAAAGAGATAGAGATAGAGATAGAGATAGAGATAGAGATAGAGATAGAGATAGAGATAGAGATAGAGATAGAGATAGAGATAGAGATAGAGATAGAGATAGAGATAGAGATAGAGATAGAGATAGAGATAGAGATAGAGATAGAGATAGAGATAGCGATAGAGATAGAGATAGAGATAGAGATAGAGATAGAGATAGAGATAGAGATAGAGATAGAGATAGAGATAGAGATAGAGATAGAGATAGAGATAGAGATAGAGATAGAGATAGAGATAGAGATAGAGATAGAGATAGAGATAGAGATAGAGATAGAGATAGAGATAGAGATAGAGATAGAGATAGAGATAGAGATAGAGATAGAGATAGAGATAGAGATAGAGATAGAGATAGAGATAGAGATAGAGATAGAGATAGAGATAGAGATAGAGATAGAGATAGGGATAGGGATAGAGATAGAGATAGAGATAGAGATAGAGATAGAGATAGAGATAGAGATAGAGATAGAGATAGAGATAGAGATAGAGATAGAGATAGAGATAGAGATAGGGATAGGGATAGGGATAGAGATAGGGATAGGGATAAAGATTGAGATTGAAATAGAGATAGGGATTGAGATAGAGATAGGGATCGGGGGAAGTAGGTTTGTCGCAGTGAATATACCTATAACTTTTGTTCAGAGAATAGACACTTTTATTATTCGCAGTCATTAAGATGGACTCTAAGATAATGGTTAGCAATACGATAATCAAAGTTTTTTCTTTAGGCTTCATAGGAATAAATTTTAGCAGAACAACGTCTGCCGGGTCAGCTAGTTTATATGAAAAATTCAGCAGTTTTTGTATGAAAGTATTCACTGATGCCTCCTCAGTCATAGGTGAATTTCAGCAGAGATTTTTAAAGGATTTATTTCGGATTTTTACTGCAGGGTATGATAATATATGTATGTATATGTACAGCTTTGTTTGTGCTTTCGAAATTACAACCATTTCTCTTTTATCAAATTTAATGTAGGGGAAACAATGTCCTTAATGCTGTTGCAAAGGCCATTAGTGAAAGTGCAACTGTTGCGAAAATACTCGCATGTAGGTTAAAAATATGTAGCTGCCCTCCAAAAAGTCAAGTCATATTGGCGAAGAAAGCGCAATGCGCTGCGAGCGTAAAGATTGCCGCTTAGAAAATATGTATATGCAATGTACTTTTAACTGATATGCAAGCAATGGGTTGGTTAAATAGCGCATGTTTGACTAATGCAGGTATATATATTTACATGTATGAATATGAAGCCTTTTATTAAATAAGTCGCAACGCCAAAGTTGAGCAAAAAAAGGTGAATTATGAATATTTTTTTATATTTGCATATACAAGCCTTAATATAAGGTTATTAAGCTGCAAATATTCCCTTATTATAAGGTATGAGCCAAGCCTTATTTCCTTATTAGAAAGTATTTAAACTCAAAAAATCTCTAATTATACTTATTATAAGGAATTAACTTAGATTTATTTCCCATGGTGAATAATCTTGGGGAATGAGGTTCCTCTAAGAGAGAGAGAGAGAGAGAGAGAGTAGTGCTTGTGGTCTGATGACATCAACACAGCAAAATCAGCGTTATTATAAGCCTATGTTCATACAAATTTCAGGAAAAGCCTTATGACCGGTCAAATGACCAGCACAGTTCTTGCAGGGATTAAACTCCGTGTTGGATAACTAAAACTGCTATATTTACTTATACGATAAAATAATTTTCTTTAAGAAGAGAGGTGCATAAATACCAACTGAATACTTAACACGAGCGCATAAAATTCGAACCAAGTAAAGGTGAACTAATTGAGTTAATTACGAGTACATAGTAAATTGCTAATACAAACAAAAGGTATAAAATATAGCACTAAATTTGGCACATTTTATCTTTAAGGAAGCGTATGTATTTACTAAAATCGTTTGCATTAAACAAAGTGATCTAACCAGTGTTGCCGCTAAATTTTTTTAAAAAAGTGGCCGAAAAATTAAAAAAAGTGTGCCCGAATTTGTTTTAGCTAGCAACACTTTTTTATATATTTTTGTGGTTAATTTAATGCTTAAAGCAATTTACAAGTAAAGGAATATTATTTTACTAAAGCCAAGTAAAACTAGAGCAAACATATACATATTTAATTCAAGTGTATATATAATATAAATAAGTTTTAATTTAATGGATTTAAAATTTAGTTCTCACATATTTGACAACCAAGTTTTCTTCCGGTATCCAAGAATCTAAATCATTTTCATTAGTTAAATTAAGCGCTGAGATCATTGAACTGCACGTATTAATTTTGCAAGCGGTTTGTAATCTTGGCCTTAAATAGTGAAAATTTTGAAAATAATCTTTCTGCAGATGCACTTCTATGTGACAGCGTTAATACAAATATTTGCAACAAATTCACAACAAGTCAGTGGCGTAGTAAGAGAATTTTTCGGGGGGGGGTCACAGCCAATGTAAAAAATGTACCAGAATTAAAATAAAAATTACCAAAAATCTAAAATTTTTTTTACAAATGATCAAAATGTAATTTTTTTCAGAAATTGGAAATTTGTAACGTGACATCTTTGTAACTTCTTCTTCTTCTTGATTGGCGCTTAACCCTTTCGAACCGGCTTTCAACCGCTTGAGTATATAACATTTAACTAGTTTCCCACAATTAAGTAGCTTATATCTAAAAAATCCACATTCAAATTATTTCCATTTTTATCAAGGTGTGGGTGGTGGTAAACCATTGTACCACCAGTGCTGTTGTGTGGTACAGCATATGTACCATCAGTCCTTAATCTGCTAAGAGTTATTGATTATTTCAACGAATATATTTTCTTATATTTTATTCAAATAATGCATTTTACATAATATAGGTATTTATATTCACGAAAAAATACTTTTAAAATTAATATGGAGATGTATTAATTTGATTTATTAGTCTGGTAACTTGCAAAGCAACCCATGCAAAGTGGTATATCGCATATCTGGCACATTTACTTTGTTCTCGTTTGCTTTTTGTTGCGCCAAAAATTTTCACAACGTCTTCTAGTATTAATAGGAACTGGTAAATGCATAGATATAATGCCCAGATTCTTCTGTCCTGCAGATATGTGCCCCATTGCTTGAGACCTACGTCTGGTTGCAGTTTTCTTATCTTCAAATATTAGTGATTCTGCTAATATTATTATGAAATCGATAAATTGAAGTTTTTCTCATCGGAGATCGCAATAAATGACCGAAGATTTGGCAGCGGAAATCATTAAAAGACGATAGAACACTTTTTTCCGCGGTTTCTTTCTTGTAGGACATAACAAACATATATCCCAGCAGAATTGCTATTTCCCCAGCATCAGTTTTCGATATATTTGGTGATTGTTTTGCGGTTCCAAATGTAAAAATGCGTTCGTTTGTACATTTCGCGGTATATGCACACAAACTTCGAGGGAAATTTTTTTGAAATACTGAAAATGGTGACCAAGTACGTGGAATTTCGAGACTTATATTACACTCACGATGTTCGTTTGTAATATTCTTAGGTATAAAATTTGGCTGAGGACAAGACCATGACCTTTATTTCGAAGTCATGGAAATCATGTTATCTTCGAGCTCTTGGTAAAATTCTTCTTCATTGCCAACGTCAGAATAATCTCCATAAACATCCAGCGTCTTTGCTATTTCATCTTCACACAAGTTTTCGACATATTATTTCTTTGTAAAACAAAAAACAATAAGTATGTAAAGATTGACGAAGGGTACTGCTGGTACACATATGTACCAGTATAAAGGACTGCTGGTACGTATACGTACCAGTTTTGTAAAACTCAAAATATACAATAATAAATATCCAAAATTTGTCATTATCAATACTTATCCTCATAAACGAAGTCAATATCTTTATCTGTTATATATTTTTTACTACTTTGCACTTTGTTTTGAATAACTAATACTTGCAAAAAATGTACGCGTTCGCATGCTTCGCTGTTTCACTCAAAGCTGTGTGTAAACTGTGAGCGCGAATGAGCTCCTTTTTATATGTACCATTAGAAAAACCAGCAGGCTTCGTCCGAGTATATTCTTTTCAAGTTTGAGTGCAAACTTTAGGAGTTATCCCATAATAAAATTTAGTGGTACATATGTTGTACCAGGAGGTTCGAAATGGTTAACCGTCTAGACGATTCTGGCCGCGTCCAACAGAGCGCGCCAATTGCTTCTGTTTCGTGCAGCATGGCGCCACTTGGGAACACCTAGGGAGGCAGCATCGCTGTCCACCTGATTTTCCCAACGCAGAGGAGGTCTCCCTTTTCTTTTGCGTTCAGCGGGTTTCGATAGAAATGCTTTCTTGGCCGGAGCGCCTTCGTCCATTCTCACGACATGACCTGCCCAACGCAGCCGCTGGATCTTTATTCGCTGAACAATGTCGATGTCTGTGTAAAGCTCGTACAGCTCATCGTTAAATCTCCGTCGATACTCGCCCACGCCAACGCGCAAAGGTCCATAAATCTTACGAAGAACTTTTCTCTCGAATACTCCAAGTGCCATCTCATCTGATTTTGAAATTGTCCATGCTTGTGCGCCGTACATGAGGACTGGAACGATGAGCGTCCTGTAGAGTGTGATTTTTGTTTGTCGAGAGAGGACTTTACTTTTCAGTTGCCTACTTAGTCCGAAGTAGCATTTATTGGCAAGCGTGATTTTCCTTGGATCTCCGTGCTGACATCATTCTTGGTGTTAATGCTGGTTCCCAGATAGACGAAGTCCTTAACAGTTTCGAATTTGTAGCTATCAACATTGACGTGGCTGCCAAGGCGTGCTGTTTCTTTGTGTGATGACAGGAGGTACTTCGTCTTGTCCTCGTTAACCGCCAAACCCATTTTCTTAGCCTCTTTATCCAGCTTGGAGAAGGCAGAACATACGGCGCGAGTGTTAGTGCCAATGATGTCGATATCATCGGCGTAACTAGAAGTCATAAAGGAATGAAATTTTGCACAAAGAATAATATGCATTTCCGGAAGAGTAAAATTTCAACAACAAAATTGGGTTTATTCATAAAACTTTATTAAGGGGTAATACTTAAGATTATTTTATTCCATTTATTACGTGTTTTGAAGTGCACAATATCTCTCAAAACAGCGATTAATAGGAAAAAAATTAATTGAATAAAAAAATATCCATATTTCGCTATTGATAAATAATGAGCGATGTGAGTAAGTACTTTTGACTACTCTTTTGTGATTTTCTGCATTTGTTACACGTATGATTGTCCCAAAAATAGTCTCCCATCATATACTCGTACCAAGACCCTTGATATCACCATTCAAAAACTATTAAGTCCTGATGAAATCTCTCACAATTTTCATCACTTTCAGCACCTAAGCTTGTAGGGAAATTATTAAGATTTTTTCTGATTTTAGGACAGTCGAATCTGAAATTTCTTTAAAAAAATTCGATTTTTTTTCAAATTTTTTTCATTATTTTTGTTTTTGTAACCAAACTACTTGACCAATTTTGGAGTGTGAAGGCAAAAAATGTCTGTTGGAGCTCCCTATACCAGCTCCTCCTAGATATCAAATCGCCACGATGTCTAATAAAACTTTTTGATGCACTTATGTGATGCAATGTTTGCATATATGGCTTTTTCCACGTTTTTACCAATATCTCAAAAACTGGGTCTGGTTATTTCATTTTTGGTGGTTAAAGTTGATCAAAATTTGTCGAGTAGTGTAATTGTAGCGTTTGTTGAGCCGTAGGAAAGTGCAGGAACCGTAGGAATTTTACCACAAAAGAGCGAGTATGGGTACAAAGAATGTAAATTGTGATAAAATTCCTGCGGTACTTGCACTTTCCTACAGCTCAACTAACGCTACAATTATAAATAATACTTCGTGAAAAAGCGCTAAATTTCGAATTACCAATTTCGAGAAATTAATATTCTCATTGATTTTTTCCTGTAAATCATCTCTTAGTTAAAGGTGGTTTTATGGTCAGATGAATTTTATACAAAACGAATCTTTCGGGGGGTTTTTGTACCCACCCCCCCCCCCGTTACTACGTCAATGCAACGAGTTCTCATTTAAATTGTTTTCATATTCCCCACGCTGTGCTAAAACTCTTCTATTTCGGTTTTCTCAAACAATTTTCTTGCATTCTAAAAATTTATACTCCTAAATAACTCTTTCGGGGTTTTCCATTGCAGCGGAGTGTTGCCAATAAAAAGTGAAAAGGTAACAAAGAGATTTTTTTGATATTTAGGAAAAAAAAACTAAAAAATGTTTATAACATTATAGTTTTGAAAGTAAATAAAAAAGGACCAAAAGTGGCCCGAATTTTTAAAAAGGTTCAAATATTGCATATTTTCAAAAAATTGGGTTCCGGTGGCCTGGCACTTAAAAAGGTTCAAATCGTCACTTTAGTAGCCTCAGCGGCAACGCTGCTCTACACACTATACGCACCGCATGAAAATGTGTTAATATCTGGTGGGTTACTTCGAAATAAGATGATGGTATGAGTTCAATTGTGTTACGCAAAGTGCTGGGTTAAAAAAAATCCGTGAAAAAGTTTTTAGTGCTTAGCACGAAATTTTTATTTTAATTCAATTTTTAATTGTTGGGGTAATTATTCTTATACGAATTTTTCTTATTGCAGATAATGAGCGTGTGATTGTCAAAATGTGAAAAGTAAATAAAATGAACTAATCCACCTAATCGTTGCCAGCGAAGAGTGTGATTTAAGTGCGGGCAGCTTGAATTGTATAACGCAGTACATGGCAGTTGAATTCGAAGTACCGGAGCAAGTCGGATTTGTATTCCATGAAGAACTGCAACTCCGGCTACTCTCCTCTGAGCTTGCAGCAACAAAAACAGCAGCCTAAAACTATAGATTTTCAGGACATATGTACAAGAATGAGTACAATTAAGTCAGCATCTACCTTCGCATCTGTGCAGTTCAAATACATTTTATGCTTATAGGCAACACAACGCAACGGCAACCAAATTTCGGCAAATTTACTTAACTTGCACAATGAATTCTTTGGTTTATGCATGAGCACATGGTCACCATGTAGGGAAAATCTCTAGTTCCGAACTAGGTCGCTTCTAGTGCATTTTCGCCACTACCAGTGCGAGCTACATAAATCTCTTTTGCAACTGGCGAATTTAACACGTGATGTCCTATGCGGTGTCAATTGTCACCCTCTGCACTGCATTTTCGATAGTTCCGAACTAGTACTAAATTCTACAGTTTTCACTAGTTCGTTTATTGGCACAATTTCAATAGTTCTGAACTAGCTACAAGTACCTACAAATTCTACAGTTTTACATCTGCCGCTTAAGTGCAGCCATTGACACACTTCATGCAAGTGGCGCGATGGCGCACTGGCTCACGCGTGTGACAATCAATCTGGCGAGCGCGGTTTCGAATTCTGTCGGGGTCGAGGAGGAGAATTTTTTTTTTTAACTAATATTTTTTTATCTATTTATTTAATAAAAATTTACAAAAATATTTAAAAATTAATAAAATTAAAGAAATTTAAAATAAGCCTGAGGGATCGGAAACTCATAATTAGGGGGACATTTCGTTTCATTAATTGAAGATGCAAATTGTACTCTTTATACGATATGCTTCATTAAAAATCTGAAAATTGTAGAAATATGCAAATCCGACAGCAAATGGATGAACGAAAAAATACATGAAATTTTTGTCTTATAATGGTGGCCCAATTCACTCCTTCTGAACTGGTGAGAGTCTAACTAAAATGGAGCTAGTTCCTTTTGACACCTTTTCGCTAGTTCGGAACTAGAAATTTTGCTCACAAGTTATTGAGTTCCCTGCAGGCTATATTACACATTAGATTTGTGTGTATTTGTGTGGATAAGGAAATGAACATACATATTCAAACAGATGTGTTAACTTAAGCATAACAATGATAAAGATAATAACAGCCAGCCGGTTATATACATAAATAATGGGAAGTGCGGAAATTTGGCAAATTTGCCGACTAAACCGCAAATCACTATAATACTCAACAAAAGCATTTAGACGCTTACATAACTACATATGTACATACAAGCGTACATAAAGCGTAAATTGAGTGCGCAAAGTGAGTGTGAGTGAAGATGTATGGTGGGGCGATTAACTAACCCACATACATATGTACATATATCGCGCCATAGAAATTCGGATTCCTCTCATTTTTCTGAGTAGAAAACTCCTACACGAAATTTGTCTAAAATTAATTTTGATGTTCCGGAATTTGGTTTTTATGGACAAAGAAAATAAATATTGAGCAAAAAGCGACAAAAAATAACCAGGCCAATATGCACAACGAATTGAAGCAGAATTGCAGAATGCTGAGTCCAGTTATGAAATCAGAATTAAAATCGGATGATTCGTTTTCGAGATATAGCCTGATTTCCAGTTATGGAGGCTGAATGCCCAAAAACGCATATGTATTTTTGCGATTATCTCCTGCTGTGTAAAATATATCTTAAATTTTATTTGCAAATTTCTTAAAGAAAAGTCAATATTTTAAAAAATTAAAATACCTTCCGTTATTGGAAAACTAGAATGCACTCTTTATTCTTTAGCCCAAAATCTCTATGTTATAGTCATCCGATATCGATGATTTTCGCTAAAAGCGCTTTGTATACAATAAATGCACTAAATCCAAAATTTCAGAATTCTAATTAGCCGCAAAAATTGAAGGGTTATACTCCAAAATGCGTGAAATTTATCATTTTGCTTAATTGAAGTTTGAAAGAAACGATTTTATCTAATTCTAAAAAAAAATCCCATTATAGGAAATCTTAATTTGAGCCCAATTTTTTTTTTTATTTCCGCACTATGGCTTGTTTAGACGTTTGTGCAAGCAATTTTAGTTGCTTTCGGAAAAGTGTCCCTTGTTGGGAAATTTTGTAAATTAATATAATTGGTGAATTTACCATATCTGTGCCAACTGTCTCGCTCTATAGGTTTCACTTCAGAACCAGTTCTGAACCAGTTATGAACTCTCTAATGCGAACCCATCGCTTTACGTGACTACCCGCTATGTTTGCTGCAGAAATTCTGCAGGTGAGATTTTCAATTTACCCCAAGAGTGTAAATTATTGCTAACTAGCTGGCCCGGCAGACGTTGTTCTGCCTAAAATTTATTCCTATAAAGCTATAAAACTGTAAATTCTCTGAACAAAAGAGATATATGTACATATATTCGCCGCGACAAACCTAATTTCTCCTATCCCCATCTCTATCTCTATCTCTATCTCTATCTCTATTTCTATCTCTATCTCTATTTTTATCTCTATTTCTATCTCTATCTCTATCTCTATCTCTATCTGTATCTCTATCACTATCTTTATCTCTATCTCTATCTCTATCACTATCTCTATCTCTATCTCTATCTCTATCTCTATCTCTATCTTTATCTCTATCTCTATCTCTATCTCTATCTCTATCTCTATCTCTATCTCTATCTCTATTTCTATCTCTATCTCTATCTCTATCTCTATCTCTATCTCTATCTCTATCTCTATCTCTATCTCTATCTCTATCTCTATCTCTATCTCTATCTCTATCTCTATCTCTATCTCTATCTCTATCTCTATCTCTATCTCTATCTCTATCTCTATCTCTATCTCTATCTCTATCTCTATCTCTATCTCTATCTCTATCTCTATCTCTATCTCTATCTCTATCTCTATCCCTATCTCTATCTTTATCTCTATCTCTATCTCTATTTCTATCTCTATCTCTATTTTTATCTCTATTTCTATCTCTATCTCTATCTCTATCTCTATCTCTATTTTTATCTCTATCTCTATCTCTATCTTTATCTCTATCTCTATTTCTATCTCTATCTCTATCTCTATCTTTATCTCTATCTCTATCTGTATCTCTATCACTATCTTTATCTCTATCTCTATCTCTATCTCTATCTCTATCTCTATCTCTATCTCTATCTCTATCTCTATCTCTATCTCTATCTCTATCTCTATCTCTATCTCTATCTCTATCTCTATCTCTATCTCTATCTCTATCTCTATCTCTGTGTCTATCTCTATCTCTATTTCTATCTCTATATCTATTTCTATCCCTATTTCTATCTCTATCTTTATCTCTATCTTTATTTCTATCTCTATTTCTATCTCTATCTTTATCTCTATCTTTATTTCTATCTCTATTTCTATCTCTATCTTTATCTCTATTTTTTTCTTTTCTATCTCTATCCCTATTCCCATTCCTATCACTATCTCAAAATGTATGGGAAAATATTTTTTTTTTTGCATTTTTCGGGAATTTTATTGGATATTCTCCTATTCTGGCCAGAGGACAATCTGAATTTGTCTCAATCATCCAAATCGGTGCAGGCGTTCTTGAGTTATACGCGTTTGTACTAACGCCACTTCCTTTTATATATATAGATATACAAAATATATGGGAAAATATTTTTTTTTTTTTTGAATTTTTCGGGAATTTTATTGGATATTCTCCTATTCTGGCCAGAGAACAATCTGAGTTTGTCTCAATCATCCAAATCGGTTCAGGCGTTCTTGAGTTATACGCGTTTGTACTAACGCCACTTCCTTTTATATATATAGACTAGCTGACCCGGCAAACTTCGTTCTTCCCAAAATAGATTTTTTTTATTAATTTCATATTTCGTATTATTTTTAATAGAAAATTAACGATTTTCACTACTTCATTGTGTATACAACTTCAAAAATATATAATTTTAGTATTCAGTTTAAGGCTGCACGATACACAACATTTTTAGTTTTCTGTTCCGGATATTTATTTTCACTGAGCATTGGCTATTTGAACCAAGTAAGTAAGAGTATTGATACGTATAGTATACCTCCATAATGGTTTTCAGGCCTCTCCTCCAACCCTTTTAGATATATTCAGCCTCAAAAGTTTAGTACGTATGGGAGGTGCAATGCCGCATTTTTCGATAAATCTTTTTTTTTTGGGTGAACATGGTATTGATATCGTATATCTGCATAGTGATTTCTATGTACATACATGCCATGAACGCTTTTAGGGATATTTAGCCTTAAAAATTAAGAACGAATGGGAGGTGCCATGCCCCCTTTTCCCAAAACTACTGTTTTTTTCATAAGCATGCTATTGATATCGTTAATCTCCTGATCAACCCGCTATGTTTGCTGCAGAAATTCTGCAGGTGATATTTTCAGCTAACCCACAGGTGTAAATTATTGCTAATATAAATATGTATCCTACATGTGCTGCATATCAAATATGTTATTCGGAAATTTAATTAGCCTGTCAGCAAGTTCATTTGGTAGCAATAAGTTTTCGCTCTCTATGCCTCTAGTGCCTATTAAACCTCATGTACACACGTTTCTATGTGATTAAGTACACTTGTTTCGAGAGAAAAGGTTTTTGTTAACTCATTTACACATATACACACATATGTATGTACATACATATAATATCTATGTAATCGCATAAAGGTATGTAGATGCATATGCAAAGATATGAAAGTTGTCATAATCATAATCATAATTTTCTTCACATACCAATTAAACTGTCACAAATAAATTGTTATCTGCTAATTAACAGCACGACAGATAATTAACATACACGACAGATAGCAATATCAACATACCTAAATACATATACATATAAATATGTACACAGATAGCCATATTTATGCATGGATTGTAAACATAATTGAGTTTGTGTGTGTAAGGAATGTGTGTATGCATTGAAATGTTGCAAGTTGGCGTTGGCAACAATTTATGCCCTTGGCAGTGCTGCCTTTTAATGAATGGACATTATGTATAAAATGTCAAAGCAAATAAGTAACCATTAATGTTGACGACATTATGTTTAAATGTTTTCTTTTTACAACAAACTGTGCAATTTTTCAACTCAATTTGAAGTAGGAGGCAACAATCGGTAATTGGCGAAGATTTTATGAGCAAGTAAACGTAGGAGAAATAGCAAAAAAAATTTCTATTTAATCGCAAAAGCAAAAAAATAAAAATAAAGCTTAAAACGCGCAACTGGTTATATAAGTATCACGTGCAGTATGTATTAAAAAAAATAAATAAAACAAATGGCTTGCGTTTGAAAAAAAAAAAAAACAAATAAAAAAGCCACACGATGCAGCACGATGGTAGGTAACCAGCGGCTATAAAGCTACAAGCATAATAATTTAGATGGCATTACATAGATAGGTATGTAGTTAGGTAATCATAATGAATTTTATGTCTGACAAAAGCAATAACAATGGCAATCATATGCTGGGATTATGTGCGCCAGGAGGTACATCTGGTTTTCTGTTTAAATTATGGCAACATCCCAGCAAAAATATGGTCATCGCTATTACCTGTCAGGCATGACAGAAGGCCTTGCCATGGAACATCTGGCGAGTTCATCACTTCTCTCACGCATTGCCAGTAGTGCAGAGTGGAATGAGCTTCCATTACCCATTCCACGTAATGCAAAGTAGAATGGAGCGCGAAAAATGAACTGGAATAAATACCAGTGGAAATTTCCATCATGCCTTACATTTTTCGCCTTCTTTCTCCCTGTAAGGTATTCTTTATTTGATTCACTATAAAGCTTGAGGTATTGCGTGATTTATTCGTTCGGCGGTAATGCAGTATGGAAGTCCTTCCCTCCAATGACAAGCCCACGCTAATGTCAGGCATTCTGTCAACGAATGTGGAAGCGATTGCCAGGGTTTTTCTGGATTACCCTCTTAATTCCACGGTCATCGAGTTTTTTGGTGGGATGAAAAGCAGACATTTTTTGGCAAACACACACGCACACGTACACATAACATAAACACTATAGCAACCATAAAACAACCCTGCAAAAAATGTGCGATTAATACCGAAAGATATTTGTCCCGGATTGATCTCTTTCGAGAACAATCAGTCCACAATTAGTCCCCGATTGTTCCCGTACGGGTATAAATGTAGACTAATTGTAGACCAATTGTTCCCGAACTGGTATAAATGTAGACTAATTGTAGAATAATTGTTCCCTAACGGGTATAAATGTAGATTAATCGCTTTAATTCCGAACGGGTACAAATCTAGATTCCTTAAATGTAGAAATTTTACAAAAATATGCAATGTATTTAAAAAATTGTAGAACAACCGGTAAAACGAATTGAACACCCTTTCTTTTAATAACAATGATGAATAATAATTTTAACAAAATGTTGCCTAAAATATTCAATAAAAAAATCCTTTACATTACGCTCATATAATGCATACTTAAAACTTACAATTTTTTTTATTTATTTATTGAGATTTTTTTTTCAAAAGTAAAACATTATATAATCTTTATTTATATATGCATGAACATTTACAATTTTTTAAAGATTGTTATTAAAAATTGCCTTGGCGAACAACTTGGAAAAATCTACATTTGTACCCGTTCGTGCTGGAAGCGATTGATCTACATTTGTGCCCGTTCGGGATGTAAGCGATTGATCTACATTTGTGCCCGTTCGGGATGTAAGCGATTGATCTACATTTGTACCCGTTCGGTATGTTAGTGATTAATCTACATTGGTACCCGTTCGGTATGTTAGTGATTAATCTACATTGGTAGCCGTTCGGGTATACAAGTTGAACAATTAATCTCTTCATAGGACATGCTCGAACAAATGCGATCAATTCACTCCATATAAAGGGATGTAAAATTGTATTAGTCGCTTGCTCCCTTCCGATTGATCCCGGACACGTCACGGATTAATCGCATTTTTTGCAGGGAAGAGTCAACTTAAAATAATGTGACACATGAATTGTGGTAAGTAGAATGAAAAACCGCAGCTGATGTTTCACATATGTACATGCATGTATGGATACTGACAGTATGTTGCGTATACGCCATGGTGACCCATTTAAGGTCTATAACAGACCATAGACAACTTTGAATGCATGTAGAAACATGTTGCACTAAAGTCGCTCCTTATTATTTGTACGTAGGTACTACATTTTAATACAATTTGTTATATTTTGTATATATGTATGCATATGTGTGTATGTTTATAAATGTAAGGCTACCTGTAGCGGGCTTTTCTAAGTGAAGGCAACATGAATTTATTAATTGACCACAACCAAATAACAACAATAGTCAAGCGTATGTACATGTACATATCTATGTATGTATGTACATATGCTGCAAACAAGTTACAAACGCCAACAGCCAAAAGGCAAAAGTAATTTCAAAAACAACAAAAACGAAAACAGAACAAAAGAACAAAAAAAAAAAAAACAAAAAACATAACAGCAACCAAACAAGCATAAATAACTGTTATCATAAAGAAACATATATTTTTAAAATACACGTATGTAGGTATAACACAAGATACTAACAATAAAAAAAATAATAATAATAGTTAAGCATATAACAATTTAGCAGACAAGTGGCTAGCAACCGCACAACCGCACTAAACATAACAAAAACAAAATTTAACTAAACCACATGGCCGACATAATGGCGCTGCAATAATGTATTTGTATGTAGGTACATGTGTACATTAGATGTGTTTTTTTTTTATGAAATATGAAATAGGCACCGAAATATGAAAATAGGATGTTTTAGAGTAAGTAAACTGAAAAAAAATTTAACTTTTCCAAAAACTGGATGGAGCTACACCGAAAACCGCGCAAATTCCCAGAAATTCAAGGTATGTTTAGATTTATGTCTGGAAAAAGTTAGGATTTTGCACAAGAAAAAAAATTGATATCCATCCGTACGTATAATTAACCGCTAAATCGAATGGCTTATTCAGTTTCTTGGTAAACTATCCAGGGAAGGTAATATCGCGGCCTAAATTGACCATTTTCTTTTTATTCTCATGAATCTTCAACTTCTTGCCCTATACTCTTCCCGAAATCGGAAATTATTTTTCAACTAAATCACACGGTAGGCTGCGTTATTTAATGCGCTTTCCAGAAATGTATAGCTATTAAAAATCGAATAATATTTGTATGAGTTCATCAAGTTTAAGTTAAGTAAAGTCGGGTATAAAAGGGTAACATACCTTAAAATTTCTAAATTTTTGAAAAATTTTGCTCTTGAAGACGGTTTTTTGGGTTATCAGTGATTGTTTTATTTGGTTGGATAACTCCACAAATGTAAAAAGAAATTCGGAAGATCGAGACCGTGGATAGCGGAAAAAACCGTGGACCCGGTGGCCCCAAAATATTATTGGTATCAAAATAAAGGTCTTAACTATGACTTTAATATGGAACTCATTACATGACAATTTCTTAGCCAATTTGCGATATACTGGCGAATAAGTCGTCCAGGATGACTACAGAATATTTTAAAGGATATCGGCGACATTTGAGTCTAATTTTTGACTTATACATATATGTAGAAACGGTGGACACAGAAAAATGGATGGGCTTTACGTAAAATCTTTATTTTGATACCCGTATTGCCCACAAATGTTTTGGCGCTACCCGGCTCCACTTTTTGTCCGTTCTCCACGGTCTCGACCTTTGTATTTTTTTACATGGGGAGTGTACCAAAAAACGGAATACGCCATTCGATTTAGCGATTAATTCTACGTATGAATGGATAAAATTTTTTTTCTCGTGCAAAAACCTAACTTTTTTCATACATAAATCTAAACATACCTTGGAATTCTGGGGATTTGCGCGGTTTTCGGTGTAGCTCCATCCAGTTTTTGGAAAAGTGAAATTTTTTTTTCAGTTTACTTACTCTAAAACATCCTATTTTCATATTCCGGTGAAGGAGGGAATATCTAAAAAAAACTCATCTAATGTACATATGTGTTGACAAAAACAGGCAACATGCAGCAGAGCACAAGCAAAAATGTGTAGCAACACTATGGCTTTATTTTGTGGCCGAGTTTTAGCAACATGCATCTATGTACATACATATGTATATCTACAAACATGTTTGTACATGCAAATTTACTTGACAGTAATGAGCAAACACCAACGGGGTTGACAATGCCCTGCAGGGAACTGAATAACCAGTTAGCAAAATGTCTAGTTCCGAACTAGCGAAAAGGTGTCAAAAAGGAACTAGCTCAATTGTAGTTACGCTGCCACCAGTTCAGAAGGAGTGAATTGAGTGACCATTATAAGACACACCTTAATTTGTATGTAACTTCGAAGTGACAAAAATTCTATATTTCTTTATTCAATAACGCGTTAGCCACTGTGCTATCGAGCCACTTGCACAAATCGTGTGAAATGCTGTACTTAGTTGGCAGATGTGAAATTGTAGAATTTGTGTGAACTTGCAGCTAGTTCAGAACTATCGAAATTGTGCCAATAAACCCAATAGTGCAAACTATAGAATTCAGTACTAGTTCGGAGCTATCGAAAGCATAGTGCAGAGGGTGACAATTGACACCGCCTGGGACATCGCCTTGTTAAATTCGCCAGTCGCTAACATGCAGAAAAGAGATTGAGCTCGCACTAGTAGTTGCAAAATATGCACTAGAATTGAACTAATTCGCAACTAGAGATTTTCCCAACAGGGTGTTTTTGGTCTAAGATGTAAGCATAAGCGTGCGTTGTTTTTGTATTTACAAATAAAATGAAATTCACATTAAATAAAAGGTAATTACATATGAATTTATTTTTTGTTGCTACAAGTTTTGAGATATTTTATGCACGAGGTGTATGTAATAATGTACATGTAAAACACCACTGTGGTGCAGTGGGTAGAGTGCTCGCCTGCTATGCCAGAGGTCTCGGGTTCATACCACGGTCCGAGCCAAATACCAAAACAATTTTTCTAATTAATAAAAATCCAATTATTGGATTTTTTAAGAGCAGCGGTCACCTCTCGGCAGTGGACCGCATACCCCCCGAGTGTATTTCTGCCATGAGAAAGCTTCGCGCAAAAAATGCATTCGCCGTTCGCAGCCAGAATAAAACTGTAGGTCCACCCAATTAGTAGGAAAAACAAAAAGGAGCACACCTCGGATTGGGAGAGAAGCTCGGCCATAAAACACGTCAGAGTTATAATAGCGCCATTGTATTATTATTATTAAAACAGAAACCACAAGCAAGCTAAATTGCAGCATTGCATCTCGTTAAAATATTTGTGGCTAAAATTGCTTGTTGTTTTTGTTGCTCATTAGTCACCTTATGTCTTGGCAAGATGTGGCAAATAGAGCTAAGCGCATCTTTATATATACAGGGTTGCGTGATTTTGATTTGACTGAATCACTAATCAAAAATATTTTCTGATTCTTGATTTAAAATATTTTCAAATCAAAGATAATTTTTATTTGTGATTCGTTTCAAAAAAGAATCAGAAATACCCTTTGATTCGTGATTCAAACTATTTTCAAATCAAAGATAAATTTTATTTGTGATTCGTTTCACAAAAGAATCAGAAATACCCTTTGATTCGTGATTCAAACTATTTTCAAATCAAAGATAAAATTGATTTGTGATTCATTTCTTAAAAGAATCAAAAATCTTTTTTGATTCTTGATTCAAACTTGATTTCGAATCAAGATTCTTAATAAATTTTTGATTCGAATCAAATTTTTGATTCGAATAAAATTTTTGATTCGAATCAAATATTTGATTCGAATAAAATTTTTGATTCGAATCAAACTTTTGATTCGAATCAAAAAATTATTTTGAATCAAAACTTTATTTCAAATAAAAAAATACTTAGTACGTGATCCCACCACCCCCGCGAGTTGAAATGCAAAAAATCTAAAATTTCAACAAACGTCTACGTTGTATGGGAGGAAATGCAAGCAGATTTTCGCAGTTGCTTAGCCAAGCATTAGGTAGGTATATAACGAATAAATGAATGAAAGGATGAATGAATTATGGTTAGGTGTATGCATACAAAGAGTGGTTTCGATATGTAAATATGTATGTGCATACGTTAGGCTGGGTCAATTTTCTAAGCCATACTGTTCGTAGGAAAATCGGATTCTGCATTAAATTCTATGAAAAATGTCTTCTAGAGCATGCCTCTAATATCAATTTCGAGCTTGCCCATTTTCGATTGAAGTTTACTAGGTATGTAGAATTGTTTTAAGTATAGTAACCCATATACTTTTAAATTCAACCAGTGGTTTTAAATTTATCTCTTTACATTCTTTTTCATTGTTACTTAAACGACTTTTAATAATGCATGTATATAAGAGTTTGATTTCGTTGTTGTGGTTTTGTTGAAAAACGAAAATATTAAAAACAACTCCCATTCGTTTTTTTGTTTCTTAACCCTCTCAACATTAGCTTAAAATTTAGGGGGGACTTTTATAACTTTTTTTCGCATGGGACCAACACTTACCTCCTGACTTCATTTCCATATAAAATACAGATGTAATCTAACACATACATATGTACATACTTACATATATATGATGTATGTACATATGTACTTACCCCTTAATATGTAAATGAATATACATACATATGTAAATTTCTCTTATACATATCCACACACATGTACTTACTTATGTATTTATATTTTATATATTTTACATACATTGAATGAACCCAAAAAAAGAATAAAATAACAGAATTTAAAAATAAATAATAATAATGCATTTACCCAAAATGATCTCGTACTAAAAGTATCTTTTATTTGAAATACATATATTTTGGATTCACTATATTTAGGTACATACATACCTATGCATATTTTAAACCCGTTCAAATTAAACGAAAGTGGTTTGTAGTGTTGCTTTACGAACAGCAATTCAATCAGTGAATTTATTGGTAAAATTGATTCTTATTTACCTATACACAAAATTTCTTATGTACTACTTATTTACTATAATACATGTACAATGTACATTGTACATATATCTACTCTAATTCTTACTTCTATGTAGATATGTACATACATATGTACATACCCTGTAAGACAGGAATGATGGAAACTCCAACACATTCTCAGCAAACACTAACACATATAGCAGTAATAGTCATTTGATACATCATTTGGAGAACACATTCATCACATTTTTCATACCGTCCATATAAAAATGATGGAAACTTGTAGGCAGTGTGTGACAGAAATTTCCATCAAACGTGCACCTCAAATGATATATCAAATGACTATCACTGTGTTATAGGGTATATACATACATATGTATGTATGCATATGCACCCAAGTGCCCCCTGCAAAAAAGCCGAGTACTCCATGCACGCGTGTATAGAGTACTCGCTGTGGACCAACCGAGTACTCCTCAACCTGCCACATTTCATATAAAAAATATGGTCCATTTAACATTGCGATGTCCCAGGCAAGGATCACATACTCCCATTTCCGCATGACACCCGAGTAATCCAAGGATTACCCACATGGGATTAATTTACGGAGTAGGTACTAAAATTAATGAAATTTAATAATCTCTGAACAGTTTTGAAAGACTGCCAATTCAATTTACATACATTCATAAATAAGCTTTTCTTTAGTTAAAATAAAATAATAAAATTTTTCTAGCGCAATCACCAGCATTTTTTGTGTCGCGTAATTTTTTCGATACATCGAGCATCGATGTATCGATGTTGGTCCTCAAAATTTGCATCCCTACCCTTTATTACTGAATCGTGCACGTTCAAACGAGCATGCACCCTGCAAACAAGCCGAGTACTCCATGCACGCGTGTATAGAGTACTCGCTATGGACCAACCGAGTACTCCTCAACCTGCCACATTTCATATAAAAAATATGGTCCATTTAACATGGCGATGTCCTAGGCAGGGATCACATACTCCGATTTCCGCATGACACCCGAGTAATCCAAGGAGTACCTACATAGGAGTAATCCATGGAGTACCTACATGGGAGTAATTCATGGAGTAGGTACTAAAATTAATGAAATTTAATTATCTCTGAACAGATTTGAACTACTGTCAATTCAATTTGATTATTAGCATTACATACATATATAAGTAAGCCTTTCTTTAATAAAAATAAAATAATAAAATTTTTCTAGCGCAATCACCAACATGTGTCGCGTTCAATGTCTTTTTATTACTAAATCGTGCACGTTGAAACGAGCATGCATATGTACATACATACATACATACACATACAAATGTACGCACTTGCTTCGTCGTTATCGCGATATACATACATACATTCGGTTTTCGTAGCAATGTTCGGCTAACTATGAGCCGATGCAGATAAACGATCACTTTGAAAGTACTCCTACCTACCACAAAATGGATCATATAACCCTATGATTTTTACAGGGCATATGTACGTACATACATACATACAAATGTATGCACTTGCTTCGTCGTTATCGCTATATGTATATGTACATACATTTCGTTTTCGTAGCAATGTTCGGCTAACTACGAGCCGATGCAGATAAACAAGTCGCTCGCTTGGGTCTATGTTTATGATCACTTTGAAAGTACTCCTACCTACCGCAAAATGGATCATATAATCCTATGATTTTTACAGGGCCTATGCACATACATACATATGTATGTATGTACGTACGGCGTAGCACAAACGTAAATACGACAGTCAGAAATATGTATATATGTACATATGTACATACATACACATATACATATTTGGCGTCAGCATACAATTTGGCTGTTGTTGCACTTTTGGTGCATTTTATACATTTTTGTGTTTTAAGTTACCGAGAAGGTACTTGAATAATTCTGATATGCTACAGTATTTTTGATTCTAAATAAATTTTTGATTCGAATAAAATTTTTGATTCGAATAAAAAATGGTTTCAATCACGAATCAAAGGGTATTTTTGATTCTTTTTTGAAACGAATCACAAATAAAAATTATCTTTGATTTGAAAATGGTTTGAATCACGAATCAAGTTGATTCTTTATTTGAAAGTTGATTTAAAATCAAAATTGATTCGAATCACGCAACGCTGATATATATTACGCTAAGCGATTTTTTGTAAGCACCATAACTTTTACACCGTTATACCGATTTTCGAAAATGTGGTGTCAGATAAAAGGGCTTGACCTGTAGATGTGCAGGAAGATTTAATTTTTTTGAAAAGGGTTGCCAGATGTTTGAAAATTTAATTTTACTGTATAGTTTGTTTGATTTTAAAATTATTGGTACCATATGAAGGAGCTTGACCTGATATTGAGCAATTTAATAAAAAAATTTCAAAAAGGGTTGCCACCTGTTCAAAAATTCAGTTTTACGCTACAGTTTGTTTGATTTTTAAATTTGAGGTGTCATATGAAAGGACTTGGCATGGAAATGAGTAATTTATTAAAATTTTTACAAAAAGGGTACCACCTGTTCAAAAATCCATTTTTACCCTACAGTTTATCTTATCTTTATATATATTACGCTAAGCGATTTTTTGTAAGCACCATAACTTTTACACCGTTATACCGATTTTCGAAAATATGGTGTCATGTAACATTCTTTGTGCGGGATAAACTTTTAAACTACTGAACCAATTTTGATAATATTTGGTAGTAACATGTAATTGTGCTCCGATTGAGTAGTCAAATAGTTTTTATTTAAATTTTTGGTCAAACAGCGTAAATTTATGTAAAAATGTGTAAAAACCAACCAAAATTAGCTTTATACGGCCATAAATCAAAACCGGATCAACCGATTTAAATACTTCTTCTTGGAAATGAAACTTTGAACCTTTTACTAAAGTTCTGCATTCAACAAATTAATAAATTCTCTCTTTAAATAACAAAAATATTATAAAGAATAGTATCAATTTTTGAAAAAAGAGTCATGCGCATGGTTGGTCGCCACAAGCAATCGGTAAAGCAGAAGACAAAACAACGAGAACAATACATACCTACGTACATATGTACATAAGCAAAGAAATGACACGAAGATACATACATGTGTATATACGACCAAAAGTAAAGCAATTCGTTTAAATGATACAAACGGATTCGATTCGTTTTGCCTGCAAATGGTAGGTTCGATTAACATTAAAATGTTTTGGTTTTTTGAATTTCACTTTATTTTTCAATTTATTTACAATATCTGGAAAGGTAAGTATTTTCCTAATATTATGAACAATCATTTTTCTTTTACAACAGAAATGAAAATTGGAAAATTATTTTTAAAGTTTGACCTCAGATATGTATGTATGTATATACCTATTTTTATCTATTTACGTATATCTGTAACCGAATTTTTCATAACCAAAACCTCTGGAGTGCTCTGGCCTTAGATTCATACATACATATCTCTATCTACGTACGTCTATACATATATATAAAAATCTCATGTAACATTCCTTGTGCGGGATAAACTTTTAAACTACTGAACCAATTTTGATAATATTTGGTAGTAACATGTAATTGTGCTCCGATTGAGTAGCCAAATAGTTTTTATATTCTCTACAGGCCCATGTATGTATGTATATATTTCATTTTGCTCCGGGGCTACTAGGTTAATTATATTCATATAAAAGAAAGATATACATAAGTAGGTATGTATCTATGTAAGAAACACCACTTACAGCTCGATTCTGAGCATTACTTCAATATTATTTTACTGGTAATTTACTTTGCTGAAAAGTTTTACCATCTCCTCAATCGGTATTCTCGAACAAATGGTAACGCTATCAAAGCGATTCCATACGAATGGAATGGAATCGGACTCAAAATGGTAACAAATTGTCAAATCAAAGAATATCGTGTATTTCATTTTTTGAAAATAGAAACCTTTCCAGTAATAAAAAATATGTTTTATCAGGATGGCGAAGCAGATCACAAAATAAAAGTATCTTTTATTTTGAATATCAAATCACTAATAAGATGATGATGACTGTTGATAACTGAAAGCCAATGCGAAGCTTGGCCGGGTATGCTAGTCTTTATATATATTACGCTAAGCGATTTTTTGTAAACACCATAACTTTTACACCGTTACACCGATTTTCGAAAATGGGGTGTCATATGAAAGGGCTTGGCCTATAGATGTGCAGGAAGTTTTAATTTTTTTGAAAAGGGTTGCCACCTGTTTAAAAATTTAATTGTCCTGTATAGTTTGCTTGATTTAAAAATTTCAGGTACCATATGAAAGGGATTGAGCTGGAAATTAGTAATTAATTACAATTTTTGCTACAAGGGTTGCCACCTGTTCAACAATTCAGTTTTACGCTATAGTTTGTGTGATTTTTAAATTTCAGGTGTCATATGAAAGGGATCTGTGTGAACATAAGTAATTTATTATAATTTTTATAAAAAGGGTTGCCACCTCTTCACAATTTAATTTTTACGCTATAGTCTTTTTGAGTTTTAGATTTGAGGTGTCATATGAAATTTCTTTGCCTCAAAATGAGTAATTTATCATAATTTTTACAAAGAGAGTTGCCACTTGTTCCAAAATTTATTTTTACTCCACAGTTTGATTTTTAAATTTAAAGTGTCATATGAAATGGCTTTGCCGGGCATATGAAAATGCTTGGCCTGAAAATGAGTAATTTATTACCATTTTTACAAGAAGTGTTGCCACCTGTTCAAAAATTCAGTTTTACGCCATAGTTTGTTTGATTTTTAAATTAGAGGTGTCATATGAAAGGGCCCTGCATGAAAATAAGTAACTTATTGTAATTTTTATAAAAAGGGTTGCCACCTGTTCAAAAGTTAGTTTTTACGCTATAGTCTGTTTGAATTTTAGATTTGAGGTGTCATATGAAAGTGCTTTGCCTCAAAATTAGTAATTTATCATAATTTTTACAAAGAGGGTTGCCACCTGTTCCAAAATTTATTTTTACGCTACAGTTTGTCCGGTTTTCAAATTTAAAGTGTCATGAAAGGTCTTCCCCTGTAATAAAAAGAAAGGGACGGGGGAAAATGAAAGGAACAGAAATGACGAAGGAAAGGAAGCTAAAGGCGGAAGAGTACGGAAAATAAAATGAATAAAGGGAAGAGTAAGCGCAAATAAAAGGGAAAGGGGAAGAGAAAGAGAAGTAAGACAAATGACTTCTTGGAGGTTGCTATATGGATGTAATATTGTAGAAAATTATTCTCATTAAAACTTTAATATGGGACTCCTCGGACAAAATCATTGCATACAAAATCTAGGTCGACGGAAAGTAAAAATAACCAGTAATTATGTATATGCTTAATTTTATATTTTATTAATAAGAATCTATGGGCTTAAAAATGGCAGAATATATATTGGCGTTAAGGGAAAGTCAAATTTAAAATGGCAATCAAAAAAATTGTTAAATGTAGCAATAAGTGCTCTTCCTCCCTCAAATTGTCTCACAGTGTAATTGAAAGCCACAGCATCGCGTGGCCGGGTTCACTAGTATAATTTATTAGTAAAGCTATTTTCAATATTGTTCTCTATTTATTTACGAAAATATATGCAGCATTTTAATATATTAGATTTTATTGACAAGCACACCTTTTCAGTGAAAACGTTTTCTTTTCAGATTGATTTTAGAAATAGTTTTTTGCATATACTTAACTAAATTTTGTAGTAGCTTCTGAAGCAAACTAGAATTCAAAAATGAGCAGCGTCCAATGAGAAGATTTATGTAAATCTTGTCCATCGTACGCACTAAACATCACTCTAAACCAACTACTTACAACAAGACTACATACATATCCGTGAAACGAGAGACGGTACGATCATAACAGTATTCGCAGTAGGCCAGTAGGCTCCCTGACGGAGTTCAGGCATCAGACTACCTTGTTCCAGCACTAAGCTTTGAGAAGGTCTTCAATGAGAATCGAAGAGAGAGTTTAAGCAAGAAGAAATTAATCTCAATTTACACAAAGGGATCCAAAATGGACTGTGGTGCTGGAGCTGGGGTTTTCTCTGAAGTACTTAATGTGGTCGCTGTGTTGCAGTGGGTTCTTGCTCATATTGGACGCAACGCCTTTGGCAATTTTGTGCTGCCCAATTCAAGCGAAATTGTCGACTTCACAGCAGCTAGCCCAAGTAGGTTCATCGATAAATCGTGATGGCTTGAACCAACCATATTGATTCCATGAGTTATGTGCATCAAAATGACACTTCGTGCGCTAATTGGGCCCGGGAATATCCCCAATCGGAGCTGCTGTGCTCATCTTTAACCGACTAGTTTATATGCATAGAAACGTGTATGACAGAAGTTTTCATCGATGAGGGAAATTGGGAGAATTTTTTGTCAGTTTTATAGTTCAGTTTGGTTGAAAAAAAAAATGTTTGCTTTTTAGCTGACTAGAATGCCACTCACACATACATATGTAAATATGCAAGCGTTCCGTGCACATACATATAATAATAATAATAATATTAATACAATGGCGCTATTATAACTCTGACGAGTTTTATGGCCGAGCTTCTCTCCCAATTCGAGGTGTGCTCCTTTTTGTTTTTCCTACTAATTGGTGCACAGGGCCGTTGCCAGGAATTTTTTTCGTGGGGGTTTTATCGTTGTTGTTTTTTTTTTTTTTTTTTGAGAAAAATATCGCCCTATTTCAAAAATTGTTTCAAAAACGCCCTATTCGAAAAATTGTTTGAATAACGTCCTACGGGTATTTCAGATTTTGCTTCATAAACTCTCTCCTATTTCAGAGAAAATTCCATATACATATATTTCTCTGAAATAGGGCGGTTTTGAATAATTGTCTGATATAGGACGTTATTGAAACAAATTCTGTTTTATTCATTTAAAAATTAGACTGTTCTATTGCAAACACGATGAATACTTTATTTTTGATGATTTTATCCAAGTGAAAAAAAAAATATTTTATGGACGAAAAACTCGGTTAGATTACCCAGCTGTTCTCAGCTGTAAAAGTCCGCCCCAAGATTTTTAGTTTATGTTGAGACCAGGCACGTAGCCAGGGGGGGGGGGGGGGGGCTCGGGGGGCTCAAGCCCCCCCCGAAATTCGAAGGAAGTATTTTTTATTGTAATTTCCTCAACTCGCGTCTCACAAATTCGAATGTCAAGCATGGCGAAAGCGGGTTTGGATTTTCTTTAAAAAATTTAGCTCTTTCAAGCCCTTTTTTCGTGAACCTAGCCCCAACCAAAGTGCGCAAGTTCGAGTCTTGGCAGAAGCAAAAGTAACCTGATGAGTCTTAGAGGGATCTAAGGCGAAACAGCTGTAGTTACATCCATGCTTAAAAATTTTTTTTCTAGTTTATAAAAAATAAAAAATTAAATATAACATGGGCCTGTGCTCGTTAAATTAAATATATCAAAATTTTTTCTGCCAACACTAAATTTCTAGATAACAAGTAAGGAAGCCTAAGTTCGAGTTCTCGCTATGATCTCCATTCACTGGGATATTGCTGTTGATCCTGACCATGTCATAGACATTTTATCAAAAAACAAATCCAGAAGGCTACTTCTTTGATGAAAAGGTTATTGTAAAAGAAAGTTTTATATGAAATTTTGTACCACATTCCATATGTATATGTATGTATGTATGTACATAATAAAAGTCAATTAAAATAGCTTTTCAGTAATCTTGTACATATGTACAAATTTTTTCCATATTCATTTTCAAAATAATCAACCAATATGAATAACTTTCATTTGACCTATGTATGTACATATGTATATGTATGTGGGGGGGGGCGGGAGTGCAATTTGTCCATAATTTCTGTAAGCCCCCCCCGAAACGAATTCCTGGCTACGGGCCTGGTTGAGACTCTAACCTGTTTTTTTTTGCAACTTTGTTATTTGACATCCCATTTTTAAAATTGATAGATATGTCATTATTTTAGTTTTTTGAGCAGAGTTCGAAATTATTTTCAACTTTTTTTTTCATTTCCATTGAATTTCATTTTCATTTGAAAATTGAAAAATAAACAGCGCAGCGGTAGTATAAAAAATAAAAAGTTCTACTGTACTGCAACTGCGCAGCCTTAAGTTTCAAAAAATTACAGTCGACTGTTGCTGTATTGTAGAAATTTTTACAGCACAGCAAAGGGCAAACATAATTTCGAGTTTTTACAGCACTGTTGTTATTGTTTTTTTTTTTTTAATTTATGGGAACACAATCGAAATTGTAATGTACAAAAAAAAAAAATCTTTTAAAGCCGCACTTAAAATTAAATTCTGTTTATCTGTGCTTTGCTGTCGACTGATCTGTTTGAAAGTACACAGTAAAGCAACAGCACAAATAAACAAACAAATATATTCGACTGTTCTGTGCTTCGACTACAGATATTTTCAAAGGAAATCGAAATTTAAAAGTTCTCAAAAAATTATGATAACTTTCGCAGAATAGCAACAGCTTATTTTTTGAGACTGTTGGTGTTATGCTGGCTTTATATTTCCCTCCAATATCCTTTGATCTGTGAAGTTGTTTTCATATAGTTGGGTCACCTAGCCGAGTTTTTGGACCATAAAACATCCTTTTGATTTCACTTGGAAAAAAATCGCCAAAAATATAGTACTCATCGAATCTTTTTAATATTACGCTTCAAATGTTTGCAATAAAACAGAATAATTTTAAAATGAATAAAACTTTCCAGATTTTTACTTCTTATGAAAACCCCAATAAAAACCATTTTCTTTTTCAATAAATAATAAATAAAACCATTTTCTTTTCAATAAAAATCAATAAAATGTTGACTTTGAAAAGTTAGTATTGAAAATAGGTGAAATCGGTCTATAACAACTCACACATCCCATATATGGGATCTTTCGAAAATCACACACAGATACTAATATAACCCGAGTAATGAATTTTCAGCCATGCAGTGATTTTATAGAAAATGTATGTAACATAATTTAATTTATAAGTGGTATGTCGTTAGAAGAGTACTTTAATTATCTTTCGAACGGAGTAACTAGATACGGTTTGCGGGTATTTGTAACTTCAGCGAAAAGAATTTTTTATTGATGTTGTAGCCAAAAAAAACCCAAAATTACGTTATCTCAATACCCTAATCATAAGAAAATGGGTTAGACCTCAGCGGGTTCATGCCAGCTCCTTTTAGAAGCAGGAATATACGAGATTTCTTAGCCTATAACTCGACAAATAATTGAGATATTATGACGAAACTTGGTTTATACACTTATATAACTTGTGTTAATAGACACACAAAAATTTATTGAAGTCGGTTTATGACCACGCCTTTAGGAATTTTTAACGTGACATCTTTGTAACTAGAAGTCATAAAGGAATGAAATATTGCACAAAGAATAATATTCATATCCTTAGTTGAATGACTGATAAAAATGTTGAAAATGGGCGTGGCTACACCCACTTTATACAGCACTCTCTTTATATAAATTACAACGTGTTTCCATCAAACGCAAACAAACATTGAAAGCATACAGTTGAGTATCTAATGTTCGATTCCACTCGAACTTAGGCTTCCTTACTCGTTTTTATTGTTATTGCACTTTGTCGTGATTTTGTTTTCCAAGCGGTCTGAGTGACTGCGAGAGGTTTGGAAGAATCTTTGTAGGTATGTGCATTACACGCTACTGGAATTGGGCACAACGGAATACCTAAACCAGTCCCAGAAAACCTCTCTGATTTATACTACGTATCCCCTGTGATATGCTGAAACTAATGCTCTACAATTATCCCTGAGACGGGCGAATGGGAGCACTTGATTGAACCCTACCTCACACTACATCAATGTACACAGACGGCTCTAAACTAAACGGTAATGTAGGCCTTCTCGAAGGACTTCCAACTTAACGCTATCCTACAGCTGCCAGATTACTGCAGTGTTTTTCAAGCGGAGCTAATTGCTATTTGGGAAGTAGCTTGCATTCTAGGAAACTTGCTATTTGTCGAAGCCGTCACGATTTTTTCCGACAGCTAAGCGGCCAAAAAATCCCTGCAATGCAGGGAATGTGCAGCCTGTATTTCGTATGGGTTCCAGGGCACAGCGACATCCCAGTTAACAGCACCGCAGACGAGTTGGCAAGTGCAGGAACCAATCTGGAGGCAACGATGGCCAGCAGCTGGTTGACTTCTCCTCTTAACACATATAAAGCCTGGCTACTATTTTATTTTATAAAACAAGCAAATTCCAGATGTGCTGGAGTATCCTTAATTTCCAGGCAAATGTGGCGCAAACTGAATCAAGAAAGGTCAAGATCAGTGATTCTTCTCTGGCGTCCCTACATGAGCCCACTAGTGGGCAAAATAAAGGGCCACTGCCTCGTGGCTATCCATGGAACGCTCGTGGGTATCCGCACTAACGACTTCTCTCACAACTGCAGCGATGATGAAGAGGTAGAAAGCTTAGGGCACTACCCATGCTCTTGTCCCGTGCTTGAAAACGCAAATGTATTTGACATTTTACGCTATATGAACAAACCAAGTGATCCAGTTTCATAGGCATCTAATCTAATTTCTCTTTCAAGTGAAGAATCGAGAGCTTCAAGTGGTATCAAAACGGGTCGTGAGGCCCAGTGGCGTAGTAACGGGGGGTTTGGGGACAAACCCCCCCCCCCCCCCCCCCCCCCCCGAAAGATTCGTTTTGACCATAAAACCATCTTTGACTTTTTAAGCATACATTTCTTTTTCAGGAAAAAATCAATGAGAATAGTAATTTTTCGAAATTGGTAATTCGAAATTTAGCGCTTTTTCACGAAGTATTACTTATAATTCTAGAATTTGTTGAGCCGTAGGAAAGTGCAAGAACCGAAGGAATTTTACCACAATTTACATTCTTTGTACTTATATTCGCTCTTTTGTGGTAAAATTCCTACGGTTCCTGCACTTCCCTACGGCGCAACAAACGCTACAATTATTATACGGTATTGCTGTTATTAACATGCTAATAACAGAAAAGTAACGCCAATTATTTAAATTTAAAGTTTTCTTTCAATTACTTATCATCTTAATCAAATAATATTATTATTATTAATATAATAGGCCTCACTGAGGCCTATGTGTGTGTGCCTTCCTACACGCTACTGGGTATAAGAGGTTTGGTGCGCCTCTACATTTATGTACTTACATACATACATATGTATGTATGTATGTTTATTAATATAGCTTTCGATTTTTATACTTTCTTTTCCTGCATGTGTCCTTAACTTATTGCTTTCGCTGACGTGCTATACCGTTTCGCAAGCCTTGGCCAATTCCATTTGGCATGACATTAGTCGATTTGTCTATTAAGCGACCGTGAAAAGAACGCTCAACTTGCTTGACATTAATATTCGAATTTTTGCCATTCACCCAGCAGAGTTCGGTTGTGTGGTTGTGTGGAGGTAGTCACCGGTAGAAACCGCTGGTGTTACCGATAGAGTCCACTGGTGCAGCCTCTGTATAAAAGAATACGATTGGTTGACATCTATTATATTGGTCTATGTTTGTGCTACATGATCTACAAGAGTGGAATTTTTCAAATCACAATAGCTTCATTCTTTTACATGGCAACACTGCTGTTCAGGTCGACTAAAAGCCCGTCTCCGCATAACTTGATTCGCCAACGAAACATGTAGCGAAACATCTCGCGACATAAGCCGTCTCCACGTAGCTGATCGTTATTCAGTTTGACTATTCCATTCTTGTTCTTCTTAAATGTTTCTATGTTTGCTTATTTTTGCGTTTTTGTTTTGGTCTGTGTGAGATTTCGATAGATTTTCGATACAAAATTAGGGAAGGCATCGATATCATCGCGTTTGGCAAGAGGATTGAGAACGAAACAAGTGTTTCATTCTTCATTCGTTCTCAGAAATTTGTGTGGAAATTAGCGAGTTTCGGCACAGGTTTTGGGGTCGAACAAAGATTGAGAGAGCGAATGCAGATAAAAAGAGCGAAACACGTTATGTGGAGACGTGGTATAACACATGTAGCTAGCTGGCTTGGTTTTTGTTGTTGCTTTCCATGTTATTCGCTAATCTAGCTAGTGTTTTTTTTTCGAACTTGCTTGAAAAAGAATGTGGCTATTATACCAAGCTATGTATCTATTCACTACAAACAAATATGTGTATGTGCATATTTGCTTAGTCCAGCACTCCTTCGTCTACTTTGCAAAAAAGGAAAAACAAAACAAATTTCTTGCTTTCAATTGAATTGGCTTATTTCATTCGCCCACTCCTTTTTTAGCTCTCTCTCTCTCTTTCATTCCCCTCTCTCTTTCGATGTAACCTTTTGTTTTACATTTTTATTGCGCAATACAATTTTATTGCTGTCCGATTCTTACCAAATCAGCATGGCATAATTTTTCCACATTGGGGCTTTTCAATTGCTTGTAAAGTGTTGAAATTGGAAATTGTTTTCCGGTCTGGCCACCACCTTGTCTAACCCACATAAACATAATACTTACATAGCATTCGGAATGGTAGGTATACGGCAATAATTGTGGTTCGGGAATGTGTTACTTCTTGGTAGTGTCTAGTATCCATATGAGATTTTTTTATTTGTATGTTTTGGTTTTCCTTTGGGGCACCTACAGCATATTGTTGTTGTTGTGATTTTTACTTTTTTTGTTTCTTTTTTGACATTTTTGTTTGTGATTGGATTTGTTATTTCGTACCCCATATGCCAGTCAGTTTATTTCCAATTAACCCGCTCATAATGGTACGAGTCGAAAATTAGACTTTTATAATTGTTGGTTAACTGCTAGTGTGATTCAGTTCACGTGCTTTATACTACAAGGATATGTAATAGTATTTTGTTGTAGGAGTTATAATTCTGTGTACACTCTCGTTTGTATAGGCAGTTATTGCAGATGAGATTAAAAGTCATATATAGAACATGTTTGAATAAAAATGTATAAGCATTCGGCAAATTTGAATGGATGTAAAATCATTAATAAGTCAGTCGATACTCTGAAAAAAAAAACGTTGTAAATCTAAAGATTTTCGCTGTTAAATCAACTAATTTCCGCAGTTGAAATGTGCCCAACAACGCTCCGTTGTTGTTTCAAAGGTGCGAGCGTTGTTGATTTAAGTCAATAACGGAGATTGTTGGAAAAAAATTTCACCTAAAAATAAATTTTTGTTTGCATTTTACTCTTCATCTTCTCTCCGCCCGGGTCCCAACTGCAAATATGTAGCCTCCGCTTGTTCTTCTATTCTTATGTCCTTCTTATCATTCACTGGTTGCTATCTTTATTTCTTATTCTGATTTTGTCTTCTTTATTTTATATTCTGCTCCGGATTCGAATCATGACATCAACCTAAAATTCTATCCAATCATCACATAGTGGAACATTCAACATTATATTGAATTGTAGTAACCTATTTATACTTCCATTTCCTAAAAAGGAATCCATGAATTATTTGAATCATTGTAAAAAACAAAATTTAAAAAAAATTTGTTCTCATTAGTTTTGTTTACAACGGAAACTGTTGGGTCAAATACTTTTGCCTTTAAATCAACAACGGGGAGAAAATTGTTGCTAAAAATAAACTTTTGTTTGGGTTTTTCTCTTCTCACAAAAAAATATTTTCTCACAAAAAAATTTTTTAAAAGCAAACAAGTTTTTGGAACAACAACGGCCGTTTTTGAATAAATTGTTGGATCAAAAACTTTGCTGTAAAAACAAATACTTTTGCTGTTGAATCAAAGACGGAGATTCAACAGCCGAAAGTTGTTGGTTTAACTACGGGTATTTTTTTCAGAGTATGTGCAGGCAATCGTTCGCTGGATATAGTTTTTAAATACGAACCACTCTGTTATTTAGAACCGACTGCCTTAGAAACATAGGCCAGTTGGTCGTTGTAGATAACCGAATCATTTTAAAATGACGAGGATTTGAGAGGAAAATAAGCATGTCTTCATCAATATTTTGGCCCACGGCTGTCATATTCAAAAATACGTTAATTCACTTGAAAGAACTGAGAAAATAAATGGGTAGATATTGGCGCATTTGGGCCAAGCCTTATTTTTTCTCGTATTAAGATCTTAATAAAACTCTTAAATTAAAAACAAAAAAAATCTGAAATTACAGTAGAAATAAATTACTTTTTACATTAAGATTAATTTGTTTTTCCTTCTATGAAAAATAGCAATTTCGAGGAAGGCTCAAATTTCTTGCCTAGTCTATTTGAGCGTTGCTGCCTCAATGGGAATGTATGTAGGTAATGCTGCCCTTTTCCATGAAAAAGCAACAAAAACAAAGTAGCTTTGTACATATACTAATGGTGATACTCGTTGATACAAAATCACGTAATTATACCTGTCATGAGAAGGAAATGGTTTTACAACTTTGTGCCGAAATACAAATCTTGAAAGAACCAGAAGCAGGCGTGACAGACGCACCAAAATATATACCAATATGATGAGCTGAGTCGATTAAGCCATGTCCGTCTGTCCGTCGGTTTGAATGCCAACTAGTCCCTCAGTTTTTGAGATATCTGCTCGAAATTCGGAATGTGAGTATATTTTTAGGAGAAGCTGACAATTTCACGGAATCGGCCGAATCGAACTAATATAACATATAGCTACCATACAACCGAATGTTCAGATATGGAAATTTTGGTGCTCTGAAAAAAATACCCGTAGTTAAACCAACAACTTTCGGCTGTTGAATCTCCGTCTTTGATTCAACAGCAAAAGTATTTGTTTTTACAGCAAAGTTTTTGATCCAACAATTTATTCAAAAACGGGCGTTGTTGTTTCAAAGACTTGCTTGCTTTTAAAAAATTGTTTGTGAGAAAATATTTTTTGGTGAGAAAACCAACAAAAAAAAATGATGATGGAGAGAAGGTGAAGAGAAAAATCCAAACCAAAGTTTATTTTTAGCAACAATTTTCTCCCGTTGTTGATTTAAAGGCAAAAGTATTTGACCCAACAGTTTCCGTTGTAAACAAAGCTAATGAGTAGGGCAACAGAAGATATGCAAATGCATATTTTTCTGTTGCATTCCTATTTACATATGATAAATATATATCGGCGTTTTAGCTCAAGGCGAAGAGAATAAGCCTAACTTGTTAGGGCATATTTTCGCATATTTAGGTCAAAAGGCTTATTTTTGCATATTTTGATTTATTTGCATATTTTTGGCATATTTTGCTATAAATTCATATTTTAGGATAGTATTTCGTCGTATTTTTCCATCCGGCTCGTAAAATTGTTTTTATTTAAATTTTGTACTCTGGCAACTTTGTTTTGTATATGCGCATACTATTTGCCATTCCTCTTTGTCTGACAAGTTCAAGGCGAATTTAATCATTTTCGCAATGCTTCGTTCAAATGCACTCAAAAAAAAAAAATTACTCAGATCATGGAAAAATGGGAATGATTCGGCGCTAAAGACATATTTCCATATTTTGATGTACAATTTTCTTTAAAACGTGGTTTTTATTCCTTGATTTGAAGAAAATCGTACATCAAAATATGGAGATATGTCTTTAGCGCCGAATCATTCCCACTTTTCCATAATCTGAGTAAGTCGTTTTTTCAGTGTGTGCTACACGAATAAGCTGTGTATCTACATACATAGGCATTCGTCAGACGGTCAATATATATTGATGAAATCCGTGGATCGCGATTCATATTGATAGTGTAGCATCGAGTATTGATGGCTCGCGATTCTGGATCGCAAAATGTTTAGAAATTTTGAAATCCGCGATCCTGATCGCAATATTGGCAATAAACGAATTGAAAGTGAAAGCGCGAAAAGGACGGAAGTAAAATATCTTGAACCTCAGAGCGAGAAAAATATCGCAATATTCATATTGAACGTGTAGCACTACACGCTACACAGTGACTGCAATTCTTGCTTATAAATACGTCCCGATACCTTCAGTTGACGTGGAAAGATCTTTTTCTACGTTTAAAAACTTACCGCGTCAATCGACATAGTTTTTTATTTGAAAATTTATCGCAAAATTTTGTAGTTTATAGTAATAGCAATTTGAATAGGTACACTCAAAAAAAAAATTTCTCTCGATCAAAGACATAATTTTCCTTATTTTGAACACGCGTCCCAATACAAAATTTTCTTTGTTTTGTGTAAATTTTCTCAAAAATGTGGAAAAAACATAAAAAAACATTCAAACAAATTCGTTGCCATGGGGATTTGTATGGGAATTTAATTTCTCAAAATTAAAGAAATCAAGTCTTCAAAAGGGAAGTTGGGAATGGAATGGCGCTTAAAGAATTTTTCATTATTTTAATGTATGAATTTTTTCAAAACAAGTATATGAAACCATGGTAACGCATGTAACAACAATATTTTATAAACCTTTTAACATGTTTTAAGGAAAATTTACTCAAAACAAAGAAAGTAGTGTTCAAAATAGGTAAACAATTTCTTTGACCCCTCCATATATTTTTTTTCTCTCAATGTAAGTATGCAATTTGATTATTTTTTAGGGAAATACAATAATTTTACAAACCCCTTCTTTAGAATTTCTCCCAATTATTTTATGTTACAACAGGTATATCTTAAAAGTTTGAAATATCTAAGTGAAACGCCGAAACACATCAACTTAATTTTTGCCTGTAGAATACAATGACGTATTCAGAATATCCGTAATAAATTTGGGATGGGTTCAACTCAAATAAATCTCAAAATTTAATTTGAGTATCTTCAAAAACATTTTTTTTAACAAATGTAAAAAAAATTTTTAGGGATGACTATCTAAAATCAAAATTGCGGAGGGTCAAACTTCATTTTAGAATTATGCTCCTTTGGACTTTTTTGTTTAGAATCGACCAGATAATGCAGCTGTGGCCGAAACAAAGTAGGTTTTTTTTCGTCAATACAAATTGACCCGCCCTAATATATATAGATTTTCGTATGTTAAAATACTTGTTTTATTTTGGTAACGAAGATGTGTTTCGCAAATGTGAATTTTTTTATTTCTTTTGTACCTATAAAATGTTCCTTTAATAAAAATAATTTTTTGTTACAAAAAGTAGTTTATAATTTAATAAAATGTGAATTTTTTATTTCGCTTTTGTACCTATAAAAACAAATATGTACCTTTAATAAAAATATTTTTTATTACAAAAAGTGTTCTAATATTATTTAAAACTAATTTTTGATATTTGTATGGGCCAGGGTTCGAACCTGGAATCTCTTGCATGAAAGGGGAGCACACAACCTACCATGCCGTATATCTTTTTATTAAGTACTAGCAAATACCCGTTGCTTCGCAATGACGAATAATAGTTAATCTAAGTTAAGTCAAGTCAAATCAAGCCAATTCAAGTCAAGTCAAGTTAAGTTAAGTCAAGTCAAGTCAAGCCAAGCCAAGTCAAGTCAAGTTAAGTTATTACGGAATTATCTGGGTCCACTCAATCACCCGGCCTAGGCATCACAATGAAAATAGCTCTGTTGAAGCCGTTTCCTTTCATTTGATACCAATATCTGAAAAACATCCAGTTCCGAATTTTGACCCATATCTGGGGACCCGGCGTAGGAACCAAAATTAAAAAAGTTTTGTGTTGAAGTCCTGATCAAGGCCTTTCATTCGATACCAATATTGCTCAGAAACATTCCGGGCCATCCGGTTCCACGTTTTGACCCATATGTGGGGACCCGGCCTAGGCATCGCTATAAAAAGAATTCTGTGCTGAATTCCTGATCAAGATCTTTCATTTAATACCCACATCGCTCAGAAACATTCGAAGGTCAGCCGAGTATACGTTTTGATCCATATCTGGAGACCCGGCCTGCGAATCACTATTAAAAGTGCAGATCTATGTTGAAGTGCAGATCAAGACCTTCCATTCGATACCAATATCGCTCATACACATTCCGGACCATCCGGTTCCACGTTTTGATCCATATTAGAAGACCCGTCATGGAAATCACAATAAAAAATAGGTCTGTATTAAAGCCCTGCTCAATACCTTTAATTTCATACCAATATCGTTCAACCACATTCCGGAGTAATCCGGGTCCACATTTTAGCCCATACCTGGGGAGGATGTCTAGGCATCACAATGAAAAGAACTCTATGCTGAAGTCCTGTTCAACACCTTTCATTTGATGCCAATATCGCAGGTGTAGATGCAGGCGTTCTTGAGTTATAGCATAGTATGCATGCATAAACAGGTTTTTGATTGTCACCGACACAAACAACAAACCGTGCAAAAACAAACATATGAATCGTCTGCGCTGCGCTGCCTGGCGCGACTGCGACGCCTCCACTGAACACGGCAAATGACCAAGCATGGGCACCACCACAAGCAAACAAGGAGAAAGCGTGAGCATGTAGTGGTGTGCTTAAAATTGCACAGTGAGGCAAAATTCAAAAATTTTTCGTAACTTCGTTGATGTTGATGAAAATTTAATTATATCAGATTTTATAGCATGAAAATAGAGGTTATATTAAAAATAGGTATGTTTGTAGATACAAATTTAATAAAAAATAAATGTTGATTGATTTCGATTCATTTGCCTTTGCTTTTTGAGTTTTTCGAAATTTAAAACCGGGAAAAAGGTATTAAAGTCTCAGAAAAGCGCAAAAAAAAGTACATGGTTGTCGAGAATTTACCATTTCTGACATTTTAAAAAAAGAATTCTTAAAATCGGTCCAGTACTTTTTGAGTTATCGCGTTACATACATTTTCCATACAATCAATTTTATATAATTAGTATAGATTAATATAGATATAAAAAAAATTTTAAGGGCATATTTTCAGTGCTAGAAACCAAGTTTTAAGAGCATATTTTTAGCGCTTAACCCATATTTTTAAGGACATATTTTTAGCGCTAAAAACGAATTTTTTAGGGCATATTTTCTGTTGCCCTACTAATGAGAATAATTTTTTTAAATTTTGTTTTTACAATGATTCAAATAATTCATGGATTCCTTTTTAGGAAATGGAAGTATAAATAGGTTACTACAATTCAATATAATGTTGAGTGTTCCACTATGTGATGATTGGATAGAATTTCAGGTTGATGTCATGGTTCGAATCCGGAGGAGAATATAAAATAAAGAAGAAAAAGCAGAATAAGAAATAAAGATAGCAACCAGTGAATGATAAGAAGGAGAGAAGAATAGGAACAAGCGGGGCTACATATTTGCAGTTGGGAGCCGGGCGGAGAGAAGATGAAGAGTAAAATGCAAACAAAAATTTATTTTTAGGTGAAAATTTTTTCCAACAATCTCCGTTATTGACTTAAATCAACAACGCTCGCACCTTTGAAACAACAACGGAGCATTGTTGGGCACATTTCGACTGCGGAAAGTAGTTGATTTAACAGCGACAGTCTTTAGATTTACAACGTTTTTTTTTCAGAGTGTATAACTTCTCTGTTTAAAAAGCTAGAAGCATGAAGCTTTGAAGTAACTGTACCCATATGGACCTAAATAATTTCACCGAAATTTGTCAAGATCGGACCACTATGACATATACCTCCCATACAACCGATTGTATGGACATTTTGGGTTACTGCTTGCCCAGAATGGTGTGGCTGTAGTACGTAGTAAGAGCTGTCAAAAGTTAAAACAGTACAATTGCATTGCAATGCCCACAATGTGTAGCTGTGTCTGTAGCGTGTAGTTGTGGCTGTAGTAGAAGTAGAGTTAACTTTAACTTTGTAGCGCGCTACAGTGTGACAGCTCAATTTTTTAATGACGGAAATTCGAAATGAAGGACGAAGAAACGGAAAAATGAATTGAACTTGTAAAAAATAAAGAGTTTTTATGGAATTTAAGGAATCCCCTGTACAAAAATATAAAAAAGATGACATATATGAGATACACTGAGCTACACCATTGTGTTCACATTTTCGAGCGTTGCCACAAAATCAGTCATCAGCTGATGTAGTAAGCTATGTAGTCCGTAGCTGTAGTACAACATTCTGGGCAAGCAGTTATAAATTCTCCATTTAAATCATGACACTTTTTTTCTAGTGAATCTTTGTATAAATAACTCACAGAATTGAAAGTATGTATAAATTAAACAATATCAGACTATGTAGCTTTTCATTTCATTTCCCCATGCATTAAAGGTATGACGTCTTCGGTAAGGCCGACGACAGCCGTACTCTTACTTGTTTTAGATTGAAATCATCGGTATGCTTTAAGAAAAACGCATGTGTCGTTTAAACTCACCTAAGTGAAACTTTCATAGTTCCCTATGCCAAAACTGAGATTTGCTAAACTTTAACTCCTGACGCTCAGCTCTATCGATCCATGCCATAAATTTGGTTTTGGGAAGCTCTATATGTACTTCTAATGTTCTCTTCAGCTCTGAAGTGGTAGAGTTGGGCGTCACGAATTCAACTTCATTTTTTGGCACAAATTCAGGTTAGGCGATTATGAAGTTTAAACAGCTATACATACATATGTGTATGTATGTGAAGTTGACAATTTTTTTTAAGTAACGAATTTTTACTCTGTAAAGGCAATACGTTCTATTTACATACATACAGCCTTGGCCAAAAGTATTAGGCACCCTACTAAACCACAAGTATTTTCAAATATCGCTACCAACGTAACCACTGCTTTTTGCAAATGTGCCGCTAGTGTGTTTAACCTTTGATTACAGCAATAAATTGTATTACGGGAAAAGTCATGGCACACTAGTTACGTAAAGTCTAAAAAGTTGCTTTTTTAAATTTATACTTCAATGTTTTGGAATTTAAAATTTTACCACCGCATGTAAATAATCTTTGGTGCAAAATCATCACGCGGATAAAGATTAATTCCTTTTATCGAAATGCCCAAAAAAAGTGAACTTTCTTACGACAAAAGAGCTAGAATCCAAGTTTTAAGTGAGGAAGGAAAATCTCAGGTTGAGATTACCAATTTGGTGGGATGTTCGCGGTGCGCAGTCCAATGTGCTATTAAGCGTTTTGCAGAGACGACATCCCACTATAATAAATAAAGAGATGGAAGAAAACGACTCACTGGTGAACAGGAAGACCGAAAACTAATACGCGACTCTCTGAAGAACCGTAAAACATCCTCTTCTGCCCCTGAAGCTGCACTGTCAGAAGTAATTGGAAAACCAGTTAGTGCTCGAACAGCTAAAAGAAGGCTTCTGGAAGCAAGTTTAAAAGGATGCAAAGCCCGAAAGAAGCCGTGGCTTTCAGAAACAAATCGGAAAAAGCGTTTGAAATCGACTCTCCGATACCAACATTTTACGGAGGAAGATTCGTCAAATGTTTTGTGGTCTGATGAATGGAACTTCGAGGTAAGCTTAATTTACATCATCTTAAAATATCATAGCTTCTTATCTTCATCCAATTTCGAAGAAACAACACAAATTTTATAAAATAATATTTTGGCTATCCTACTCTGAAAAAAAAAACGTTGTAAATCTAAAGACTTTCGCTGTTAAATCAACTACTTTCCGCAGTTGAAATGTGCCCAACAACGCTCCGTTGTTGTTTCAAAGGTGCGAGCGTTGTTGATTTAAGTCAATAACGGAGATTGTTGGAAAACATTTTCACCTAAAAATAAAATTTTGTTTGTATTTTGCTCTTCATCTTCTCTCCGCCCGGGTCCCAACTGCAAATATGTAGCCTCCGCTTGTTCTCCTATTCTTCTCTCCTTCTTATCATTCACTGGTTGCTATCTTTATTTCTTATTCTGATTTTTCTTCTTTATTTTATATTCTCCTCCGGATTCGAACCATGACATCAACCTGAAATTCTATCCAATCATCACATAGTGGAACATTCAACATTATATTGAATTGTAGTAACCTATTTATACTTACATTTCCTAAAAAGGAATCCATGAATTATTTGAATCATTGTAAAAACAAAATTTAAAAAAATTTGTTCTCATTAGTCTTGTTTACAACGGAAACTGTTGGGTCAAATACTTTTGCCTTTAAATCAACAACGGGGAGAAAATTGTTGCTAAAAATAAACTTTTGTTTGGATTTTTCTCTTCATCTTCTCTCCATCATTATTTTTTTTGTTGGTTTTCTCACAAAAAAATATTTTCTCACAAAAAATTTTTTAAAGGCAAGCAAGTTTTTGAATCAACAACGCCCGTCTTTGAATAAATTGTTGGATCAAAAACTTTGCTGTAAAAATAAATACTTTTGCTGTTGAATCAAAGACGGAGATTCAACAGCCGAAAGTTGTTGGTTTAACTACGGGTATTTTTTTCAGAGTACAGGTATTTGGAACACCTGGTGTGACGTTTGTGAGGCGACGGGTTGGCGATGAAAACCATCCAGATTGCGTGGTACCCACTGTTAAGCATGGGGGAGGCAGCATTATGATCTGAGGTTGTATGGCTGCTGATGGTGTCATTTGCGAGGATCAGATGGATAGTGAAAAGTATATTAATGTATTACAAACTCCACATTTACCTTCGTTAACGCGCATTTTCGGCGATACTAATTTAGAAGGAGTTCAATTCCAACAAGACAATTCTCTTTGTCACAAATCAGCGACTACGATGCGTTGGTTTAGAGATAATAACATTGTTTTGTTAGACTGACCAGCGCAGTCTCCAGATCTAAACCCCATAGCGCACATGTGAACTATTTTGAAACGTAAGATAAAGGAGCACAATATAACTTCGAAAACAGCCCTGAAAAATGCATTCATTGACGAGTGGAACTCCAAAAGTACAGCTGAATGTACAAAGCTTGTACGCAGCATGACACAAAGGATTACTGCTGTTATCAAGTCAAAGGGTGGAGCTACTAAATACTAATGTCCTTATCACTAAATCCTTATATTTGTACTAATCTATTAATAAAATATCATTATTTCACCATTTAAAATGAAATATTCAAGAATTAATGGGGTGCCTAATACTTTTGGCCAAGGCTGTATATGTATCAGGGCTGCACATTAACGTTATTTTTTTAACAATAACCGAAAAAAAATTTTGTTTTCAATTCAACTTTGAAAAATTTTAAAGTTAAATGCTGAACAAAAAAATACTGTTTTGATAATTATCAAAAAAAAATATTAAAAATAATTTCGTTTTGTTGATTATCAAAAAACAAATATTGAAAAAATTTTGTTTCGGTAGCCAACAATAAAAATTATCAAAAAAAATAACGTTAATAAAAATTCAAAGTAAAATGAAGCCGTAAGCCCGAAACAATTTTTTATTATTATTTTGTTTTTGATTCACAACGAAACGAAATAATTTTGATAATCAACGAAACGAAATAATTTCAATATTTTTTATTTGATATTCAACAAAACAAAATTGTTTTGTTAATTTTTATTTGATATTCAACAAAACAAAATTTTTTTGTTTATATCGTTGTGCAGCCTTGATATGTATGTATATTTTTTTATTAATATTACGTAGACGAAAATGTTTATTAATACGATAAAGCTAAAACATGTTTCTGTTTTTTAATAAAACATGTTGGTAAGCACTAATAAAGAACAATTTTTTTTCTAGTGCTATTATGAACATTTCCATTTACATGCTTTTCCCATTTGTTTACTGCGCTCGTTCTCTCTGTAATACATCGAAAACATTCGCCAGTCCTGGCCGCCTTTTGATAACAGAGCAAATACACAAAGTCAACATTGCAATTTCAAGCGCATAAACGCACACTATGCTAAAAGAGATGTGTATATCTAGGACCTAGGTACTTACATATGTGTATATAATCTGTGTCCGCATATACAGTGTTGGAAAAAATAATAGGGACACGAGAAATATTTTACAATTCTCCATTTATTTCATTTTATGACCAAATAATAATTACTATATATTGATAGTTACACGGAGAGGACATGCTTCAATGACTCTGGGGTGGTTTTTGTATAATAATTTAATTTTTATAAACAAAAATAATGAAATGTATAATTTAAGTTGGAAAAAATAATAGGGACAAACTTTAAATTCGATTGTTTTTTCAAATAATCTACAATATTACTGCTGCAGTTAGATTTAAACTAAAGTTTCATTGAAGCTCCTTCATTTTTATAACTTCCTTACATCTTCGTGGCATAGGGTTGACCAAATCAGCGCAATTTGCAACCGGTATTAAGTACCAAGCTTCTTTAATTTTAGGGAATTCAGTTCGTTGGCTTACATTATTTTTTCTCAGATACGGAGCTTTTCTGGGATTTCTTTCACTTAGTCCTACTTCTCGAGGTCTGTTGCGAATTGTTCTACTCAAAACAGGATCATTTAAACCCTCCTTGAATCATTAGATGGCGATTTACGCATGACAATGACCCCAAACATGCCTCCAGAATCGAAAACTCATGGTTTGAACATAAGAAAGCTGCTGTTTTGGAGTAGCCCTCACAGACGTCGTACCTCAGGCCTATAGGGAACATTAAAGAAGACGATGGCGGATCAAAAATGGAAAAATAAGCAAGAGTTATAAAAAAAAAATTAAAGAAGCTTGGTACTTAATACCGGTTGCAAATTGCGCTGATTTGGTCAACCCTATGCCACGAAGATGTAAGGAAGTTATAAAAATGAAGGAGCTTCAATTAAACTTTAGTTTAAATCTAACTGCAGCAGTAATATTGTAGATTATTTGAAAAAACAATCGAATTTAAAGTTTTTCCTATTATTTTTCCCAACTTAAATTATACATTTCATTATTTTTGTTTATAAAAATTAAATTATTATACAAAAACCACCCCAGAGTCATTGAAGCATGTCCTCTCCGTGTAACTATCAATATATAGTAATTATTGTTTGGTCATAAAATGAAATAAATGGAGAATTGTAAAATATTTCTCGTGTCCCTATTATTTTTTCCAACACTGTATGTATGTACGTTTTTACCCTGCAGGCAAAACAACTAGTTGCTAACCGATATTATATCGGTTTGCATTTCAAGTTAACTAGTGTTGAGTTTATGCCATAAAAACACCACGCAACATAGCTACTAGCAACATGATGCCAGCAACATTTCATGTAAAATCACAAGCAGTTCGCTGGTCCGTGAACTTAGTACTAGACTTTAGGGAAGTAAACAAGAATTGTATGAAATTTGAACTACCTAAAATTTCAGTGAGAAAGGAGTTAAGCGCATAGATAATCTTTTGTATCTGAGTGAAGTTCACGCCGGGTCGAAAATAATAAAATGATAAACGATACCTAAACTAAAACTATCATAACTTTATATCCAAAAAAATTGTGTTGCCTAACCAGCCGTAACAAACTAATGACGTATGACGTTATAACTTAACACTCACCAATTACATACATCACAGCTGCCGCCAGCCACAAGTGCCAAAAGCTTAACGCTGGTAGTCCCAAGGTAGATACTTCAGAGCAGATGGTGTAGCAAGTACAAATTACATTTGGCATAATAAACAACTAACGTACATATGCGGGATTATATTGCATACATATATGTACATATTTACACATATGAAGTGCATATATGTATGTACATACATATGTACTATGGTGATGACTTCGTTTAATTTATCGCCTAAATATGCAGTGGAAATTACAATCGTAAAATGGCTGGAAAAAACCTATTCACAGAAGTTAAAAAAAAAAAATTAAAATGCACGCACGTAAATGAAGCGAATTTGAGTAAAAATGGCAAAATGGACATACAACATGGGAAAAGCACAACCAGAGTATCAAAACGGAATGTAAGCGATGGATGTGGTAGTGCGAGTGGGTTACCCTGCAAAACTCATTGGATTATATGCTCCATTTGTGGTAGGTTGGAGTACTTTCAAAGTGACCCCTAACAAAGCCCAAACGACCGATTCGTGTATATGCATCGTTTCGTTGTTAGCCGAACATAACAAAAACCAAATGTTGATGGCGACGACGACGATATTTGTATACATATAGACATAACTACCCTGCAGGGAACTCAATAACTAGTGATTAAAATTTCTAGTTCCGAACTAGCGAAAGGTGTCAAAAGAGAACTGGATCAATTGTAGTTAGACCCCCAACAGTTCAGAAGGAGTGAATTGAGTGACTATTATAAGACATAATTTGATTTGTTTGCAATTTCGAAATGAAAAAAAATCTATGAAAAGTTTTCGTTCGTTCAATTGCCGTCGGCTTTGTACATTTCTGCAATTCTCAGATGTTTAGTGAAGCATTTTACATAAAGAGTTTTCTATTTGCATCTTGTATGTAATGAAATGTTCCCCTAATTATGCTTTTTCGATCCCTCAGGCTTATTTTTAATTTTTTTATTTTATTACTTTTTAAATATTATTGTAAATTTTTATTAAATAAATAAATAAAAAAATATTAGGGCCGATTTCATATTCAAGTTAAAAGTTCCTTTAAATTCTAAAGGAGCCTTTAATTTGCTGATCGATTTCATAAAGTATTTTTGAAGATAAAAGTTCCTTTAAAGTTAAATACCCAAAAACGGGCATTTAAGTTATTTAAAGGTTCCTTTTGCCAGAAAAAATTTCATTTCTGCAGTCTGTCAAAATCAAATATAAAAAATTTATTAAAATTTTTGAACCGATTTTGTTTGTTGTTTTGTTTGTTGAGTCCTATAATGCAATATTCATCTCTTCCTCTTTTGTGAGGTTGGATGACCGCTTCCTATTTTTTCTGCACTGGGTTTCCAAATTATGCTTCTTTGTTCTTTTTATTTTTTCAAAAAAATAAAATAAAGCCACAATCAAAAAATTTATTTACATATTTTCAGAAAAAAACCAAATGTCAAATTTCAATATTTTTAAATTTATGAAAATCATTTGACGTTAAAGGAGCCTTTTAATTTTATATGATTATGAAATCACTCCCACTTTAAAGAACATTTAAATGGCTCTTTTACTAAAAGGCTCCTTTAACAAAAGGAGCTTTAAGAATTTCATTATGAAATCGGCCCTTAGTTAAACAAATTTTTTTTTATTATTATCCACCTTGAAACCGACAGGATTCGAAACCGCGCCCCTCAGACTGAAAGGCACATGCGTTAGCCAGTCGGCCATCACGCCACTTGCATGAAGTATGTCAAAGGCTGCACTTAGCGGCAGATGTAAAACTGTAGAATTTGTAGGTACTTGTAGCTAGTTCAGAACTATCGAAATTGTGCCAATAAACGAACTTGTGTAAACTGTAGAATTTAGTACTACATAGTTCGGAACTATCGAAAATGTAGTGCAGACAGTGACAATTGACACCGCCTAGGACATCGCCGTGTTAAATTCGCCAGTTGATAACATGCAAAAGAGACTTAAGCCGAAATTACAATAGCGCTGTGGCTGTGGCAGCAACTGTTTTTCGAAATCAGCTGATTTTTAGAAACTACGGTTTGCAATGAAGCGGCACCTATGTAATACAGCAGAAGCAGCTGGCAGCACCGCTCCGTTTAGCCCAAATTCTAAATTTGCTGCCGCTGCCTTGAATCGCAGCCAAGTTCTAAGTGTTGATATGAATTTATGTCTGTTTCCGTACTATCCAATGTAATATATTTTTACTAATTTTGTGTTTCCGTACTTTGATGCCAGCAAGCGGGAGAGAATTTAATTTTTACTTAATTGATTTCCACTAGCAAATATTGCTGGCGGGATGAAAAAAGCAAAGAAGAACAAAGAGCAGAGGAAAAAATGAAACAAGATTGATTATTTTAATTGAAAAACGTGGACATGGAAATGGTAAGTAAATTTATGTCACCACGTGTCCAAGGTAAAAGGAAACAGACCTAATATATAAAGAAGTCACTGCCAAATACTGTGAACGCTCTATTGTGTTTGGTCTGGGAGTCACTGCTCATATTAGACGCATCAGCTGATTTCGAAAACCGTCACTGCCCGCTGCCACATCGCTGATGTAATTTGGGCTTTAGCTCGCACTAGTAGTGTCGAAAAATGCACTAGAAGCGACCTAGTTCGGAACTAGAGACTTTCCCTACAGGGTATATACATACCAGAGCTGTAAAAAGCTGCAATCATTCTTCCCAGCAATCATTGATTGTCCTACCAGTTTTATTGCAATGAAAATTTATTGCAGTTTTTTGATTGTAAAAATTGCAATTTGAAATAATTTGTGTTCCATAGATTGCAATAAACATTTATAAAAAAATTTTTGATTGTAAAAAAACAACAATCAGCAATAATTTACCTTCCATTTGTTGCAATAAACGTTTATTGAAATTTTTGGGGATCAAGTTCATTGCAATAAAATTTATTGAAATTTTTTGATTGTACAAATTTTCATTACAATAATTTACAAAAATTTCATTGCAATAAACATTTCTCATAAATCACTTTCATTGTAAAAATTACAATAGCAATAATTGTATTGTAATAAATTTTCATCGTAAATCATATTGATTGAAAAATGTTTGATTGCAAGGCTTGCAATAGCAATCATTTTCCTCATAACTTTATATGTACGCATGTATTGGGACTGATGAAAGGCAAGCGCCTGGGTAATTCGATTAATACCCGTCATTTATATAACACGGTTAGCCGCGTAATACACCATTTCCCGGGTACATATTTATGTATGTACATTAGGGTGTCCTTAAAATCAAATTAGCAATTTTCTTCGATCTCGCTCCCTACATCGTTAACAGCATGATCAAAGATACCATAAATAAATTTTAGTCCCGATCGGAGACGGTTAAAAGGTGTCGCAAAGGGCTCAAAATTTAGATAACCATATGGGACCCCTGGCGACACCCCTTAACTGTCTCCGATCAGGACCATAATTTATACCTGGTATCCTTGAGTACAAGACTATCGACTTTGGCCATTAGATAAAAAAATTAATAAAATTTTTTGGTCTTTTATGGTAGTCCGAACTTTGACCCTTCTGTGGCAACCCTTAACCGATCGAGACAAAAATTTGCATTTAGTATTTTTGAGTACAGGACAATCGATTTGTGCATTAGATATGGGCGATTCCAGAAAGCCGAATGTGACGTTCGTACGCTTTTAGAGCTCAATAAAGTATGCATAGCGTTGAATATTTTTCTTCTGATTTTCATTTTTAGAAAGCACTTCAGCAGCACTATAATCGGTGAAAAAAAAAATAGTATCGATTTCAACCTTCTGAGATATTAGCATTTAAAGGGTGATGGCGAACGTGTCAAAATGAAGATCAAATTTTTAGGTGCTAATAGAAAAGTGCAAAATTCTGCGAATTTTGTTCCAACATTTAAAAAGTCATTATTAGAGATCAAAGTAGAATAATGTGGCTCTCCATTGATTGTTTTACCGTGAAAATATATGCACTAGTTTCATTTTTATAAGCTTAAGAAAAAATTTATAACGTGACATAGCGGACGCGACAAAATTTCCCAACCGGGGTCATAACGATTAGTTCATCATCTTTCTCATCATCTTATCATCCAGACTTTATACAAATTTATCAGTAGCGTGTGCCCTGCACCATCCAATATGTACATACATACATATGTACCCGGGACATATGTTATTACGCGGCTAAGCGTGTGATATAAATGCCGGGTATTACTCGCATTACCCAGGCGCTTGCCTTTCATCAGTCCCAATGCATGCGTATAAAATTATGAGGAAAATGATTGCTATTGCAAGCCTTGCAATCAAACATTTTTCAATCAATTTGATTTACGATGAAAATTTATTACAATACAATTATTGCTATTGTAATTTTTACAATGAAAGTGATTTACGTTAGAAGTTTATTGCAATGAAAAATTTTGTAAATTATTGTAATGAAATGATTTACGAGAAAAGTGTATTGCAATGAATTTTTTTTAAATTATTGTAATTGTAATTTTTACAATTAGAATGATTTACGGTGAAAGTTGATTGCAATGAAACTTTTGTAAATTATTGTAATTCCAATTTCTGAAATCAAAATGATTCATGGTGAAGGTCGATTGCAATAACATCCTTCTAAATCTTTGAAATTTTTATTTTTACAATCAAAAAATTTACCTGCAATATGATTTACAATCAAAGCTGCTTACAATAATATACACTTTTTATGATTGCAATACAATCTGATTGCAGCTTTTTACAGCTCTGATACATACATACATATGTTTGAATGCATACACGTCATTCGTCGTCGTCGCGTTAAATATTTGGTTTTTGTTGTTATGTTCGGCTAACTGTTAGGTACTCCATCAATTAATCCAATGTTGGTACTCCATGGATTAATTTGATTGTTATGCGGGACTGGAGTATATACTCCATTGCAATGACAAGCAATGTTAAATGGACCATATTTTTTGTATGAAATGTGGTAATTTATGGAGTAATCGGTTGGTCCATAGCGAGCACTCCATGGATTAGCGAATGGAGAACTCGGAATTTTTGCAGGGTAGTGTTGCTTGCTTGCTTATAGATTATAGTGAATATTTGCCTAGCAAATAGGTTGTTCTATGATTGTTTTGTTTTCTTTTTTAATTATTCATGTACACATGTTTTCGACGATTGACGTTTTCGGTACTTTGCGAATAAATTACAAAAAAAAAAACAAGTAAGAGCGCGGGTGACATCGGCCATACTAAAAATTTCATTCTTTCGTGAATGGGAAAATGAAAAATTACATATGTACGTAAGTAGTCTGATTTTAAAGTATTGTGGAACGATTTTCCAAATACGCCAAATCCTGGAAAAAACTCATGAAAAAGGAACCGACACACACCATCTTTTTGTCGATTTTAAATCCGCTTTTGATAGCACGAATAGGAACTGCCTATATGCCGCAATGTCTGAATTTGGTTTCCCTGCTAAACTTATACGGCTATGCCAAATGACGCTGACTAACACCACCAGCACCGTCAGAATCGGGAAGGACCTCTCCGAGCCGTTCGAGACCAAACGAGGTTTCAGGAAAGGTGACTCCCTTTCGTGTGACTTCTTCAATTTGATGCTGGAAAAGATAATACGAGCTGCAGAACTTCACCGCATCTTATACCACAAGAGTGTTCAATTGCTGGCGGACGCCGATGACATCGACATCATTGGCACTAACACGCGCGCCGTATGTTCTGCCTTCTCCAAGCTGGATAAAGAGGATAAGAAAATGGGTTTGGCGGTAAACGAGGACAAGACGAAGTACCTCCTATCATCACACAAAGAAACAGCACGCCTTGGCAGCCACGTCACTGTTGATAGCTACAAATTCGAAAGAGTTAAGGACTTCGTCTATTTGGGAACCAGCATTAACACCAAAAATAATGTCCGCACTGAAATCCAACGAAGAATCACTCTTGCCAATAAATGCTACTTTGGACTAAGTAGGCAACTGAAAAGTAAAGTCCTCTCTCGACGAACCAAAATCACACTCTAGAGGACACTCATCGTTCCAGTCCTCATGTACGGCGCAGAAGCATGGACTATATCAAAAGCAGATGAGATGGCGCTTGGAGTATTCGAGAGGAAAGTTCTTCGGAGGATTTATGGACCTTTGCGCGTTGCCGAGGGCGAGTATCGACGGAGATTTAACAATGAGCTGTACGAGCTTTACGCAGACATCGATATTGTTCAGCGAATAAAGATTCAGCGGCTCCGCTGGGCAGGTCATGTCGTGAGAATGGACGAAGATGCTCCGGCCAAGAAAGTATTTCTGTCGAAACCCGCTGAACGCAGAAGAAAGGGGAGACCTCCACTGCGTTGGGAAGATCAGGTGGACAGTGATGCTGGCTCCCTAGGTATTCCCAAATGGCGCCACGCGGCACGAAACAGAAATAGCTGGCGCGCTAGGTTGGATTCGGCCAAAATCGCCTAGACGGTTACGTGCCAATTAAGTAAGTAAGTAAGGAACGATATTCCGCCATCCCTTATCACGCTTAGCCGGTTGTAGATAATATGCGCCATCTCTTAATCTCTGACACTCAAGTTGGCGCATATTAGCCGAAACCGGTTGCTCCTAAACTGAGAAAGAACACGCTAACCATGAGATCTTTTAGGAAGTATCTGGTAGTTAAGAAAGAGTCAAAAAAGCCACCAATGCGCTGTGTGCCTGCAGCGGGGCACTTAGCAAAACCTGGGGCCTATCAACTCAACTAACACACTGGCTCTTCCCTCACGTCTTTCGAGTGCTCAATAATGTATTATGTCGGAAAAACAAGCAACCAAAGAGGTATTATGGTCTGGTGGATGGCACTTGATACAACAACTTGATACAGCAACGGTAAATAAGTTACCTAACCTCCACTGAACTTACGGGGCTAAACGTCAGCTCATACTACCTTACACTCCAAACTGACCTGAAAAGGGGACTTCGGGTAATAATAGAAAAGGGCGGGTGGACGAAAGGACTACGAACCAATCGCCATACGTTCAACTTTTTTTATAGGCGGATCAAAGATAGAAGCAAGGCTGGGAGCTGCAGGTTTTAGTCCGGAGCTGGAATACAATATTGCTTTAGACTCCCGGACTATTGCAATACCTATCTTTCAGGATGACGTTTACGCCCACTAAAATAGGCGAAACATACAGCTGAACTAACATCCTCAAATATTTTCATCGACAGCTAGGCGGAAATCAAAACGATCACGACAGCGACTATCACCTCTAAGTGCGTGAATCAGTGCAGGGCCAACTTACAGGAACTCTGTGCGGAGACACGAGCTATTATTATCTTCTTGGACACCCGGACACCATGGAATCGCGGGAGATTGGAGGCTGGACGTGCTATTCACAGCCGGCGCTTCACTAGCGCATGTGAATGGGGAAAATATTTTCCACTATCTCAATTATCATAAAGCGCTGATACACAAGGGCGATTCCCAGGAAAAAGACTGGCGGTAGGCATACTAACAGGGTATTGTCTCACACAATCTGATGTGTTCGTAATTGAACTGGTGCAGAGTCAGGCGTATTTGGCATGCAACGGACCCGATGCTGTTGGCACTCTGGAACATCATCTTTGTCAATGTCCAGCTGTTGACAGACTCCGCCTTAACTTCCTCAGATCTGCATACTTCTCGTCCCTAGAATGCACTGCTGATCGGAAAGTACACAAGATATTAAAACTTTCTAATTTTTGAATTCCAAGATTAATATAACGCCTCCAATACGCTGTTGGCAACACTAAGGACCATATGTGATCTATGTGAGGGATCATACTGGATATCGGCTAATGTAACCTAAAACTAACCTTCAATTCTGTGAGTAATTTACGCAAATATTTATAAGAAAAAATAGTGTTACGATCGTAGATATTTAATCCCAATCCTTTAAAGTGAGCCTCTCAGTCTCACTTTAAAGTTTAAAAGCGAATTATTCCTAAACCAAAAAAGGTGTTTGTCTGAATTGTTGGGTATGGAGGACCATTTGTGTTCATAAATTATGAAATAATTATGATCTTTGGGCTATCAATTTATTTTAACCATGTTTTTTTTTTTTGCAATCGTATAAAATTGTAACGAAAAACCGAAAGTGAGCCTCAAAGACTCACCTTGAGTATCTTTATCGTAATATGTTTATATTACTAAATTTTGAATTCGTTGTTTACAAGCTTTATCCAGTGAGGTTTTTACATTGTGAACTCACCATACTTCCCCCGAATTTTGATGAATTTGTCATATTTCACCATAGATATTTAGATCATATGATGTCATAAAATTAAGGAGACCGGTAAAGTCAGCAATTTCAACCCCCTTAAAATCTTATAATTTTTCTGTTTACTGAGATTCTAAATTACGGAAAAGATGCGTTAAGATAGAGAAACGAACGATCAGCTGCTTTTATGCGTAAGTAATTTCACCACGAACGTGGCGTTTTAAAAATTTGAAATTTGATCGCGGAAAATATATATTAGTTACGATCATATGAAAAATTTATTCATATTCATTTGATTCATAGTTTTTCTCATTGTGTGCTCATGATCCTAATGGGTGGGTGTAACCATACGAGTATACTTACTTACAAAAAATTCTCCATTATTACTTCGGGGTGTTTCTTGGAAACTTTTATTATATCTATGTATTAAATACTCATAAATATATAAAAAAATAATATGCCACCTGTTGAAATGACAGAGCAACAACGAGTTTAATCAACTAAATGGAAAATGTTGCAAATAAAGTGTGAGGTAAAATTACTCCTCCAAATGTAGTTAGTAGTTAAAGGTAAAAATTTAACGTTTAAGTTCAGATGTATCTAGTTTTTTTTTTGAATTTTTTTTCTTAATTTTTTATTAGCAAATAAATAAAATTTTCCATTTCAATTATTTTGCCGGAAATTGATGCGAGTATATCTAGGAACTCATTCCATTAATAGGAAAACAAATTAAGTTTAACGCTTGAATGCGCAGCATATATGTACATACATATATGTACAACATATTTACATATCCATTCGTAGGTGTCTGCTTGTGTACATGTGAGTGCCATTTTGTTTTTCTTGCTACTAAATAGACTGTGTCATGAAGCGATACTCGTATAGTAGGCGGATAAGGTTGTTGATGAGGATAAATGCCGTCCGCATTAAAGAAAATCATTATAAATTAAAGAGGATGAAAAAGCAGAAGTTTGATAATTAATTCCAGTGAATTGTCCAATTAAATTAACTTAAATATTTAATATGTATTTTCCTTTTTTCAATTGCCCTTCATTAAAAACAATCAAAGCGGTTTTTCTGCTATGCAGGAAATGGCAATTTTGTGAAAACGTAGTAGATGTAGAATAGCGTAAAAATTCTGATAGATTAATGAATACGAAATGAAGCACAAAATTGTAAGGTTTTTGAAAAAAAAAAAAAGATTGTTTTGAAAAAAGTGCAAAGCCAAGCAAAAATTAATAGCGAATCGAATGCGGAAAACCCAAAGAACTTGAAAATTTCAGTTCAAAGCGAGAAAATTAATTTAAAATAAAAAATCATGTAAATCGGCAAATCGTTAAAAAGTCATTAACGCGTTTTTCTCGCCTTTTTGCTGCTCAAATGTTTTTTGTTTATTTGTTTTTTTTTTTTTTTGTGAGCGCACTTTTTCCAACTTTTCGATTTTGTCAAATGACTAAGCAATTGTTGGTTGACTTTCTAACGCCTTCTACCACCACTTTCTTACCGCTGTACTTAAGTCTTTGCCCCATTTCTAATTTGCAAAAATAATTGACGAAGCGTAACGAAAGCAAAAAAAAAAAGAAACGCAAAAAAGCATAAACAAAGAAAAATACAAAAAAGCAAAAAGGAAAGAAAAAAAAACACAAAAAGCAAAAAACAAAAAACAAAGAAAAAAATAGTAGCAAAAATAATATTTGCGCAGTGGGCGCGTTGAAGCCCGAAATTGGTCGGATATAAAAATGTCGAAAAGTGTTGCAAGTCATTGCTTTAACAAGTAAGGAAGCCTAAGTTCGAGTGCAATCGAACATTAGATACTCAGCTGTATGCTTTCATTGTTTGTTTGCGTTTGTTCGATATAGGGTGTATTTTATATGAAACGAGTGCTGCATAAACAGGGCGCAGCCACGCCCATTTTCAAAATTTATATCAATCATCCAAATAAGCATACAAATATTATTGTTAGTGCAAAATTTCATCCCTCTATGACTTTTAGTTACAAAGACTTCACGTTACAAATTCCAAAAGGGTGTTCCAGAAATATCTTTGTTAAAAAGTAGGCGTGGTCATAAACCGATTTCAATACATTTTTGCGTGTCTATTAACACATGTTATAAAAGTGTATAAACCAAGTTTCGTCATAATATCTCAATTATTTGTCGAGTTAAAGGCTAAGAAATCTCATATATCCCTTTGTCTAAAAAGAGGCGGTGCCACGCCCATTTTCCAAACTTTTTTATTTTTTGTTTCCGGTCTATTGTAAAACTCATGTCACAAAATTTCAATGAATTATCTTTATATTTCACATAGATATCGCTTAAAATGGTTTTATTAGGTCACTTTATAATACACATATATAAAAGTGGGCGCGGTCGTCAACCGATTTTGGTAATTTTTCGTCCACACATTTGGCTAAGTAAATATATCACGCGTACCAGATTTCATCGATATATCTTTAACGGTTTCTGAGTTATGGCTTATTAAACTTTCAATATTCGCTCCTTAATAAGTGGGCGTGGCACCGCCCATTTTCCAAAATTTTTGTAGTTTTTGTTTTATGTCCATAGTTGGACTCCTGCCACAAAATCTCAGTGATTGATCTTTATATTTGACAGAGATATCGCTTAAAATGTTTTTATTAGGCCCCCTTATATTTCCTATATATAAAAGTGGGCGTGGCCGTCAACCGATTTTGATAATTTTTCGCCAAAACATTTGACTAAGTAATTATATTACGCGTACCGAATTTCATCGATATATCTTCAACGGTTTCTGAGTTATGACTCATAAAACTTTCAATGTCTGCCCCTTAATAAGTGGGCGTGGCACCGCCCATATTCCAAAATTTTTGTGTTTTTTGTTTTATGTCCATAGTTGGACTCATGCGACAAAATTTCAATGATAGATCTTTATATTTGACAGAGATATCGCTTAAAATGGTTTTATTAGGTCACTTTATAATACACATATATAAAAGTGGGCGTGGCCGTAAACCGATTTTGATAATTTTTCGTCAAAACATTTGTCTATGTAAGCAAATTACGCGTACCAAATTTCATCGATATATCTTCAACGGTTTCTGAGTTATGACATATAAAACTTTCAATGTTTGACCCTTAATAAGTGGGCGTGGCACCGCCCATTTTCCAAAACTTCATCAAATTTCTTCATAAGGGCCCGAGCTCAATACGTGGGTAAAATTTTAAAACTCTAGCTATATTAGTGGCTGAGATACCAAATTTCCGATTTTTTCTATATAGGAAAAGTGGGCGTGGTCATGGTCCGATTTCGCCCATTTTCAATACCAACCGTCCCAGTCTCGATACCAACTTGCGTTCCAAATTTCATCAAAATATCTCAATTTTTGCGCGAGTTAGAGTGTTTACAGACGGACGGACGGACGGACGGACGGACAGACGGACGGACGGACGGACGGACGGACGGACGGACGGACGGACGGACATAGCTCAATCGATTTCTCTTTTCACCCTGATCATTTTGATATATATAAGTCTATATCTATCTCGATTATTTCATTCTGTTACAATCCACCGTTATGTGATTAAAACTATAATACTCTGTGTACTAGTACAGCTGAGTATAATAATGCGCGTGTCACAAGGCATGTCTAATACTAAAACAACAGCAAGACCTCAGTGAGTGCTGTGTATAAAAAAAGCGAAATGAAAAATGATATTTTGCTAAATGGAGCACCACAAAAAAAAAAAAAAAACAAAACAGCTCGACAAGCTTCTTTAGCGCGTGCATTACTTTTAACCCTTTTCTCGTCGCATTTGAAGCATTATACCATGTCTCCACATAACGTGTTTCGCTCTTTTTTTCTGCATTTTCTCACTCAATCTTGTTTCGACACGGAAACCAGTTCCGAAACTCGCCAATTTCCATACAAATTTCTGAGAGCGAGTGAAGATTGAAACACTGTTTCATTCTGAATCATCTTGCCAACCTCGATGATATCGATGTCTTCTCTAATTTTGTATCGAAAAACTATCGAAATCTCACACAAACCAAAACAAAAACGCAAAATATAAGCAAACATACAAACATTTAAGAAGAGCAAGAAAGAGAAATGTTAAACTGAATCACGATCCACGTGGAGACGGGTTATTTAGCGAGATGTTTTGTTGGTGAAACAAGTTATGTGGAGACGGGCTTTTAAATTGCTTTCATTGATATAATTTTGTTTCCGCAATATTTTTTTTCGTTTGTTGTTGCTGATTGTTTTCAGTGCTTATTTCTTCTTTTTGTTTTGTTTTTTTTTTTTTTTTTTGTTTTGCTTATCTTAATTTTTTGTTGACTATTGTGGCCTTGTGGCGGTTCTTTTATATTTATTTTTCTTGTTTTCTTGCCAATTTATTTCAATTTAAATCTATTCTTAATTTCTAACTACACCAAAGGTGAAGCAACTAAACTCACAAAAACCTAAAAATAGCCGATAACTATCGCTTAGGAAGCCGGGAAAAATGTTGCTTTGGCGCAGCAAGATTGGACGCTTTTGGCTCGTGAGAATGAACCTTGAACGGTGTATTATTAACAAGCAGGCTACTAAAAGTACGATCTAAAAAGTTAAGGCTGCTGCAGATGTCAGTCGTTGCAATAGAAAGTGAGAAAGTAGTCTGATGAAGAGATGTGGTGATCAAATCCAAATACGCATTAAAAATATGTCGGGGAAGAAAGACGCTTTACAAAACATGTCGACGAAGATAGGCGCATTAAAAAATATTTCGACGAACAGAGACGCATTATAAAATATTTCGACGAAGAAAGACGCATTAGCATTAATATTGACAAAGAAAAATAAAAAATCGAATACGTTTTTCTTTCCTAAAAAAATCTAAATGCGTTTTTCTTTATAGTAAAAAAAAATAAAGCGTCTTTCTTCGTTATAAAAAAAATAAAGAGTCTTTCTTTCGAAAAATATTTTTAATACGTCTTTCTTTGAAAGAAAAAAAGTTTGCGTCTTTCTTCCTCAACAAAACAGTTTGCGTTTTTTTTCTTCTATAGCGACGATATCTATGTATATATGTACGTAGTAAGATTTCCAAACCCTTTTGCTCCGTGCGGTCAATTTTTGCTTGGCATTTCTTTTTTTTTAACTTTACTGTATAACATTTTTATTTGCAAATTGTCTGCAATTTTTTCTCACTCACTAATTTTTTTTTTTTTTTTTTTTTGCATTTTCATTAGTAGAACAGAAGTAGTAGTAGTTTACACTAAATTGGTGACAAGCTAAAATAAAATGTGTTTTCCATTTGCAACACGGTTCGTTGCACAGCAATAGAAGGAATATATAAGTTATAAAAAAAAAACGAAACAAAAAAAAAAGGAAAAAAAAACTGTGCAACAAATATGCTTGTGCATGGGAAATACAAATTCATTTAAGTTGTCACTAATGCACCAACGCTCTGCCACCTCAAAATCTCTTGCTTACATCGTTTGTTGGTTTTTCATTTCCATCCCCTTTTCTGGTGGACAGTTTTTTCCATTGCCAATCGGAAGCGAATAATCTCAAAATAAAAAGAACACAGAAAAAAATGTTCGTACCCAAGAAGTGATTAAATTAATCTAAACAAATAGAGTCAAAGCTGAAAACTCTTAATGATAAAATGGTTAAAGGGGAAGGTATAAAATTAACAAAAAAAACTCAGTTAATTAATAGTGAAAATGCTGACTCCAATGGGGAAAGGTGTTTTAAATGTATGTATAGGTAGATAGTATCCAGAATATTAAATTGATATAGGACCAAGGATGGGCATTTTTGCATTACCATTCAAAGTGCATTACCATTCAATAGTGAATGGTAATGCAAATGTGATTTTCACTACCATTCAGTAGTGAATGGTAATGCAAATGTGATTTGCACTACCATTCAATAGTGAATGGTAATGCAAATGTGGCTTGCACTACCATTCAGTAGTGAATGGTAATGCAAATGTGGTTTGCACTACCATTCAGTAATGAATGCGAATGCAAATGTGGCTTGCACTACCATTCATTGCATTCCCACTACAAGTATGATTTGTGAAAACCTATGATCGTAGTTTAGGTACTAAGTGGACAATCTATTTAATAACGGGAAGGAAGTTTATGGGATATTCTACACATGGAATAAGGCTTAGAAAACTGATTGGAAAGCAACGCGGCATTGCAATATGTCCTGGGTATATCAATAGGTTTTAAACATTAAAAAAAACCTAAACACATTTCATCTTTAATATAAAATTATCAATTTTCTAAGCTAATTCCATGTGTAGAATATCTCACAAACTTCCTTCCCCTTATTAAAGAGATTGGCTACTTCATGCCTAAACTACGATCATAGGTTTTCACAAATCACACTTGTAGTGGGAATGCAATGAATGGTAGTGCAAGCCACATTTGCATTCGCATTCATTACTGAATGGTAGTGCAAACCACATTTGCATTCGCATTCACTACTGAATGGTAGTGCAAGCCACATTTGCAGGTACCCTGACATAATCCCAAGGGGCATAATCCCAAATTTTTTATTTGGGATTATGTCACTCCCCCTAGGGTGACATAATCCCAACTTTGTTACTTGGGCTTATGTCACCATAGGCGTAGTGACGTAATCCCAATTGGGATAATGTCATTTTCAAGCCCAAAAAAACATTTCAGATTTTTTCTTAGATTTTATTACATTAAGCAATAAATAATAGCTTAAAAAACTAAAAAACACGCTTTAATCTTAAAAATCGTACTAAAAATTGAGAAATATTTATTTAAGGAAAAGCGTGGGGGTGCTCAATAATATTTGAATATGAAAATATTCGATTCGTACAACTAGTACAAAAATATACATACCTAGTTGCGAAATTAAAGAGTACGTTATATGAAATCTCAAAAAAGTCAAAATAAAAATATTAGTTAAAAGCAGCGATCTTAAATATTTTTTGACATACTGAGCACCACCCGACGCTTTTCCTTAAATACTTATATTTTCGTTCATCATTTTGTTTCTAATTAAATTATTTCTCAATTTTTAGTACGATTTTTAAGATTAAAGCGTGTTTTTTAGTTTTTTAAGCTATTATTTATTTTTATTTTAGATCGATAGGTATATACATATGTCTATAAAAAGATGAAAATTTGGAAGAAAAAATCGCGATTTTGCTTCGCACTAGTACCTACTCGAGTGATTTGGTATTCTGGCTCCCTTTTATTTGGGATTATGTCACTCCCACATAGGTGACATAATCCCAAGTAAAAAAATTGGGATTATGTCACACCATGGTGAGTGACATAATCCCAAATTTTAAAATTGGGGTTATGCCACTTGGGATTAAATCACGGCACCACATTTGCATTACCATTCACTACTGAATGGTAGTGCAAGCCACATTTGCATTACCATTCAATAGTGAATGGTAATGCAAATCAAATTTTCACTACCGCTCCTCAGTGATTGGAGAATGCAAGGCTGAATGCAATCAAAATTGAATGCACTGTGCCCAACCCTGTATAGGACAGTAGTATCCACTTCCTTTCTGCAGGTATACTGCATATGTATATGGTGACTAATTTGAGCAGTTTTTCACTTGCACCTCAATTAAGCGAAAGGAACAAGGAATTAAAATAAAATGCAGCTGAACAGAAATTAATATGTTGGTAAAAAATTGAAAAATTGTCTGAGGCTCAACATGCATATTTATTTACCTATACATATGTATGTATGTATAAATATCTGAAACATATCATGTAATAAATTTACTGTAGCCCATTTTCAGGCACACAACTCCACAGGAGAATAATAAAAGAAAATATATAAAGTATCACCATTACATGAAGTTGGAATGTTTAATTTTAATGTAAAACAAAAAAAAAAAAAAACATAAAAGAAAGAATAAAAAATAAAAATGTTTCAAAAAGCACACATTTAATATTTGCACCATTTTTTAAAACAGAACATGTCTAACGAATCGAAAGAATGTGCTGAAGGTGAGAAACAAAAACAAAAGCAAAAGCACACACATATGTAAATATGCATGATTTAAACAGCACAATTGCTGCTATTGAAAGAAAAAGGACTCACTAAAAATAAGTAACCAAGAATGTAAAATTTAACATATGAAATTCGCGCCTCAGTGAATTTTATTTTAATTAAAATTCAACAACGAATATTTGCGCATATATTTTCAGCTGTAGATACATATACATATACATATGTATGTCAACATACAATGTGATTCCGACTTTGCTATTTATTCTTTTAAGTTTTCAACAAAAACTTGTTCTAAATATAAAATAAGCAGAAAAAAGCAGAGTTGTAATTATTATAAGAAAAAAAAAAAAATCAAAAAATTAATAATTATTCAAAGAAACATATTTTAAAAGTCTTTCCATAATAGTTAATTCTGAGATATTTTTTTTAAGTCTTTTTGTAATTATTATGAATGAGAAATTTTGTTTTATATCTTCAAAAACTTTTATATTGAGACAAATTTAAAAAAAGTCTTTGAGTAATTATTATCCGTAACAAATTGTTTTTTAAGTCTTCAAAGACTTTTTCATTGAGACGAATTTTAAAAATATCTTTAAGTAATTACTTTGATTAACAAATTTATTTTTTAGATCTTCGATAAAAATTTGTCATACAATTTCAAATTGGAAATTTGCTTGAATTTTGAAGTACTTATATGAAAGTTATTCTTATTTTATACTTATATGAAAGTTATTGAACATTTCCTGAGACTTTTTTGAACTTTTTCTCAATGAAAAAGTCTTTGATGATATAAAAAACAATTTGTTATTGATAATAATTACACAAAGACTTTTTTCAAATTTGTCTCAATATAAAAGTCTTTGAAGACTTAAAAAAAATATATATGAAATAACTATTATGGAAAAATTTTAAAATATAAGTTTCTGAATAATAATTATAGAAGATTTTTATCATTTTCATCAGGAAAAAATTATTATCAAAAGACTTTTATGATTCTGAAGAAAATTTGTAAGACTTTTTTATAATTTCAAAATGAAATAATAATTATTCTACATCTCTGGAAAAAAGTTTAGATTTTTTTGGTTTTAAAATTTTTGGAGCAATTCAGATTGAAAATGATATGCTGACAAAACCAAATTTTATTCAAGGAGACCGCATCAACTGCTAGTAATGTCTACATTTTATAGCCCTCAGGTCGACACGCTGTTATACATTTTCAAAATAGCTGTTTTATTAGACACATACAGCCTTATTCCGCCGTGGTAACATAAGTTACTTTAATGGTAAAATGAAGAATCTGGAACCTTCAACATCCTTTTCGCATTCTGGCAGCAGGAAAATTAGATTACCACCGCAATATGTGAAAACATTTTGTTACAATTTTCAGCTCGATTGCGTGCCGTTTGTATGGAATTGCTTTAACAGCGTTACCATTTGTGCCAGAATAACGACTGAAAAGAAGGTAACAATTTTTAGCAAAGTAAATTACTAGTAAATTAATTTTGAGTTAACGCTCACAATCGGACTGACTAGGTAAAATTATGCAAAGAAAAATTCCTTTGAAAGTCTTTTTGAAGCTTCCACTGTTCTGTAAGTATGGCCAGGTTAAGCTTTGCATGCCTTATAAGCTTAATAATATGATAAAATTTGACATTTGAATTTTGATAATTTAAAAAACTTTGACATTTAGGTATACATACATCACTTAGATATTATGCTCTGGTATATTCTGCTATAAATTAAAGCATCGCAGCCAATATTATATAAAGTAATATTTTAAACAGTCGCAAGTCTTTCTCGAATTCTAACCGCTCATCCATCTGCTCTTGCTTAAGATATCGTGAAAATAAAAAAATCCTGCCTTAACCATTGAATGAAGGATTTCACTTACTGCTGTGGTTATTTTTTACTTTTTTCTAGTTTTCAAAATACAATAAAATTCCGGACAGGATAAACATTAAGCGCCCACACAAGCATTTGAAACGTGTTCTTGTAAATGGCGTGTGACCAACGCGATGAAGTTGATTGAGTCGAACAAAAAATCCTTCTGAAAGCACTTTGTTTGGAATGAGAATATCTACTAAAAATACTTGCACATCGTATGTTTATATATGAGTGTATGTCAGTGGCGGATCCACGGGGGGATTTTGGGGGTTCAAACCCCCCCTTGTGGTTTATCATAGATCCCAAATTAATGCCTTTATAGATTCTGCGCCCAAATTTCCCAAATTGATCAAGGAAAACTCTATCATTCCAAAAGCAATGGTTGGATGGGTTTAGCTGTCCAAAGAAAAAACTCGACATTTATTTTCATTTATTTTCAGATTATATTTTATATGCACATATATATATGTGTGAAAAGACAATTGCTCACTTGTCGTCCATCGAAAAAGATGCGAGCATAGTAGGTAGTTGAAAGAAATACAATTAAAGTACAGCGTTTGACATGCACAATGTAAATGGCTCGTTGGCGTAGCTGTAGCGCCTTTGATTCGCATTTTGCTTGTATTTTTTTTTTTGCTTTTTTTTATTTATTTAAAAATTGAAAAAATATTTAAAAATTAATAAAAAAAAATATATTTTTTATTCATGTATACTGGGCACACCACATAACATCCAAAATATGTATGTACCCACATAAAATCAAATTTGTCAAATGCTATTCGCAAATTTCCAAATCGCAAATTTATTTTCTTTTCTTTCTTATACCTATTTTTATCGGGATTGTACAGAATTAATTTGGTCAGAAATGTGTGAATCGTTGGAGAAATTGCCTTTTTCAGATGTATATCGCAATTCTTGTTTAAGTTAACCTTTTAAAAATTTGAGTATATAAAAACAAGAACAAGAAAAATTCTATTAAAAATATAAATATAACCAAAAAGTACTACATACATATATACTTATTTATTTTGGCTTTAAATGCAAGGGTAAGTGAAATTGATGATTAATTTGCCACCAATACCATACGATACTCATTCGCACGTACCAATGCAAAAATATACATACATACGTTATACATGTTATTTAGAACTTCAATTGAAATCTCCTGCACTTTATGTGATGACATACATATTGTTAATTTGGAGGGTTTTGAGTTTCGTGTTTTTAAGGTGCAGGAAATGGCGCAACTAGTATATAGAATAATAATAGTAGGTGGTATTAGTGCATATTTTCACCAGCGTCTGCCCTAAAAAAACATCTTCCAAAAAAAGAAATTTTCAAAACCCCCCCCTTGCCGAAATCCTGGATCCGCGCCTGGTGTATGTATGTATGTATACCAAGTAACAATCACACAAACAATGGAAACGTTTAACGAGAAAAATGTTCGCTTTTTGCGAAAATAGATTTTGCTTGCAAAAAGTGCAAATAAGAAAAATGTGCAAAAAAAAGAAACAAAAAAAATCCGAAAAGTAAACTTGTAATAGCGATGACTTGTAGAAATTGAATGAATTTCGTTACAGTAATAGCAACGGACATACATACATATGTAAGTAATCGTACAACAACCACAATACTAAGATCAACAGCAATAAGTATGTTTGTAATGCAGCATACAGTGTTGCAGTAAAGACAGAAAACTTTGTTTTCGCAAGTCCACCCAATTGCTAACAAAATTAAGAAGCACGCCTTAAATTAGGAGAGAACTCGGGATTAAAACCTATTCAAATCAATGTGTGCTTACCCCGATGATCTTACTTTATATTAAAGAAAGAAAAAGTGCTTGTGACCACTTACTTCTGAGAACCACTGTTTCTGAAAATATATACATACATATATATATGTATGTAAGTAATTGAATGGACGTGACGATAAAAGCGCGGGAACCGATGATGATGAGCTACGACCATGAGTAGCAGCTGCAGCTGGTAACACTAAGCGAAGAAGATAATATTAGAAATAAGTGAATATTTTAAAAATATAAATACACGCGCGCCATCTGTTGGAAAATAGCGGTGGTTGTAACCTAATCTCATTAGTAAATATGTTGCATATATTTAGGCAGCAGCTAGAAGTTACATACCCACATACATACAGGTGAAACTAATAAAAGCGTGTTAAAAAAAGGAGTTCAATAAGCGAATAAAAAGAGCAGGACAAGCGTTGAAATTAAATGGTGAAAATGCTGGAAAATGATGATTTTCGATAGATGAACGCAAAAACAGGAAATTCATATGTTCAGATAGTACGTATGTACCTACTCCTCGTTTATAAAACAATAACCAATAGACCATATCAACCAGAATTACATGTGTAGATACATATATGTATGTATTTAAATAAAATAAAAAGTTAGTTAAAGCGTGTACCAACACCCAGTAGAAAGGGGAAAGTGTGAGAGGCACTTACAGAAGTGCTTCTCCGGCGTATAGAAATACTTACCAACTGGATCAAGGGTGGCCAACCAATGATTCTATTGGCTCTCTCTGGCTCACAATTTTGGCTGCATACAAACCAGGGTTGGGCACAGTGCATTCAATTTTGATTGCATTCAGTCTTGCATTCTCCAATCACTGATGAGTGGTAGTGAAAATTTGATTTGCATTACCATTCACTATTGAATGGTAATGCAAATGTGGCTTGCACTACCATGCAGTAGTGAATGGTAATGCAAATGTGGTTTGCACTATGCACTATGCAAATGTGGCTTGCACTACCATTCATTGCATTCCCACTACAAGTATGATTTGTGAAAACCTACACTGAGAGAAAAAAATATATGGAGGGGTCAAAGAAATTGTTTACCTATTTTGAACACTACTTTCTTTGTTTTGAGTAAATTTTCCTTAAAACATGTTAAAAGGTTTATAAATTATTGTTGTTACATGCGCTACCATGGTTTCATATACTTGTTTTGAAAAAATTCATACATTAAAATAATGAAAAATTCTTTAAGCGCCATTCCATTCCCAACTTTCCTTGTTTTGAAGACTTGATTTCTTTAATTTTGAGAAATTAAATTCCCATACAAATCCCCATGGCAACGAATTTGTTTGAATGTTTTTTTATGTTTTTTCCACATTTTTGAGAAAATTTACACAAAACAAAGAAAATTTTGTATTGGGACGCGTGTTCAAAATAAGGAAAATTATGTCTTTGATCGAGAGAAATTTTTTTTTTGAGTGTATGATCGTAGTTTAGGCATGAAGTAGCCAATCTATTTAATAACGGGAAGGAAGTTTGTGAGATATTCTACACATGGAATTAGCTTAGAAAATTGATAATTTTATATTAAAGATGAAATGCGTTTTTATTATTTATGTATAAGCTGACCAAATTTTAAATTGTTATTCACAATCCCTTAGGTGGGCTGTTTTAGTCTAATTGGTGCTAGTGCAAAGGTAAAAACAAAGCTTTACAATTCACATAGTGCCCGACGTTTCGGTAAGCTCCTTACCATCCTCAGGGGCGGTTTCTTTATTTTGTACACATAAAAGAAAAGATATACATATAACAAAATTACTCACATATGCATATATAATGTATTACAAAATCACAAAAATAATTATCACAACGCGAACTTACATGTATGTATATTAAAAACTATCGGAAAAAAAACAATATTACAGACATATTTACATATGTACATATATGGACATAAAAACATAAAAACACATACTTTTTATTAAGGTACGCTAGTCAGACTAATTAACAATCATAAACAAAGCAAGGAGCTTACCGAAACGTCGGGCACTATGTGAATTGTAAAGCTTTGTTTTTACCTTTGCACTAGCACCAATTAGACCAAAACAGCCCACCTAAGGGATTGTGAATAACGAAATGCGTTTTTGTTTTTTAATTAATGTTTTTGTGTAGTATGAGGCTTCAGCTATCAGATCATGTCAAAAATTTTCAAATGAATTCGAAAAAATAGGCGAATTTCCAATATTTTCTTAACAAATGCCATATGCAAAATACCTCTGTGAGTAAGTATAAGTATTTTTTTACCTACGTGTTTAAAAGAAATTTATTAACAGGCTTAAAACCTATTGATATACACAGGACATATTGCAATGCCGCGTTGGTTTCCAATCAGTTTTCTAAGCCTTATTCCATGTGTAGAATATCCCATAAACCTCCTTCCAGTTATTAAATAGATTGGCCACTTAATACCTAAACTACGATCTTAGGTTTTAACAAATCATACTTGTAGTGGGAATGCAATGAATGGTAGTGCAAGCCACATTTGCATTCGCATTCATTACTGAATGCTAGCGCAAACCACATTTGCTATTGAATGGTAATGCACTTTGAGTAGTAGTGCAAAAATGCCCATCCTTGATACAAACTAATGTACAGTTTCTTTTCATCTTCATTGTTATTTCAGTAAGAAAGCACGGCAAAGTGGTAAAGTTTATGACGTTATTGCAGTTAGTCTCTGCAAGTCGAATTCCAATTGGCCACCCTTGATTTGGATGATGTACATTTCTATTGCTTAGAAGCTGTTCTGTAAAAAGTATCTTATAATGGGAAGCGCTAGATAATTTCTCTTCTGGGTATGTTTGAACACAAACGTGTGCAAAGGAAGAAGAATAGGAGAAGAATAAGAAGAAGAAGCATGCTTTGTTCTAAATAAATTTCAGTAACAGCGAAGCAAGTAAAAGTGGATTTAATCATGATTACATATATGTGCTTACAAGTGCTGAATAGAGCTGTTCTTTTTTTGTACTTTGTCCAAGTATTCGTGTAAGTTTTTAAAATTCTCTTTAGAAGATTAAACAGCGCTCAAGTGTGTTTGTGTTGTTTTTTGTGTAAGCTTCATTTGTCAGCTGTAAAGCAGTCGTTGTTATGGGAATAACATTTTACTAGTTAATTTAAAGTTGTAGAGGTGGCAGTTTTTTTTTTTTACATAGATTCAGTGTGTGCTGGTGCTACCAGTGAGTGGAAAAGAAATTGAAAAAGATTTTACAATAGTTGGAGAGGAAAAAATTCACGTCAAATTTTGAAATTTTAAATGCTAATTTTCAAATACATAAAACCAACAGTGCCTAATAAGCTTCCAGTGCCTGAAAAACTGTCAGCACTTTTCTAACTTTCAAATTACTTATTTTTAATTTTTTTTTTTGAAAAAAAAAAAAAAGTCTAAACAACTTGTAGAAGTGGTGGATGTAGCGACAGCTGTTTCACCTTAGATCCCTCTAAGACTCATCAGGCCTTGGAAAAGAATCGACCATGCGCTCTTTGCAGTACAAAGAGTACAGCTTTAATTATCTGCCTTCGACAGTTACTTATGTATCTATTATATAAAAACAAGTCGCGTTTCCCTCCCTGATGATATAACTCCAGAACGGCTGGACTGAATTAAATGAAATTTTGCACGTAGTTTTCGAATGAGCCCGACATGGTTTATGGCCAAAAAAAAAAAAATATAAGAATCCGGAAAGGTTTTGGAGATATTCCACAAAATGTGGACCAGGGTAAGCCTATAACGGGTTCGTACGATATGGGTATCAAATGAAGGTGTGGAGGGATAGGATAGGCATAGGGCTACGGATAGGGATAGCGATAGAGCTAGGGATAGGGATAGGGATCGGGATCGGGATAGGAATAGGGATAGGAATATGGATAGGGATTAGGGATTAGGGATAGGGATAGGGATAGGGATTAGGGATAGGGATAGGGATAGGGATAGGGATAGGGATAGGGACAGGGATAGGGATAGGGATAGGGATAGGGATAGGGATAGGGATAGGGATAGGGATAGGGATAGGGATAGGGATAGGGATAGGGATAGGGATAGGGATAGGGATAGGGATAGGGATAGGGATAGGGATAGGGATAGGGATAGGGATAGGGATAGGGATAGGGATAGGGATAGGGATAGGGATAGGGATAGGGATAGGGATAGGGATAGGGATAGGGATAGGGATAGGGATAGGGATAGGGATAGGGATAGGGTTAAGGATAGGGATAGGGATAGGGATAGGGATAGGGATAGGGATAGGGATAGGGATAGGGATAGGGATAGGGATAGGGATAGGGATAGGGATAGGGATAGGAATAGGGATAGGGATAGGGATAGGAATAGGGATAGGGATAGGGATAGGGATAAGGGTAGGTATATAATGGTGAGCAACACGGTAATCTAGGACCTTTCCTTTAGGCTTTATAGGAATAAATTTTAGGCAGGGTCAGCTAGTTATTATTATTTTTTTATCTAACTTCTTTCGTATATTCAAAAATCGGTAGAACAACCAAAAAAATATTAAAAAACCATTAGCCCAAAATGTAAAATATTTTGCCATTTTGGCAGCAAATTTGGCTTATAAATAAATGATACTCTTTCGATGTGTCGAAATGGCCCATACCCACTGCTCCTAATTGGCATTCCATAATTTCTGGAAAGATATCAAAACCACCAAAGCAGCATGAGTGCCAAAATACATATGTACATATATACAAGTACATACAAATTTTGCTAGGATATCGTGTGCCAACATTGAAAGGGAAAATTATGTGCTGTAGATATGCAATTTCTGGTCTGCAGCAAATGATATTAGACGAAGTAGGTCAAATATGTAGATACATACATATGTATGGATATGTACATACAGAAGTTAGCATGTTACCAAAGAGGTAGGCGCACAAAAATTTATCTTACAATAATATTTAACTTTATGTAGTGTGCCAGTTGTGCGAAATTACATTATGCAAATAAATTTGTTATATTAAAACTTGGAAGAACTGCTGAATATTAAAAAAGCGCAGGTTGAAGTTGAAATTTGATAAAAATTTGCTATAAAATTCCTAATTGTTGAAGTGTGAAGTTGAGTAGATCGTCAATGAGTAATGTTTTCATAGCAGACTTCAACACTTTAACGTCCATATAAATTTGTATTTTTAGCACTTCCCCGAAACAATTTTAAAGAAAGGCATTGGAAAAATATACATATGTACATATGTGTGGGGGACTAAAATGTTATAAGAGAATTTTAAGCAGACAATTTTAATGCGGGTCAAACAAGCTGAAAAACTTTTACAGGTTAAAAAATGTGTAAGAAAGCTTAGACCAAGCTAGTGCTAACGCATTTTTTATAATTATCGCGAGAATACATAAATGTATGTACATATGAACATTGCAGATCGATGTGTAGAGAACGTGAATTATTAACTAGCTCTTCTATGACACAATAAACGAATTAAAAAAAAATGTTGCCCTCTGGCAACATTGCTTCCATTGGAAAAAATTTAATATGCATTTTATTAAGCCAAACATTTTTATTTATTTATTGTATTTTCCTATTTCAAAAAAAAAAAAAAAAAGTAACAAAATATGCGCATATTTCCCTTTTCAAATTCGCTAAAAAGACAATTCTACGTTAATCAAAGCAAAGGTTTATCGAGTTAACACACACGTACACAAATCAACTCAATTTACCATTACACCCTCTAGCGCAAGTATCAAAATGAATTGATTTTCTAAATTTAATTTTTTTGAAATTTAATTTTTTTTTATCCTCTCAGCAAAATTCTCAACATTTCGCTTTCGGCTAATTTATATGCATTCTGAAAAATTGTTATGTGCAATGTGGTTTTTACTTGACTATGACCGTATGCCCACGAGCCTTTCTGTTCGTACACACCGATACTCGTAATTCATGCGTAAATAATGCGATGCGCGCCGCCAGGCGTTTTACAATTTTTGCACAACGACACAAACAAACATCCAAATCGAAAATTGGATGCTCAGCTTAAGGCTTTAATTGCAATATTCTGTCAGACCAACCATCAGTAAATTTTCCATAATCTATCTATATATACATATATAAAAATCAAGCCCATTTCTTTGTCGCCGGCTTTCGCCCAAACGCGTAGAGGGATTTTGACCAAATTTACACACCAGCTTAGTACCTTGCCCTAGATGGTTTATATGCATATTTTTTTCAAATCCGACAGTCGGTTCCCGAGATATAGGTCAAAAGGTCAAAACGTGGATCCGGCTTTCCCCTGAATATTTTTGGACGATATTGGTATCAAATGAAAGGTATTGAGCAGGGAATTTACATAGAATAGTAATCATTGTGATTCCTAGGTCGGGTCTCCAGATATGGGTCAAAACGTGGGCACGGATGACCCCAGAAAATTTCTCAGCGATATTGGTATCAAATGAAGGGTGTTGAGCAGGGATTTTAGATAGAAATGAACTCATTACGATTCCTAGGTCGCGTCCTAAGGTGTGGGTCAGCACCAGGACATTTCTCAGGGATATTGGTACCAAATGAACGTGGACCCGGATTTCCCCAGAAAATTTCTCAAAGATATTGGTGTCAGCTGAAAGGCAGGGTTCTTTCATAAAGATGAACTCATTATGATTACTAGGTCAGGTCCCCAGATGTGGATCAATAAGTGGAACCGGATGAGCCCGTGATGATTCTGAGCAATACTGATATTAAATGAAAGGTGTTGACCGGGTCTGCTATATAGAGATATTTTCATAGTGATTCTTAGTCCCGATACCCAATTATGGGTAAAAGAGACGGTTCGGACGCCACGGAATGTTTTTAAGCAATGACGGTATGAAATGAGAAGTGGACTGCATGGTATGTGGATTCGGATGGCCCCAGATAATTTCTCAGCGATATTGTTATTTAATCACGGCGCATGGCGATTCCTAGGTGGGATCCCCAGATATGGGTCAATATGTGGACCCGGATAACACCGGGATATATCATAGGGATATTGGTACCAAATAAAAGGTGTTGAGCGGACTCTCATTTAGAGCCGTACCCATTACGATTTCTTGGTCAAGTCTCCAGATACCGTACCCATTATGGTTCCTAGGTCAAGTTCCCAGATGTGGATCAATAAGTGGAACCGGATGAGCCCGTGATGATTCTGAGCAATACTGATATAAAATGAAAGGTGTTGACCGGGTCTGCTATATAGAGATATTTTCATAGTGATTCTTAGTCCCGATACCCAATTATGGGTAAAAGAGACGGTTCGGACGCCACGGAATGTTTTTAAGCAATGACGGTATGAAATGAGAAGTGGACTGCATGGTATGTTATGCTAAACCCAGTTTCCTAGGGAAAGGAGAAGAGTAATGAGACTGGGAAAGGTAAAGGGACGGAAAAGGAGAGGGAGAATATAATAAAAATGGAATGAAGAGGATGGGGAGAGAGACAGTAAGACAAGGAATTAGATAAGGAATAAGTGGGGGGAATAAAGAGGAGAAAGACAGAAAAGGAGAGGTAAGAGAGAGCGATAGAGAAAGAGAAGCGGAAATGTGACGGGAAAGGAAAAAGGAAACGGAAATGAAAGGAAAGATAAATGGAAAGGGAAAGAGAAAAGTAGAGGGAAAGGGAGTTGGAGACTAATACGAAGAAAAATGGGATAAGAACATGAAGAGGGCAAACTTTTGTGACAATGTCAATTTTTTCCTTTACTTTTTTAAACTTATCTTAATTGAGCTGAGCTATGCAGCCCGAGGTAATTTCGGTTTCTAGATACTTCCAACATATTTTCAAGTGTGCCGTTTTTCGCTTCAAGTACCTATAATAGAAAGTGGGCCAAAGCAAAGCTTGGCTGGGTACAGCTAGTTGAACCATAAAAAAAATATTTATTCCGTCGAATAACACGGTCTAGCCATGTAGTGGTTGAATTAAGTTTTGCTAGATACTCGCCGTCTTCCCGAAAGTAATTTTATTGTTGTCTTATAATTTTGTTCGTCGAGAGAGCACTTTACTGTCTCTGCAAAGGTGCTCAGAAAAATTAGTATTTTACCAAAATAGTAGTTTTGACGCAAATGCGTATGTATGCAAATGTTGCTAATTAACACAGTTTGCCGTCTAGATTCTAGAACATTTTATTGACTTTATAAAAAAGTTAAGAAACGTTGTATGTACATTAAGCCGTATCACGTTATATGGACAAAAAAAAAGTTTAGTGTGTGTCAGTTTTATTTGAACACTTATGTCGAAAAAATACTTTTGGTGTAAAAAATTTTTTTTAGGCCCGCGTTAAAAACAGCTAAATCGCGTTTTTTGTAATAACTTCCTTATTTGATGTCGGATCTCTATGATCTTAATGTCGCAGAAAAGGTCTCGCTCAGCACTATATTTGGCCCATATAAAGTTTCGACCTCAAAGGTTGGCCTGAGTTTTACCTTTAAAAATTTTGGAGTTACTATCCCTAGATTTTTTTATTTTTATCACTAATACAAAGCTCTCAAAAAACCATGAGGAATCCCCCAAAGAAATTCTAGCCTTTATTCACAAACAAAAAAGTTATAACGTTGTAAAATGAAACACTTGTTTTTTTATAAAAAATTACCACAGAGAAACGACGAAACACGTCAACTTAATTTTTTGCTCCATATTACGATGGCGTTTTTAGCAGTGCAGTGTATGCACTCCCATTTTCGAGATATTTAAGAAAACATTTTCAGTTTTCACATACAAAGCGATCCGATGTGGGGGCGTATGAGTAACTATTGTTGAGGTAATAAAAATAAAGAAAAGGGGAAAAAACTATACGTACATATATGTATATAAAATGCATATGAGAAGGAAGAGAATTCCCTGCACATAAATTCCAATTTGTTTTAAACGTTCGAAACCTGCACTGAAAAAACAACTTACCCAGATTATGGAAAAATGGGAATGTTTCGGCGCTTAAGACACATTTTCATTGTTTTGATGTACAACTTTCTTTAAATCAAGGAATAAAAACAACGTTTTGAAAGAAAATTTTATTCAAAACAATGAAAATATGTCATTAGCGGCGAATCATTCTCATTTTTCCATAATCTGAGTAATTTTTTTTTGAGTGTGAGCAAAGTAATATAAGCGACGAAGAATTCACTTTCAGAGCTCTGAAACTGCTTTCATAAATATCTCTAAATTTGGAGGACATCGTCATTTTTGGTCTCGGTTATCATAGATAAGAAGATGTTTTGGGGATTAAAGTAAAGTGCGTTGTTTTCAATTGTAGGCTGAATAATTAACTGCATTTCTAGGGCAGACGACGCATCCAGCGCAAGTATTGATAATACATTTAGACTTCCGTTGTCTCTTCTTAGGCGCGTATAATTTTACAACGAACTATAGCAGTTTTTCTAAATAACTTGGATGATTTTACGATACGCACGGATGCAGAAATCGTGAAGCCGTTGTAAGCCAGCGCGTTGTGCTTGGACATCCCACCTGAATACTTACCAAATCTTCACTACAGCCATTATCATTCAATATAAATAACGTTTATCAGCACGAATAGTCCAATCATCAATAATTTTTGGCATATCATGTATCCAGTATTGGTAGCTGTTCCATCGCGGTACAAGATTCTCAAGTCAAGCGAGGACTTAGAATACTTGTTAATCAAAAACTCATACTATATGGCGTTACTGCCTCATATAAATAAGAACTTGGGATAATTTTTCAAAAAACAGGTTCTCTGATTTTAAAACGGTATAACTTTTTTGTTTGTGAGTAAAGGCTACAACTTTTTTAGCGGAGTCCTCATGGTTTTTTGAGAGCTTTGTATTAGTGATAAAAATAAAAAAATCTAGGGATAGTAACTCCAAAATTTTTAAAGGTAAAACTCAGAACAACCTTTGAGGTCGAAACTTTATATGGGCCAAATATAGTGCTGAGCGAGACCTTTTCTGTGACATTAAGATCATAGAGATCGGACATCAAATAAGGAAGTTATTACAAAAAACGCGATTTAGCTGTTTTTAACGCGGGCCTAAAAAAAAATTTTTTACACCATAAATATTTTTTCGACGTAAGTGTTCAAATAAAACTGACACACGCAAACTTTATTTTCGTGATACGGCTTAATGTACATATTTGAAGAAATTTGCAAATGAATGATGAAAAATATTTTGTTTGTATTTTTAATCATGAATCAGCGCATACTTAATAGTGATTTTCTTTTGCTGGCGACCTTGAAAAAAGCTTCAACTTGCTCAACCATTACTTGCTTGCTTATTTGCCACCCTGTTGTCAGCTATCGAAATTAAATGTTGTGAACGATAAAAATAAATATACAGATTAATAAATTAAACAAGAAAGAAAAAAGGATATATTTTCATAAAGTATAAAAAAAATATTAGTAGGTATTTAATTATGCGCTTTCAAGTGCTATTCACAATAGCTTCATCCACTTATTTTGCAACACTACCGTTCAGGTCGACAAAATGCTAAGCGCTTTCAACTCAAGTCGCTTAACTAATCGAACTAGCTTAGTTATTGTTGTTGCTTTCCATGTTATCCAGTGTTTTTTTTTTTCGAAGTTGATTGCAAAAGAAAGCAGCTAATGTACATATAGAAGGATCGAGTCACACATTATACGTTGTTTAATTAATAATAATAAGTAATAGTAAAAAATGTTCTAATTTAGCAAATAAAAGGGGCTTTTATTTGACATGCAAAGTGATAATTGACGATATAAAATGAGGTGCAACAGGGGGTTCTCAATCAGTTTTCCGTGAAAATTATTGCAAAAATGAGAATACGTCTTAAGTTTATTATCGTGCTACTCCAGTGTTTGGCGTTCGCTATTCCAGCTTTTGGAGCCGATAACGGAAGAACAAACGGAAAACCTAATGGGAGCGGCGCTTGCGGTTGGATTCCTGGTGAAAATAAATGCCGATTGTTTAATAGTATGTCCGAGTTGATGGCATATAATAAATGTAACAAAATTGGTAAGTAACTACCCGCCAAGTTGAATGCATCAGCAGATTTTATATGTTAGTTGATTGATAACACAATCTAGCATATATTAATTTTCTCTGTACAACAGAGCAGCCACGCTAATTTCCTGACAGGGGGCTTTGTCCTGATCACTTTTGGTGAACAAACTTCTATTGCGTCTGAGTGGTTTTTTATTTGCGCTTTAAGTTTAACAGTGTTAGTACAAGAAATTAGATTAACAGCGAATGTGAACTCCTCCATTTTGGTATTCACTTTTACATAAATAGCATATTTTTTATGTGATTTTGTACAAGATTTAAGCAGCTGAAAAAAAAAAAAAATGTTGCTGGGATATCAAAGGTGTAATATAATGTTGCTGGCAACATGTTGCGCGGTGTTTTACTGCGTGATTTTGAAGGATTCGCGCATGTTTATTGTTTTGGTAAAAATTTATATCAAATATAAAATACCATAATTCTCGAAAGTAGCTTCTGCATACGCAGTTTTTAACTCTTAACATTTACATCAGTGCAAAAGAAAAGAAATTCAGACGTGCGCGAGTATAAGTTTTTTCACCAAATATGACATCCTTTTTCAGGAAAATATTGTAGTTACTCTACTGAAACGTGCTGTATAATAAAGTGTATTTAAACAATTTTTTTCTTTGTTTTTAGAATACGATGCTACCACATACGCGCGCTGCCGTGGCATGAATCAAACATTAGGTGTATTATTTGCTTGTAAACCAGTATGAATGTTTTTACAGCCTATCTACTTACATACATTACTTCATTATTGCAGTTCCTCATTGAAAATTAATAAATATTTCATCTTAAAATGTTGTGGCTTTTTTTACATTATTGGTGATTTTTGTATGTAAGCTATTTTTGCTGAGTGATAACCGACGTCAATGAGAAGGAGAAAGAGAGGTTAAATCACGTGGTAGACAGTGGCTTTGATGTGGCTATTGAGGCCTGATAAGAAAAGTGATTTGGTCCTATATACTTTCAGTTCCCAGTTTATTGTTTGAGGCCATTTTGTATGTATGTCGATTGTAGAACTAGAAAATATTTCGCAGCTGTTGAGGGGAATGACGGCCAGTCGTACATACTTCAATAAAATTCTGCTGTTGCTGTTTGCAAATAAACTATCACACTGGTAAACAACTTGGGTAAATATTGTCAATTTTCTAAGCAGATTTTGCCAGAAATATTCCAATTCCTAACAGCGATGCCACATAAAAGCTTTGTCTTGCGCTACGTGACACCTTCTGCGCGCCAGCTGAGATAAATACACATAACAAAATGTAACTCAAAGCAGAACTTGCGTAAAGCAAAATGTTGCCCAAATCTCAACAAAAATAAAATACAACCATCAATTGAGAAATCTTTATAATTGTATGTATATTACGCTAAGCGATTTTTTGTACGCGCCATAACTTTTACACCGTTATACCCATTTTCGAAAATGGGGTGGTCAAATGAAATGGCTTGACCTGTAGTTGTACAGGAAGGTTTAATATTTCTGAAAAGGGTTGCCACCTGGTTAAAAATTGAATTCTCCTGTATAGTTTGATTGATTTTTAAATTTGAGGTGTCATATCAAAAAGCTTTGCGTGAAAATGAGTAATTTACTAAAATTTTTACAGAAACGGTTGCCACCTGTTCAAAATTTAATTTTTACGCTATAGTCGGTTTGACTTTTAGATTTGAGGTATCAGATGAAAGTGCTTTGCCTCAAAATGAGTAATTTATCATAATTTACTAAAATTTTTACAGAAACGGTTGCCACCTGTTCCAAAATTTATTTTTACTCCACAGTTTTATTTTTAAATTTAAAGTGTTTTGGCCTGAAAATTAGTACATAATTTATTACGATTTTTATAAAACGATTTGCCAACTGTTCAAAAATTTATTTTTACGCTACAGTTTGTCCGGTTTTCGAATTTTAAGTGTCATAAAAGCACTTGACCTGGAATAAAAAGAAAGGGGAGCGGAAAATGAAAGGAACATAATTGGCGAAGAAAAGGAAGCTAAAGAGGGAAGAGTACGGCAAACAAAATGGATAAAGGAAAGAGGAAGCGCAAATAAAAGGGAAAGGGGAAGAGAAAGAGAAGTACGGCAAATGACCTTTTGGAGGTAGCTATATGGATAAAATATTGTAGAAAATTATTCGCATTAAAACTTCACTATGGGACTCCTCGGACAAAATCTTTGTATACAAAATCTAGGTCTACGGAAAATAAAAATAACGAGTAATTATGTATATGCTTAATTTTACATTTTATTAATAAGAATCTATGGGCTTAAAGTCGATATATATTCAGGCAATTTTCAGGGGAAGACAAATTTAAAATGGCAATCAAAAAATTGCTAAATGTAGCAATAAATGGCCTTCCACCCTCAAATTATAGCACAGTGTAATTGAAAGCCACAGCATCGCATGGCCAGGTTTACTAGTAAGTGTTAAATGGAAAATTTCGTTTTAATTTAAAAAAAAAAAGTGTAATATTTTCAAGAAGAACAAGTAAGGAAGCCTAAGTTCGAGTGGAATCGAACATTAGATACTCAGCTGTATGCTTTCATTGTTTGATTGCGTTTGATGGAAACACTGTGTAATTTATATAAAGTGAGTGCTGCATAAAGTGGGCGTAGCCACAACCATTTTCAAAATTTTTATCAGTCATCCAACTAAGCATATGAATATTATTCTTTTGTCATTCCTTTATGACTTCTAGTTACAAAGATGTCATGTTACAAATTCCCAAAGGGTGTTCCAAAAATATCTTTGTTAAAAAGTAGGCGTGGTCATAAACCGATTTCAATAAATTTCTGCGTGTCTATTAACACAAATTATAAAAGTGTATAACCAAGTTTCGTCATAATATCTCAATTAATTGTCGAGTTATAGGCTAAAAAATCTCGTATATTCCTTTGTTTAAAAAGAGGCGGTGCCACGCCCATTTTCCAAAATTTTTCTATTTTTTGTTTCCGGTCTATTGTGGAACTCATGCCACAAAATTTCAATGAATTATCTCTATATTTGACAAAGATATCGCTTAAAATGTTTTTATTAGGTCAGTTTATAATACAAATATATAAAAGTGGGCGTGGCCGTCAACCGATTTTAACTATTTTCCGTCCAAACGTTTGCCTAAGTAAGTAAATCACGCGTACCAAATTTTGTCGATATATCTTCAATGGTTTCTGAGTTATGACATATAAAACTTTCAAGGTTTGACCCTTAATAAGTGGGCGTGGCACCGCCCATTTTCCAAAATTTCATCAAATTTCTTCCTAGGGGCCTGAGCTCAACACGTGGGTAAAATTTCATCGCTCTAGCTATATTAGTGGCTGAGATACCAAATTTCCGATTTTTTCTATATAGGAAAAGTGGGCGTGGCCATCGTCCGATTTCGCCCATTTTCAATACCAACCATCCCAGTCTCGATACCAACCTGCGTTCCAAATTTCATCAAAATATCTCAATTTTTGCGCGAGTTAGAGTGCGTACGGACGGACGGACGGACGGACATGGCTCAATCGATTTCTCTTTTCACCCTGATCATTTTGATATATATAAGTCTATATCTATCTCGATTAATTCATTCTGTTACAATCCACCGTTATGAAATCAAAACTATAATACTCTGCGTACTAGTACAGCTGAGTATAAAAAAAAAAACATATGTTTGAGTGGCGTCAGAGCATTCATTGTGGCATATGTTTTGTGTTTCGCTTTTTTTTTGGCAAAGCAAGAGGCGTAACTCAATGCGCAAAAACTTTATGTGGAATCGCCATCACCAAGTTTGATATGCTTTGATAGCTAGCTATGTGTTATGCTTTTTGACATACATATGTGCACCAAAAAATGTACACACACACAATTGCTACTTTACTTAGGCTATATCAATACAACTGTCTTTAAATATAAAAGTTTAACTTGCAAATGAATGAGCAACAAGAAGTTATTTGTATTTCTAATTGCAAAGAAATTTTATAGGAGTATACGACGACAATTTCTAATTGTATAAAAAGTGGTGCACCATGGATCTCACAATCAGTCTTGTGCGAAAATTATTGCTAAAATGAGAATCCGCCTCACTTTTATTATTGTGCTATTGGCGTTAGCCGCTCCAGGTTTTAGCTCAAAACCAATTTGCGGTCGTACTGACCATAGAATGTGCAAATTGTTTCCGAATTTAAAGGAAATGGTTGGTTTTAATAACCTCGGGTGGAACCGTAAGTAACTAATTAATACAAGAGCAGTATATAATTAGGGTGTATTTAAAAATTTTCTTCTTTGCTTTTAGATTACCGAGAAACCGATGATGCCGCTTGCAAAGGATTTTCATCGATGGAGTTCAGTAAATGTAGAGAAGTAAAAGTAAAGAAAATCAATAAATAATTGGCAAGAGCCAATTAGCTGTTAGCTGTTAAGTCGAATGTTTTATGCCGGCTCCGAACGGCGAATGCATTTTTTGTGAGAAGCTTTTTCATGGCAGAAATACACTCGGAGGGTATGCCGCCCACTGCCGAGAGGTGACCGATGCTCTTAAAAAACCCAATAATTGGATTTTTACTAATTAGAAAAAATGTTTTGGCTCGGACCGTGGTTTGAACCCGAGACCTCTGGCATAGCAGGCGAGCACTCTACCCACTGCACCACAGCGGCCACACTGTAGGTCCACCCAATTAGTAGGAAAAACAAATAGGAGCACACCTCGAATTGGGAGAGAAGCTCGGCCATAAAACTCGTCAGAGTTATCTATAATAGCGCCATTGTATTATATTACATATTATGTTAAGTCGAATGACGTCAAACGTGCCCTATTATCTAATTTAATTAAATTCTGATTTTGCTGTTTACAAATATACTTTCAAACTGGTAAATAACTTGGGTAAACATTGTCAATTTGTTAAGCAGTTTTTGCCAGAAACATTCTAATTCCTAACTGTGTCGGATATGTGTTGATACATACATAGCTAGAAACGCGTTATATGTTTTTGTTTGTTAATTTTTAAATTTCTTATGTACATATGTGCAATTAAAACAATGTTAAGTAAGTCTTTCAAGAGCATGACGCAGCATTGAAACTTTCCCTTTCACTCTCACTCTCACCTGCACACAACTGTCTTTACATATAAAATTTTAATTTGCAAATTGGCTAGCGTAGAACTAAACTGATCTATCTAACAAAATACAAAAGTTGAGAAAACAGATGAAACGCGTTTTAATGCGGTGTGCGATTGTTGATGTATGTATGTTAAGTGAATATTGTAAATTATTATGTTAGCCTAATAGTTAACTTAACATTCTGCATTAAAAAAAATTACTATAGAGACGTTTTTTATATAATATTTATTTGGAAAAAGAAAACTTGTTACATACATAGACCACTTTAGAATTTTTAATTTTTAAGGAAGTTTGAACTGTAAATTGGAAATTATATGAATAAAGCAACAAAAACTATGTGAAAGGAAGTACTTTAATAGCAAAATTAGCATACACATGTTCGTAAATGATCACATCTGCGTTAAAAGTAACAGTAACCTAGTTTTCTCCACGGCGGGCTGGTAGAAAATGTTCTGGATTGTTTTCTGTTTCATATCTGCGGTTTACATGTGGAGACAGGTAAAAGGGGTGATGAATCGGTGGTACAAATTTCAAAATTTTTTGTATGTCCTGCATTTTTTTGAATTTAAAACACGTATGTCGCTGCCCTGATCTGGTGTAAAATTCTGCAATAACTCTATGAAATCATGTAGGTTCACGCTAGATTTCTTTATATCGACGGATTTATATGTTTCACAATAATCATCATTAAACTGCATCATAGATTCACCCTTGATAAATTTTGCCTTTCGCATTTGGGAAACTTTTGCACCGTCGTCTACTATACACTGGTAGTCCCTGAACATTGGCCGTAGTTCGTCAAATGACATAAATTTCCCCACCATATTATTAACATCAAAAAGATAATGCTTTCTACAATTTTTAACCAATTACATTCACTCATCTGGTGTAAATATGCGGGATTGCTTATTTTGAGCTTTGCTTATAAACGAGAAATCTCCATCATTTGGCAAATAAGTATGGCCGGTAACAAGATAGTTCACGTAAATTTCATTTAAGTTATTACATTCCAATTGCGAGCTTGGATGTTTGGTCAGGCTGTTGATTTTTTAAATCTATATATATAAAAATGATTTGGTGTTTAATTGTAACGCTGAACCAAATCAAATACTTCCTTAGGGGGGTTTGTTTGTTGTTACCCCGCGAAGGTTTAGTCGAAGAAAAAATTAAAAAAATATTAGCGGGGCGTGGCACCTCCCATACAACCTTAACTTTTAAAGCTGATTATCTCTAAACGAGTTCAAGATAGGGAGCTGAAAATTGGTACAGAGGTAGGTGATGTCAAAACCCTTCTCACGCAAAAAAGTGGGGGTTATCAGAAAAGAGGGCGTGGCAACTCCCATACAATCTTAATTTTTCATGCTGAATATCTCTAAAATTGTTTAGGGTAGGGACTTGGAAATTGGTGTGGAGATAAACGATAACAATTCCATATTAACGCAAAATAATAATAACTAGTAAACCCGGCCACGCGATGCTGTGGCTTTCAATTACAGTGTGCGATAATTTGAGGGTGGAAGACCACTTATTGCCACATTTGAAAATTTTTTGATATACCTTCATAGCTACTGGTTATTTTTATTTTCTGTGGACCTAGATTTTTTATACATAGATTTTGACCAAGGAGCTACATAGTGAAGTTTTGTGCCGAATATTTTTCTAGACTATGGTAACCTTAAAGCGACTTACAAAAGGCCATTTGGCGCGCTCCTCCTTTTCTTTCTAGTTCTCTTTCTCTTCCCTTTTCCCCTTTATTTGCGCTTTATTTTCCCTTTATCCATTTTATTTTTCATATTTCCTCTTTCGCTTCCTGTCCTTCGCCATATCCGTCCCTTTCATTTTCCTCTTCCCTTTCCTTTTATTACCCATCTTCAGTGCTAGGCCTTGCATGACACTTCAAATTTAAAAATGAGATAAACTGTAGCGTAAAAATGGATTATTGAACGGTGGCACCCTTTTTGTAAAAATTTTAATAAATTACTCATTTCCATGCCAAGTCCTTTCATATGACACCTCAAATTTAAAAATCAAACAAACTATAGCGTAAAACTGAATGTTTGAACAGGTGGCGACCCTTTTTAAAAAATTTCTATTAAATAATATCAGGTCAAGCCCTTTCATATGGTGCCAAAAATTTTAAAATAAAACAAAATATACAGTAAAATTAAATTTTCAAACATCTGGCAACCCTTTTTAAAAAATTAAACCTTCATGCAAATCTACATGTCAAAAAAAAAAAATGCGCCACTCGTGACTCGAACCTGAGCTCCTTGGTCCGTAGGCAGCATATCTCACCATTACGCTACAATCGTATTCGGAACTTTGCTGTCTAAATTCGAATTTATTCAATTAGGTTTCTTTTTTTGTTCTTTTCAAATGCTAACGCTCAAATGCTTTACCTCAACTTGGGTATGTTCAGAAACACAGCACAAAACGCAACAGCGGCAGCATATATATATATTTTTGATGATTGTGATGAGCGACGCTTGATGAAAAATTTGCGTTAATGAACGCTCTGGTTGTACTACAAAAGCAAATTGCGCTTCAAACTGAGTTTCTGAACAAAGCCCTCCTCTTCACCTTCTGATTGTAAAACATAACAAAACGTTTGGGAAATTTTGTATTTCCAAACTAGTTTGGAAAACCTTGAGTAAAAGGGTTTGGAAAATATTGCATAATAAGCTAGTTTACTTCACTGCATATTGGGATTTTTGGTAGAAGTTATAAATACATATGTATGTATGTAGATCTATTTCGGAGAACACCACATCCCATCAGACTTCTTTTTACTTTTATTCTTGCGTCCGCATAAAACATCCTTTAATGAAAAATTTCACTAAAAAGTTAAAAATAAATAATAGCTTAAAAAAACTAAAAAACACGCTTTAATCTTAACAAGTAAGGAAGCCTAAGTTCGAGTGGAATCGAACATTAGATACTCAGCTGTATGCTTATTGTTTGTTTGCCTTTGATGGAAACACGGTGTAGGTACTTTATATAAAGCGAGTGCTGCATGAAGTGGGCGTATCCACGCCCATTTTCCAAAATTTTTCTATTTTTTGTTTCCAGTCTATTGTAGAACTCATACCACAAAATTTCAATGAATTATCTTTATATTTGAAAAAGATATCGCTTAAAATGTTTTTATTAGGCCACTTTATAATACCCATATATAAAAGTGGGCGTGGTCGTCAACCGATTTCGCTAAAATTTTCAACATGTATTGCTACAAGTAATAAAAGTGTATACACCAAGTTTCGTCATAATATATCAATTATTTGTCGAGATATGGGCTCCAAAATCTCGTATATTCCTGCTCCTAAAAGGAGGCGGTGCCACGCCCATTTTCCAAAATTTTTGTGTTTTTTGTTTTATGTCCTTAGTTGGAATCTTGCCATAAAATTTCATTGATATATCTTTATATTTGACAGAGATATCGCTTCAAATGTTTTTATTAGGTCACTTTATAATACCCATATATAAAAGTGGGCGTGGTCGTTAACCGATTTTGGCAATTTTTCGTCAAAACATTTGCGTAAGCAAATATATCACGCGTACCAAATTTCATCTATATATCTTCAATAGTTTCTGAGTTATGACTCATAAAACTTTCAATGTTTGCCCCTTAATAAGTGGGCGTGGCACCGCCCATTTTCCAAAATTTCATCAAATTTCTTCATAGGGGCCTGAGCTCAACACGTGGGTAAAATTTCATCGCTCCAGCTATATTAGTGACTGAGATACCAAATTTCCGATTTTTACTATATGGGGGAGGTGGGCGTGGTCATGGTCCGATTTCGTCCATTTTCAATACCATCCGTTCTCGTCTTGATACCAACTTGCATTCCAAATTTCATCAAAATATTTCGATTTTTGCGTGAGTTATCGTGCGTACAGACGGACAGACGGACAGACGGACGGACGGACAGACGGACGGACGGACGGACATGGCTCAATCGATTTCTCTTTTCACGCTGATCATTTTGATATATATAAGTCTATATCTATCTCGATTATTTCGTTCTGTTACAATCCACCGTTAGGAAATCAAAATTATAATACTCTGTGTACTAGTACAGCTGAGTATAAAAATCGTACTAAAAATTGAGAAATAATTTAATTAGAAACAAAATGATGAACGAAAATATAAGTATTTAAGGAAAAGCGTGGGGGTGCTCAATAATATTTGAACATGAAAAAATTGGATTCGTACAACTAGTACAAAAATATACCTAGTTGCGAAATTAAAGAGTACGATATATGAAATCTCAAAAAAGTCAAAATAAAATTATTAGTAAAAAAACACCGATTTTAAATATTTTTTGACATACTGAGCACCCCACGCTTTTCCTTAAATACTTATATTTTCGTTCATCATTTTGTTTCTAATTAAATTATTTCTCAATTTTTAGTACGATTTTTAAGATTAAAGCGTGTTTTTTAGTTTTTTAAGCTATTGTTTATTATTATTATTCTATTGGCGTTAGCCGCTCCGGTGTTTGGCGCAGTTTGCGGTCGCACTTCTCATAACAAGTGCGTATTGTTTAAAAGTGCCATTTTTATGGGGGTTACTAATTACTACAGCGCGCATGGTAAGTAACTAACTCGTTTAATGCAAGAGCAATAGATAAGTCGCTTGTATTTAAAAAAATTTTGTTTTTCGTTTTTAGAATTTGAAATAACCGATATGGTGGCTTGCGAAGGATTTAAAATAAATAAGGTATGCGATTGTAAATAAAAAAAATTAAAGCGTGAATAACGAGTATTCATGAACATTGATGTGTAAACAGTCTGATATTTATTCCCTTTTCCTTATTCCTTTTTTTTCCTGGTTTTCTATGGATTAAAATGCGACTATCGTTTTTTGTAATTTTTGTTGTCATTGTGACTATTTTGTTGTTTTTGTTTGTTTTGGTTTTTGGTTTTTAAATTTTGATTTTTTATTTTCTTTTGTTTTCTATTACTCAGAAACATTAAAGATCATCAGAGTCCACGTTTGACCCATATCTGGAGACCCGGCCTAGGAATCATAAAGAATAGAGCTCCGTATAGAAGTCCTGCTGAACACTTTTCATTTGATACCAATATTGCTCAGAAACATTCCGGGTTAATCCGGGGTCACATTTTGACCCATATTTGGGGACCCGACCTAGGACTCATAAAATGAATAAAGATCTATGTGAAAGCCCTGCTCAACACCTTTTATTTGATACCAATATTGCTCAGAAACATTCAAGGATCATCCGGTCCACATTCTGGCCCATATCTCGGGACCCGACCTAGACATCATAAATAATAGACATCCATGTAGTATCCCTGCTCAACACCTTTCATTTGATACCAATATTGCTCAGAAACATTCAAGGATCATCCAGGTCCTCGTATTTCCCCATATCTCGGGACCCGACATAGGAATCATAAAGAGAAGAGCTCCGTGTAGATCTGCTCAAAACCTTTCATTTGATACCAATTTTGCTCAGAAACATTCCAGGATCATCAGGGTCATCGTTTTGACCCATATCTGGAGAACCGGCCTAGGAGTCCCAATGAAAAGAGCTTCATATCGAAGTCCTGCTCAAAACCTTTCATTTGATACCAGTATTGCTCAGAAAATTAGATAGGTAGATGTAGGTATGCATATCCATACATGTTCAAACAGGTTGGCCCTTTTTATTTTGCCTATTTGTCGCATTGTTGCAGAAAACAACAACAACAACAACAACTTCGCTTCGCTTCGTTGCTGTTGTTGCTGATATTTGCATTTGCACGACTATGCATGCAAGCATTTGTAAGTACATGCCTAGCTACCTACCTACCACTGACAATAATAGCGTTTGTTGAGTGTAGGAAAGGGTATGAGTTGCAGGAATTTTACCACAAAAGAGCGAGAGGATCAGAGGATGTGAGCGAGAAAGAATACTAGCTATTTGTAGGAATCCGCACACAGAATTTGTGTGGGTACTTTCCTAAAATGTGTCAAAATCTCTGAAGAAGAGGAAGAAATTGTAAACAGTGTTGCCACAGCCTCAAAAAATTTGGTATCACAAATTGATACATTTATGGTTTTTTGGTATCACCGAAAAATGTTTGAAAAAAAATGGTCCTACCAAAAGTTTGATAAAAATAAAATTTGTTCTAAGCCAAAATAAAAAGTATCTACGTATCATTCATATGTAATTGCGCTTAGGTGTTTTTTTTTTTTTTGATAAATTTAAGTACTCCCTCATGAAGACGATGAAGGTGTTCCACGCAGGATTACTGTGGATGGGTACGTAGATTTTGCCCCAGAAAGAGGATTAAGTGGTCCTTTCAATCAGTTTTGCACCAAAATAAAGGTATTTTGAAAAAACAAATATTTATATTTCGAAAACTATCGGCTTCTGGACTGTTCCGACTTCAGATATAGGATCGGAGGACGGTGCAACGCCCCTTTTATAAACGGTTTTTACGCCCCCCTAGATCGGTAAAAGAAAGCGTGACCACGAAAAAAAAACATGAAGGCATTAATTTGTGATACCAAAATTTTTGAGTTTGTGGCAACACTATTCCTAGGCGTTATTTTTGACACTAAATAGCATTTCGCACAAATGCGTTTGTTGAACTTTTGCCTTCATCTTCAGTTTGACATAAAATAGCATTCTACCCAAAATCTCACCAAACAGACCTATAGCCAAGGTCATTTACGGTTTACGCATTTACATGTTTACTCGTTTACGCATTTACATGTTTACTCGTTTACGCAATTACAAGTTTACGCGTAAACTTTACCTGTTTTTCGAAATTCCTCGTAGCTACAGCAAAGATGTTTACACATCAAAAATAATTTGTTTACGGCCTACCTACATTTTTTATGATAGCTATTTTTAAATGAAAATCATTAAATATCTACATATCTTGTCCTCAATTTCTGCTTTTTTATTTACTGCTGTTGTATTTGTATATCTATATATTAATAGGCTAACATTTTTTCCATACAAACAATTGCCAGGCTGTTTTGCACATTTAACATACTCATATCCACATAAAATTGATATGGATGTGTTCGTATGAGTGAGGAGCAGTGCATAGGCATATAATCTTATATTAAGGGTATTCATTTAACCTTATAAATGCCTCGTAAAGTGTGTAAACTTGTAAATTTATAAAGTTTGTAAACGAACTGTCAAATTTTGTATGGAAAATCATTTACGCATGGTTGAGAGATTTACGCGCACATTTCAGTGTGTAAACGCTGTAAACTCGAAAAAAGCAACCTTGCGCAACAGAAACCCCTAGCATCAGTAAGTCATTTACAAAAATTTCCTTGTAAAGTCGTTTTAATTTGGATTTCTCACTTATTTTTGGCATATTTTAATATATGTCTTTAATATATGTAGATATAGTTTTAAATAAATTTTTACAATAGCACAGCTGATGCGAAAAAATATTATTAGGTGCGTTCATATAACAGTGTGTGTAAACTGATAGAAATTTACACTTTATAAACTTATACTCTTAAATGAATACCCTTATTATAAATGTGAAATGGAAATTGTGTTTAAACTTAATTGGCGAGAAAACCGCTGAACGGATCCTCACGAAACTTTGCACACCTAGGTATTTTCACCCGGTAATTGCTATAGCCATATTTTTAATCTGATTAAAAGTCAGGGATGGGCACCTCCCTTACAAAATTTTCCTTTTTTTCGTAATATCTCTTGAAATATTTGTACTAGAATAATGAAATTTTTTTTTTGAAGGAATAATACAAAAATATATACTCAACGGATAAACAATTTAGGTCTTGGTAAAGCAGGGATGGGCACTCTCCTCCCATATAAACTGAAATTTTCACATCGAATATCTCTGGAAATATTTGTAGTAGGGTACTGAAAACTGGTGTGAGGGCATATGAGATAACTATGTATTAAACGGGAAAAACACTAGGCCTTGGTAAAGCAGGGATGGGCACCTCCCATACAAACTGAAACTTTCACAGCGAATATCTCTGGAAATATTTGTAGTAGGGTACTGAAAGCTGGTGTGAGGGCATGTGAGATAACTATGTATTAAACGGGTAAAAACGCTAGGTCTTGGTAAAGCAGGGATGGGCACCTCCCATACAAACTGAAATTTTCACATCGAATATCTCTGGAAATATTTGTAGTAGGGTACTGAAAATTGGTGTGAGGGCATGTGAGATAACTATATATTAAACGGAAAAAACACTAGGTCTTGGTAAAGCAGGGATGGGCACCTCGCATACAAACTGAAACTTTCACAGCGAATATCTCTGGAAATATTTGTAGTAGGGTACTGAAAGCTGGTGTGAGGGCATGTCAGATAACTATGTATTAAACGGGTAAAAACGCTAGGTCTTGGTAAAGCAGGGATGGGCACCTCCCATACAAACTGAAATTTTCACATCGAATATCTCTGGAAATATTTGTAGTAGGGTACTGAAAATTGGTGTGAGGGCATGTGAGATAACTATATATTAAACGGGAAAAACACTAGGTCTTGGTAAAGCAGGGATGGGCACCTCCCATACAAACTGAAACTTTCACAGCGAATATCTCTGGAAATATTTGTAGTAGGGTACTGAAAAATGGTGTGAGGGCATGTGAGATAACTATATATTAAACGGGAAAAACACTAGCTCTTGGTAAAGCAGGGATGGGCACCTCGCATACAAACTGAAATTTTCACAGCGAATATCTCTGGAAATATTTGTAGTAGGGTTCTGAAAACTGGTGTGAGGGCATGTGAGATAACTATGTATTAAACGGGTAAAAACGCTAGGTCTTGGTAAAGCAGGGATGGGCACCTCCCATACAAACTGAAATTTTCACATCGAATATCTCTGGAAATATTTGTAGTAGGGTACTGAAAATTGGTGTGAGGGCATGTGAGATAACTATATATTAAACGGGAAAAACACTAGGTCTTGGTAAAGCAGGGATGGGCACCTCCCATACAAACTGAAACTTTCACAGCGAATATCTCTGGAAATATTTGTAGTAGGGTACTGAAAAATGGTGTGAGGGCATGTGAGATAACTATATATTAAACGGGAAAAACACTAGCTCTTGGTAAAGCAGGGATGGGCACCTCGCATACAAACTGAAATTTTCACAGCGAATATCTCTGGAAATGTTTGTAGTAGGGTACTGAAAACTGGTGTGAGGGCATGTGAGATAACTATGTATTAAACGGGTAAAAACGCCAGGTCTTGGTAAAGCAGGGATGGGCACCTCCCATACAGACTGAAATTTTTACAGCGAAAATCTCTTGAAATATTTATAGTAGGGTACTGAATATTGGTGTTGGGCATATGAGATAATTACGTACTCAACGGACAAAAAAAAAATAAGAAAACTATCTTTGACGTCAAGAATGATATTTTTCTATGTAACTTTGTCGCGGTCTGATCGCGACAAAATAATTTTCCTATTGGGTTGTTTACTTTTTTCTTGGTTTTATATGCACTGGCAGAGCAAATGTTCATTTGTTTTGTTTGTTTACCTTTTACCTTTTATCCTTTGTTCCCAACGGGGAGCGCACCCTGGCGGCGACAAATGAATTTAATTGATATTGCCATGATGGGCAGTACTGGCGGAGTGTGTTGCGAGCTTTTGCCTTTTAGCGGAGTTCCCCACCTAATTGTTATACATATATGTAAATATGTAGGATGTAAATAAAGAAAAACAATGAGCGCGGAAGGCGCAGAAAGGGGTGTCATCACTTTCGTCCCTTTTGCGGTGCATTAAGGCATCCGCTAGATGAAGGCAGTTTATGTGTGTGTGGTTGTATATCATTGGTCGGGGCATCGGAGATGACCGCACAGGTTAGCGGTTCGGTGCGACCGGGTGGTTACCCACACATACAGCCTGAGGGTATATACAAAAATGTATATGCTGGCGCGCAGCCTTCGGCCTGGCTCGCGGGTGCGCGTCAGAATACTCTTGTATGCGAGTGCGATAACATCCTTTTTTAGTGCGATCGATTTTGTGTAGAAAAAATAAGAAAAGTTTAGTGAAAATTTTGGAAAGTGGTGTTAAAGAGTTTAGGAGATTTGAAAAAGAAAGATTTTAAATAAAACTGTGAAAAAAAAGAAGATAGGAAAATAATAGGGTTGGAAGCTTTAGTATAAAAGAAAATATATATAATAGTGGTGTTGTGAAAAATAGAAGTTTGAGTTAGGGTGTGAAAAAAAGGGAAAGGGGAAAAGAAGAATAAAAGTTGGTGGTGGATTTGGAGCGAGCATTGGTGGTGGACATCGCAGGGATCCTTAAGCCGGAACACACTCCGGCTTGGTTAAGTATTTTGTTTGTTGTTGTAGTTGTGCCATTTGTCGCTTCTTTGTTTCGCCCCCTGTGTTCCTTAACCCATCCTTTTAGCATCCCGCACCCAGAGCCCAGTCATTTGGCGGCGGGTTAAAGTTGTTCCTGGCAGCTCAGGAACTGTGCGAGTGGGTTCGTAACCTTCCGGTTGGACCTCACCTCGGGTGCACCCATAAAACATTTGTTTGTCAAAGTTTGGGTATTTTGGAAAAATTTGTTGGTACATATTTTGTTTTTGGTTGGTTTTAGTTTGTGTGTTTGATTTATCATATGTATGTACCCACCCCGTCTCCACTGAGAGAGTCGGTGCATTAATATTTCGTTATTGTCACCAAGTGTTGTTGTTTTGCCCTTGTTGTATTAAGCCGTGGCTTTGTTATTTGTGTAAAAGGGTAGGTGACAAATTGGCGCCCAACGTGGGGCAACAAAAAAAAATAAAGAGTTGGTAAATTGTTTTTTTTTTTTTTGTGAGAAAAGAAAAATTCTACGAAGTGTTGTTTTTGGTAGCAGTGTATATACATAGGTACTGTGTTGTTGGTATATTTTTCTGTGCTTGTCGGTTTTTGTGATCTTTTTGCCTACTTTACAAGAATAATTCTGCCGATCAATTTTTTTTTGTTTTATTTATTTTCTTACTTAGGATAATCGGAGAGCCGAGAATTTTTGTTGGTATTCACAAGTGTAAGTTGGTCAAGTCGGAGTTTGTCGCAAACGAGGAGTTTTTTTTTCTCTAGAAAATATACATACATACACACCTACATACTTGCAAGGTAAAAAGGGTAACAGAAGGAAAACAGCAGGTAGTAATATATACATACGTATAAATATATATAAATACATATTTACGTATATAAATTGCGTTAGGTCGCGGTAATAGCCAAAGAAAAAAATTTCCATTGCGTACAACAACACGCAAAAAGTCGTTTCGGTCAAGTTCTCATTAGGGTGAGCCATATTTTTCATTAAAAATTTCCCGAGTTAAAATTTTTTTATGTACGTTAATTAAATAAACATACAGGAAACATATACCCATATAATATTAGCGGTCGATCAGTAAATATTTGGAAGAGATACATATATCGGAGTGGAAGAAGAAGGTTTCAAGGGAGCCCATACTGAAGTACATACACATACACACATAAAGGAGTCAAGGGCAAAGATCCATACTTTCATTTCATACCTACATATATACATCTTTTTTGAATTATAAATCAATAAAATATTTTGCTTTGGTGTTTTACTCTAGTTTTACATTTTTTATTAAATAGTTTTTTTTACTGGCCACCCTACTGTTAAGTTCGTAATTTGCATTTTACACGTATATTCGTATATACATATTTACGTACATTTACCTGCGGTCAGCGAGAACGGCTGGTGTATACATACATACACATTATAAAAGGTACGTAAGCTATTGTTGGTGTTGTCCCAGTAGGTAGTGTTGTTGGTGTTGTTACATTTGTAATAGGCTCTATTGTTTTTTGTTATAGCTCCCAAATTTGCTGCGCCAGTGCTAGGGTGGTTCAAAAATTTTAGAGTATTGGAAAATACTAGGGTGTCAAGTTTAGTTTTGGGATTGGAGCTTTTATTCGTTAAATCTTAAACTTGGTGTACTATTTCTCGATATCAATTTTAAATTGGGTGGATATAAAAAAAAAAAATAAAAGGAAAAAAAAAATTTTTTTTTATATTTGCAGATTTTTTTTTTTCTGGTATTGGAATCGCTTAAAATTGTGAGAAATTTTTTTTACGTGGCAACTTTTGCGGTGATTTTTAATTTCGAAATTTTTAGGTGATTTGTTTTTTGGTTTTGAGAAAAAAAAAATTTTTTTGTTGGCTTCGAATTGTGTTTAGAGTTCTAATTTAACTTTTAGCATTGCAAATTTTTTTTGTAATTTTTACGATTCGGTTTGGCGGCTATTAATTCTTTTTTTTCTGGAAATTTTATATTGAATTTTTTTGCGTTGGAAATTGTGTTTATCATCTGGAAAACAAAATGGAAATAAATCGGTTATCACAAGAAGAATTGGCTTACGAGATGGAGGCACGCGGATTAGCAGTAGCATCGGTGGAATCAATGCGGAAATCGTTAAGGGCATCGCGGGCTGTTGAACGTCGTGGGTCTGTAGACTTGTTTAAGGATTATCCGTTCACTTTTGAGGAAGATAAAGTCGCGGTAGAGGCAAAAATAGTGGAGATAGGCAAGTTAGTTTCGGCTCTTAATAATGGAGGAAAGCCATCAGATGGTATTAAGGCGACCACAAAACTGGAGTGGTGTTTGAATAGGATCGGTAGGGCTAAACCCGAAAATGATGACGATATGGCGTCACTGGCGGATATAAGGAACAGGATAATTTTGATGCTGGGTTATTTGGAGGAGATAAATGACGACAAACAGGAGTCAGAACAGGGTGAGCAACCCAGTGGCACATCACCAGGGCAAGTGGTCTCACCGGGATCAGATGTGAGACCAGTGCCAGTAGTGCATTCTGAGGGAGTAGAACTAGTTAGTAGGATTTCGCAAGAGCCACCGAATCTGGCTAAATGGAACCTGAAATTCGATGGAGAAAGGTCGGGATTGTCGTTATATGCATTTTTGGAACGTGTTGATGAGCTTAGCGAGGCACGCGGCGTTGCTAAGTCTCAGTTACTTAGAGGTGCGGTTGATTTATTTTCGGGTAAAGTTTTGTTGTGGTTTAGGTCGATTAGGCGTTCGATAGCTACATGGGAAGAATTAGTGCGTGAATTAAAATTGGAATTTCTTCCCCCTAATTATGATGACCTTTTAATGTCGGAAATTCGAAGAAGGACTCAGGGAGCAAATGAGTCAATTGGAGTATATGTGGCTGCGATGAGGATTATGTTTGGAAGGTTACAAGAACCAATTTCTGAGAGTAGGATGTTGGGAATAATTAGGGCGAACCTTTTACCATTCTATCAGACCCAATTGGGACTAGTTACACCTGGTTCGATTTCAGAGTTAGTTGCTTTGGGAAGGAAATTGGAAGCGGTTAGGTCGTCGGTTGATGCATTTGTACCCCCTCCAAACCATAGGGCTAGAGGTTTATTGGAGCCAGACTTGGCATACATGTCTGTTGGTGGTGAGGCTGCGTCAGTGAACCAGTCGGTAACCAGTCCGAGGAATAGGTATGGGCCGAATACTAGGTGTTTTAATTGCAAGCGATTTGGGCATGTTTCGGCGGATTGTAGGAAAACAATCAAGTGCTTTGGATGCGGTAGGATTGGTGCCATGAAGCGGGACTGTCCAGTGTGTACAGCAAAGCCGAGTGGTAACCAAAGTGGTGGTAGTTCTGGTCTAGAGGGAAGGCGGTCTTCAAACCCCTTCAGGTCTGATTCTAACAGGAATAATAATTACAATGTCGCAACAAACAGTTCGGGAAACGCGAATTAGACACCTGGGACGGCAGGTCAGGTGGTCTAACAGGAGTTAGTAATCCTGCTAACTCCCAGCTGGCTATAATAGGGGATCGTCGAGTTGTTTCTTATATGGGTTATTCATTGGTGGCGAGCGGCCATGATCAGCGTCCACATATCGATGTGTCGGTTTTTGGTTTCTCGTTTCGAGCATTGTTGGATTCTGGGGCTTCACGTACGGTGATTGGTCGAATTGGTTGGAGTATGTTACAAGCGTATGGCATCAGAATTTCTTCATCGGTAAATATCCCTCAAATTACTTTGGCGGATGGTGGTCGAGTATCAGCGTTAGGTTCTATTTCGTTACCAGTTCTGGTGAAGGGCAAGTCGGTCCTCGTAGATTGTCTTATTGTTCCCGGTATACCTCATGCTCTTATTCTTGGTGTAGATTTCTGGACCAAGGCGGGTATAATCCCGGATCTGAGGGGCAGGGTATGGTCGTTTTCTCGACCGGAACAGGAGGCGTCGGTAGCGATCATGGACCACAGTGAATTAGATACTAGGCAATCTGAAGCTTTAGGTAGATTAGTTGGGAATGCTTTTGAGACTATGGCAGACGGGTTAGGTCGAACCCATCTTGTTGAACATAGGATAAGAATAAAGGCAGGAGTTGAGCCTGTGAAGCAGCGATACTATCCGGTATCGCCTACCATACAGTCGCGTATGGACGAGGAGTTGAAGGATATGCTCAGCAAGGGTGTCATTGAGACGTCTCATAGTCCATGGGCTTCCCCGGTGGTCATGATAAGGAAGAAAGACGGTACATATAGGTTTTGTGTAGACTATCGAGTTCTGAATAAGTGTACCGAGAAGGATAGTTACCCCCTTCCTTATGTGTCGGCGACCTTGGATAAGCTGAGGGATGCAAAATTTTTATCAAGTTTAGACATCAAGTCTGCTTACTGGCAAATACCAGTAGAGAGGAGTTCTAGGCCCTATACAGCATTCACGGTGCCAGGTAGAGGTCTTTTCCAATTTAAGAGAATGCCATTCGGTTTACATAATGCGCCTGCAACGTGGCAGAGATTTATAGATTCGGTCATAGGACCAGAGTTAGAGCCCCATGTTTTTGTATATTTGGATGATATACTCATCGTAACAAAAACGTTTGAAAAACATTTGGAAATTCTGAAAGAGGTTTTGGATAGATTAGCTGAGGCAGGATTAAAACTCAATAGAGAGAAATGCAGTTTCTGTAGGCCTGAGTTAAAGTATTTAGGATATGTCGTAGATAGAAACGGCCTACATGTTGATCCTGAAAAGGTAGAGGCAATGGTTAGGATAGAAGTCCCAAGAAATGTTAAGCAAGTGAGATCTTTTGTAGGTACAGTGTCCTGGTACCGTAGATTCATCAAAGATTTTTCAGAGTTGGTTAGACCTCTCACCGAATTAACGAAGAAGAATAAAAAGTTCATTTGGAGTGAAGAATGTGATAGGAGTTTTAGAGAAGCTAAGGAACGTTTAGTTACGGCGCCCGTTGTAAGTTGCCCAGATTTTGATAGGCCCTTTATTATACAAACGGATGCGTCAGACTTTGGCATAGGAGCTGTGTTGACCCAAGATTTTGAAGACGGTGAGAAGGTGATAGCATATCTGAGTAGGTCCCTGAATAAAGGTGAGAAAAATTATTCCACCACAGAAAAGGAATGTTTGGCGGTCCTGTGGGCGGTCGAGAAGTTGCGACCATACATCGAAGGGACAAAGTTTAAAGTTATCACCGATCATTATTCCCTGATTTGGTTAAATAGGTTGAAAGATCCTTGTGGTAGATTGGCTCGTTGGGCATTGAAGCTTCAACAATATGATTTTGAGATTATCCATAGGAAAGGGAAAGAACATGTTGTTCCAGATTTGTTGTCGAGAAATGTTCCTGTTATTTTTGAAATTTCTACGTCGGACCCTTGGATAACGAAAATGATTGAATCGGTGTCAGAGAATCCTTTGTCGTACCCTGCGTGGAGAGTAGAAGATGGTGTCCTTTATAAATTTGTTAAATCGCCGTATCCATCCATTTACGGGGAGGGGCCCGAATGGAAAATGGTAATCGAAAATTCTCAGAGGGAAAATGTTTTGAAAAGTTGCCATGATAGTCCGTTAGCAGGACACATGGGTGTGAGGAAAACGTTCGCTAGAGTTGCTCAGAAGTTTTATTGGCCGCGAATGAAATCCGATGTTGCTAAGTATGTTCGAACTTGTAAGACATGTCAGCAGGTAAAGCCTGATAATAAACAGCCAGCTGGGGGAATGATAGAGAGGTCGAAGGAAGTTGAACCGTGGGAGATGATTTGTGTTGATTTGGTTGGTCCTTTGGTAAAGTCGACTCAAGGTTACCAATATATTCTTACGGTTGTGGATTATTTTTCGAAGTTTCCATTGTTGTTTCCTTTACGTACTGCGACGGCGAAGAGTGTCTGTAAATTTCTCGAAAACGATGTTTTCCTATTGTTTGGCGTTCCGAATTCCGTTGTGTGTGATAATGGACCCCAGTTCAAGAGTCGTGAGCTTCAGGGTCTCTGCGGTGTCTACGGCGTCCAGTTGCGATATACTGCGCATTACCACCCGCAGGCTAATCCAGCGGAACGGATTAATCAAATTATTAAGACTACGCTTAGGGCTTATGTTTCGGAGAACCAGAGGTCATGGGATCAGCAATTAGCGAAGGTAGCGTGTTGCATTAGGTCATCACAGCATGAGGTGTTAGGAGTTACACCATACTTTGTTAACTTTGGTCGGGACATGGTGCTTGAAGGTAGTCAGGGTTATGTAAGGTCCTTAGGAGAGCAGGAACAATTGAATTGCGAGGGGAGAGCTAGGAAGTTAGTGGAAATTAGAGCAGACATAAGATTGAAGTTGGAGCAGGCAGGAGCTAAGTTAGCTAAACAGTATAATCTTAGGAGAAGAGATGTACAATATATGCCAGGAGAGTTAGTGTGGAGGAAGAATTTTGCGTTGTCCGATGCGGCTAATTATTTTGCAGCGAAGTTAGCGCCGAAGTATGTAGGTCCTTTTGTGATTAAGAAGAGGGTATCTCCATGGACATATGTTTTAGTAGACGAGAATGATAGGGAGAAGGGGACATGGAATGTTAGAGATTTAAGGCCGTATCGGGATAGGTAGCATTAGGGCCAAAGAAGGAAGTTTCCTTCTTTCACGAGGAAAGGGTGGAGTTGTCGCGGTCTGATCGCGACAAAATAATTTTCCTATTGGGTTGTTTACTTTTTTCTTGGTTTTATATGCACTGGCAGAGCAAATGTTCATTTGTTTTGTTTGTTTACCTTTTACCTTTTATCCTTTGTTCCCAACGGGGAGCGCACCCTGGCGGCGACAAATGAATTTAATTGATATTGCCATGATGGGCAGTACTGGCGGAGTGTGTTGCGAGCTTTTGCCTTTTAGCGGAGTTCCCCACCTAATTGTTATACATATATGTAAATGTGTAGGATGTAAATAAAGAAAAACAATGAGCGCGGAAGGCGCAGAAAGGGGTGTCATCACTTTCGTCCCTTTTGCGGTGCATTAAGGCATCCGCTAGATGAAGGCAGTTTATGTGTGTGTGGTTGTATATCATTGGTCGGGGCATCGGAGATGACCGCACAGGTTAGCGGTTCGGTGCGACCGGGTGGTTACCCACACATACAGCCTGAGGGTATATACAAAAATGTATATGCTGGCGCGCAGCCTTCGGCCTGGCTCGCGGGTGCGCGTCAGAATACTCTTGTATGCGAGTGCGATAACATCCTTTTTTAGTGCGATCGATTTTGTGTAGAAAAAATAAGAAAAGTTTAGTGAAAATTTTGGAAAGTGGTGTTAAAGAGTTTAGGAGATTTGAAAAAGAAAGATTTTAAATAAAACTGTGAAAAAAAAGAAGATAGGAAAATAATAGGGTTGGAAGCTTTAGTATAAAAGAAAATATATATAATAGTGGTGTTGTGAAAAATAGAAGTTTGAGTTAGGGTGTGAAAAAAAGGGAAAGGGGAAAAGAAGAATAAAAGTTGGTGGTGGATTTGGAGCGAGCATTGGTGGTGGACATCGCAGGGATCCTTAAGCCGGAACACACTCCGGCTTGGTTAAGTATTTTGTTTGTTGTTGTAGTTGTGCCATTTGTCGCTTCTTTGTTTCGCCCCCTGTGTTCCTTAACCCATCCTTTTAGCATCCCGCACCCAGAGCCCAGTCATTTGGCGGCGGGTTAAAGTTGTTCCTGGCAGCTCAGGAACTGTGCGAGTGGGTTCGTAACCTTCCGGTTGGACCTCACCTCGGGTGCACCCATAAAACATTTGTTTGTCAAAGTTTGGGTATTTTGGAAAAATTTGTTGGTACATATTTTGTTTTTGGTTGGTTTTAGTTTGTGTGTTTGATTTATCATATGTATGTACCCACCCCGTCTCCACTGAGAGAGTCGGTGCATTAATATTTCGTTATTGTCACCAAGTGTTGTTGTTTTGCCCTTGTTGTATTAAGCCGTGGCTTTGTTATTTGTGTAAAAGGGTAGGTGACAACTTTTTTGGACTAACTCAATATGCTAATATTTTTAAAAGAACGTGGTGTGAAACCCGCGGGTAACCTCTAGTTTGTTCTATAAATTATTTAATTTCTTTATAATTAATAAATAAAGTTTTTAGTTTTGTACCATTTTTGATTTACTTCGTTTTTGCTTCGTTGGCAAATGTGCCCACTATCTATATATTAATAGGCTAACAAATTTTTCATACAAACAATTGCCAGGCTGTTTTGCACATTTAACATACTCATATCCACATAAAATTGATATGGATGTGTTCGTATGAGTCAGGAGCAGTGCATAGGCATATAATTTTTTCTATAAATTATTTAATTTCTTTATAATTAATAAATAAAATTTTTGGTTAAGATAAATAGATATCGTAAACGTGTTTACAAATATCGTAAACACAGTTGAAGAGTCGCTTTAATTTAGAAGCGCTCACCACCGGGCCTACCTTCCTAGATCTGCCCTGATTTTGACCATGATTTCGCGTCGGACCATGATCAAAAGGGCAAATCAGTGTTGCGGTACAACTGGAATTTGGAAAGTGTTGCTTATCTCCGCGAAAAGGAATAATTTTTGTACCAATACAAAGTTGAAAAAATAAATTGCATGGTCGAATTTCGACCACCGGCGATACTAGTAAGAATTAATAACTAAAATTCTCTAGCCGTTTTTCATGTGTGACAACTGACGTCGATTATATGGATAAGAAAAGGTTAAATCACATAGTATATAGTGGCTACTGAGACGACAAAGCGTGATGGGAAAAGTTATTTGGTCTTATGTATATACTTTCAGTTCCCAGTTTATTGTCTGATACTCTTTATGCCGATTGTAGGTCCAGGGAATATTTAGCAGCTATCAGTGGCGGACCTATCATAAATTGCCTGGGCAAGCCTATGTGTGAAGCATAACCATTAGCCATTTATGTAATTTCCTTTGCTGTATTATTTAAAAGTCTGATTGCGTTCCGTCATTGACTTTGATTTAGAGTTCTCGATTTCTTTTTAACATTTTCGAGTGGCCCGAATAAATGCTTTTCAATGCTCGAACGCTCGTTTGTTTGTTTATTACGCGTTTGTTTGTACGGGAATTTGAACAATTCGGGTATTTGAAGATCGTTTTTTCTCGTTTATTTTTTTTTTTGTTTTTTTCATATGTATTTTTTAATTTTGTTTTCCTGATACACATTTTTTTGTTTGTATACTCAGAGAAAACCAAGTCATTTTTGTTTTATAAATGAAAATTTTTAAATTAAAAATTAAATTTTTTAAATTAAAATGTATGTACTTAGGATTTAAAAAGAAACATGTTTAAATTAAAAATTAAAATTAATGGAATAAAAACGAAAGTTTCTCCTTCAAAATCTCATAGTGCTTAAAATAAAAATAAACATTTTTAAATTAAAATTGTTTTATCTTGATTTTGCAATTTTACTCTGAACATTTTTAAAATAAAAAATTTCGTATTTACATAATTCTTAAATATAAATACGTGCGCTAGGGAAATCTTACACGAATGCGCAGAGGTATTTTTAGTTTCCTTATAGTGATGGAAATTTCAGCAGTAGCAAGTGTATTTGCTTATTGCCTAAAAAATGGGTGCTTTAGTGTTTGAAAAACTGAGGTCCAACTTGATTTCCACCGCTTTTTAAAATTATCTTGATATTGTGCCAGTAGTCGCCAAAAATCACAATCAACCCTTTTATAATCTGGTATTTGATATTTATGTTTGCGTGCACATGCAGATGTAATAAATTATGTGCATAAGTATGTACCTACATGCAAACGAAAATCAAATCAAATATGCATATGGCTGTGAATACTGAACTTTTGAATGCCGAAGCCAGCTTCATATTCGCATACAAATTTGATGTGAAAAATAAAAGAAGTGCTTTGCTAGTTTTTTTTTCAACTTAAGTCTGAAAATAACAATTGGCTTCTCCTTAGCGAAAGCGAGAAAACAAGCTATGTTATTCTGTTTTGAAAGCCACGTAAAAGCTAATGTGTGGAAACGTTGAAGCATGCTCGCTGTGCTGTGATTGGATGTACAAACAAAATACACATTGTGAGGTGGATTTGTGGTGTATTTGTGCTATTTTCTTAGCAGGCTTTTAGGGGCATGTTACAGTGGGGGCTACATTATTGAGAACTTAAATAGTAAACACATTTAAAACGTAAAATAACCAGATTTTAAAGAATTTCGTATGAAATGACGGAAAATGTGTACGCAAGCCGGGCTTCTCGGCTTGTATGAAGCGACCGTCTCTGGCAGCTATTAAATCGAATGACGTCAATTGTACCTTATTATGTACTTCAATTAAATTTTGCTGTTGCTGTTCACAAACAAACTATCTATTGTAAAATAATATAAATCTGGCAACCCATTTATCATTTTTTCATTACACACTATTTCCCTGTATTCACGCTTGAATTATACTGAATAAATTAGTCGCCATATTACTCTGAAACTGCGTGTACATTTTTCTGTGACATCAGGTTATGGGCCTATTTCACATTGTAAGATTAATTTAAAGAGTTTTTATTTAAATAAAATGGCGACGGGCACACTTACTTTTCCATTTGAGAAACTTCGCGGACGCGAAAACTTTGATGTTTGGCGGCGAAATGCAAAATCGTATTTGGTGCTGAAAAATTGGGGGAAAATTTCTGAGGCAGGTTTGTCTAATAGTTCTTCAGAAAAGGACCGTGGCGCAAATGAACGTGCGCTGGCGGAGATTACGCTCATGGAGGAGACGAGTAATTTCTCGCACATAGCAAATCCACAAACGGCGAAAGAAGCCTGGGACTCGATAATAGCAGCATATGAAGACAGTGGTTTAACGCGCAAAGTGGAGCTTTTGAAGAAGCTAGTGCATTTAAAACTTGAGCAGTTCCAATCTGTGCAAGATTACGTGAACGAAATGGTCATGACTTCAATCAAGTTGCAAAACGCAGGTTTGGACATGGGTGATGAAGTGGTCGCATCATTATTGCTCGCTGGGTTTCCTAATGAGTATCAACCACTTGTTATGGCAGTGGAAAATTCCAAAGCGAAATTAACAGTAGACAGCGTTAAAAGTCTGCTATTGCAAGATGTCAAATTGGATAGCAACAGAGCAGCTACAGACAGCGCTTTGTATTCGAAGAATTTGCAACCGAAAAAGAACGATAAAATGTCTAATAAAAAAAAGTTTCGTTGCTTCAATTGTGGCCAGCTTTGCCACTTTTGGTACTTTCGTACCAAAACTGGTACTTTGAAAATGATTTGGTACGTTGCTTTTGATTTTGGTACTTTTTCCTTAAAAGCAACGGTTTGGAAAAACAGTATTTATTTCCATCTATTTTTTATTTTTCCAGATATTATTTTTGTTCGACCACTAAAAGAACAGTAATTATGGTGATTAATTACATCGCCAACACGCGATAGGTATCCCAAGCCGTAGATGTTATGAAATCGATAAAATTCTTGATCACTAGCATGACCCAACTATACCGGTCGTAGCATTATGCCACCAACAATTACCGTGTATTTTGTTAGAGCTTTTTGGCAAGTACCTAGTTGTCAAAATTAGCAAACAAATTGTATGGAAGGAATAAGGTAACTCAGTTTGACCTTTGTGCGCTGTGGCGCTTGCTCATAGCGAAGAAAAAACTCAGCTGATGGGATGCTACAGCCGCTGTTAGTGAGCCCTGAACAGTGCTCAATAAATGTACATGTATCAAGCAAGTTTTAAATGAAAATATACTGATGGAGATATAAAAAGTTAAATTACTTAATTTAAAACGCGATAATTTTATTAATTTTTGGTTTGTTTTCTTTAATTTTTAAATACTCTTCTTTCCTTTTGTTAAAGTTAATATCGCACCCTAAATCATTAAGTGGCACAACTCAAAATTTTTTGAAATCAGTTTTTTTATCATAAACCGGTACATAGAACATATCTCTAGCAGTTGCCAAAAAAAAACTTTTCAATCGATGTCCCTTTTGACTGAAAAATAGCAATTATACTTAGCCTTTTCAACATCATTGCTTGTAAAGAAAAAAGTTTTTGGCTCCTGAAAATTTTTGAATTTTGAGCTGTGTAAATTTATGATTCAGGGTGCGATCATGGTTCAATTGTAGACGATTTTCGCAGTATGGCATACGTACATACATACATACACACTCCACGTAAATTGTTGGTGTATTCTGTGATGCTTCTGTCAAAATCATAGCCCGCCATTGTAGAAATCATATTGCGTCAAGATCAAAATTGGCATAAGTTTGACATAAGCACCACAATATGAATAAAAAAAAGTAGAAAAAAGTTAGCAATCAGCTGTTTAGTAGGTTAACCTTCTATAAATTAGCCTTGGGTGCGATATATTGAAGTTAATTTTCCATTAAAAAATAATAAATAAATAAAACTATTTGTCTAGTACGACTGTTGCCACGAAAATATCTGTTTGGTACCCTCAAAAGCAATTTGGTACGTTTTTTGGTACGAGAAAAAATATGTTAGTGGCATCACTGATTGTGGCCAAGAAGGCCATATGCGTAAAGAGTGTCGTAAGTCGAAGAAAACAAATGAGAACGAAAATAAGAGCAAAAATGCTATGTTTTCGAACTCACTGCAAAATTCGTGCTTGCATTCTCAAAGCAGCGAATGTGTATGGTACGTCGACTCAGGCGCAACGTCGCACATGACGAACGATCAGCAGCTACTTTCGAAAATGAGAGCGGCAGAGCACAGCGAAGTTATTTTAGCTAACAGTGACCGAATCCCTGTCAACAGCGTTGGGGATGTTAGTTTGCTTTTAAATGTAAACAAGCAAAAAATTGCTACTGATGTTCGAAATGTTGAATATGTACCAAGCCTTTGCGCAAATCTACTGTCAGTACGGCAAATAACAAAACAAAAAAAAAAAGTGGTTTTCGAAGGCAATGAATGCAAGATTTTCGACGAGAATGGCAAATTAATAGAAAGGCGTATGCGGATAACGATTTATACAAGTTAGATTGTGCTAAAAATCCAATTGGCAAAGCAATGACAGTAGTTGACAATTTTGAGCTTTGGCATCGCAGGTTGGCACATATTTGTAAAGAAAGTATGAAGCAGGTGCAGAATTCAACGATTGGTGTAAATTACAGTGGTACAAGCGACAAGGGGTGTGTTGTATGCTGCAAAGGTAAACAAACCAGAACATTAAATAAATCAGCTGGAACGCGTGCTGCAAATTTGTTAGACGTCGTACATTCGGACGTGCTTGGTCCAATTAACACAAAGTCGTTCAGCGGTGCAAGATTTCTTTTGGTGTTTGTTGATGATTATTCGCGCAAAGTATTTGCTATACCAATTGCACGAAAATCAGATGTATTTGATAAATTCAAACAATTTAAAAGCGAAGTGGAAACGCAATGTGGCCGTAAAGTAAAAGTGCTGAGGACAGACAATGGCACTGAATATTGTAATGAACCATTTATAAATTTTATGCGTGACTGTGGCATTGTTCATCAAAAAACAGCTCCGTACACGCCCGAGCAAAACGGTGTGGCTGAGCGCATGAACCGTACTTTGATTGAACGTGTCAGGTGCATGTTGTTAGATTCGCGGCTTGCACATATTTTCTGGACAGAGGCTGCGAACACGGCAGCGTATTTAGTGAACCGCATTCCATGTAGAGGCAACAACCGCAGTCCGGAAGAAATATGGTCAGGTGTGAAACCGAATTTAAAGAATTTGCGCATATTTGGGTGCACGGCAATGGTTCACATACCAAAGCAAAAACGAACAAAACTTGATGCAAAGTCAGAAGAGTGCATTTTTGTAGGGTATTGCGCTGTATCCAAGGCTTACCGGCTATATCAAAAAAGTGATTTGAAGTTTATTATAAGTCGTGATGTTACATTTTTGGAAAATGTAAGCGACACAACGCAACGTGTAGAACCAAATCTAGTTGTTGATATTGCTGATGCAAGGGAAGTTTATGACATTGACAATTCAGAGGAGAATATTGTAAGCGAATTATCAGATGTCAACAAATCTTCGGATAGCGAATATGATACTCCTGATGAAAGCGAAACTGATAGTATGCCTGAAGTGAACGACGACAAAGAGGGCGCACTCCGCCGGTCAAAGCGTATTGCAAACAAAGCTAAAAGAGAGTTGTTATTGAGCGCAGTGTCAAATGCTGATGAACCTGTTACCGTTGAAGAGGCCTTGAGTGGCGCAGCGTCGGGTGCCTGGAAGCAAGCTATGCAAGACGAGATGGATTCTCTCAAGTCAAACAAAAATTGGCAGCTTACCAAATTGCCTGCAGGTAAGAAAGCAATAAGTTCAAAGTGGGTTTTTAAAATAAAGCATGATGCGGCTGGTGAGCTTGTTCGTTATAAAGCAAGGCTCGTTGTAAAAGGCTGTTCGCAAAAACCAGGTGTTGACTATTCGGAAACGTTTTCTCCGGTAGTCAGGTACAACTCATTACGTTTCTTGTTCGCCATGGCGGCGAAATATGAATTAGCGGTGCATCAATTGGATGCGGTGACGGCATTTTTAAATGGTGAGCTTCAAGAAGAAGTATATATGAAGCAGCCGGAAGGCTATGATGACGGTTCAGGCAAAGTATGTCGCTTATTAAAATCACTGTATGGCTTAAAGCAGGCAAGCAAAGTTTGCAACGATACATTGAATACAGTACTCATCAGTCTGGGACTAGTTCGAAGCGAAGTCGATCAATGCATCTACTACTGTGTTAAAGAGCGAAGCATGGTGTATGTAGCAATTTATGTAGACGACGTTTTGGTTTTTTCGAATGACAAAAAGGTTACAGAGCGTATAAAGAACGAGTTGTCCTTCAGATTCAAAATGAAAGACATGGGTTTAGCGTCATCCGTACTTGGCATGCGAGTTCAAAGGGATGAGGTAAAAAAGCTAATAAAACTTGATCAGTCTGAATATATTTCCAGCGTACTCAAACGTTTTGGGATGGACGACTGTAATGCTGTTTCTACGCCACTTGACTTATCACAAAGGTTGACTGCTGAGATGTGTCCACAAACCGAAGAGGCCAGGATGAATATGGAAAAGGTTCCATATATGGAGGCGATTGGTTGCCTTCTGTACGCAGCGCAGAATACTCGTCCAGATATAAGCTTCGCGGTCAATTTACTGAGTCGGTTTTCACAGAATCCCGGCAAAGCTCATTGGCTTGCAGTGAAGCGTATAATGCGTTATTTGAAGGGCACTATTGACAAAGGCATCGTATATAAAAAGTCAGCTGAAGGCTTAGCTGGGTTTTGCGATTCTGATTGGGCAGGAGATCTTGATAAGCGCCGATCAACTTCTGGTTACATGTTCGTTATGCAAGGTGGAGCTATATCATGGTCAACACATGGACAGCGAACGGTTGCTTTGTCATCGACTGAAGCTGAGCTGATGTCAGTAGTGGGCGCAATGCAAGAAACAATTTGGTTGAATCGGCTAGAGTCTGAACTAATTCCTGGTGGTACAAGAGCAATTAAACTGTACTGCGATAACAAGAGCGCTATTCACTTTATTCGCAACAACAACTTTTCTCCACGCACCAAACATGTAGACATAAAGGTAAAATTCATACGAGAGAAGCTGGAAGATAAATCGTTAAAACTGGAGTACATTTCCACAAACGAGATGTTGGCAGACGGTTTAACAAAGGCGGTACCAGCTGTTAAGAATGAACTTATAAATTCCAAAATAGGTTTACAAAATGATATGTAATTTTGATACAACTTTTGCATTGTAAACATATTGAATTTTTATTAATGTTTTGAAACTTTAAAAAACTAAAATGTTTTTAAATGTTGCCAGATCTTCTATTAAAGGGAAGTATTGTAAAATAATATAAATCTGGCAACCCATTTATCATTTTTTCATTACACACTATTTCCCTGTATTCACGCTTGAATTATACTGAATAAATTAGTCGCCATCTTACTCTGAAACTGCGTGTACATTTTTCTGTGACATCACTATCAAACTGGTAAACAATTTGGGTAAACATTGTCAATTTTCTAAGCAGCTTTTGCTTTTGATAATTAGCCAAGTGTTATGTTTTTTTTACTATATCCCCAAAGGTGCTTGGCAAAATAACTGTACCCTAGAATTGTTGTTGACGCAATTTGCGAAAAAATGTTGCAAAAAGTGAAACTTGGCGCTTATATAACTTATGTTAGTTCCAAACAGCTGAACAGCTGTTTTTTATTCAAGTACCGATGAAGTTTATACATACCGCAGCCTAAATCGTAAAGAGACACAACTTAAAATTTATTATTGCCAATATTTTGTAAGCAATTTGAAAAAAAAAAAAAAAACACTAGCTAAAGCGAATAACATGGAGAGCAATAACAAAAGCTATGCTAGCTGAGTTGGCTAAGCGAAGTTGAATTGAAAGCTCTTAGCACTTTATCGATCTGAGCAGTGGTGTTGCAAAGTTTAAGAGTGGAGCTATTTTGAATAACACTTGAGAATACACAATTAAATATTATGGATGAATGTTTCTTCTCGTCAAATATTTTTCTCTACATAAATTATTCCGTGTTGAACAAATCGAGCTTTGGTGTTACATGCAGCACAAAACCTTTTTCAGTGTATCGGCATATAATGCGGCCTACCGTATCGTATAAGCTAGATGTTGTGATGCTTAAGTCACATGTACCTATGTATGTATCAGAGATCAGCAGCGGTGCACCGCATTTTCTAAAGCACCGCAAAAATACTTATTTTTTGAGTGGCTCAAAAAATAAGTACCCAGAAAAAAAATTCACCGCCACCGCATTGATTGAAAACCAAAATGATATTGCGGTATTTAGTGTTGTTTACACCGCATACCGTAAACACCGCATAACGCAAACACCGTATACCGCAAACACCGCATATCGCAAACACCGTATATCGCAAACACCGCAATCACCGCAAACACCGCATTTGTTTATTTGTATACTATTCAGTGTTGCCGGAAATTTTTCACACACTGCAAAGGTATAGGCAATTGAAAATTCATTTTTGTTTGTACATATGTAAATACATAGATATGTGTGTCTGATTACAGCAAATTTATTCTCAAGTATTTTTTTTATTTTTGTGTGCTTTGTTTTTTGTGGCAGTTTTTTGAATACATAATAAAATATTTTTCAATAATGAAATAATCAAAAAATTTCATTTTTAAATCCAATACGACTAATAGGGCCGTCAGAATGAATACTTTTCCGTCAAACTAGCAATCCGTTTAATTGACAACATAGTTGAATTAAATGCATTTAAATGACGATGGACACATGTAGTACTTCAGCTTTGCCGTAAAAAGACATCTAATTCAGCTATATTTCTCAGTTAAACGAATTTCTAGATTGACGGAAAAGTATTCATTCCGACGGGCGCATAATAAAATTTATAAAAATAAACATGTGTATTGTTGTTGCTCCAATAAAATGACAAAAACTTCGGTTTCAATCAATGTATCGTAGCCCTTTCAATGAAAAAACTAAAAAAAAAAACAATCCTGAGAGTTTTCCTGTCTAGATATTCTTTGGTTAAAATCAATTTGTAATCAGTAGTGTTTTTCATCAGAAATCCATAAGACGGTAGAAATTACAAACAAAAAATCGCACTGGCAACATTGTAAATATCTCTATTTGGGAAATGCGGTGTTTGCGGTATGCGGTGTTTGCGATATGCGGTGTTTGCGGTGTTGTGATATCCATACTACCGTATACCGGAATTGATCAAGAAAATGCGGTGCGGTGTTTATTAATAATATAATACAATGGCGCTATTATAACTCTGACGAGTTTTATGGCCGAGCTTCTCTCCCAATTCGAGGTGTGCTCCTTTTTGTTTTTCCTACTAATTGGGTGGACCTACAGTTTTATGCCGGCTCCGAACGGCGAATGCATTTTTTGTGAGAAGCTTTTTCATGGCAGAAATACTCTCGGAGGGTATGCCGCCCACTGCCGAGAGGTGACCGCTGCTCTTAAAAAACCCAATAATTGGATTTTTACTAATTAGAAAAATTTGTTTGGCTCGGACCGTGGTTTGAACCCGAGACCTCTGGCATAGCAGGCGAGCACTCTACCCACTGCACCACAGCGACCGCGGTGTTTATTATGATCGCATATTTTGCGGTTGCGGTCATACTCCCACCGCATTTTTTATGAGTATACTCTAAATCACAAAAAATGTATCGCATGCTGATCTCTGGTATGTATGTACATATATTTAACCATAAGCTCACTTGTGATTTTTTTTTTAATTTTGAATGCAGCTGACTATTTTTATAGAACATCTATTCTTCATAAGTATATTTAGGCCTCAGAAACACATGTGGTATGAATATTATAATATCAATACTATGATTTGGCTATATTATGAAAATGTTCAATTAAACTACAATATGAGGGTGACACATACATATGTGGTATAGATCGCAATATTAGTACTATACTACGATGTGTATCCCTAGCATTAAATATGTATATAAGAAGGCCAAAAAAGTACGCACCAGAAAGTTATGCTAAGTGAAAATCCTTGACCACAAAATTACTGCCAAGACCTCTAAAGAAGCAAACATGCATCTTTTTATTTTTCCAACTTTTTGGAAAAGAGTCTTCTTATAACCGTTAAATCCGAACTTTTTTTTTAATCCGAGCATAAAATTAGAAAGTTTATCTAAATCGCATGAGCCGTTCGTTTTTTATTACAAAGCGCTTTTATATTGGCAGGAAAAAATAAATGTCCGGCTAAAACTTTTTTTATTTCAAATGCAGTAAAAGTCCAAAAATAAAAGTTTTTCAAGGATTTTTTCTTTTAAAAGTTATAACTGTTTGGGTCCCTGAAATATGTTCGTTATTTAAATTTTATCTTTTTATATTGCGGTATTTGCACTGATTAATATACCGACCATTTGTTTTAGTCAACACACAACAACAATAACAACTACAATTTACTCTTTTGCTTTGCAAAAAGAAAAAAAAATTAATTATGATGAAATACTACATTGCAATACACCAAAAATATGTATGTATGTATGTGGATGTATGTATGATTGTGTGTATCTATGTATTAGAGCTCGTGAAAATCGATTAATCGAATATTCGAATTATTCGAATACCATGAAAATCGATTTTCAAAATTCGATTAGACGAATTCGAATAATCGTTCAATGGAGATTATTCGAATAATAGCTCGTTGTCAACTATTCGAATAATTGCTGTTGAACGATTATTCGATTGTTGAAATATTTACATACACATGTGTATATAAAATATGAATGTGTTCGATTTTTAGAAATTTTTTATTATAATTATTACGCAAAAGCAACAGTCTGCCTATAATTTTTTGTTTTTACATATTGGGTAAAAATTTTTCAAATCAGCACAAAAAAATTTTTTTTCTTTGATTTTTATGATTCGTGTCTTAATCGATAGGTCTCCGTGTCAAGAATTAGTTCCCGAAATATTTTTGCAAAATGAACATTTTTGCAATAGTTATTCGCCAAGAAAGTTTTACATCAACTTCTTTAAAAAAAATTACTGTTAATCGACGGTACGATTAAATTTAACGCGAACTACGCCAAATTTTAGATAATTATGTATATTTTAAAATAGTAGACCTTAGTTGGAACTCGATCGTATCACTCGTTCATACCAACCGTTGCCAAAACTTTGTAATGTAGAGAATCTACTGTGTATACTGTGCATAATCCTTTTTATAAAAACGATAAATATTTGAATAAAAAAATGAATCAGAAAAACCAACAAAATTCTGACTTTGACGAGCAAGGGTTTGTTCAATCACTGCAAGTTGCATGTCGTTAGAAGCGTATTTTAATTATGTTTCTAACAAGGTACTGCTTGTGGTTATCGCACTTGCAACCTTGGCGAAAAATAGGTTTGAATGTAGTGATACCCAAAACTGCAAAAATTTACCGTTATCTCGAAAACTAACCATACAAAATATAAAGAAAACAATTTTTGAGATCAGGAAGACCGGACCAACTCCCCTATACCTGAATCTCTTTGATTTATTTCAAATTAATAATTTTAGAGTAGTGTAATGTAACTAAGCTGAAGAAGGGAATCGTTCAATCGCATTTTGCATTTAAACGGTAAGAGTCCCCATCTTTTTTTCTTCGGAATTCAGCTTACGATGCATCATTACATCTACAATATTTTTTCCGAATTTTTCCTAGGCGGAGAACATTGATAACAACAATTATCCTTAAAAAGGATACATAAAATTTTTTTTTTAATTTTTTTCAAAAACTATTTTAAAATATACATAATTACCTACCATTTGACGTAGTTCGCGTTAAATTTAATTGTACCGTCGATTAACAATAATTTTTTTTTAAAGAAGTTGATGTAAAACTTTCTTGGCGAATAACTATTGCAAAAATGTTCATTTTGCAAAAATTATTCGGGAACTAATTCTTGACACGGAGAGCTATCGATTAAGACGCGAATCATAAAAATCAAAGAAAAAAAATTTTTTGTGCTGATTTGAAAAATTCTGACCCTATTTTAATTCACATTGAATGCATAATACAGTTTATATCCGGAAACCCATTTATACACTAGCGTCATTATCGTTCATGATGCGCTTATTATTATAAACCCAATAAACACAATGGGTTCGCCTCGAATTCGAGAAGAGTTCGGTTCTCTGATTATATTATGATGGCGATGCTTCGCGACTATAGATCAGTGAAATCAAATTCCAGGCTAGTCATTTGTTATTAGTGATGCACGCGAGATTTAGGTTTATTTAGGCGAATACATTCTACGAATCCGCCTCGAATTAGCAACGATGTCATCCTATCTTTTGAGTTTCTTGAGTAGAGTGTTAAATGGTAAATTTAAGCCTAATACAGATTTTTTTCGAGCAAACCAGGTTTTAACAAAATAATAAAATGCTATTAATTAATTTTTCTCGAGTCCATCTCGAACTCGAAACGAGTCCGAGATATTATATTCACCTTCTCGAATTCATCTAGAGTTCGTGTTCATCTCCTGTTATAGAACAGAAGCAAGTAACTGCTAGTTACTTGTTTTTGTTGTATTCATTATTTTAGGAACTCTAAAAAAAAACATCTATTAGTGACTTTAATCCGTTTTTTCCTATCTTGTTCGTTAGTACCTTAAACTAAACAAAAATATAACCAAGTCCACGACGAAACCAAGTAACTCTTCTATGATAGAACAGAATCAAATATCTTTCGGTTTTACAATACAACAAGTTACATACATTCGTTTTTTCTAACACAGAAAAAAATATGTACTTGTGTAAAGAAATAAAAATATTCGGACACGTATTAGCCATTGCGAAAAACTTTTCATATAATACCAATATTAAAAGAATTTGATTCGTCATTTTCGTTATTCTAATCATTTAAAAAAGGATGCAGTGAACTGGAACTGCATTTGTAAGTTCATTATATTTGACGAAGATAAGAACAGCTACGCAAAGCCTTAATTTCCCACGAATTAAAAAAACTGGTTACTTGCTTCTGTTCTATAACTAGGGAAGCTAAAAATATGCACGAAAATTTCAAAATATGTATGCATGCTGGTACGCCCGAAAAATAACTGAAATATGCCCGTAAATATGCACGAAAAAATCTAATTATATGCATATATGCCTAAAAAATATCTGAAATATGCTAAAAAAATCTATGTATGTATTTCATTTCAAGCTTACATTTTTATTTAAGGAATTTTGCAAAATAATCTATTACATAATAAAAATAGGTAAAAAAACTTTTTAAGTTAAACAGTTTTATGTTATACATACATTGCAATGCTTAAGATAAATGTACTAAAAACCAAAAAATAATAAAATAGATACAGTCGTGGGAATTATAAACATTTGCATAGACTAGACTAAAATAAAATCGTGGGGCACGTTAATTGTCTACAAATTATCGACTTAATGTGCGATAGAAGAATCGTTTAATTCGTCGTTAGGCAGTTGGCCCGCAGACGGTGAGGAAATTACATACTATTTTCTTGCTCATGGAAATTCCAATAGTTATACACTCCATGTTAATAAAAGAGATGTTTCAACTAGTTTATCGTTGGACATTCACACGAGGAATCGTTTCACTGCTCGTAGTTTGTCTTTAATCGACAAAACATGTGATAAAAGTACTACTCGCTCACCACTATGAAACCCTAAAACTCGCTTATAATCGAGCTTGCTCGCTTTTTTCCACATTCTAGCCCTACTTATCACACGTCCATCGTTGTCGGTTGAACAACTGCCTAATTATAGTGTAACATTACAAAACAAACATTTTAATCAACGATTGTAGACAATTGACGTGCCTCACGGTTTTATTTTAGTCTAGTCTATGCAAATGTTTATAATTCCCACGACTGTATCTATTTTATTATTTTTTGGTTTTTAGTACATTTATCTTAAGCATTGCAATGTATGTATAACATAAAACTGTTTAACTTAAAAAGTTTTTTTACCTATTTTTATTTTCTAGTTTTTAGTTTTTATTTCGCATTCTGTTTAATTCATTTAGTGCTTCATTATTGCAAGGTTTCTTGCCCGTTAGTTTATTGCAGTCCAACGCCTCTATACGTAGTCCCTGCAAATAGGATTTTCAGTTTTAATTACCCCGATCTCAGCTCCACCTAGCGGAATTTTTTTTGAAGAAAATATTTCTTTTCAAGGTAGTAATACATGTTCCGAATTTCAGCCAAATCGGACCATAAATGCGATTTTTCTAAATATAGCGACCCACGCGCCACCTATCGGAAGTTTTTTTTAGGAAAATATTTCCTTTCAAGGTAGTAATACATGTTCCGAATTTCAGCCAAATCGGACCATAAATGCGATTTTTGTAAATATAGCGACCCACGCGCCACCTAGCGGAATTTTTTTTTTACGAAAATATTTCTTTTCAAGGTAGTAATACATGTTCCGAATTTCAGCCAAATCGGACCATAAATGCGATTTTTGTAAATATAGCGACCCACGCGCCACCTAGCGGAATTTTTTTTTTAAAGAAAATATTTCTTTTCAAGGTAGTAATACATGTTCCGAATTTCAGCCAAATCGGACCATAAATGCGATTTTTGTAAATATAGCGACCCACGCGCCACCTATCGGAATTTTTTTTTCATAATATTGCATTGTCATCGGGGTTATACATGCGTACAAAATTTCAGATTAATCGGTTGACAGGAAGAGGGTGAAATTTGAATTACTAAATTTGACCCAACAATAAAACAAACGGGGTGAGCTAAATAAAACTGTTTAAAAATGAATGTGTGTGTGTGTGTGTCCTTTATGCACTCCCAAAGTAATCAACCGATCTTTATGAAATTTACACAGTAGATTCATGTGGTACTACCGCATATAAAGGGGTATATATAATTTCGAAAAAGTGGGAACTTCCCGGAATATAGGCCTAAATGTGGACCCAGAGTGACCCAGCAAGTGTTTGAGCAATATGGGTATCAAATGAAAAGTGCTGAGCAGGCCTTAAACATAGATTTATTTTCATTGCGATACCTAGGCCGGGTCCCCAAATATGGGTCAAAACGTGGACCCGGATGACTCTCGAATGTTGCTAAGCGATATTGGTATCAAATGAAAGGTGTCGAGCAGGGCATTCATTGTTATTTTTTAAGTCGGTTTCCCAGAGATGGTTCAAGTAGTGGGCCCGGATGGTGACGGATGGTCCCGGTAAAGGTAAAAGTAAGGGTAAAGGTAAAGGTAAAGGTAAAGGTAAAGGTAAAGGTAAAGGTAAAGGTAAAGGTAAAGGTAAAGGTAAAGGTAAAGGTAAAGGTAAAGGTAAAGGTAAAGGTAAAGGTAAAGGTAAAGGTAAAGGTAAAGGTAAAGGTAAAGGTAAAGGTAAAGGTAAAGGTAAAGGTAAAGGTAAAGGTAAAGGTAAAGGTAAAGGTAAAGGTAAAGGTAAAGGTAAAAGTAAAGGTAAAGGTAAAGGTAAAGGTAAAGGTAAAGGTAAAGGTAAAGGTAAAGGTAAAGGTAAAGGTAAAGGTAAAGGTAAAGGTAAAGGTAAAGGTAAAGGTAAAGGTAAAGGTAAAGGTAAAGGTAAAGGTAAAGGTAAAGGTAAAGGTAAAGGTAAAGGTAAAGGTAAAGGTAAAGGTAAAGGTAAAGGTAAAGGTAAAGGTAAAGGTAAAGGTAAAGGTAAAGGTAAAGGTAAAGGTAAAGGTAAAGGTAAAGGTAAAGGTAAAGGTAAAGGTAAAGGTAAAGGTAAAGGTAAAGGTAAAGGTAAAGGTAAAGGTAAAGGTAAAGGTAAAGGTAAAGGTAAAGGTAAAGGTAAAGGTAAAGGTAAAGGTAAAGGTAAAGGTAAAGGTAAAGGTAAAGGTAAAGGTAAAGGTAAAGGTAAAGGTAAAGGTAAAGGTAAAGGTAAAGGTAAAGGTAAAGGTAAAGGTAAAGGTAAAGGTAAAGGTAAAGGTAAAGGTAAAGGTAAAGGTAAAGGTAAAGGTAAAGGTAAAGGTAAAGGTAAAGGTAAAGGTAAAGGTAAAGGTAAAGGTAAAGGTAAAGTTAAAGGTAAAGGTAAAGATAAAGGTAAAGGTAAAGGTAAAGGTAAAGGTAAAGGTAAAGGTAAAGGTAAAGGTAAAGGTAAAGGTAAAGGTAAAGGTAAAGGTAAAGGTAAAGTTAAAGGTAAAGGTAAAGATAAAGGTAAAGGTAAAGGTAAAGGTAAAGGTAAAGGTAAAGGTAAAGGTAAAGGTAAAGGTAAAGGTAAAGGTAAAGGTAAAGGTAAAGGTAGAGGTAAAGGTAAAGGTAAAAGTAAAGGGAAATGGGAAAAACTTTTTTGGTCGCTGCGAAGCGGGACGGGTATTTGCTAGTAATAATATAAGACTGAAACGTACAATTCACATTTCCCCATTTAAAAAATTTGAAATACTATAAAATAGTTTAAATTAATTTTAGATTCGTATTTATGTAAATACATGAGATCTTTTTACAAAGCAAACGAAACCATTCCATTAATATTGCGCAGGGTTGCATTGAAATATCATATGTTTTACTATATTTTCCAGTGTGAATTTTTGGCGATTTTGCGGAAAAAGCTCTTGTATGGGAAAACGATTAATATTGACCGTGTAACATCGAGTATTGATGGATCGCGATTCTGGATCGCAAAATATTTAGAAATATTGGCAATAAACGAATTGAAAGTGAAAGTGTGAAAAGGACGGAAGTAAAATATTTTAAACCTCAGATCGAGAAAAATATCGCAATATTCATATTGAACGTGTAGCACTAGTCTGCGATTGATTGACCATCGCGATTCATATTGACAGGGTAGCGTATGCCTATGTATATCGATACATATTGCATATTATTGTTTTCTTCAAATTTTCACACTACAGCTTTTTTCTATCAATAACAGGGCATCGGAGCAAAGTTTTTTTTACTCTGGGTTTGCTTCGAGGCTCTGATCAGCATGCAAGAACTTAAGCTGAGATCACACGATTTACGCATTTGTACAAAAAATGACAAATTTAAATTTGTCCACATTTGCCCATTTTGATATCGATGTGCAAATGATTTGCTTTGCGTTCACACGATTTGCCCGATTTATTAGCTTTTGATTTGCCACACATTTGTACATAGAAGTAAAGTGGCAAATTTGTTCACATTCGTTCACACGATTTAACCAATCATGATAAAACAGTCGTATGAAAAATATAGAAGCATACTTTTGGGCATTATTTGGAGGAAAATTTTATGAAAAATTAACAAACACAAATTAATCAAATAGGTATTAAATCACTGGATAGTACTTGTTTTAATTCTCTGTAAGATGATATAAAGCTAATTTAATTCATTCAATAGAATACGTGTGTTAACGAGCTCCAAAAAAATGGTCATTGTGAAATGTTTACTTTGGTTGCACAAAAGTGAATTAAATGTTGCAGATACGTCGAAATCGTATATGAAGAAATTGTTTATGTATTCATTTTGAATGAAAGTAAAGGATCAAAACCATATATCGATTTCGATTATTTTTAGAAATGGTTAGGGTAATAGTAGGATATAGTCACGTGCAAAGTTTTGTTAAATTCGCCCGGAAACTGGCTGAGTTATTACCAGGGGTTCATGTTTATTTATATTCGGTTCGGATTCGGGAAATTATTAGAAAAATAATAGGTTAAGTATTCGGGTTCGGTTTCGGATCTGGTATTTGGAAAAATATTCGATTCAGAGTCGGGAAAGCATTTGGGAGAACATTCATTTGGGTTCAGATTCGGGCAAATATTCTTTCCCGATTTGGGAAAGTATTGGGGTTCGGTTTAGGATCCGGAAAGTATTTGGAAAATTATTCGGTTAGGTTTCATTCGATTCAAATTCGGGCAAATATTCTTTCCTAATTTGGGAAAGTATTCGAAAAATCACGTTTTGAAAAAGTATACTTGTGTGACTAGCAAGAATAATTGAATAACGTCAAAAATGTATTCATTATACAAAATTATCTCAATAAGGAATAAAAAATTATTCCTAATTTTTTCTAGCTAAACGTTAAAAAATGCTTCTTCGGCCTATATGACACTACGTTTTTTCTCTGGTATATTTGGTTTGAAAAACCCGCCGAAAGTCAAAATACAAAAACAATTCTTGAAAAGAGACAAAACCTGTGTTCAATTACTAAAAATTTTTAACTTATGTTTCATAAAAACTGTCATTTTCATATGGAGAGCTGTCATTTTTTACGAAAAATTCGTAACAATTTTTTGTTATTGAACAGAGCTAAATAATAATATAATAATACAATGGCGCTAATATAACTCTGACGAGTTTTATGGCCGGGCTTCTCTCCCAATTCGAGATGTGCTCCTTTTGTTTGTCCTACTAATTGGGTGGACCTACAGTTTTATGCCGGTTCCGAACGGCGAATGCATTTTTTGAGAAGCTTTTTCATGGCAGAAATACACTCGGAGGGTATGCCGAGAGGTGACCGCTGTTTCTAAAACCCCAACAATTGAGTTTTAATTAAGGATGGAAAATAATTATTATTTTTAAAATTTTGACCAAAAAAATCAGTATGTTCCCACTATCGCAAAATAAATTTGGAAATACCACTATATTTATCTCTGTACAATCTGCGGCTATTTGCAAAGATTTTTATTTTAAGACTTTTATCCATTAAAATCGAAAGTAATAATTACAGCCTGAGTTTTATTTTTTCGATCGGAAGTAATTATTATTATGTAATTTAAATTTTTTTGATCACTAATAAGTTTTATTCTTGGATTTTAATTTTTTTTCTCAAGCATAATTATTATTTCTTGATTTTTACTTTTTGCATCAAAAATAATTATTATACTTGATTTTTATTTTTTCCCTCAAGGCATAATGATTATGTGTAATTTTTATTTTTTTTACTCAAGAATAAAAATTATGGTCTGATTTTTATTTTATTATTCATAAAATAAAACTCAAAACGTCATACAGCCTTAACCATTATGATTTTTGGCTTAAAATTTTGTATGCACACACCTTCTACTCTGCTCTAACTACTTCCGAAGATAAATCGTTGGAAATTTTGTTATAAATGGTGGAGAAAAGGTGTTGAAGTATGCATGTAATTTGCTTTAAAATTCATACAAAAATGTTACGTATACGCCACGGCAATATGCTCATATATAAAACTAGCTTATATCCTTGGGTTTCACGCCTTGGGTAGATATCAATTTTTTTCTTGTGCAAAATCCTAACTTTTCAATACATAAATCTAAACATACCTTGAAATTCCGGGAATTTGCGCGGTTTTTGGTGTAGCTCCATCCAGTTTTTGGAAAAGTGAAATTTTTTTTTCAGTTTACTTATTCTAAAACACCCTATTTTTATATTCCGGAGCAGGAGAGATGATCTAAAAATACGCATCAAATGTACATATGTATGTCTGAAGATATGCATCAAGTTGCGTCCTAAACGGATTGGCCGATAAATACATCTTACACACACATTGAAATACAATAGAATTTTCTGAAATACAGCTGGAAAGGGTGCATAAAAAATTTAAAGTTGTTCTTTTTTCATTTATTTTGCATATTTTATAGAAACGCGGCGTGAAACCCAAGGATGTAAACTAGTTTTACATATGAGCGTAAACAAAATTTCCAACGATTTATCTTCGAAAGTAGTCAGAGCAGAGTAGAAGGTGTGTGCATGCAAAATTTTAAGCCAAAAATCCTCTTGGTTCAGGCTGTATGACGTTTTGAGTTTTATTTTGTGAATAATAAAATAAAAATCAGACCATAATTTTTATTCTTGAGTAAAAAAAATAAAAATTACACATAATCATTATGCCTTGAGGGAAAAAATAAAAATCAAGTATAATAATTATTTTTGATGCAAAAAGTAAAAATCAAGAAATAATAATTATGCTTGAGAAAAAAAATTAAAATCCAAGAATAAAACTTATTAGTGATAAAAAAAATTAAAATTACATAATAATAATTACTTCCGATCGAAAAAATAACACTTACAAAATAATAATTATGTTTAATCAGAAAAATATAAATCGAAGAATAATGATTATACGGTGATTTTTATTATTTCGCTTATAATGATTACCGTCCCTGGTTTTAATTAATTAGAAAAAATTCTTTTGGTGTTTGTTCGCACTGGGGTTTGAACCCGAGACCTCTGGTATAGCAGGCGAGCACTCTACCCACTGCACTACAGCGGCCACGAACAGAGCTAAGTACTCCATTAAAAACAATTTGATTGACATTAAACTTCAAACTAAATGAAAATAATATTTATTTCAAAAATTAATTTTTTTCGAAATTGAAATTCAAATTACTGAAATAAAAAAATTATGCGTCTCAAATGGCAGGGTATCTGTGTATTCCATTTTATAAAGAGAAGCCAGTGCGCCGTATAATGTTTCTTCCGGACTTCTTCTTTCCCCTTACGGCTAAAGCAGAAGCTTATAAGAGGCCAATTTAAAACTTGTATTTCCATATATTTTTTATTTTAAACATAATTTATTTTATAGTTGTCAAAAAAGATTTGTATATTTGCCACAATCATTTGTATCAAAGTGGCAAATCAAAATTTGTCCATTTTCATCATTTTTATTTACCTTCTGTATCACATTTGTGTTCACACGATTTGGCTATAATGGCTGTTTTTGATTTGCCACAAGAGGCTAAATATTTGGCTTTTGTGATTTGTGTCAAATGAAATTTACCGTTCACACGGTTTGCCTATGAATTTGGCAAATTTTTAGCCAAATGTACAAATCGTGTGATCTTAGCTTTAGTGTTTGTCGTGGTGAATTTTTATAAGGGAAAATGCTCCGCTCCGTGGCCCAGATCAATAGTTAAATAGCCTTGTTTGTATATATACGCAACTATCTGAATTAACCGCAGATAAGATGTTGCCAGCTTAATATTTTTCGATATTGCTCGATTAAGTGCCAAAATATGCCAAAATAAGCACGAAATGCATTTTGACCGTAAATATGCATTTTGGGTCTAAATATGCATTTGCATATGCAATATGCATTTGCATATTTTTAGCTTCCCTATCTATAACAAGAGTTATTGGGAAGCAATGTTAAAAGACTTACATTTTGCTTTAATACACAACTTCTCCATGGGGTGTCAATATATCCCGCCCGGGCTCTGCGAGGAGGTAGAGTTGTGAAAATTTAAAACAGATCCACAAATGGAGCGGGAAACTTGTTTGCCTTCACGGCCTTTTATAAAAAAAGCTCCAAACCTATTTTCCTTTTTTGTCACTCATTTTAACAAAAAAAAAACAAACAAAACGCAAACAATATATTTTTCTTACATTTTTGCTGGGTTCAAAAATCGATTATTCGATTTTAACAGGTTATTCGAATAATCGTGGAGCTGCGATTATTCGAATAATCGGAAGAAGTCAACTATTCGAATAATGAAATTCGATTGGCAATTGTACAAAAATTTAAAATCGAATATTCGAATAATCGATTAATCGAATTATTCGAATAGATTTGAGAGCTCTACTATGTATGTGTACACACATAAATCTGTCAGTTATTTACAAAAAAATTATTTTTATATTTATTTGATAATAAACGAAGTTGCATAGTGCTAAATGTACATACTTATATACATACATACATATTTATAGTGCTATGAACTATTATGAAAATATTATGTTTACACTCACCTTCAATCAATATTTATCTGAAATCAATGAAAAATAAAAAAAAACATTAAAAATTGCATTCATATTGAATTTGGTTTTAATTATTATATGAATAAAAAATATTTATTTATCATTAAAATATCTGCATACATAAGCGAAAATGCAGTTGAGTAAATTTTAATTCATACATATTTACATTTTGACTTAACTCCTGCATTTCTTTGTTCCTTTTAAACAAATACAAATGATCGCATTTATTCAATTAATTTGCACCCCAAGTCCCAAAGCAGGCGAATCAACAATGAAGCAACAATTTTGCTTTGCAGCTTAATTGCAATTTAGTTAGTATTTGTGCATGTCAAATAAAGCAAGAGTTTATATTTGTAATTATTTTCATTCGTTCATTCATTCATTCATTCCGTTATTTATGTGCTGCTAGTTTATGCCATTTGTTCAAAGCGTTTAACTAAATTACCTCCTTTTTGTACTCGAAGAAAATGTAAACAGAACAAAAAGCTGTTATGAAGTTCCTCAGAGACTGACTGCTGAGTTTTGCGTCAAGACAAACAGTCAATATATAGAGCTCAACACTTTGCTAGCTTTGACTTATAAAGTCTTATGTCTATGTATGTACAAATATTTTCGCAAATTCAAGGCTAGGAAATGTTTCATAATACCGAAAACAGCGTACTCATACATATGTACGTACATATGTATGTAGTTTTGGTCTATGCATTGCTTATAGTAGTGCGTGGCTTCATATGAAAGGCCTTTCTCTTAAAGTAATGACCATTCACGATCCCTGCACAAATCACGTCCTTCTTTCTAAGTCATCAAGCAAATCCCTCAAGTAGTTCTTCGTAGCCATTTTTAGTTGCAGTAAGAATACGAGCTGCATATTTATATGCATATAAATACATACATACATACATATTTACATTAAATTCCCACTCCCAATTCAATTCTCTCTTCACTGTTGTATGTGCAAACAAAACTGTGCTAAACGATGCCAGTCAAATTGTCGTAGTTAGTGTTGGCAAAGCGACAGATTTTTGCAAAACAAAAAAAAAAAACAAAAAAAACGAAAAAGAAAATAAAACGAAAACGAAAACCTAAAGACAACAATAATATGTCAAATTTGTTCACTTTAGCTGCTGTTTGGATAAGCGCAGCAACTGAATAAGAAGTAGCTAATAATGCCGCGCTGTCGATTAATCGGTGCTAAAATATTTGATACTAACTACTTTTTTTCATACTTCTTTTTTGGTATAATAAAAAATGAGCGCATAGCTTTTTAAGCTTGAGAAATGCTTAAAAAAAGTCGTGTAGCGGAAAATGCTGCATCGCGAAGTAGTCCACTGTAAGACGCACCGGGGCGTATACGTAACCATTTACCACAAAACAACCCACCACCATTTTTTTGAATCACTCATTTAAGATTTTTTCTTTTCAAACAACAAACAAATTTTATTGCGCTTTTGATTCCATATGTATATACATAAATCCCGTATTACACTCTGAATAACTATTCTTCCGTACATACAATATTGCATATACACATGTGTATATATGTGTGTATATACACGTTTTACCATATAAGCATCACTTCATTCGTGTGTCTTTTGATAGCCCATTTTGTGCAAACACAAAAATTTACGACTACCCATTTATGCAAATTTATGTTTATGACAAATTTATGTCAGAATACTGACATTCAATTAGATAATATGCGTAGATACTTATAAGCATACATATCGACACTTCCATACAATACTATACTAAGTCTGAAAACTGTGTTTTGATGGGGAAGCGCTCAAAGTTTAAATTCGATATGAAATGTCAGTACATACACAAATTTAAGGGAAATAAGGAAGTCATGTTTTTCATTTAATGCCTTTACAACAAGCGCATATAATAACACACACACATGCATGTGCATGTACACAGAAATGAATTAGCTTTTGTTAAAATTAAGTCAAAAAGTGTGGTAGACTCCCTCTCCTTCGGAATTTGCTCGTGTGTAACAAAACAATGTACCACAAAAGCGCACATGTACGTAACCGCAGCAATGAATGCCAACAACAACAACAACAACAACAACAACAATAACAACAACAACAACAACAACAACAGAACACAATAACAGCACAAACATTTTCTTTTTTGCTACTTACAACGCACAACCAACAAAAAACTAATCCTTTCAGCCACAACATACTTACCTCAAGTAAATGGTGAGTTACAAAAGCGTAAATCGTTTTTTCTTTTACAAAATACCAAAAAAAAAAGCTAACGTTGCCGCACTTTCGTTGTAAATAAGTTAAAGTGTCTGATGAATTGTCTAAGTTATCAAACAGGCGCGAAGTTTGTACTTAAGTGTTTAGGAGAAAGAAGAAGTTTTGTTTGAAGTTTCAGTTTCAAATTTTATGCATTTCATTTTGGTAGTCACAACAATCCAACAGCATTCATTTTTAATTCTAAAGGAAGGTTTTTGAGATATCGGAAGTTTACTGTTATTTGGTAAATGGCTCCACTTAATCCTGTATATCTCTTTAACACATTGAGCCATCTTCATCACCAAACAAAAGAAAATTAAATTATTGTAGAAAATTCTGAAATAGGACGTTTTTGAAATAGGATTATCTTGTACTCAGGCGTCGATATACATACGAGTATAAAAAAAACTTAAATAAAAAAGAAAAAAATTCGTGCCATGTACACCTTCGTTGAGAAGCACCCATACTCGTAATAGAAAAGAAAAGCATATAAAACAACGGGTGTGAGTTTAATTTGTAACGCTTGACAAGCAATGTTCAATTCACCCATTTTTTTCCGAAAGTTTGTACGCAAATTTATGCCAGTTTGTATTGCATATCTGCGTATGCATGGAGATGATTGAAGAGCAAGAGACACAGACCCTCCTTGCCAACCTACTTACCTCTAGAATTACCTATATAATTTGAGTTGTGGGGCGTGGAGCAATGTTTGCGCTGGGCGGATACGATTTAATTTTAGCTAATGAGTGTTGGTATGGCAACAGCTTTCTCCGCACACTCAACACACACACACACTTACACTTACACGAGGCACGCACGCACGCAGGCTTGCAGTGTGCGTAGGCAGCAACCGGTAACTGCTTGTTTTGTAGGCGCACGTAGCATGTTTTACGAATTTGTACACAAAAATTTGCACGCATGTACATATCGTCGGTCTCCCGCCAGAAACACGAATGTGAAAATTTTTTTAACCCTCGAGTACTCGCGCCTCGTAGAGTAACACGGATTCTCGCGCATGAGCATTTTGCTCACTCGCTCTTGTAATGTAATTTTTTATGCATTTACATTGTTAATCATTTCCTTTTTGTCGTAGAAATATTACTAACTAATTGTTTTTGAAATAGCATATTTATTTAAGGAATTGACCTTTTATTAAATCAATCGAATAAAACATAAATTGGTTATTTCACATTTCACATATAGTACATTAACAAAAATATTTATTGTAAAAAAAATAACTAAATAAAATTATAAAATCAGTCTGCATTATGATTCACATTAAGGTTCCCTTCGAAGCGAAATGAGCACGTATATATTACATGTTCCGTGCAGAGTAATTTTGCACATAAAGTTCACCCTCTGTTTTGAAGCCTATTTTAACTCCTTAGGCATAGCTCGCAAAGGCCAGGTATTTTAGTATACTCACTTATGTTGTCCTCCTTCTCCAAACTATCAGCGGATTGTTCAGAGGTAGTGTTGTGATCACTTTTTTCTGTTTCGCCATCACTTTGTTGAAATAATTCATTTTCGTCATTGTCTAAGCCTTCGTCATATAACACTTCTTCCAACCAAGAAGCAAGTTGTGAAGAGGCCCTACTACAATGACGTCTGCGTTCCATTTCAACAGTACTTGCAAATACAAATATACATATATTGGAAAAATATAAAATATTGGAAAAATATAAAATATTGGAAAAATAATAAATATCAGCGTTAAAACCAAGGTTTCCAATAAAAAAGATTAACATAAAATACTTACATCGTTTCTCGCGCAATGAGCAAAATGCCGCTCTCAAAAAACAATCTCCCATCTGAAGCTGTGATGGTGCACTAATGGGAAGAAATATTCGTCAAAGTGTGAATCGCAACCACTTGCGAAGGTACTCAATACATCAAGTGCCACAAATCCATAGAACATAGAAATTTCGCGAAATAAAAAATTGTTTGAGCAAAATGCTCATAGCGCGAGTGCTCGAGGGTTAAGTACGATGTCTTCTCTTTATTGGGTATATATTGATGTAATAGCAATTAATATTTGTATAAATCCTTGTGTAAACATACATGCATAAAATGTACTTGTATGTACATAAGCATATATACAAATATTAATTGTTATTATATCAATATATACCCGATAAAGAGCAAACAGACCGTAAGCCTAAGCTGAAGCTAAGTTGTTAAACTGGAATACGCCAGCAGCGCTGCTTACACTCATTCTTTCTGCTCCAAATTCCTAGCAGAATATATTTTTGATGTGTAAACATCTTTGCTGTAGCTACGAGTAATTTCGAAAAACAGGTAAAGTTTACGCGTAAACATGTAAATGCGTAAACGAGTAAACATGTAAATGCGTAAACCGTAATACCATGTCTCCACATAACGTGTTTCGCTCTTTTTTTCTGCATTTTCTCTCTCAATCTTGTTTCGATACGGAAACCAGTGCCGAAAATCGCCAATTTCCATACGAAATTTCTGAGAGCGAGTGAAGATTGAAACACTGTTTCATTCTGAATCATCTTGCCAACCTCGATGATATCGATGTCTTCTCTAATTTTGTATCGAAAATCTATCGAAATCTCACACGGACCAAAACAAAGACGCAAAAATAAGCAAACATACAAACATTTAAGAAGAACAAGAAGGAGAAATGTCAAACTGAATCACGATTAGCCACGTGGAGACGGGTTATTGAGCGAGATGTTTTGCTACATGTTTCTCTGGTGAATCAAGTTATGTGGAGACGGGCTTTAAATGACCTTGGCATTGTCAGTGGTAGCTAGGCATGTACTTACAAATGCTTGCATGCATAGTCGTGCAAATGCAAATATCAGCAACAACAGCAACGAAGCGAAGCGACAAATAGGCAAAATAAAAAGGGCCAACCTGTTTGAACATGTATGGATATGCATACCTACATCTACCTATCTAATTTTCTGAGCAATATTGGTATCAAATGAAAGGTTTTGAGCAGGACTTCGATGTGAAGCTCTTTTCATTGGGACTCCTAGGCCGGTTCTCCAGATATGGATCAAAACGATGACCCTGATGATCCTGGAATGTTTCTGAGCAAAATTGATATCAAATGAAAGGTTTTGAGCAGATCTTCTACACGGAGCTCTACTCTTTATGATTCCTATGTCGGGTCCCGAGATATGGGGAAATACGAGGACCTGGATGATCCTTGAATGTTTCTGAGCAATATTGGTATCAAATGAAAGGTGTTGAGCAGGGCTTTCACATAGAGCTCTATTCATTTTATGAGTCCCCAAATATGGGTCAAAATGTTACCCCGGATTAACCCTGAATGTTTCTGAGCAATATTGGTATCAAATGAAAAGTGTTGAGCAGGACTTCTATACGGAGCTCTACTCTTTATGATTCCAGATATGGGTCAAACGTGGACTCTGATGATCTTGCATGTTTCTGAGTAATACAAAACAAAAGAAAATAAAAAATCAAAATTTAAAAACCAAAAACCAAAACAAACAAAAACAACAAAATAGTAGCAGTCACAATGACAACAAAAATTACAAAAACGATAGTCGCATTTTAATCCATAGAAAACCAGGAAAAAAAGGAATAAGGAAAAGGGAATAAATATCCGATTTCGAAACTGTTTACACATCAATGTTCATGAATACTCGTTATTCACGCTTTAATTTTTTTGCTATTAAATTGCCGCAACGCTTAAATTGTGCAAAAATGTGATTAATGCAGCTAAACTAAATACACCTTGTTATTAAAACATTTATAAGGTACTCATACACCACGTAAGGCCTGAATATCAGGCCATAACAAGGCCTTAAATAAGCCTTATTTTTCTGACGCTTAAGCCTTAGAAATAAGGTGTGCTCTCAGAGAGACAGAGAGTATGTTCATTACAGCCTGATGACATCAAAACAGGGAAATCAGCCTTATTTTAAGCCTTGCGCCATGCAACTTTGCTTCCTTTATAATTTTCAGGCCTTATTTCGGAAGCCGTTAAATCTTCTGTACACGGTAGGCAGGAAGCGACGATAGGTTGCATGAAAATGTCGAGAAAAAAGGAAAGTGGGGTTGTGTTATGTGATGTTTATAGATGAAACATCCGTTGAAATTAAAATCCGAGCTGCTCCTTTTTCAAGGATATCCACATTTTTTGTTTTTTTTTGAAAGGATCAAATATTGAGGAAATCGAATATTCGCCACCGTCCAAATTTTTCCGATTTCAATACATTATTTGGTCGCTAAGGGATACAAAAAAAGGTATTAAAAAGAAAACAGGACACCTGTAGTGGAAAAATCCAATGTGAACAGGACCTAAAGGATAACCACTAAAATATAAAATAACACAAAAAGTACCCACTTTAATTTGCGTATAACTCCTAAAATGTTAACTCTACGTGAAAATTTCTTATTATATGTTGCATTCAGAATAAATAAAGAAATATTTCTTTAATATACAATTTTGATGTACCTGCAGTGCTTAATGTACTTTTGTGCATCTAAAGTGAAAATTTCAAAAAAAGTACGTTTTTTTTATGGTGCTATTTTAAGTTCAAATATTTTTCTAGTTTATGTAAATATTTTAATCTAATGATCCAACTCTCATTCCTACATATCTCTACGTTAATACTAAAAAAGAGTTAGAGCTGAGATACGCGCTAGCTGTGCACGGTGGGCGGGAAGCAACAATAGGTTGCATGGGAATATCGTAAAAACGATGGCCCAACGAATATGTGCCTAGCTGTGTGCTGGTACTAATTTTCGTTTAAAAAAAATGTTGGAGATTTTATTCACGCTTGCTGTGTGTTTATGAAGTATATTAGAATATCATTTTACGTAAGTGTTTAGCCGGCGATCGTTTTTTCGATATTTTCATGCAACCTATTGTTGCTTACCGCCCACCGTGCACAGCTAGCGCGTATTTCAGCTCTAATTCTTTTTAATATTAACGTATAGATATGTAAGAATGAGAATTGGATCATTAGATTAAAATATTTACATAAACTAGAAAAATATTTGAACTTAAAATAGCACCATAAAAAAAACGTTCCTTTTTTGAAATTTTCACTTTAGATGGACCAAAGTGCATTAACCACTGCAGGTACATCAAAATTGTATATCAAAGAAATATTCCTTTATTTATTTTGAATGAAATCTATTATAAGTAATTTTCACGTAGAGTTAACATGTTAGGAGTTATACGCAAATTAAAGTGGGTACTTTTTGTGTTATTTTAAATTTCAGTGGTTATCCTTTAGGTCCTGTTCACATTGGATTTTTCCACTACAGGTGTCCATTTTTCTTTTTAATACCTTTTTTTGTATCCCTTAGCGACCAAATAATGTATTGAAATCGGAAAAATTTGGACGGTGGCGAATTTTCGATTTTCTCAATATTTGATCCTTTCAAAAAAAAACAAAAAATGTGGATATCCTTGAAAAAGGAGCAGCTCGGATTTTAATTTCAACGGATGTTCCATCTATAAACATCACATAACACAACCCCACTTTCCTTTTTTCTCGACATTTTCATGCAACCTATCGTCGCTTCCTGCCTACCGTGTGTAGTAATTACACTGGATCACAAAATGAAATTTGTTGTCTGTACTTTGGACGTGACTACCCTATATATATGTAAAATCGGTCGCTGATTCCGAAAATCGGGATAATTTTTAATTCTATGGGAAGGTTTTTGAGATATCGGCAATTTACCGTTATTTGGCCAATGGCTCCACTTAATCCTGAATGTCTCTTTAACGCAGTGAGCTATCTTCCTTGATGTAACACCAAACGAAAGAAAATTAAATATCCTTTTCATGGCTCCTATAACATTTTTCTCTAACTTTTATAGTTTCTGAAATATTGACGATTAAATTTGAATTTTTTCGATTTTTTACGATTTTTTGAAGAAAAAATTGACTTTGTCAGGCAATATCTTTAAAACCAATGTCTTCACCTTCGGTTTTACTCCTTTACGTGAAACTCCATTCTATTGGGAAAAAGATAAGCTATCAACGAAGAAAATCCATGGTAAAATGGAAAAGTTATATGCGATCAAGTAAATACAGGCACGTCGCGCAATGCCTCTGCACGGGTATATTCTATGCATGTTATACCCGTAAATGGGCTTGTATCTACTGCGCTGCCAACGTGCTGCTACTGCAGATGTGTATGTATTGGTACAACATGCATAGAATATACCCGTCCAGAGGCATTGCGCGACTTGGCTGTATTTACTTGATCGTCTATAACTTTTCCATTTTACCATGGATTTTCTTCGTTGATAGCTTATTTTTTTGGTAATGGAACGGAGCTTCACACAAAGGAGTAAAACTGAAGCTGAAAACATTGGTTTTAAAGATATTGCCTGACAAAGTAAATTTTTTCTTCAAAAAATCGTAAAAAATCGAAAAAATTCAAATTTTATCATCAATATTTCAGAAACTATAAGAGTTAGAGAAAAATGTTATAGGAGCCATGAAAAGGAAATTTAATTTTCTTTCGTTTGGTGTTACCTCAAGGAAGATAGCTCACTGCGTTAAAGAGACATTCAGGATTAAGTGGAGCCATTGGCCAAATAACGGTAAATTGCCGATATCTCAAAAACCTTCCCATAGAATAAAAAATGAAGCCGATTTTCGGAATCAGCGACCGATTTTACATATAGATAGAATGGTCGCGTTCAGAGTATTTTTTGGCTGTAGAGCAGTGTTATTAACTAATGCCGTTTTCTTTTCTCGAAAAAATGTTGCCCTGTTTGATTTTCTTAGCCATTTTGTAAGCTTGTGTGGTGATTTCAACGAATGTTGTCCTCTGACTAAGTAAGAGGGCATCATTAACTACAAATTCAGCCATTTTATAGAAAGTCATGTTACGTAATTCGATAACTGAGATATTAAAGGGCAACATTTTTTGTCAGAAAAGAAAACGCCATAAGGCGTAGATTTTTTGCTGGGTATGCATGTATGTATACATGCGTATGCGAGATAGGTAAGATAACTGCTCGCATACAAAATAACTTCTTATCTATGTATGTAATATTATACGCATATGACTGGAAATGAGTACTTACGTATGTGTCTACATATACGTATGTATCTACATATACATATACATATATATGCATATGCATTGATACGCGCGCGAGAATGATTTCCTGTTTGTATGTAAACTTGTAAAACACCTACTTAGTTGTGTTTAACAAGTCCATACACAATATTGGCGTCCGGAAACATTAATATGCAAGCGAATGAATGAGTTGCGTGTGCTCACAGCCGCCTAAAAGAATGCTCGTTTTTAGAAAGCACCGTTAACGAATCTCAACTTCCGGCACAGTTGAGTTTTGGCTTTATGACAAAGTGAATTTATGTAGGTACACATATAAGTTGTTTTTTATGCATGTATGTTTGTTTGTTTGGTTGTACATACATACATACTAGGGATTCCAACCCTTTTTGACACCCCGAAAATCCCGGGATAGCTAGAATTTTATCCCAGGATTTTCGAGCTAAGATAAAGAGAGATTATTCCGCTATTATAGCAAAGAAAAGTTATATTTTATTTAATTTTTATTGGTCTCAGATCTGTATACTAATAGCATTTCCTATTCTGAATAAAAATGTTGCATTATTACATTGCAGTATTATCAACATGTGCCCTGTGCCCTATTAAAATGTTGCATTTTTCATGTGATGAATGAAACAAAAATAATGCAACCCTTTACTTGTGCTAAGAGCAGAAACTGTTGCCCGTAGTCGAGCCAGTTTTATATTTTGTCAATAGAACAAACAGCCCTCAAAAAAGTGTTGAGTCTGTGTGGAAGAGAACAAAAAAAATGTGACAGCTGGAAGAAAGCGCGACATTTTTGCTAGAATAAAAAAGTCCATTAGTAAAAGTAAGGATTCAAATTTTTAATTTTTTTTAATAATTAAATTTTTTTGTGTTGAAGTACGCGGTGTAAGGAAACTTACGTTAGGTATTTTTAAAGCTTTTAGCTTGTGGCAAAATTCATTTGATAATATCTATTTCCTGATTTTTGGTCATTTATTTCTCAAATCGTCGTACCATACGAAAACTAGCACATTTAAAATTTCTGGCGAAATCTATCAATAAAAAAATTCTGTACGAAAAGTAACAAGTTCGACTTTTGGCTGACGAAAAGTATCAGTAATTATATACTGTTTTTACATTAAAATTGTTGTTGTTTAAACGAAATTGATAGTTTTCGTCAGCCAAAAGTTGAACTTGCTACTTTTCGTCAGCCAAAACTGGATTTTGTTACTTTTCGTCGGCCAAAAGTCGAACTTGTTACTTTTCTTCAGCGACAAAAAATCGTATGCTAGTTTTCGTATGGTACGACAAATGTTTTTTGGAATTTTCCCACATGGAAAGTAAATAATAATAATAATAAACCCAACGATTTCCCTCCATCCACCCAACCGCTCGAGGGGCGCATCCGCATGACGTACGGAGATTTTAAAATAAAATTTGGCCAAGGTGTTGAGTGGTAGAAGTTTATTAAACGTCGAGAACTTATACTGCTCAGCTACAGAAAATATAATTCCATCAGCTGGATATACATATGTACATAGAATAAAATATAAAACTACAAATAAAAGTAATAGACAAAAATAGAATAGTCAATTAGAGCGAGAGATTTGTTGTCACTTGTTAAGAGCGCACAACAGAATTTTTCTTATCAGATAAATAGAGTCTGATATATCGAAATGAGTAGAATAATCATTAAAAGATTTACATAAGCAACGAAGTGGTTCGTGTAATTCAAAATTAGTTCTACACTGCTTTAAAAAGATAGGTTGAAAATGTCTTGATGGTCGAATAGGAACATTTAAGTTTATTTCGGATAGGAGAAATTGACTGCTTATGGATCCTTTCAGTAGTTTAACCAGAAATATTACACCTAACATTTCCCTGCGGCTTGATAAGGTTGGAAGATTAATAAGCTTCAAGCGACTGGTGTACGAGGGAAGATTTGTCCGTGGGTCCCAATGAAAGTTCCTTAACGCAAAAAGTAAGAACTGTTTTTGAATTGATTCCAGTCTATCGGAATGAACTTGATATTGCGGACTCCAGATTATTGAAGCGTATTCTAGTATAGGTCGTACTAATGTTGTAAACAGGGCTTTAGTTACGTAAGGGTCATTAAATTCCTTAGACCAACGTTTTACAAATGCTAGGATACTTTTAGCTTTGTTTACTGTAGCATTAATATGCAGGTTAAAGTGGAGCTTACTATCAAATCTTATTCCTAGGTCAACAAAATCGTAAACCTGTTCCAAACTATAGTTATTAATTGTGTAAGACGCAGGTTGAAGGATCTTCCGTGAAAAGCTCATAAATTTACATTTACTAAGATTGAGTGGCATAAGATTAATATTGCACCACGTAGCGAAGCAATTTAAATCATTTTGTAGGGCAGATCTTTCCTCCAAAGAAGAGTAAGACTTGAAAAGTTTCACATCATCGGCATACATCAGAAGTTTTGAGTTACAAATTGCATAAGAAATGTCGTTTATAAACAGCAAAAACAGAGTCGGACCAAGATGGCTGCCTTGTGGAACTCCTGAAGATACGTTAATGATGTTGGAAAAAGCATTTTTAAAAACAACTCTTTGTGTTCTATTAGTGACATATGACGCAATCCATTTTAACAGAATAGGTTGAAAACCAAGAAGATCAAGTTTATGGATAAGTAACGCGTGATTGACCTTGTCGAAGGCTTTGCTGAAGTCAGTATAAATTACATCGGTATTAGCATTATTCCTAAAACCGTTAGAGACATGAGTTGTAAATTCTAGTAAGTTGGTAACAGTTGATTTGCCTCTACAGAAACCATGCTGCGAACTTACTATTGATGAGGAAATGGAATGATTTAGACAATTGGTGACAATAGCCTCAAATAACTTTGGGATAGCCGAAAGCTTTGCTATGCCGCGATAGTTTTCGATGGAAGATCTACTTCCAGATTTATGTAGAGGAATAATAAAAGATTCTTTCCACGCTTTTGGGAAAATTCCTGACTTCAAAGACAGATTAAATAGTGTGGTTAATGGCTGGTAAATATACTCGGCGCATTTGTTTAAAAATATTGAAGGAATCATATCTGGTCCATAGTTTATGGACTTCTTTATTGTTTTAAGCAAAAATAAAACCTCTTCTGGATCTATAAAAGGGCATTCAAATGTGTTATTCTGAAAAACTTGATACGGGTATTCATTAAAGCTAACATTAGTATTGGAATAATTTGATTCAAAGAAGAGGGCAAAAAGGTTCGCGACATCTTGGCTATCACTGGCATCACAATCACGATATCTCATAGATGATGGGAATCCCATTACTCTACGTTTCGAGTTTACAAAACCATAAAACGATTTCGGGTTGGAAAAAATGTTCTTTTTCATTTTAAATATATAAGACTTATAGCACTTTTTGTTCAGAAGTGAGTACTTATGACGCAGAACTGAGTATTTCATATAATCCTTTTGAGAACCAGTCTTCTTATATATTTTAAAGAAGCGCGATTTTTTATTTTTTAAAGCTCTTAACTCGCTAGTGGCCCAAAGATACAAAGGTTCATTATATTTGCGTTTATGTTTCGGTACGTATTTCTCAAAAAGATTAAGAATCGTGTTATTGAAATGCAAAACATTTAGATCGACGTTTCCATTATAGTCTGGCCATACCAATCTTGAGAGTTCTTTATTAAGTTTATTATAGTTTGCCTTAGAAAAATTGTAACAAAAACTAGACTCAGAGTTAAACTCTTTTACGTTACCACGGTTATCGTTATTTATAATTTCGTAAACCAACTCTAAAGGAGGATGGTAAACATCAACAGGTGATACCAGGGCATTAGCCTTGTTTACAGTATAATTGGATACATCATCTACAAAAATTAAGTCAAGCATTTTCCCAAACTCGTTTCTAATAGTATTGATTTGATGTAGACAGAGGTCAGATATTTCTTCAATGAAAGTGGTATTGTTAATATTAGATGTAAGTGGCACAGTATTATGATCAGCAATGCGCCATGAAATGTGGGGAAGATTAAAGTCTCCTAAGACGATTATTGAATCTAACTGTGTCATTCTAGAGATAAGAAATTTAAGTGAAGAAATAAGTTGTAAATATACTGATAGATCAGACGAGGGAGGAATGTAACATATTGCAAAATAAGTGTGACCTTTGCCGACCTTAATGCGGATGCAAGTAAATTCAAAAGGTAGAACGAGGTTTACATCAATTTCTTCAGACGGTATTGAAGAATGTACGGCTAGCAATACACCCCCGCCGACTCTGTCTAAACGATCATTCCTGTATACTTGGTACATGCTACTAAATATTTCGGAATTAAATGTATGTGGTTTGAGCCATGTTTCAGTAAAACAAATAATATGAAAGTTAGATTCAACCGTTTTCAAGTATACGTTAGTTAATTTAGTATTCAGACCTCTCACATTTTGATAGTAAATATTCAAAGCGGATTTAGATACTAGTTTTTTGGAACGGAAGAAATTTTAGCTAAATTTGTATTACGAATTCTTGGTCTGTGTTCGAATTCACGGACAAAAGCTCCGGACGGCCAAAAAGACGTACTCAAAAGAGCATCAAAGTCACTTAAAGGTACATCAATTTTAAACGAGGCAACATTTCGGTTGTAATTAAATTTAAATTTTTTAATAAACAGATTATCAGTTTTAATTTTAGATGAAATGAAAAATTTCAAGTCCTCTTCGGTGGTATCGATGTCGAATCTCGACACGAAAATTGATTTTATAGGAGGCACAACAACCAGCTCTTTAGGTGGGACAACAACCGGTTCCTTCACTGCGGATTGTAATCCGACAGAAGGACCATTCAGTTTGGGATTTTTTCGGGATGTTACTTTTGTTGATGATTTAGGTTTATCATCTACAGGCCTCGGTGAAGCCAAGTCAATCAGCTCCACCGTATTCTGCACATGATCGACCTGAAGATTTTTACGGGCCACTTCATTGTCTGGTGCAACGGATAAAAGGGGATTATTTTGGTTATCAGTATCTAAACACTTGAAGGATTTAAACATACCCTCATAGTACTTAAATTTCTCAGTTAGAGCAGTCAACTCTCTACCAATTTCAGAAAAGCCGTTCCTGGTTTGACGAAATAATTTGAAGAGATCAATTTCCGTTGATCTGCATTTCGAACAAGACCAGCGAACGCCCTTTTTGTCATCGATCGCGTCCAGAACTCTCCCCGTCAAACTGGCACATTTCATATGAGCAAGCCCATCGCAGAGCCAGCAAGTCACGAAGCGTTCGGAGTCGCTTTTCAATGAGCAGTTACTATACATGCAAGACATATTAAAAATAGAAAGTTGAAAATTAAATTAAACAATAGTAAAAACAAAAAAAAATATAAACAAAATTAGCAAATACTATGAATGTATGGATTGTGTCTAAATAAGCAGTGAAAGGTTAAATATAACGCAAAAAGTTTGAATATCAATAAGGTAGTTTTACAGTTTTAGAGAAACTGGAGCGAGCAGTTTAAGGTACACTTGAGACGCTTAATAAACACGGCAAACAGCTGTGACAAAAAAGGAAAAAGAAGAGAATGAGAGGATGAATAGAAATGCGCAAAGTAAATGTAAATAAAAACAAGCAAAGTAAATGAGTGCGCGCCAAAATTAATTAAATGACAAAATTAGCCACTCAACTGCAACAACAACACTATGCAAAATTGCCTCGGCAACACAATTGATTTAATTAATAAAATAAATGCGAATAATATTATATTGCGACAGTTAAATTATTTAATTTAATTTTAGCACACTATTTAAGCACTTTATTTTGATAAACAACGCAAGAAATATTTTTAATATAATTTTTTAAAGCACCAAAGCACAGAGCAAATTATTATACGTCTACACAGCTTAACGTTTACCGTCATTTTGGAACGTTTACCGTCATAATGGAAGAAACTGGAAACAAAATTTTAATAAGACTTGATAGTCTTACCACACTCTACTAAAATTAAATACGCAGCTGCATACTCGGAATTCATATCAAAATTTGTGCCTGCGATATTTATCTATTCAGAAGTTGCATTAATTTTCTGAATTTTTCGGCAAGCTTGGAAATATTCGCTTAAACAAAGTGCGTCGTTAAATTCTAAAAAATTTTTTATTGGAAATTATCAAATGCAAAGGCAAATGTTTTGTTCATCAAATGTATGTAATTTTCGTTGTTGGTTGTGCTTTTTAAAGTAACTCTTAGGTATTATTAAATAATACGCATGATTTTACGTTCCTATTTTATTTTCTAACTAATGAAATAATAAAAAATGGCAATAAAAATCTATTTTTTCTTTGCATTTTAAAGTTGTAGCGTTTCTCTAAAAATGTATTTACTTTTTTCAACCCCAAATGTGGGAAAATAGTACTGGTCGAAAATTTTTTGTAACATAAATAAAATTCTACGTTTCAAAAGGATTTCGGTGTAGTTTTTGAGATATTCATGTCCAAAAGGCGAAATACGCAGTTTGTGGCCTCAATATTTTTAAAATTACTCACTTTCATTAAAAGCTGATTATCTGTTAAATTACATTAAAAATTTCATTAAAAGATGATTGCAGCTATTGAAAGCACGATCATTTCTTTTGAAGACAATGCAGATATCTGAATAAGATACCCGAAAAAGCAAAGCGCTGTCTTCAAGAGAAATGATCGTTCTTTCAACAGCTGCAATCATTTTTTAATGAAAGTAATTTAACAGATTGAGCAGTGAATATAGCAAAAAATCGCATTTTTCGCCTCTTTGGACATGAATATCTCAAAACCTACACGTACTACCGAAAATCCGACTTCAGAATCAGCGCACCGAAATCCTTTAGAAAAGTAGAATTTTATTTGAGTTAGAAAATTTTTTGGAAATTTTGTCGGCCTGTGTAATTAATGTCTAAATCCCGGGATAAATCCTGGGATCCCGGGATTATAAAATAAAATCTCGAAAATCCCGGGATCGTAAAAATCGGAAAAATTGGAATCCCTAATACATACATACATATGTAGCCACTTGTGCGAAATAATGAAAATTTATAGTCGAATATGTATATGCGTTCGTTCAACAATGCGCATGTTTGTAAATGCATAAGCTGGCCTGGGTGTGGGGGCCTGTATTTACCCTGTAGGAAATTTAATTAATTTTAAATCACTTTATAAACTACTTTATTTTCTATAAAAACTAATTGAAAATGTGACTTTTTCCTTTGCAATGAACTGACTTTTTTAACACGGCGATGTCATAGCAAGCAGTCAATTGCCCTATCCTGCATTTGTTTTCAACTACTTTACTAGTAGTTTAAAATAAATAACTTTATCTTGAGTTTCTTTTCAACTACTTTATTTGTTTAATATAAATAACTTAATCCTGCATTTGATGTCGAAATTGAAGAAATGGTAAAAATGCGAAACAAATTTTCCTCAAATTTCGCAAATCGTTCTCAAGTTGATAAACAATATTTGAGAAACAATTGAATTTATGTTAATTTTCAAATGATAAATATGAAACAATATTTTCTCCGTTTGAGAATTTCGTTTTCAGTGTTTAATGGGAAGTGAAGCTGAAAAACGGTAACCAAAAAATGGAAAAAACAATCTTGGCATACTTAGATCTGAAAACATGTGTTTACATATAAATATGTACATATACAAGAAACTGTCCCGCGCTGCATTTGTTTAAAGCTACTTTAAAATTAGTTGAATATAAATCACTTTTTAATATATTTATTTTTGCAACTAACTTTTTTTTCCGTGAGGGTATATACATATGTATATGCATGTATGTAAATATGTATGTGTGTGTTTCAAACAATAAAACATTTGCTAATACATATGACAATAATGACAACAGCGGCGCACAGTGTTTCGGCCCCATACATTTTGCGGAAAAAAATAGAAGGAGTGGTCCTAGGCCATTGAAATTTTGCACAGAGGTTATATGTGAGCTTATTAAGAAAATTTCAAAAAATGGTTGAAATCGGTCAATCCCTAGAGGTACCTCCCTTGGACATATAAAAAAATGATTTAAATAAAAATTTTAGTTTCACCTAAAAAAAATTAAGATATCTTCACGAAACTTGGTACAGGAGTTACCCTCATTAAAGGCATTGACAGCACCAAAAATTTTTGAAATCGGCCACTCCCTAGGGGTACCTCCCCTGGACCCATAGTAAAAATTTTTAAACAAAAATTTTAATTTCAGCTCAAAAAAGTAAGATATCTTCGCGAAACTTGGCTTATAATTTACTGTCATGAAAGATATCGACAATACCAAATATAGGGGTGATTGGCAACAACCACGCCCACTTTTCCTACACCTTTTATTCAAAAACAAATGAAGATATACATTTTCAGTAACTGAAAAGAGCCCTTGTAAAAATTTGATGTACTTAATGATTATATTTATAATACATATAATCGAAAATATAACTATGTATGTATATATGGAAAGAAAAAAAAAACAAATATAAGAAAAATGTTTAATGATTTAGCATATCCTTGACAACAGGATCCAATTCCACACACTTTTTGTTGGGTTGTCGTCTTATGGACTTTTTATAATGATCAGAACATGTCAGTAATCGATTAATAACATCTGTATTGGTAGAAATTCTATCACTTTCCTTGAAAACATAAGCCTAGAAATCATAAGCCCCATTTACTAGTAAGGATTAACTCAGAACATGATAAGGAGTTCAACTTTTCTGCTGAGAAAGTATCAATAAGTCTTCTTGTTGTGTGATCAAGTAAACTTTGCAAATTAACAGCAGCATATGTTTCTGTTATTAAAATTTCGTCGGGATAACATTTTTTTTTTTTTTTCATCTAATACCTTAAAATAAGCTGGTAAAATGTTTAAACTGCTATTGTTGTTTGCAACCCGCAATGTTATGACGAATGTGTTTATCGTTATTTTTGTTTGCATTACCATTGATTCTAACAAATTAGGTGTGTAATTTACCAATCTGCATTTTTATCTAATCCTCTCTGTGCCTTTATATTCGTAAACAAAAAAATGTCACATAAGATGTAAACGTTAATATATACGCATGAGCATGCTACATTTTGTCAAATTAATCAAAATTTGATGGGACTTTCGACATTTAAATCAAGTTTACATCGATTGGGGAAAATATGGGAAAAATTTTTTAACAGAAATCGATAGAAGACATTCCAAACTTTCATTTTATTACAGTTAGCGAGTGTAGCACGCTGTAGCACACAAACTTTTTGTCCATCGAAGTTAGAAAAGGTAGCATTTATGAAGTACCATTTTCGCTGGCCTATATTTTTTTTAATATTTGGTCGATTGCACTGATTTTTTCTTTAATTAGTCAAGGAAGTGCTATATTTTCTTTCAAACTCACAACAGGGACAATATAGATATAAGTTATAAGGAAAGTTTATAACTGAAGTTAGCAAAAATTTCAAGCAGTTTTTGTTGAATAAAATTTTTCTGATTTCTGATACCATTATTTTGTAAAATAAATCAATTTTTTCCAAAGTACTCATGAATTGTTCATATTTGGACATTTTTTTATAAAACTACGTCATTAGAATCTGAAAATTAGGTATTGAAAAAAATGAATTTTTTCCGCGGCTGAACCACTGTGCATTTGTTTTGCATTGTTTATTTTCTTATTACGCGGAACAATTTTACAATTTTTATGTAGGTATATTTCTAGAGCAACATGGTTGATGTTAGCACATTTGAATTGTATTAAATTAACATTCAGATAATTAAGAATCGAAATTTAAAATTATTTATTGTTTGAGTTAGATTTTGACAGAGATACATACACACATATATAAACAAATATTGTATCCCTGCAGGGAACTCAATAACAAGTGAGCAAAATTTCTAGTTCCGAACTACCGAAAAGGTGTCAAAAGGGAAGTAGATCAATTGTAGTTAGACCCTTACCAGTTCAGGAGGAGTGAATTGAGTGACCATTATAAGACACACTTTGATTTGTATGCAATTTCGAAGTGACAAAAATTCTATGAAAATTTTTCGTTCGTTCAGTTTCCGTCGGCTTTGTATATTTCTGCAATTCTCAGATGTTTAGTGAAACGTTTCATATAAAGAGTTTTCTATTTGCATCTTAATTTGTATGAAATGAAATGTTCCCCTAATTATGCTTTCCCGATCCCTCAGGCTTATTTTTAATTTTTTTTATTTTATTACTTTTTAAATATTACTGTAAATTTTATTAAATAAGGCACATGCGTTAGCCAGTCGGCCATCGCGCCACTTGCATGAAGTGTGTCAAAGTCTGCACTTAAGAGGCAGATGTAAAACTGTAGAATTTGTAGGTACTTGTAGCTAGTTCAGAACTATCGAAATGGTGCCAATAAACGAACTAGTGTAAACTATAGAATTTAGTACTAGTTTGGAACTATCGAAAATGTAGTGCAGAGGGTGACAATTGACACCGCCTTGGACATCGCCGTGTTAAATTCGCCAGTTGATAACATGCAAAAGAGGTTTAGCTCGCACTAGTAGTGTCGAAAAATGCACTAGAAGCGACCTAGTTCGGAACTAGAGATTTTCCCTACAGGGATGCTATAACTAAGATGGCTCAAGATGCATGTCTATACTAATTATATAAAATTGATTGTATGGAAAATGTATGTAACGCGATAACCCAAAAAGTACTGGACCGATTTTAATAATTCTTTTTTTAAAATGTCACAAATGGTAAATTCTCGACAACCATATACTTTTTTTTGCGCATTTCTGAGACTTTAATACCTTTTTCACGGGTTTAAATTTCGAAAAACTCAAAAAAGCGCAAGTATAGACAGATTCGTTTGGTCATTTGCCGGGTTCAGTGGAGGCGTCGCAGTCGTGCCAGGCAGCGCAGCGCAGACGACCCATATGTTTGTTTTTGCACGGTTTGTTGTTTGTCTCGGTGGCAATCAAAAACCTGTTTACACATGCATATTATGGTATAATTCAAGAACGCCTGCACCTACACGTGCGATATTGGTATCAAATGAAAGGTTTTGAGCAGGACTTGAACATAGAGTTATTTTCATTGTGCTGCCTAGACATCCTCCCCAGTCTGGGTAAGAATGTGGACCCAGATGACTCCGGAATGTTTTTGAACGATATTGGTATGAAATAAAAGGTATTGAGCAGGGCTTTAACACAGACCAATTTTCATTGTGATTTCCATGCCGGGTCTCCTGATTTGGGTCAAAAGGTGGATCTGGATGACGTCGGGATGTGTCTGAGCGATATTGGTATCGAATAAAAGGTCTTGATCTGGACTTCAATATAGAGCTATTTTAATAGTAATGCCTAGGCCGGGTCTCCAGATAAGGGTCAACAGGTGGACCGGATGACCCGGAATGTTTCGGAGCAATATTGGTATGAAATGAAAGGTTTTCAACCAGGCTTTTACGTGGAGTTCTATTCATAATGATTCCTAGGCCGAGTCCCAAGATATCGGTCAAAATGCGGACCCGGATGTTCTTGAGTGATATTGGTATTAAATGAAAAGTGTTGGGAACGGCTTCAATATAGAGCTGTAGTGATGGCTAGACAAGGTCATTAAGTGGACCCAGATAACCCCGGAATAACTTAACTTAGCTTGGGTTGACTTGGCTTTACTTGACTTGACTTGACTTGACTTGACCTGACCTGACTTGACCTGACTTGACTTGACTTGGCTTGACTTAACTTTGGTTAACTATTATTCCTCATTGCGAAGCAACGGGTATTTGCTAGTTATTTATAAAGCAAGTAGTGCTTACTTTTTCTAATCTACAAAAAAAAACCTTTGAATCTGTAATGTATCTACTATCTATGGTTTACCTTTCTTTATGCAAACTTCTATCTCTATAACACTGTGCAACAGCACTTTTGGTGGTGGAATCATTTCCACACACAGCGGAAGACCCCCAACCGGTTTGCTCCCGGAGGCAAACATTTTTTTATTGCCATTTAAAATTTGCAAAATTTCCCCCGAGTGATTTTATATAAATGATAAAATGGCTTAAAATCATATCGTATAGAAATATGTTGTTAGGATGCACACAATAATATTGAACCCACTTTAATTTCGTAGAATACTTTAACCCTCTATCACCTCCATGAAGAGTTGGTTTTGACCACTTTTTTATATTGTCCGAGAAAAATTGTCTTTTGAAGGTCGTTAGAGGGCTAAAATGTTCTAGGAAATTATTCGCCATAAAATATCACTCCGACGAAATTTCGCAAATTAAAAATGGCAATAAAAAAAGAATTTACCTCAGTGAGTAAAACGCTTTGGGAGTTCTGCTATATACGAAAGACCACTGTTGTGTGCGGGAATTATTCCGCCCCCGGACAACAGCCCTCAATTTGTCTCACACTCTTATTTCCGCACTTATTTCCTTTGCCCTTTTTTCTGTGTCCTTTAAAAACATAAAGTAGGTATCTATCTATTGTTTTTTTTTTTGTTTGGGCACTGTCCATTTTGCCGAAATCATTCAGCACAATTTTGTTGCACCACAATTCCGTTGCTATTGAATAAGTACGATTTGTGGCTACGAACCAGTAATAAGTGTCAAGTGCACTCGCTGGAAGCTTAAATGGTAATAAATGGGTCAAAATTTATGATAAAGTGAGCACATTTACATACATACATACATTTATTAAATCGTAAAGTGCCAGATACATACACACAAGCTGCTTTTTTGAAAAATGACCGCAACACGAAAATATGTATGTATGTATTTCTATAGCAACACGCTAAAAGTTTTAAGAATGAACCGCCAAATAATATACCACAGTGGATTTTGGTACATATTTGTGTATGTGTAGGTTTTGTATGACCATATCTCTAAGTAGGAGTGACTCCCATATGCGCTCTCTTCCACTTGTTCGTATCGAACCATCATACTTCTTATATTTACCCTCCAGATTTTTTAAAAGCTATGGCCGCTTATCATTTGTTATCTATCAACATTTTATTTATTTTTTGGTGAAGTTCATCAAATAGGAAAGTTTTGAAAAAAATTTCTTTCTATTCTTGATGGTGTGCTTTTAACACATTTTCGCAAATTTGACAGTTGACAGCCGAAAATTGCGAAATCACACTAATGGAGCCAACAGTCATCAACGAGCTTACCGCCCGCATCGAGCACCCGTAAACATAACGAGTTGAACGAATTTCATGCCCGCATGACAACACAAAAATCAGCTGTTTTCTATTTTGAACAGCCGTGTGAATGTTGCCGTATTTGAAATAATGGGAAAACACAGAAATTTCGCATTAAATACCCAAACTTAGTACCGATATTTATTTTCAATTTAAATTTTTTAATTTTAAGAAAAAAGCGACGTTGGCGAAAATTTTTAATAAAAAACTGCGCGATTTTGTATTCCAAGCTTTGTCAATTATCTAGTTTAGGTGAAAAATGGTAAATTTTCAAGAAGTGGGGTGTCAATCGACGTGTTTTGATCACAATAAAAAAACTGTTAACAAAAGACGGCGGGGTAAAAATGGTTTTTTGAGTGGTCTGGTCCTGTCCCTCCTCAGGAGTCAGAGTTGCATTTCTGATGCATTTTGTAATTTTCTTGTTGAAAAGTGAAAAATGAGTAAAAGAAAATACACTTTTTTGGCAATACGCAATTTTTATTTCGTGCTTACACAAACAATTTTCTAAAAGCTGCCTTTGTAGCAATTTTGTTTGCTTGTGTGGATTTTATGACGGAAAATATCAGTTTTTCACTACCCACTGGCCCGCTATCCGTGGACCCGTTCAAAAATGGTAAAAAATGATAATTTTGAAATAAAAATTGCTTTTATTTATCGTAAATTACTCGTTACTTTTCTTTTCATTGCCTAATTTCTCATTTATTTGAAAAAATACGCTATCCATTTCCTATGTATCAGGGATATGAAATGACTATTATTTCATTCAACAATTTAAATTTTTCAAATATAACATCAATTATGCAACTTTCTTATTTCATCCTGTGCGAAGTTATGCTCAAAAAAAATAAACAGAAAAAAGTTATAACTGGATAATCTCGATTTTAAGTTTATTTGAAACTAAAATAAATGTATTAAAAATGGTTTCATGTGAATTAATAAAATATACATAAATGATAATTATTTTAAATAAATGAGCTAAACAATTATCTAATAACTCATATTTCGCTTAAGTAAACTGTTAAGCTGTTTTCCCTATGAACAAAGATATATTCCATTACATTTTACACTCGCATTGATTTCGTTTAATAATACAATGAAAAATACCGTTTAAATGTTTTAGTTGCTAAAAAAATTCGTTCGGCAATACCGCGTTGAGCAAAAGCAAAAAATGAGGAAAAATCAAAACTCGTTTGATTTCTCCAGTGCGGGCGGCTATGGCGTTTATGTCAGCGTCGGTGAGATTTCGTTTACATGCAACTCCCATAAGATAGATCGTGTCAGCTGACACGGGTATGTGCGGGCGTTGATGACTGTTGGAAGCTTTAGGGCCAAGCCAAGCATTTACTTCTAGAGGTTTTGTAAATAGACGAACAGTTTTTGTGTGTGAATTTGAAATAAATACATACATACATACATATATCCCACTAAGAAAATTGTATGCTTTCCTCCTCGCAAAATAACTTTCACTCTAAGTACAAATCTGCAAAAATATAAATACATATATAAATATATTTTCAGACAAAAATCATTTTTGAAATCAGTATTAACTCAATATAAAAGCGTGTCATGCTATTTGCGTTTATAGAGCGCTCCTCAGGGAGCATGGCGGTACTTTCGGACTGGCCAAATGTCGAGCAAAACATGTTTACCATTTATGTACGTTGCTTTCCCTAGGAGACCGAGTGCTGTGCACATGGCTAACGAGAAAATAAAACGGCACTGGGGCGCTTATCACATCACACACAACTGTTTGAAAAGCAAATACTCGTAAGTCATTCATCTTCCTATCGCAAGTGTTAAAAGCGCCTCTATTTTATGTTCATCATTTGAGTGCTTTAGATATTATTCTACTGGGACGGTAGTATCTACATGTTTAATCGGTAGTCATGCCAAATTCTTTGTAACACTCTCCGAAAGAGCTTCTGAGCGGCCTTACAACTTTACTTCAATCACAGCCACCAGCACGCACTTGATATAGATAACCTACAAAAAAAAAAAAAAAGAAATGTGTGCTAAAAAGTTTTTCTTCTTCTATCGGATAACAGAAAAGTCTTTGTTAACAGTTGACCGATTTTCTTTTCAAATTTCTCGCCCAAACTATTTTCCGCTCATGGCTATTTGCCGGCTGCCTTCATTGATTTCCGCAATTGTGTGCATGTCCGGCAGCAACACTCTTTACTTTTTGATTTTTTTACATTGAAGATAAGCAACCTGACTCTAATAATGAAAGTGGCTCATAGGTGAGGTGCTATAAAGCAAACGGCAATAAAGCAAATTTGTGTTATTGTGCTCCGATTGAGAAATAACATCAATTTGCTTTATCGCACATGGCCTTAAACAATAATAACAAATTTTTAAAATGGCAATAAAGCCAAATTGTTCATTTGACGACCCTATTTACTGATTCCTCATTTTGATGTGCATTCTTCGATCGCGATTTGTAATTTCAAATTTGCATTTATTTAAATTATTTGTTATGCCACAGACGAAAATTTGTATGTACTAAATATTATTATATGTACGTTACAAATGAAAAGAAAAATTAATATGAATGCCTATGTAAATACCTTTTATCAAAAATAAATATTGATGTAAGTACATATGTATGTGGAATAAAGATATAATTTGCCTGCAATCTTTTCAGTTAACAATTAAAGTAAATGATAGCGCGATTTTTAATTCCAAATTTTCAGCTGCGGCGCTTTTGTTTTATTAAACAAAAAAAAAAAACAACGAAGGGACAGCGGCGAATACGGATCAAAAGGAGAATGAGTAAATAAGGTGGTGAACCGCTTCAGGCCTAACAGGGATGAAAAAGTGAAATAAGACCAATTTTGCGTTATAACCAAGCTCTGTTTGAAATAAGGCAAAAACAAAAAATTGGTGTTATTTCCGATTCGGTAGTGAATTGGAGCAAAGTTTGCTTTATTGCCGTTTGCCATTACAACATTATAGAACCCCTCCCCACCCCTTTTACTTCGTGTAATATCGATATGTATGAGGGTGCTCATACGCATTTACATATCGTCGCTGCGCCAACAAAAACAGCTATACGTTTTTCAGCAACTTTTCAGGAGAGCAAAAAAACCATTTTCTGGTGATCCTAGAGAATATTTTTTCTAGTTTGAATTGTTAACTAATGACTAACTACACATATGTAATAGACTTATGCAATTTTTTTTTACTTTTTTTGACCAACCACTTCGCATGAAGCATTTGCGCCGTTTTACAGCACATAGCTCTTTTTGCAAATTGTTTAAATTTGCTAGTGGGGTTAAGAAATCGTGAAAGATGTGTATACAATTCTTCGCTAGGGTCCGATGCAATTAGCGATAGCTTGGAAATGCATTATTTAATTGACCAGTGCCCCTCCTATTTTGGAAATTGGTCACATACGCTTTTTTAAAATAATTTTTTTTTACACAAAAATAACCTGAAATAAAAAAACAATTATACGAAAATAGATGTATAACTGATTTTACAGAGCATTTCTACTACTGAGAGCATATAGCTGTGTTTGATAACTTCTAACCAAAGAAGGATATCAGAAAACGGGAAATGCAGAAATGTGGCTAGCGGATAGCGCTAAATAAATATGTAATAAAAAAAAATCGAAAAAAAAAAACATATAACTGAATTTGTTGGCGCAGCGACGATATGTGCTTTTTCGATTTGGTTTTATTTCTAGCTGCTGACATTTATAAATTTTTCGTTTTTTTTTTTAATTTTCTTTTCTCATTTTCAAAACATAAACAAAATTAATAGGGGTATTCGCTATCCATAGCATAACCCTAGCACGTAGCACGGATTGCAAAGTTTTACAACGCACAACAACAAAATACAGGCGAACAGAAATATGCTAGACCTCAAAAATATGCTACAGCAAAACCTATGTATATTTATTTGCTATGAAGTGTAGGAAATTAATTGCGACCCTGCGTCAGCTGACATTTGCCAATTGCTAATTTCAATTTCAATTTAAGCGTCCAAATTTTGCTTGAAATGTTATGTTTTGTGTGTATTTATTAAATTTACTAAAATAAAATGATTTATTTATTAAAAAGTGAGTGATGAATGCGTCCGCTTGGCAAAAAAGAAAGGCTGCTTCTTAAAATTTCCTACGACTGTGCAATAGGGTGCTCTCTATGTGTAGCACTTTTTGGTCTAGGATATTTGCAATCCGTGCTATATTGCTATCGTGCTATGGATAGCGAATACCCCTAATGTGTATGCATTTAGCATATCAAGTACTCAAGTTGATTACATTTGTGCTTGGTTAAAAATATCTTAGTTTAACTTAAATCACATTGGTAGCTCTCTTCCAGTTGAATTTTCATTTTTTTTTTGTACAAATAAGTCGTACTTAAGTATGTACAATGCATGTATGTATGTATTTCCCGCTCCACCTCCACTTGCTATACATTTCCAATTGTAAATATGTACTTTGATTTTATTTTATTATGCTTACACACATAAAAACAATGATATTTTTTATTGTTGTTTAAAAGTTGTTGCCATTCTCAATTTCCCTTTGCTAGTATTTTGTTGGTTATTTATACTTAAGTAATATTATTGTTTTTTGACAACAATTTAATTGAGTCATAAATTTTGTAAAGTGAAAATGAAATGAAAATACTTTATTATTGAGCTCTCAAGACCATTTTTTTTTTTTTTTTTTTTTTTAAGGAAAAATTGGTATGAAAGATTAATACTTGTTTGGTAGAAGTTATAGATCCATTTCGGAGACCACCACATCTCTTCATCAGACTTCTTTTTAACATTTTTTTTTTTTTTTTTATTCATTGGCGTCCGCCGAGATCGAACCTCGGATTTTCCGGTTGGAAGTCTAATGGCATCACCATTAGGCTACCGCCGCCTTGCATTTTGCTTGTATTAATTTTTCTTTTAATTTTTTCCTTTTTTTTTTTATTTTTTTTTTTTTTTACAACCTACCATCCAGCAACAGTGACCTTGCCGACGTTATCGGTATTTGTCACTTGTATGTTGGTGTGGTTGTGTGTTTGTTTGGTTTGTACAAATTCTATTTTAAGCACAAGCAATGCTTTGCACTAATTAGTAGAGTTTGTTTGTCGGCTGGCTCATCCGATTAAATTTTACTTTTTGGTTTTTGGTCGTTTTTATTTTGATAACTACTTTATTATTGAGCTCTCAAGACCATTTTTTTTTTTTTTTTTTTTTTTTTTTTTTTTTTAAGGAAAAATTGGTATGAAAGATTAATACTTGTTTGGTAGAAGTTATAGATCCATTTCGGAGACCACCACATCTCTTCATCAGACTTCTTTTTAACATTTTTTTTTTTTTTTTTTTATTCATTGGCGTCCGCCGAGATCGAACCTCGGATTTTCCGGTTGGAAGTCTAATGGCATCACCATTAGGCTACCGCCGCCTTGCATTTTGCTTGTATTAATTTTTCTTTTAATTTTTTCCTTTTTTTTTTTATTTTTTTTTTTTTTTACAACCTACCATCCAGCAACAGTGACCTTGCCGACGTTATCGGTATTTGTCACTTGTATGTTGGTGTGGTTGTGTGTTTGTTTGGTTTGTACAAATTCTATTTTAAGCACAAGCAATGCTTTGCACTAATTAGTAGAGTTTGTTTGTCGGCTGGCTCATCCGATTAAATTTTACTTTTTGGTTTTTGGTCGTTTTTATTTTGATAACTACTTTATTATTGAGCTCTCAAGACCATTTTTTTTTTTTTATACTCAGCTGTACTAGTACACAGAGTATTATAATTTTGATTTCATAACGGTGGATTGTAACATAATGAAATAATCGAGATAGATATGGACTTATATATATCAAAATGATCAGGGTGAAAAGAGAAATCGATTGAGCCATGTCCGTCCGTCCGTCCGTCCGTCCGTCCGTCCGTCCGTCCGTACGCACGATAACTCGCGTAAAAATTGAGATATTTTGATGAAATTTGAAATGCAAGTTGGTATCGAGACTGGGACGGTTGGTATTGAAAATGGGCGAAATCGGACCATGACTACGCCCACTTTTCCTATATAGAAAAAATCGGAAATTTGGTATCTCAGCCACTAATATAGCTAGAGTGATAAAATTTTACCCACGTATTGAGCTCAGGCCGTTATGAAGAAATTTGATTAAGTTTTGGAAAATGGGCGGTGCCACGCCCACTTATTAAGGGTCAAACATTGAAAGTTTTATATGTCATAACTCAGAAACCGTTGAAGATATATCGATGAAATTTGGTATGCGTAATTTGCTTACCTAGACAAATGTTTTGGCGAAAAATTATCAAAATCGGTTGACGGCCACGCCCACTTTGATATATGGGAACTATAAAGGGGCCTAATAAAAACATTTTAAGCGATATCTCTGTCAAATATAAAGATCTATCACTGAATTTTTGTGGCAGGAGTCCAACTACGGACATAAAACAAAAAGTACAAAAATTTTGGAAAATGGGCGGTGCCACGCCCACTTATTAAGGGGCAAACATTGAAAGTTTTATATGTCATAACTCAGAAACCGTTGAAGATATATCGATGAAATTTGTTTTGCGTAATTTGCTTACTTAGACAAATGTTTTGGCGAAAAATTATCAAAATCGGTTGACGGCCACGCCCACTTTTATATATGGGAACTATAAAGGGGCCTAATAAAAACATTTTAAGCGATATCTCTGTCAAATATAAAGATCTATCACTGAAATTTTGTGGCAGGAGACCAACTAGGGACATAAAACAAAAAATATAAAAATTTTGGAAAATGGGCGGTGCCACGCCCACTTATTAAGGGGCAAATATTGAAAGTTTTATAAGCCATAACTCATAAACCGTTAAAGATATATCGATGAAATTTGGTACGCGTGATATATTTACTTAGCCAAATGTGTGGACGAAAGATTTCCAAAATCGGTTGACGACCACGCCCACTTTTATATATGGGTTTTATAAAGTGACCTAATAAAAACATTTTAAGCGATCTCTCTGTCAAATATAAAGATCTATCACTGAAATTTTGTGACATGAGTTCTACAATAGACCGGAAACAAAATATAAAAAAGTTTGGAAAATGGGCGTGGCACCGCCTCTTTTTATACAAAGGAATCTACGTGCCTATTACTCGACAAATAACTGAGATATTATGACGAAACTTGGTTTATACACTTTTATAACATGTGTTAATAGACACGCAAAAATGTATTGAAATCGGTTTATGACCACGCCTACTTTTTAACAAAGATATTTCTGGAACACCCTTTTGGAATTTGTAACGTGAAGTTTTTGTAACTAAAAGTCATAGAGGGATGCAATTTTGCACTAACAATAATATTTATATGCTTATTTGGATGATTGATACAAATTTTGAAAATGGGCGTGGCTGCGCCCTGTTTATGCAGCACTTGTGTCATATAAAATACACCCTATATCGAACAAACGCAAACAAACAATGAAAGCATACAGCTGAGTATCTAATGTTCGATTCCACTCGAACTTAGGCTTCCTTACTTGTTTTTTTTTTTTTTTTTTTTAAGGAAAAATTGGTATGAAAGATTAATACTTGTTTGGTAGAAGTTATAGATCCATTTCGGAGACCACCACATCTCTTCATCAGACTTCTTTTTAACAAACAAACTCTACTAATTAGTGCAAAGCATTGCTTGTGCTTAAAATAGAATTTGTACAAACCAAACAAACACACAACCACACCAACATACAAGTGACAAATACCGATAACGTCGGCAAGGTCACTGTTGCTGGATGGTAGGTTGTAAAAAAAAAAAAAAATTAAAAAAAAAAGGAAAAAATTAAAAGAAAAATTAATACAAGCAAAATGCAAGGCGGCGGTAGCCTAATGGTGATGCCATTAGACTTCCAACCGGAAAATCCGAGGTTCGATCTCGGCGGACGCCAATGAATAAAAAAAAAAAAATGTTAAAAAGAAGTCTGATGAAGAGATGTGGTGGTCTCCGAAATGGATCTATAACTTCTACCAAACAAGTATTAATCTTTCATACCAATTTTTCCTTAAAAAAAAAAAAAAAAAAAAAAAAAAAAAAAAATGGTCTTGAGAGCTCAATAATAAAGTAGTTATCAAAATAAAAACGACCAAAAACCAAAAAGTGAAATGAAAATATTTAATATCAATACTTTGTTCTTACTTTGGCGCAAAAATATGATATGTAGGTATATTGTACATATGTACATATTTGTGGTGTGTGTTTTACAAAATTTTGTCTGGGTCAAATAAGTTGGACATTGAAGTTTATTTTACATGGAAATCGGTATTGTTGTGTATATTTCGATGACTTTTTAAGCTTTACGTTTGACATCATAATTAATGCATATGGCAATAAATTGTAGTTTAATATTAGATACTTAACGTTTGACATATCAATGTGTATTTGAAAAGAAAAACTCCATTACAATATAGTAAATATTCGCAAAAACTCTTTCTTGTTCCTTGACAAATATGTATTTAGAACAATTAGTGTGTTACTTCATAAGCTCAAACTAAAATAAACAAAGGAAAGTCTTCGAAGACTGAGCACACTACAAATACGACAAATTAATCCTTTAAAATTCGATTTCACATGCATACATAGCTGATTGCTCTTTTCTGCCAAGTGCATGTAAACTGCAATGCAAACTTGGCTTTTTCACACATTTCCTTTTCCGGCTGATTCTCGGTAAAAGAGATGTTACAAATCTGCACAATCCATATGTACAAAAAACAAAAAAAAAAACAAGTAAGGAAGCCTAAGTTCGAGTGGAATCGATCATTAGATACACAGCTGTATGCTTTCATTGTTTGTTTGCGTTTGATGGAAACACGGTGTACTTTATATAAAGCGAGTGCTGCATAAAGTGGGCGTAGCCACGCCCATTTTCTAAATTTTTATCAGTCATCCAACTAAGCATATCAATATTATTCTTTGTGCAAAAATTAATTCCTTTATGACTTCTAGTTACAAAGATGTCACGTTACAAATTCCCAAAGGGTATTCCAGAAATATCTGTTAAAAAGTAGGCGTGGTCATAAACCGATTTCAATAAATTTTTGCGTGTCTATTAACACAAGTTATAAAAGTGTATAAACCAAGTTTCGTCATAATATCTCAATTATTTGTCGAGTTAAAGGCTAATAAATCTCCTTTGTCCAAAAGGAGGCGGTGCCACGCCCATTTTCCAAAATTTGTCTATTTTATGTTTCCGGTCTATTGTGGAACTCATGTCACAAAATTTCAATGAATTATCTTTATACTTGACAAAGATATCGCTTACAATGTTTTTATTAGGCCACTTTATAATACACATATATAAAAGTGGGCGTGGTCGTCAACCGATTTTGGTAATTTTTCGTCCACACATTTGCCTAAGTAAATATATCATGCGTACCAAATTTCATCGATATATCTTCAACGGTTTCTGAGTTATGACTCATAAAACTTTCAATGTTTGCCCCTTAATAAGTGGGCGTGGCTCCGCCCATTTTCCAAAATTTTTGTGGTTTTCGTTTTATGTTCATAGTTGGACTCATGCCACAAAATTTCAGTGGTAGATCTTTATATTTGACAGAGATATCGCTTAAAATGTTTTTATTAGGTCACTTTATAATACACATATATAAAAGTGGGCGTGGCCGTCAACCGATTTTGACAATTTTCCGTCAAAACATTTGCCTAAGTAAGTAAATCACGAGTACCAAACTTCATCGATATATCTTCAATGGTTTCTGAGTTTTTACAAATAAAACTTTCAAGGTTTGACCCTTAATAAGTGGGCGTGGCACCGCCCATTTTCCAAAATTTCATAAAATTTCTTGATAGGGGCCTGAGCTCCACACGTGGGTAAAATTTTATCGCTCCAGCTATATTAGGGACTGAGATACCAAATTTCCGATTTTTTCTATATAGGAAAAGTGGGCGTGGTCATGGTCCGATTTCGCCCATTTTCAATACCAACCGTCCCAGTCTCGATACCAACTTGCATTCCAAATTTCATCAAAATATCTCAATTTTTGCGCGAGTTAGAGTGTTTACAGACGGACGGACGGACATGGCTCAATCGATTTCTCTTTTCACCATGATCATTTTGATATATATAAGTCTATATCTATCTCGATTATTTCATTCTGTTACAATCCGCCGTTATGAGATTAAAACTATAATACTCTGTGTACTAGTACAGCTGAGTATAAAAAAGAAATACGATAGACAAAAACATATGCCTGCATTCGACTACGCAAAGCCTAAGTAGAACAAACGACCAAACTAAACGAAGGCTTTCTTTTGCACAAATCACAACAAAAACAAAACAACAAGTAGCTAGGTACATGCTATCATTGGAGATTTTCGGAGAAATCCGCAGCTAAGCTCCCTCAATAACAATTCAAAAAACTCTAACAAGCAATCCAATTTCCACTTCAATAACAGCGATACTGTCAGATTCTATACCTACTCATACTCGTAGTACCTACAAGTGGAAAAGTGGTGTAGCCTGTGACCAAACAACATGCATGGCGTTGCATACAAATATCTATTCTGCTGCTGTTGTTATTGTTGTTGCTTTGTGTATTATTGTAGGTTGGCAATGCTTTTTGTTAAGTAACTGAAAGTAAACCACAACGGAAGCCGCCTTTTGCAACTTTTATTTTGCATCTGCCTCCTCCATCTCTTTCTTTGCCTATGTCTGTTACAGTTGTTTGCTGTTTTTGCTGTTGTTGTTGTGCACTCGCTGCAGGCAATCTGACCGTACTCAAAAAGTGCTTTAGCTTAAGAAAAGTTAGTACATTCAGATCGTTAGTTAAATCACTTTTGGTTGAATAGAAGTCAAATGCGGCTAAGTCACAAGACGCTGCTTGCTTTTGTACGAGTATTTGTTTGTTGAATATACCCTCATAGCATTTGGAAGATTGTTTTATGAAAACTGAATATACCGAGCCTTTCTCGATCCCCTTTCATGATCAAAAACTGATTAATTACCTCTGCGATTAGAATAAGACTCGAAAACGAGTCAGACCAGCGATTGAAAAGTGATTTTATTTTTTATCATCTAAAAATCACCTAGCTGAGTCTTTTTCGATCCCGTTTGCTGATTAAAAAAATAATTTATCGCAAATTGATCATGTTAAATGTCGAAATGTGATCGATTACTTTGCTTTTTTAGAAAAAAAAAGAAATATTCCTTAGCAAGCCTAGTACATAAAGCTATTATTTTGCCAAAAAAAAAATTCATAGAATTTTATATTCGATTTCATTATTGATGGTTCCGAATGTGATAGAGCAGGAACATATGGATGCATGTCTTCCGTGTTGCCGTATATGAGGGTGCCAAAATGCGCATATGCATTTTCATAGGAATTCATTTATGGATTGAAATTTTTAGATCTTAAACTCCTTATTTGCTTAATATTATTGTAGGCTAAAAATCTGTTTCAAAAGTTCCAACCAACATGTGGACTGAGGGTGACCGTGAAAGTTCTTTTTGCGATATTGGTAAAGGTAAGGCTAAAGAATATATAGAATATGTAAGATGATAGAAGACGGGAAAGAAAAGCGGTTGTAAACTGACCCAAAAATGATAGGAAAATGAGTAGAAAAGTATTAGAAAATGATTAGAAATTGATCAGAAAGTTACTGAAAAACGACCCGAAAAAGATTCGAAAATGACCAGAAAAACGATTGGAAAATGACTCAAAAAAGATTGGAAAGCCAATCGAAAATTATCAGAAAAACGAAGAAAAATGACCCCAAAAAGATTCAAATACGATCAGAAAACGATTCAAAAATGACCAAAATAAGATATTGAAAAAAATAAAATTGAAAGAGACTCGAAAATGATAAAAATATGATTAAAATAAGACTCGAAAACGACTCCCCAAGAAGAGTTGGACGTGGGGTACCATTTTCTACAGACGAGAGGCTCTTTTATGATCAGAAAATGAGCGCATTTTCCTTTATTTTAAACGTGCATAGGGATCGAAAAAGGCTGGAATATGATCAAAAAATTCATAAACTGCTATGTGGGTACATACATATGTATCTGTGAAGACGAACGGTGCTTGAGATGTGCATCTGTATTTTAGCGACGCACACTGGGGCCACTTATATATATGAGAACGCTCAAAATTCTGAAATCAACTTTTTTACATCAGAATCGCTTTATCTGCACTAAAGCAGTTAATCTATAGCATCTTAACATATTGAACGTCATGAGTTAACCCGTTGGTGACCTATGTTTTTTATTTTATGTATTGTGGAACGATCCTCCGTCATCCCTTGTCAAGTTTGGTTTGGAGACAAACCGGTTTCGGCGCCATCTTCCTACCCTGTCGGAAAAACAAGCAACCAAAACGTATTTTTTGTTTTAGTTTCGAGTTTAATTTTCTTGTATCAGAATCGGTATATCGATACTAAAATAGTAAATCCCAAGAATTTTAACCCCTTAACGACCACGCATTAACCCATTTTTAACCAAATTTTTTCACTTAATTCTTAGATCAAAATATTTAAATCATATTAGTTGTATCTACACTAAAACCAGTAATCATTGGAATCTTAACCCATTAATGGTCATGAATTAACCCATTGGTGATCAGTTTTTTTTTAAGATCTGTAAACAAATTATTTAAATCTCAATTAGTATGTCTGTGGTATGGTGGTCGCTGTGGTGCAGTGTGTAGAGTGCTCGCCTACTATGCCAGAGGTCTCGAGTTCAAACCCCAGTCCGAGGAAACACCAAAAAAAATTTTCTAATTAGTAAAAATCCAATTATTGGGTTTTTTAAGAGCAGCGGTCACCTCTCGGCAGTGGGCGGCATACCCGCCGAGAGTATTTCTGCGATGAAAAAGGTTCTCACAAAAATGCATTCGCCGTTCGGAGCCGGCATTAAACTGTAGGTCCACACAATTACCTTAACCCGGGTAAGTACAATTTTAACATCTTTAAACTTATTACGCTTAAAGTACAAAAATGAGCAGAGCTTAAACTCCTTCAGTGCCAATTTCACATAAGTATGTGTAGTTTTTTCGACTTTTTAACTTACATACATACAAATGTACAAATTTATGTATGTAGTTTGTGTGCGAAATTTTGCAACTTTCAATACGTTGGGCTTGTTTCCTCGTAATGTAAAAGCAACGCTCTGCAACTCGCATCCACTTGCCCCAAACAAAAATCGCCGCCAGCGAAATTAAAATACTGAAAAGCAGGGATCGTAACGATTATGACTTTTATCGAAAACGTCAAAAAATAACTATTAAATTTTGACTTTTATTTTTTACGTCAGAAAATAACGATTAAACTTTGATTTTTATTTTTTACGTCAGAAAATAACGATTAAACTTTGATTTTTATTTTTTACGTCAAAAATAAAAATCAAAATGGCGTAGATCAATGAATATTGGTATCTGGGTCATATTTGGTATATAGGTCGATGCGTATACCAATACGGAAGAGAATGCGAATACCGAATATCGAATACGAATACCAAGTACCGAGAACCGAATATGCATACGAATATGCATATGAATATGTATGAACATGAGTATGAAAAGTGTGTGAAGGGGAATACGGTTACCAGTATGAACACGTACATATACCGAATACCGACCACGAATACTGCATATCGAAACGAATACGTATAGCGAATTCGAGACCCGAATTCAAATATCGAACACCGAGTACCGAATATTAATATGAAAAGTAGGAGGATGCGAATACAATGTGATGTCATGATGTGATGTGATGTCATGATGTGATGTGAAGTCATGATGTGATGTCATGATGTAATGTCATGATGTGATGTCATGATGTGATGTGATGTCATGATGTGATGTGAAGTCATGATGTGATGTCGTGATGTGATGTCATGATGTGATGTCATGATATGATGTGATTATGTGATGTCATGATACATATGAATATGTATGCATTCACCTACTTTTCAGATTAATATTCGGTACTGGTCAGTATTTGAATTCGTGACTCGAAGTCGCTATACGTATTCGTTTCGATATGCAGTATTCGTGGTTGGTATTCGGTATACATATGTACGTGTTCATACTGGTATCCATATTCCCCTTAACACACTTTTCATACTCATATTCATACATATTCATATGCATATTCGTATGCATATTCGGTTCTCGGTACTCGGTATTCGTATTCGATATTCAGTATTCGCATTCGCTTCCGTATTGGTATACGCATCGACCTATATACCAAATATGACCCAGATTCCAATATTCATTGATCTACGCCATTTTGATTTTTATTTTTGACGTAAAAAATAAAAATCAAAGTTTAATCGTTATTTTCTGACGTAAAAAATAAAAATAAAAGTTTAATCGTTATTTTTTGATTTTTTCGATAAAAGTCAAAAAAATAAAAATCACATCGGATTGACCATCTGTGGCCCACGAGCATCACAATGGTATATATAAATGTTAAAAACCCTTTAACCCTTTCCCTTTGACTTTTTGAGTTGAAATTTCAAAAATAACAATTATTTTCCATCCCTGCTGAAAAGAAAGGCTAAGAAGATGAAGATACTCGTACATATAAGTAGATGTACATACATATATATGCGTGTATGTATGCAAGTGTAGCGGCTATTGGAAGTGTTAGCGGCAGCTCCAAAAATGGTTGAAGTTTCCAACAAGTTGAATAAAATATATAGTCCGGTTAAGTTTATCCGCCTGCCAGCTTAAGTTGGAGTGAGTGCGTGCAGCTGTTTTGAATTAAGGAAGTGTTTTGGGTGAAATTCTTATTAAATTTTTTTCTTACAGCAGCAAATATGCACATCCATATTGGTTTAAGCACACACTCCAATTCTCACTTTGCAAATTTTTATTTAAAACGTCTTTATTAAAAATTATAATAAGCAATTGACTCTTCAACTTTATTATTTATATGAGACAAATGACCTTACATAGACTTTATTAAATTCTGTAGATCCTGACAAGCTTCTTCGGCGGCCAACTTGAGCTCTTGATGAGTTTTTTATACTCAGCTGTACTAGTACACAGAGTATTATAGTTTTAATCACATAACGGTGGATTGTAACAGAATGAAATAATCGAGATAGATATAGACTTATATATATCAAAATGATCAGGGTGAAAAGAGAAATCGATTGAGCCATGTCCGTCCGTCCGTCCGTCCGTCCGTCCGTCCGTCCGTCCGTCCGTCTGTCCGTCCGTCCGTCCGTCCGTCCGTCTGTAAACACTCTAACTCGCGCAAAAATTGAGATATTTTGATGAAATTTGGAACGCAAGTTGGTATCGAGACTGGGACGGTTGGTATTGAAAATGGGCGAAATCGGACCATGACCACGCCCACTTTTCCTATATAGAAAAAATCGGAAATTTGGTATCTCAGCCACTAATATAGCTAGAGTTTTAAAATTTTACCCACGTATTGAGCTCGGGCCCTTATGAAGAAATTTGATGAAGTTTTGGAAAATGGGCGGTGCCACGCCCACTTATTAAGGGTCAAACATTGAAAGTTTTATATGTCATAACTCAGAAACCGTTGAAGATATATCGATGAAATTTGGTACGCGTAATTTGCTTACATAGACAAATGTTTTGACGAAAAATTATCAAAATCGGTTTACGGCCACGCCCACTTTTATATATGTGTATTATAAAGTGACCTAATAAAACCATTTTAAGCGATATCTCTGTCAAATATAAAGATCTATCATTGAAATTTTGTCGCATGAGTCCAACTATGGACATAAAACAAAAAACACAAAAATTTTGGAATATGGGCGGTGCCACGCCCACTTATTAAGGGGCAGACATTGAAAGTTTTATGAGTCATAACTCAGAAACCGTTGAAGATATATCGATGAAATTCGGTACGCGTAATATAATTACTTAGTCAAATGTTTTGGCGAAAAATTATCAAAATCGGTTGACGGCCACGCCCACTTTTATATATAGGAAATATAAGGGGGCCTAATAAAAACATTTTAAGCGATATCTCTGTCAAATATAAAGATCAATCACTGAGATTTTGTGGCAGGAGTCCAACTATGGACATAAAACAAAAACTACAAAAATTTTGGAAAATGGGCGGTGCCACGCCCACTTATTAAGGAGCGAATATTGAAAGTTTAATAAGCCATAACTCAGAAACCGTTAAAGATATATCGATGAAATCTGGTACGCGTGATATATTTACTTAGCCAAATGTGTGGACGAAAAATTACCAAAATCGGTTGACGACCGCGCCCACTTTTATATATGTGTATTATAAAGTGACCTAATAAAACCATTTTAAGCGATATCTATGTGAAATATAAAGATAATTCATTGAAATTTTGTGACATGAGTTTTACAATAGACCGGAAACAAAAAATAAAAAAGTTTGGAAAATGGGCGTGGCACCGCCTCTTTTTAGACAAAGGGATATATGAGATTTCTTAGCCTTTAACTCGACAAATAATTGAGATATTATGACGAAACTTGGTTTATACACTTTTATAACATGTGTTAATAGACACGCAAAAATGTATTGAAATCGGTTTATGACCACGCCTACTTTTTAACAAAGATATTTCTGGAACACCCTTTTGGAATTTGTAACGTGAAGTCTTTGTAACTAAAAGTCATAGAGGGATGAAATTTTGCACTAACAATAATATTTGTATGCTTATTTGGATGATTGATATAAATTTTGAAAATGGGCGTGGCTGCGCCCTGTTTATGCAGCACTCGTTTCATATAAAATACACCCTATATCGAACAAACGCAAACAAACAATGAAAGCATACAGCTGAGTATCTAATGTTCGATTGCACTCGAACTTAGGCTTCCTTACTTGTTTTTAGTAGATTTCAATCGAAATCAAAAGCGTTTTGCTGCATAAGCTACTGGAAGTTTAAGAGCATTTCCCAGCGGTTTCTTATGTTTTATAATTCAGTTTGGGCAACACAAGGCAAATATTTAACCATGATATTAAGAAATCCAACGGGAACCATCATTAACAACAAAATACAACGAAGAATCACTCTTGCCAATAAGTGCTACTTTGGACTAAGTAGGCAATTGAAAAGTAAAGTCCTCTCTCGACGAACCAAAATCACACTCTACAGGACACTCATCGTTCCAGTCCTCATGTACGGCGCAGAAGAATGGACTATATCAAAAGCAGATAAGATGGCGCTTGGAGTATTCGAGAGAAAAGTTCTTGGGAAGATTTATGGACCTTTGCGCGTTGGCGAGCGCGTGTATCGACGGAGATTTAATAGTCAGCTGTACGAACTTTGGCAATACATCGACATTGTTCAGCGAATAAAACATCCAGCGGCTGCGTTGGACAATTCATGTTGTGAGAATGGATGAAGGTGCTCCGGCCCAGAAAGTATTTCTATCGAAACCCGCTAAAGACAGAGGAAAAGGGAGACCACACTATGTTGGGAAGATCGGGAGATGACTGACCGGTCTTCCCATGGCATTTCCAATTCGCGCCACGTAACACGAAACTAAACGACGAGCGCGCTTTATTGGACTCGGCCAAAATCGTCTAGACAGTTACGCGCCAATTAAGAAGAAGAAGTAGGTATGTATGAGTAGTAGTATAATGAAATAAAAAAATAGTCAAGAAGGTTGATTTGGTTATAAACCGGTGTAGGCGATGTGTCGTATTCAGTAAACAACAAAAAACATATAAAAATATAATACCCAAAGTTTAAATTATTTCAAGAGGAATAAAATTTGTTTTTATTGCAGCAACTTCTTTTATATTTTTTTATAGATATTTTTCATTTAAATCTCATGATGGAAAAATTGAGCGTATGTATGTATGTATGTATGTATAGAATTCCAAAATAATAAGATCACTCTTAAGAAAAGTAGCAGAAGACGGATAAGTGAAAAGCGGAATAGCGAATAAAATATTTCAATGCGGCAGATGAAAGGAAATAAACAACAAAAGCAACTGCGCTAACGGAAACAGCAAAGGCTGTAGACAGGATTTTTTCTCGGGGGGTGTTCGCTTTTTTTTTTAAATATAACCTATTTCGTGCACTAAAAATCATAAGAAAAACATTTTTTACTATTAAGATGAAAAATGGTAATTTTTTTTACACAACAGTGTGCACTCACCAGAATACCTATACTAAGTATGAAAAAATATTTGTATAAATTGAGGTGGTAACTTAATTTTCCTTGTGCTGAAATACGAAAAGGGTGTTCAAAGTTCCAGATTGTAAGAGGGATAAAAGCGGGGTTGACGCCGCATGGGGGCGTTACTTTTCATATATAAAATGCATATCAAATTACCTAGCGAATGGTATAAAATTGTTCGAAATCGGTTCAGTAGTTTTTAAGTATTTTAAATTTAAAAATGCATAATATAAATTTTTACCATTAATAACTTTTGTTGTTGTTGTTTCCAAAAAAAAAATTCACTTTAATATTCGGCTTAGCAATGTTTACCAATCCTCATACTTCGTTTTTTGATTTTATAACTTTCAAAATTTCATATTTGTACCAGATCGTGCTTATTGCTTTCAACTTTGCGGGGCTGGGGGCAGTTCAAAACGTCATCCTACCGCCATAAAATTTTGTGGGGTTCATTAACTCGTACGAGTATAAAGGCAACTTTTCATTCAAAAAAAAAATCTCCATATGTTTTCACTCCACCTTAATATACATATCTATTAGGTGATTCACAAAGTGTCATAAAGTCATATGTCATTATAAAATATTGTACGAAAATAGTTATAAAAGACTTTTCCGAAGCCTTGTGAAGAAGTAAACAAAAACAGATGATCAAATACGACGACCCAAAACATATCGTGCAGAGTTGTATTTATTTAGTACACATATAGCATAGAATGCAACAACAAAATATTATGACTTATGACGATATGACGCAATATGACAGGTTGTGAATCACATATATGTGTATACTTTTAAAAGATAAAGAAAACTGCAGTCTCAACTGTCATAGATACGGCCGCCTCTGTCCGCCATTAACATTTTATTTATGGATGTACATTTGCATGTACTAGATATTTGTACACTCAGAGAAAATAAATCAAAAATAAAATTTTTATTTTCATAATGCACGTTTTAAACCAGATCATTTTTATTTTAAAAAATGAAAATTTTTAAATTAAAAATTAAATTTTTGAAATAAAATTTGTTTTGGATTTAGAGAGAAACATACTTAAATTAAAAATGAAAATGAATGTTAATTAAAAAAACTCGCTCTCTGTTAAAATTTTTTTGTGGGAAAATATTTTTGTGTGAGAAATCCAACAAAAACAATAATGAGAATCATTTTTTTTACATCCCAGCAAGCAAAATTAGCTTAAATAAAGTTTTTTTAAGCTTATAATTATAAACATTAAGCTTACAAAATGTTGATTTTTTGTTTACAAAAGACTTCAAAGTAAGCGTGTTATAATTGAAATTAGACCTTGGTTGTAAATGTTCGAATATAAATTTATAAAAAATATGTAAGAGGAAGTATTTTATAAGCATAAGAATATAAACTAATTGTAAATGTTTGAATGAAACCTTTTATAAGCTTTCAAATGTAAGCTTATTGTAAATGTTCTAAAAAGGCTTTTAATAAGCTTTTGAATGTAAGCTTACTGTAAACGTTCCAAATAAAGCTTTTTTGAGCTTACCAATCTAAACCTTTTCCAAATTAAAACAAAGCACGTCATAAACAGTTTTCTAATAATTTATTTTGACGAAATTTTGAACTCGTGGTAGCACATATGTACATTTGTACATACCTACATAAACAAATTACATACGTATGTACATACATACATATTAAAAATAGTACAACAATAAAATGATAAATGTATTAGCTAAATTAAACATGAAACACAAAACACAAATAAGAAAATTAAACACAAATTTCTTCACTTTCTTACAAATAAGCGTTTTAACAAAAACAAACAAAAAAGGAACAACAACAGCTATAGCCAGTAGATCCCTTAATTCCAAGTAGCATCGCTCTGGCTGGAGCATCGCAAATATAAGGTCGGCAGGAAACATTATAAATTTTGCCTTGGTAAGTAAAGTTGTTTTGCAACAATTCGTTGAGTTCCTCTACAAATTGGCTCAAATACTTGCCAACATTAGTTGGATGGGACTTTTCACAAAATATGCCGACAACAAAAACCTCTTCCGTTCCAGTAACGTTGACCAAAATAAGCTACACGCTTTTCTGTGAACTTTTCGAAATCGGAAGTCCGTGAATATTAAAGTTAAGTTCTAAGGTCCGAACTTCTTGTTTATGCATGCGTATGAAGTTGGTTAGACTGTTCTTTAGTCCATAGTGAACGTATTCTACGTCATTAATTTTTGCTGTTGGAGGATCTTTGTATGTTTCAATGTCCTGACATCCAAAGGTAAATTATAAATTTTTGGGTGCAACATAGCGAGTAATTCGTTCCCTGCTGCATTGCAGCCAAGCCAAGCGCCTAATTGTTCCTTAAACAGAGGCAAATGCCTTTCTCCGCCCACGAACATTTCATCATTTGCTGGCTGAAATATTCCTTCAATTGACACAGCGGGAACTACAAATGGCTGAATGTCGATTTTTTCTCGGCGGACTTCGCTATTCATAAGCAAGTTTAAAATTTCCTTACACTGTGTTTTTTCATTCATCAAACGCGACATTACTTTAGCGTTTAATAACTACTTATTATTTTAATTAAGATGTGTCCTAAAGAGCATCCACACGTATATTATTTAATTTTTATTAACAGGAAAATTTGTCTTACGTCAACTATTCAACACAAACAATAGGTTTATTTAAAAAAGCTTAAAATAAGCTTAATATTGTAAAAACTAATTTAACTCTTCTTTTAGTAAACTTACTTCAAGCTATTTTTCAAACACTTGCATTTCACTTTTAAAATTAACGGCTTTATAAACATGCGCTCTCAATGCTTACAAAAGACTTATTTGAAAACATTTAAAGTAAGCTTAAGAATATAAATGCTTACAAAACACTTATTGTAGCAAACTTACTTTATTTTCAAAAACGCTTACAGGAATGCTTGTTGGGATATAATCAAGGGTGCTCAACGCTCTCGTATTGAATGGGGAAACTCCAATACATCTACAAAAATTTATTAGTGCACTGAGAAAAAATTTGTGTTAGATTTAAAAAAAAAAGTTACAAACTACAAGTAAATTTTTATTGTACGATTGGAAAATTTTACATACAACATAAATACATACATATGTACAATATTTACAATAAGGGTCTTCATCTAAAGTGATAAACCGCTGGTAAATGGGGTAAAGTGATAAAATAATAATTTTGATAAATTATCTGTCAAAATTTGTATGAAAATATATTTAAGCAAATTTTATCACTTTACCGAACGATTTTGTTGCGTAAATTTATAAAGTTTGGTAAAATTCAAGTCTGACACATTGTCAGTTTTACTTTTTCAATTCAAAAGAAGAAATTGTGCTTTCTTTCGGCATTTTAGCACGAATTATTAAAATAATTTCTACAAAAATGTTATATGCATTTTTTGTTTATTTTATTGAGTTTTTTATTTATTAATTAAGTTGAGATTGACAGCTGAAAAGAGTTTAAACAATTATTTACCAAGATGCGTTCATGTAAAAATGCGGATAAACTTATAAATTTTAACAATTTATTACTTTATCACTTTAGATGAAGACCACTAATACATTTTATTTATATTAAATTAAGATATGAACTCGTACATATAAAAAACAAGTAAGGAAGCCTAAGTTCGAGTGGAATCGAACATTAGATACTCAGCTGTATGCTTTCATTGTTTGTTTGCGTTTGATGGAAACACGGTGTAGGTACTTTATATAAATCGAGTGCTGCATAAAGTGGGCGTAACCACGCCCATTTTCTAAATTTTTATCAGTCATCCAACTAAGCATATGAATATTATTCTTTGTGCAAAATTTAATTCCTTTATGACTTCCAGTTACAAAGATGTCACGTTACAAATTCCCAAAGGGTGTTCCAGAAATATCTTCGTTAAAAAGTAGGCGTGGTCATAAACCGATTTCAATAAATTTTTGCGTGTCTATTAACACAAGTTATAAAAGTGTATAAACCAAGCTTCGTTATAATATCTCAATTATTTGCCGAGTTATCGGCTCCGAAATCTCGTTGATTCCTTTGTCTAAAAAGAGACGGTGCCACGCCCGTTTTCCAAAATTTTTCTATTCTATGTTTCCGGTCTATTGTGGAACTCATGCCACAAAATTTCAACGAATTATCTTTATATTTGACAAAGATATCGCTTAAAATGTTTTTATTAGGCAACTTTATGATACCCATATATAAAAGTGGGCGTGGTCGTCAACCGATTTCGCAAAAATTTTGAACATGTATTACCACAAGTAATAAAAGTGTATACACCAAGTTTCGTCATAATATATCGATTATTTGTCGAGTTATGGGCTCAGAAATCTCGTATATTCCTGCTTCTAAAAGGAGGCGGTGCCACGCCCATTTTCCAAAATTTTTGTATTTTTTGTTATATGTCCATAGTTGGACACCTTCCATAAAACTTCAATGATATATCTTTATATTTGACAGAGATATCGCTTAAAATGTTTTTATTAGGTCACTTTATAAGACCCATATATAAAAGTGGGCGTGGTCGTCAACCGATTTTGGCAATTTTTCGTCAAAACATTTGCCTAAGTAAGTATATCACGCCTACCAAAATTCATCGATATATCTTCAACGGTTTCTGAGTTATGACTTATAAAACTTTCAATGTTTGCCCCTTAATAAGTGGGCGTGGCACCGCCCATTTTCCAAAATTTCACCATATTTCTTCATAAGGGCCTGAGCTCAATACGTGTGTGAAATTTTATCACTCTAGCTCTATTAGTGACTGAGATACAAAATTTCCGATTTTTACTATATACACTCAGAAAAAAAATCATCAACACGATTCATGTAAAATTAACACGATCGATCTTTACGCATAGAACAGCAACAATTTTTTTCAAATTACATGATGTTTGAAACATGATTTTGGCTTTGTAACTGTCATCTGAAAATTTGGTAAATTCAACCAAATTTTATTGTTGATACAACATGAAGAAATTTTAAAATATACCAGATGATTCAAATATAAAATTTTATTCCTAAATGTCATTTGGAATTTGGTTTATTTAACATGATGATAGTGTCAATATAAACTAAAAAAAATGTTAGAAAAATGACGTCCCAATTTTAGTGTTAATACAACATGAAAACAAATGTGAAAACAACAAGAACCACAATTAACAATAAAATTTGGTTGATATAACACGAAACAATGTTCAAACATAAACGTCATTTGTAATTTTGATTTATTCAACACGATCATAGTGTCAATGTAATCTAAAAAAAGTGTTAAAAAAGAACGTCAAAACTATTTTGAAACATACATAATTTTTTTGATCATTTGAAGTCTGATTTTCGTGCAAAACGCAAATTATTTTAAAAAAAAAAAAAAAAGGAAAATTTTGTGCCGTGGCAGTGATGCGAGTTTAGCATCATTGTCAGTTCGCGATAGTGGGTTTTCGATTTATATTTTCAGTTTGGAGGTGAGTTAAAAGAGGATTACATTTTTGTTTCTAAAAGTATTTAATGTTCAATATTTTATTTTTCCTCTTCATAGGTTGCAATATCACGAGGAGGTTTTTTAGCGAATGCGGGTTTGCGTGTAGCATGCGGTTGTTGCATTAGCGGCCAAACATTACTCGGTGCAAATGATACTGCTATCGCCCATGTATAAACTATCGCCGCACACTGGGTGATAGCGGCCAAAAATAAAATCGAAATTAAAGTATTAGCAAATCAAATTTTTTTGAAAGTGATTGACAGATATAACAATTTGTAAAAAAAAAGCTTATATAAAATTTTTTGAGTCTCGTTTTGTTTAGCCGTACAGGGTGTTAAAAACTGAGCAAAAAATAGGTCCTTTTATTTCTCAACAATTACACCTTATACAAAATGCTGTAACTCATTCAATTATTAACGTATGTAATCGAGTGATACATCATTACATAGATATTGATTTGGCCTTTTAGAAACAATAAGCCTTTTGTAACCAGCGGTAACTCTTAGATTTATATGAACTTTCAAATATTGACAAAAAAAGTCGTAAAAAAAAATTTTGCTCAAATTTAAATAAAAAAATAAAAAAAATAAAAAATATGACCTCCCCAATTTTTTCATATGTTTTGAAATGATATATTTTTAATCAAACTGCATTTTAATTCTTGAAATCCACCTGCGCTTTTCGCTTAAATAATCTTTTTCCCATTTGACTAAAAGTGCCTTTTTCAAAACGCAATAATTAGGCTACTTTTGACATTATGAAAAATCTTATTCTTAGGCGACTAATCGAATAGTTTGTTCACCGTGTTGTAGGCAATGGTTCACACTTTCAAATTATGAAAGAATTTTTTTTATCAGCGTTATCATTATTTTTTTGCAGCCTTTTTCTTTTCGAACAGAAAAAAAAATTGTGTAAAAATTGGAAAATTTCAACATGAAATAAAAAAAAATACAAAATATGACCTCTCCAAATTTTTAATATTTGGTGCTAGTGAACGTGCTTTATAAACAGGTGAAGAAATCTTAAAAATTCGTTTGCGCTTTTTTGTTTTATGAACTTTTTTATGGAGTGAGTTTTTCTAAGTTTTCATACATTTTTCCCATACAAAATCCCCAAAAGTATGCTTCAAAAAGTATTAATAATTTTGTATGGGGGAAAATTTGCCAAGTTAATGAAACTTAAACAACAATTTCTCCAATTCTAATAAAGATATCTGAAAAATTTAAACGCCATATTCAGGGGGATGGTCTATGCTTTCTAACGGTGTATTTGATTTTGAATAAAAAAATATTACATACAAGATATTAAGCAGGGAATATAGTCAAAAACGTGGTTTTTTGCCTAATTGGACATGAATATCTCAAAAACTAGAACCAATTTGAAAATTCTGACTTCAGATTCAGATTCAGCACACTGAAATCCTTTAGAAAAGTATAGTTTCATTTGTGGTATAAAAATTTTTTTAAATGTGATTTTTTTGAAGGAAAATTTTATGATAAATGCTTATAAAATGCTCAAAAGTGCATATATTTTTAATTTGAAAACCATGGAATACTTTGCGCTTTTTCCAAAATGATTACTGTATATTATTTATATTTAAAAAATGTGTGCTCTTATTAAAATTGAGCATTTTAGCTATAATAGTTAACAAAATATTGAAATTTCAAAAATACCGTTATATGGGAGGGGGGTGTATTTGTGGGCCGATTTTGTTCAAATTTTCACAGTTTACTATCTTCAATCAAGAAAGCTTAAGTTCCGCGTTTAAAGTTTCTAGCTCAATTATTACTATTTTTGGCCGCGTTTGTATGGAGGTGCCCCCACTGTGCGCCGGTACATTTGTGTTCGTATGAGAAGGACGCCTTCAATTTGGTCAGTTGTGCGGGTGATGTACGAATGTGCTTAATTGAAGTGATGATTATATATTTTATGTTTTATGTTTTTTTTTTATTTAAAAAAATAAATTGTACAATCAACAAGACTATCTAGTTAATTTAACAATAAGTTTAATGTAAAATCAAAAAGATGTTATTGTTAATTCAACAGGGCCATTTCGTGTTAATTTAACCAGCTTTTATTGTAACATTAACTAGTTAAAATTGTAAAATCAACAGGAAGACTCAATACTTTTTAGTGTTAATTCTACAGTTGTCATCCTGTTAAACTAACACTTGACAGTAGTGTTAAATTTACACGATTACATGATGGCATACATTATGCATCGTGTTGAAAAAAATTAACCACAAAATTTGTTGATTTTTGGTTGATTTCACACTATTTTTTTTCTGGGTGTAGGGGAGGTGGGCGTGGTCATGGTCCGATTTCGCCCATTTTCAATACCATCCGTTCCTGTCTTGATACCAACTTACATTTCAAATTTCATCAAAATATCTCAATTTTTGCGCGAGTTATCGTGCTCACAGACGGACAGACGGACGGACGGACGGACGGACGGACATGGCTCAATCGATTTCTCTTTTCACCCTGATCATTTTGATATAAATAAGTCTATATCTATCTCGATTATTCCATTCTGTTACAATCCACCGTTAGGAAATCAAAACTATAATACTCTGTGTACTAGTACAGCTGAGTATAAAAATGTATCTACATATTACATAATAACAATAAGTGATAAGTTTATTCAAGGCTGTATAATAAATTGTTAATATTTATTGTCGAATCAGAGGTGGAAAATTGCAGAATTGCTTCCAAATGCTTTTGTGATAAAAGGTATCTTTAGTTTGTTTTGATTAACTTAAGGCTAGAAAAGGCTTTTTCGCAAATATACATACAGTGGCTCTCAGAAGTATTTTGCATAATTCATTTATTAAGAAATCGTTAGAAATTCGCCTTTTTTTGAATTCTTTTGCAAATTTTTTTAATGTGGTATTATAGCTGAATCTTCATACTACAAAAATACATTCATTAAAAAACCCAAATGCATTTCATCTGTTTTATAAAATTAAAGAAACGAAAAAAGGCATACATTTTTGCTCACAAAAGTATTTTGCATATTGGTAATTTTGGTGAATAAATGCATCTACAACCTGTTTAATATTTTTTATGATATCCGTTCTTTTTCGAAATGGCTTCCAAGAGTCTAGGAATGGGCTCTGCTAATTTTTGGCAAAATTTCCGGAGGTATTTTGTCCCATTCCCCTGTCAAACCCGCATTTGGGTTATTTTTTGGGGAAATCTTCGATTTTCTCACGTGATCTCCAAGACAGGACTAAAAATTTTGATTGGTTCTTATATCAGAGATTTGAAAAAGAGTTTGGAAGTGTTTTTTATTCCAAAGTGTTCACATTTTAGCATCATTAGCGGTATTTTTCGGATTATTATCTTGTTGAATTAAAAACCCATTGTATGTGATACCCATTTTTTCTGCACTAGAACGTAGGTTTTCCCTGAAAATGGAAAATCGAGAAAGCTCGTCCATCTTACTATCCACTAAAATAAGTTTTACAACTCACTGAGGTGATATACAAACTCCCTGAGCCTCGATTGATCACAAACTCCTACAGTGCTTAACAGTCGCTTTAATTTTTTTTTGATTTTCAGCTGTTAATTGGGCGTCCGCCATGAAATACGACTAAAAAATATTATATTTGCTTTCGGCACTTAAAATTATGATTTTAGAAATGTCAAATTCTTCTTTATTTTGTGTTTGTTGAGGAAATTAAGATACTTTCTTTGAGATAGAGAGTTGGTTGCGCAGTACTTGGCGGTGAATATGGTTTTTCTCGGTACTCTGTGCACTGCCTCGTCCGATAGTTGATTATTGAGTATTGGTTTTAGTTTTCTGTTTATTGTAGGAGCTTATGTTTGAGGGTTTAGTTGATTTTCTCTCAATATTTCGCGTTCTTCTAGCGACGTTCTTCTTTGTACTAGCAACTTTTTTCCGAAAAATATCACTCAAAATGTTAAAATGTCAACACTTTCGAATAAAAACCACTTCCAAGTTTGTGTTCAAAGCTCCGATATAAGAACCATTAAAAATTGTTGATCCTATCTTGAAGATCATGTGAGAAAATCGAAGATTTCCCCAAAAAATTATCCAAATGCGGTTTTGGCCGAGGAATGGGACAAAATACCTTCGAGATTTTGTCAAAAACTAGCAGAGCGCATCCCTAGACTCTTGGAAGCCATCTCGAAAAAGAACGGATATCATAAATAATATTAAACAGGTTGTAGATGCATTTATTCACCAAAAATACCAATATGCAAAATACTTTTTTGAGCAAAAATGTATGCCTTTTTTCGTTTCTTTAATTTTCTAAAAAAGATGAAATGCATTTTGGTTTTTTAATGAATGTGTTTTTGCAGTATGAAGATTCAGCTATAATACCACATTAAAAAAATTTGCAAAAGAATTCGAAAAAAAGGCGAATTTCTAACGTTTTCTTAATAAATGAATTATGCAAAATACTTCTGAGAGCCACTGTATGTGCTTCCGAACATGGATAAGTATTTTAAAATTTCACTTCTTATGAGTGGATACTTGTCATATTTTATTTCTGTCATATATTTAACTTACCTTAATTATTAATTTATATACGTACCTATAATTAATTAGCATAGACTGTGACTTGCAATAATATTTCAGCAAAAAAAGCTCTAATTCCTATTTTTCTTATTAAAATCTGCTTTTATTTTTCTTCAAATAATTTGAAATACACTTTTGCCACACATTTTTCAATATTAACTAGATATTTTGTTCAGTTTTTTCGTTTGCTTACAAATCGCACCCTAAATCAAAAAATTGCACAACTCAAAATTTTTTGAATCCATGAATAACGTATTTAGGGACTGCTAAATGTTAGTCTCCTCCCAGCAAAAGTCTTCTTCCTTACCCAAGGTTTTACTTCAAAGCTTCGTTTGTAAAGAAAACGGTTTTCTTGCATTTCTTCCATTTATTTTATGTTTATTTGGGTTTTGAGTTACGTCGCTTTTCAATTCAAGAATTCAATTTTTTCAAAAAAATTTTATTTTCAATTTGTTAGTGTAATTTTCAATGTCATATGGGAAGGGCGACGCCAACGTAGCTTCATATGGGAAGGGCGAATTTTTATATTCAAAGGGCGAATTTGTATCTGTGCCAATGTCTGGGGGGAAAAACAAAAACAAATGTGATTCAAGGGCATAGGCATGAGCATCTATGATATAATTCATAAATTCTTTTTTGGTAAAGGGAGTATAAATGGGTCACTCCGAATCAAAATAATGTGGAATGTTCCACAATATGATGCCGTTTGATTCAGTTTCAGGTTGATGTCATGGTTCGAATGCAGAGGGGAATATAAAATAGAGAGCATTGCAGTGAAGCATCGTTTTGTTCTCATAGTGCTTAAAATCAAAATAAACATACCTATATATTTAAATTTAAAATATTTTTTTGTTATTTTACAAGTTTACAATGAAAACTTTTAAAATAAAATTATTTATATTTACATCGCCTTTAAATACGTTTTTGCCCATTTTAAGCACGTTTTCATATGTTCTTGTAATGTTTTTTTCCCTGGGTGTAATGGTGCTAATCTCGTTGGCGGTATTGTTAAATATATTGGCCTCGTTATGCACAACAATAATATGAAAACTACTCGGATAACAATAAAAAAAAACAGCAACAGAAGCAACAAAAAATACCAGCAACAATAACACCAATCAACTTTATCCTATTGCAACTTGCAGCAATTCGCCAGCTTCTAGCGCGCAGCCTTTTTCTGCTGCTTGTGGGCATAATTTTGCCCCCTTCGCTGTCACTCTTCCCTTACCCGACTGCTGTTGAACTGCTCGTTTCTGAAACATTACGCCTTTTGTTATTCGTCTTTACGTCTTTTGTGTTATCCGTTAGCTGGAGAAGTTTTCTCAAGCCTTTCAAGATGGATGCACCATTGCGCCGCATTACAATGCTTTGCTTCACTCTTCTTTTATGTTTTTATATTCTGTGCAGCTCTTCTCTGCTAGCTCTTCTCTGCTCCTCTTGACACTTCAAAAGTTTTCTGTTACAAAAATTACCCACATTTGCATAGTTGTTACAATATTACATCCTACTGTCTATCAGAGTTGGGCAAAATTTATTCGAATAACGAATAACAGATGAATAAATTTTTTTATCTTTATTTGAATAATAAATAATTTCGTTTATTCAGAAACCAAATTAATAATTTTCATTTAAATATGTAAAAACAAACAAACATACAAACAAAAAAAATTAACAAAAATTTTTTTTACTATTACTCAGTTGTTTTTTTTTTTGTTGTACCCTGAGTTTTTATACTATATAATTTGAAATAACGAATAAACCTCAGAATAATTATTCGAATAATGCCCAAGTCTGCTGTCTATGTACATATTTATGTACCCTCCAAAAAATGGTTAAGGAATAATTAATATATACGCTAAGCTTCTTGCTGTTATGCGCTCATTCGCTCTGCTCATGGAGAAATTATAAGGAGACTTCATCCGATCAGCTGACTTCCTCTTCTTCCTAAAACGTAATTATGTCACACACATACGCATACTAGCATTTCTGTGGACCGGAACTGCCAAATTATTTTGGATTCATGTTTCTATTACATACTGAGGCGAATTCGTTTGCCTTATATATTCCTCCATGGCTCTGCGTCAAATATTTTAAAACTTAATTATAAAAACTTAATTTTATAATTCTTTGTGTTATGCGCTCATATCTCCCTTATTATAAGGAATGATATAATCCTTATTTCTATGACGAATAAGCCTTGGGAATAAGGTTTCCCCTTAGATAGAGAGAGAGAGTAGTTCTTATGACGCACAGTGGTTCGGCTCCATACATTTTGCGGAAAAAAATAGAAGGAGTGGTCCTAGGCCATTGAAATTTTGCAGAGAGGTTATATGTGAGCTAATTAAGAAATTTTCAAAAAATGGTTGAAATCGGCCAACCCCTAGGGGTACCTCCCTTGGACCTATAAAAAAAATGATTTAAATACAAATTTTAGTTTCAGTTAAAAAAAATAAAGATATCTTCACGAAACTTGGTACATCAGTCACCCTCCTTAAAGACATTGACGGCACCAAAAATTGTTGAAATCGGCCACTCCCTAGGGGTACCTCCCCTGGACCTATAGTAAAAATTTTTAAAGAAAAATTTTAATTTCAGCTCAAAAAATTAAGGTATCCTCACGAAACTTGGCGCATAAGTTACTGTCATGAAAGATATCGACAATACCAAATATACGCGTGATTAGCAAACAGCCACGCCCACTTTTCATACACCTTTTATTCAAAAACAAATGAAGATATACATTTTCAGTAACTGAAAAGGAACCATTGTGAAAATTTGATTTACTTAATAATTATATTTACAATATAATCGAAAATATAACTATGTATGTATATATGGAAAGAAAAAAAAAACAAATATAAGAAAAATGTTTAATCATTTAGCATATCCTTGACAACAGGATCCAATTCTATACACTTTTTGTTGGGTTGCCTTCTTATGGATGTTATATAAGTATCAGAACTTGCCAGTAATCGATTAATAACATCTGTATTGGTAGAAATTCTATCACTTTTCCTAGAAAACATAAGCCTGTACTTTCTGTAATCCTTATTTCGTGCTTCTTCAGCTTCCTCTGAAAGCATTCCAATAGGTAGTATTGCAGCATCAATTATTTGTTTTCCATGCAATAGAACTTTGTGAACAGTGACGGGCATATAATACCAACTATAATTTTTTACAAAAAACTCAGCAGTGTCCATAGCATATTTATTAAATTTATCACTGTCAACTCTTTGCCCACATGTAATCACCTGAAGAATAATTCTAAAGCGCTCTATGAGCTCTTCTTTGATCCCAGTTATATCGGCTACAATTTCTGGATTAGAGAAAAATCGCCTTGACATATTTCCGTCGTTTGAAGTACCAGACCCCTGCTGTACAGAATCAACTCTTATTCCCAATTTATCCCTGAAACACGTTTGAATTCGAATTTTATTCTCTTGTTTGATCTGTTTATTTTGATTGGTTGCAGACCATTTCTGAAATGGCAAATTATAGGCCAAATTAAGTATGCATTCCATAAATTTTATTCTAGCGTGTAGAGAAGAAATTCCCAGCTTGCAAGCTTCAGAATCTATTGCTTTTGCAGAAATCACCTCCAAATTATTCATTTCAGTGGGTTTAGCTTGACAAATATAACAAACTGCTGGTGAAGGTGTATGTGTAACGATTTGAGCCGTTTTGCCATCAAGCATAGTAAATAAAAGATTATGTTTAACACTTATTTCTCTATTTCCTATTGAAATGTTCGTGTTTCTCAAACCAGCAATATCTGAATTCATTTTTCCAAAAACTTCTTCTACTTTTTCTTTCGTTTCTTTAGCAAATTCAAACGAAATAGGACGACAATATCTGGTCGATGATGGACTGCTATTATACCAATATTCATCATTGGTTATCGATTGCAAAGTTAATGGTACCATAGAAACTAGGTACATATTCCCATCGTTAACGTCATTTGGTAGGCTTTGATGGTACTGAGTGTGTCCAGATGAGCCATCACAGCCCCATTTACTAGTAAGGGTTAACTCAGAACATGATAAGGGGTTCAACTTTTCTGCTGAGAAAGTATCAATAAGTCTTCTTGTTGTGTGATCGAGTAAACTTTGCAAATTAACAGCAGCATATGTTTCTGTTACTACAATTTCGTCGGGATAACATTTTTTTTTTCATCTAATACCTTAAAATAAGCTGGTAAAATGTTAAAACCTTCAGAACTGAGGGCAATTCTGATAGTTTCATATTGAAATTTTGTTAAATCTGCATCCATTAATATTCCCAGTGCAACTGAAGCACTAATATGGTTTTGTTCACTGTTTCCTTTCTCCAGCCTTTTACTTGCCTTTGAAAGTTGTTCTTGTGGATACTGATCGACTAAAGCAGCAACCTTGTATCGTTTAGCACGATCACTGCATTCACTAAACTCCTTACTCTTTCTTCCTCTCTTCTCACAAGTAGATTGGCTGCTACATGGAAAATCTACCTCAAATATATCTAAGAATGGAAAACTCTATTAGATTTCACCAGTGTGTTGTGGCATTTCAAAACATACTTTTAAGCCAAAGTTCGTGTTTAAAAAAAAAACGCGAAATATCTCCCTTCGAATCGTCCCATCTCTTTTTAAATTGACCTACAAATCGCTGCGATATATTTCGTTTCACTTCTGCAATATCATCATTCGTTAGCGCCTCGGTATGTAACTCTATAAAGTTCGTTAGCGAATCCACATTTCGATTACATTTTATTAATTCCTCACTTAATTCTTTATAAGAAACTGAAAATGCACTCATTGTTTTAATTTTAATAAAAAGTTAATAATATGTATGTATGTATATTGCAAAGCTATCAATGCTCTCTATATGTACACATTCTTAAACAAATGTTTGTTGCTATTTTTGTTTGCAAACCGCAATATTATGCCGAATATGTTTGTTGTTATTTTCGTTTGCATTCTAACAAATTAGGTGTATAATTTACCAATCTGTATTTTTATCTAATCCTCTCTATGCCTGCATATTCGTAAACAAAGAAATGTCACATAAGATGTAAACGTTAATATATACGCATAAGCCTAAAAGCATGCTACATTTTGTCAATTTTATCAAAATTTGATTGAACTTTCGATATTTAAATCAAGTTTAAATCGATTGGGGAAAATATGGGAAAAAATTTTTAACAGAAATCGATAGAAGACATTCCAAACTTTCATTTTATTACAGTTAGCGAGTGTAGCATGCTGTAGCACACAAACTTTTTGTCCATCGAAGTTAGAAATGGTAGCATTTATGAAGTACCATTTTTGCTGGCCTATATTTTTTTTAATATTTGGTCGATTGCATTGATTTTTTCTTTAATTAGTCAAGGAGGTGCTATATTTTCTTTTAAACTCACAACAAAAACAATAGAGATATAAGTTATAGGGAAAATATATAGCTAAAGTTAGCAAAAATTTCAAGCAGTTTTTGTTGAATAAAATTTTTCTGACTTCCGATGCCATTATTTTGCAAAAAAATTTCAACTTTTTGCAAAGTAGTAATGAATTGTTCATATTTAGACATTTCTTTATAAGACTACATCATTAAAATATGAAAATTAGGTATTGAAAAATATGAATTTTTTCCGCGGCTGAACCACTGTGTGACGCCAACATTAGAATAAGCCTTATTGTAAGCCTTTGTTCATAAAACTTATGTCCCTTAGAAATTTCAGACATTATTTTATAAATCGGATCATCATCTGAGATAAGCCTTAAATAAAGGGAAGATTTTGTGGAGGGTACATATGTATATACATACATATGTACATATCGCACCTTAAATCATAAAGTGACGCAACTCAAAATTCACAAACTTTCAGGAGAGCCAAAATAACTTTTTCTTTTTTATAGGCAATGATATGGGAAAATTATTTTTCAGTTAAAATAGACTCTGATAGGAAAGATTTTGTGGCAGTCTTACTTACTTACTTAATTGGCACATAACCGTCTAGACGATTCTGGCCGAGTTCAATAAAGCGCGCCAGATATTTCTGTTTCGCGCAGCATGGCGCCACTTGGGAATACCTAGGTAGTCAGCATCACTGTCCACCTGATCTTCCCAACGCAGTGGAGGCGTCCCTTTTCTTCTGCGTTCAGCGGGTTTCGATAAAAATACTTTCTTAGCTGGAGCACCTTCGTCCATTCTCACGACATGACCTGCCCAGCGCAGCCGCTGGATCTTTATTCGCTGAACAATGTCGATGTCTGCGTACAGATCGTACAGCTCGTCGTTAAATCTCCGTCGATACTCGCCCTCGCTAACGCGCAAAGGTCCATAAATCCTCCGAAGAACTTTCCTCTCGAATACTCCAAGCGCCATCTTATCTGCTTTTGATATAGTCCATTCTTCTGCGCCGTACATGAGGACTGGAACGATGAGTGTCCTGTAGAGTGTGATTTTGGTTCGTCGAGAGAGGACTTTACTTTTCAATTGCCTACTTAGTCCAAAGTAGCATTTATTGGCAAGAGTGATTCTTCGTTGGATTTCAGTGCTGACATTATTTTTGGTGTTAATGCTGGTTCCCAAATAGACGAAGTCCTTAACTGTTTCGAATTTGTAGCTATCAACAGTGACGTGGCTGCCTGTGGCAGTCACTAGAGATATATTTTGTGTACCGATTTATGAATGAAAATTAATTTCGAAGAATTTTGAGTTGTGTCACTTTATGATTTAGTGTGCGATATGTATTTATCTATGGAAGTACAACAAAAGCTTTAGCATTTAAGTTAAGCCGCTAAATCATCTTGGGAAAAAATTACCATCACTATTGTTACCACCACCATACCACAGCACAGAACATAAACCAACTCAACTTACCACGTTTATATAACTGCCTTATTCAAGGTTTACTTCAAAAGACAATAGGGGTTACAAAATAATGCCTGAGATTTCTAAGGGACATAAGTTTTATAAACAAAGGCTTATAAATAATTACCAAAAAGTAACTTATCATAAAGCTTATTTTCCTAAAAAAACTTCCTCCCAAATGTGTTTCTTTAACAATTTTTGGAAGGCTATGTCCTAAAACTAAGTTGCTTTAAGTATTGTTATTTATTGCGGACTCAATGTAGTGTACTAGCAAGGCATAAGCTTAAATCTAGACTTGCTGTAACAGTACTTATGAGTATGTTCTATTGTGATTGTGTCACAATGTGATACATTTTCGTTGATAAGTCTAGCCAGCAAGAAGAACTGGCTACTTTGTAATTAACTACTCCATTTTGAAACTTAAAATAAAGCCATCAATTCAATAGATTCCCGACAGATAAATTGCACAGGTGCATAATTTTTATTTAGTGCCGCAAGCCACCTTATAAATTACAGGTCGATGAACTTTTATACTCAGCTGTGCTAGTACACAGAGCTTTATAGTTTTAATCACATAACGGCGGATTTTAACGCCATGAAATAATCGAGATAGATAAGGACTTATGTACATATATCAAAATTATCGGGGAAAAAATAAGAAATCGATTGAGCCATTGCGCGAAAATTGAAATATCTTGATGAAATTCGGTATATGTAGGTACATATTACCAGTTGGTATTGAAAATGGGTGAAATAGGACCATGACCACGCCCACTTCCCCTATATAGTGTATGTCGAAACTTTGGTATCTCAGTCACTAATATACATAGCTGGATTGATATGATTTCACCCGTAATAAGCTCAGGCCCTTATTTAGAAATATTGTGAAATGTTCGAAAATGGGCGGTGCCACGCCAAATTATTAAAGGACAATTTTTTTAAGTTCTATAAGTCATATCTCAGAAACCGTAGCAGATACCTATATCGATGAAATTGGTACGCGTGGTGTATTTACTTAATTAAATGTTTGGACGAAAATTTGTCAAAATCGGTCGACGACCATGCCCACTTTTATATATGAGTATTATAAAGAGGCCTAATAAAACATTTTAAGCGATATCTTTGTCAAAGATAAATATAAGTCATTGAAATTTTGTGGCATGAATTCAACTATAAATATAAAACAAGACACAGAAATTTTTGGAAATTTCTGCCTCCCGAAGTTGTAAGGTCAGGAAAGTTTTTTTTTTTTTAATTAATAATAATAATATAATATAATACAATGGCGCTATTATAACTCTGACGGGTTTTATGGGCGAGCTTCTCTCCCAATTCGAGGTGTGCCCCTTTTTGTTTTTTCCTACTAATTTAAAAATTAGCCGGTTTAATTGCAAGCATTTTGAGCGTAATATTACAAGGAGCCAAAAAAACTATATTTTTGCCAATTTTTTTCAAGGGAGGCAAAGGGGATATTTTTTACGGACGAAAGCAGGCTAATAGTCCAGTTAGTCGAGAACGTAAACCCGTGTACCGTGTCAACTGATCCAACCTATTTAATGGGATTTGTATGTAACCGATTGTTCAACGACGTACGACGCAGAAGCCCGTACCGCAGAAATCAAAATCATTTTGATTTTTTACGTAAAAACGTGTCAGCTGATCGCTCGCATGGTTGCAAGGTATAAGGGTTGCCAGTTGAACATTTTTAGTTATTAAATATTTAAACAGTAATTTTCACAGCATTATACAACTAATTCAACAAGATCGTAAAATGTTATCGAATATACATATATGTGTTCACATGGAAAAAATAGTATGTCTACTTAAACGAACCATTTATTATTACTTTAATTTTTAAAAAGAAAGGAAAGAAAACGTTTATAATTTTTTTTTAAATCCCAAACAATATGTAAATATATATATATCAGGGATTGCAAATAATCGTTATTTTTTAAATTTTGACTAAAAAAATCATACTGAAGGAGAAACGCTAAACGCAAAAGAAGTACACAGATGCAATCACCGTAACGCAGACTACCTCTAGGTGCATTAACTTTTATTTTTTCGATTTTTATAAAAAAAATTGATTTTTAATCGTTATTTTCTGAGTTTTATTTTTCCCTCAGCAAATAAAAGTTGTATTTTGATTTTTATATATCGCTCAGAAAATAAAAGTAATTTTTTGAGTTTTATTTTTCCCTCAGAAAATAAAAGTTTTTTTCTGAGTTTTATTTTTCGATCAGAAAATAAGTTATTTTTTGAGTTTTATTTTTCCCTCAGAAAATAAAAGTTATTTATTGAGTTTTATTTTTCGATCAAAATATAAAAGTTATTTTTTGAGTTTTATTTTTCGATCAGAAAATAAAAGTTATTTTTTGAGTTTTATTTTTTTGCTCAGATAATAAAAGTTATTTTTTGAGTTTTATTTTTTTGCTCAGATAATAAAAGTTTATTTATAAATTTTACGTATTTATGTGACGCGAGCACTCATATACTATTAAAAATGTAATTTTATGTATGTATGTGATTAGGTACATAAATATGTATCATTTAGAAACTCTGTAGAAGGACAGAAATAAAGTTGTTGTATGTGAAGCATTTACTTAAATCTAATAACTTTAAACGAGCAATTCTTATATATATATATATATATATATATATATATATATATATATATATACATATTTATGTACCTACTCACATACATACAAAAAATTACATTTTTAATAGAATAGACTGGTCACACTGGTCGCGCTGTGAAGTTGTCAAAAATTTTTTCCTCCGTACTTTTGTGCTAAAAAAAATATATAATTGATCAATTTAACTCAATAATATTGTGAAAAAGTGTCGGAAAAAGTGTCGCAATTTAGTGTGCTATCAAATTAATATAAAACTGCTTTATTTAAACTCTAAAGCGTAAATTAAGTGTTATTGCTGAGTGATTGTGCATATTGTTGTTGCATTGATCGCACAATAGCAAAAGCTCCCACACACAAAACTCCACCACAAACCTCTTTTTCACCACTAAGTGGTGAATTAGTGTGGACACAAACCATTCGTGTAAAGTTTATACATAAGTATCAGAGCTGTAAAAAGCTGCAACCACATCGTATTACAATCATAAAAAGTTGTACATATTACAAGCGCAGCCGGGTGCAAATGAATATAGACTAAAATATTCGTTTGCACCAGCGAGATGCCCCCCAACCATACTCCTCCTAAAGTAGGAGGTTCCCAACAAGTCGAAGTGCGAGATGCCCAACAAGCCCAAGTGCAACTACAGCACCAAACACCGAGATCCCTAGGTACACCCCAACAAATGTCCCAACATCTAACCCCATCCCGCCTGCCTAGTACCAACGTACCAAACGTACAACAGCAGATCGAAACCCTCCAAAGGCAACTGGAAATTCTCTATGCCCAACAACAACAAGCCCAGAAACCCCAAACTGCAGGAAACTTGACAACTGCTACCCCAACCGACCAATGGAAGATCGTCAATCCCAAACGCCAACGCGAAAGCCCAAGTAAAAATACTGCCTCTAAAAAACAGGCTAAACTTGATAATTATTACTGGCTTGGAAGCCGCCAACCAAATGAAAATGAAAACGAAAACAGATTTGCCTCCCTTGAAGTTGAGGAAACTAACCAACCAACTGAAAAAATACCCAAGCCGCCGCCAATATTTATAGACAAAGTTCTAAACATTCCCCCCCTAATGAGTTTACTACAAGAAGTTGCTCCAAACTCCTATGATCTAAAGCTCACAGGCAAGGATCAAATAAAAGTACAAGCATCATCCCTGGATGCTTACAAAACCATAGTGTCACAACTGGAACAGAAGGGCACAGAGTTCCACACTTATAAAACAAAACAAGAACGTACCTTCAGAGTTGTTCTCAGAAACATGCACTCCTCAATAGACACAAAAGAAATTGTGGATTCTCTAAAAGATCTCGGTCACTCAGTCACAAACATTTGGAACATAAAACACAGAGTCACAAAAAATCCTCTCCCAATGTTTATCATTGAACTCAAACCCGCCTCCAATAACAAGGAGATATATCAAATTAAAAGTCTCCTGCACTCAAGAATTGCTTTCGAGCCCCCACACCCGAAGCGTGAAATACCGCAATGCGCCAACTGTCAGCAATATGGCCACACAAAGTCCTACTGTCGTCGAAAATCAGTATGTATAAAATGTGCTGGAAACCACCTCTCCGCTGATTGCAAGCGAAAGACAAGATATGAAGATGTCAAATGCGCTCTATGTGAAGGCAACCATCCAGCAAATTATAAAGGCTGTATGGTATACAAAAACATCCAAAGCGCCAAATACCCAACTCTGAGGAAAAAAGCTCCTGCACAGCCCCAAGAGAAACCACAACAGCCAACTCAAACCCCAATGCAGATTGAAACCCCAATTGAAATTGACCAATACCCAGCCACATATGCTCAAGCAGCAAAGAAAGGCGTAACACCCCGCTCGAACCCTAATAATGCCATTCCAAATAGTAATGAAACCCACACCCCAACGCAAAACACTAACGAAATGCGAGAAATGATAGACTTACTGAAACAAGTCATGCAACAAATGACATCAATGATGAGCCTCCTCGTCACCCTCACGACTAAAAACTGTGCATCTTCAACCCGTTGAAAATTATCATTTGGAATGCCAATGGCCTATCCAAACACTTACTTGAAGTTAAAACTTTACTTCAGACCCACGATATAGATATACTCCTCATATCTGAGACCCACTTTACTGACAAAAGCTACTTTGAAGTACCCAACTACAAGTTTTACCACACAAAACACCCCAGTAACAACGCTCATGGAGGCTCAGGTATCTTGATACGGAAAAGTATTAAACATTACAGCACGAATTCATTCCGTACAAATGCTATACAAGCCACAAATATTGTCATTGAAGACCCGAGCGGCCAGCTTACACTCTCTGCTATCTATAGCCCGCCGAGGCACTCTATCAGCACTGCAGAATATGAAAATTTCTTCAAAACTCTTGGAAATCGATTTCTAGCTGGGGGCGATTACAATGCCAAACACACGTTCTGGGGCTCTCGTCTCATTACCCCTAAAGGAAGACAACTATATAATGCTATTAGCAATCTCAGTTTAACTCCATTCTCTACTAGAACTCCCACTTATTGGCCAACAGATAAAAATAAAATACCCGACTTAATCGATTTCTGCGTGGTGAAAGGCGTGAATTCTTCAGATATAAATTGCAAATCGTGCTTTGAATTGTCTTCCGACCACTCTCCAATCCTGGTAACAATTGATAAAAATTTTACACCGGCAGCGGAACAATGCAGCCTTTACAATCGGAAGACTGATTGGGAATACTTCCGACACATCATCACGTCTAATCTTGACTTCAAATTATCCCTGAAATCTGCTGAAGATATAGAGGCAGCAGTCGAACATTTTAACAGCTGCATCCAACAAGCTGCAAGGAAATCAACTCCCACCCTCATCAGACAAAAAAGGACAAGCGTTACCCACAACATACAAGCTAAGCTCAAAGAAAAACGACTCGCAAGGAAAAAATGGCAACAAACCCGTCACCCCGACGACAAGAAAAGATTGAATGCTCTCACCAAAGAACTCAAAAACATCCTCAAAATTGAACACAACAGACAAGTTCAACAATATCTCAGTAATATTGATGCAACAGCTGCAACTGATTACTCCCTTTGGAAAGCTGCTAGTAAGCTAAAAAGGCCGATTTTCTACAATTCTCCAATACGAATGGAAAATAACGAATGGGCGAAAAGTGACGCAGAGAAAGCAAATACTTTTGCACGCCACCTAAAATCAGTATTCACCCCACATGATATTGAACCCCCACTAAGCACAACAACAGAAGTGAAAAATACTCTGAGTCATCCCTATCAAATGGAGCTCCCCATAAAACGATTCGCAATATCGGAGGTAAAAACCGTAAAAGCGATGCTCAACCCAAAGAAAGCTCCTGGGTACGATATTATTAATGGCAATGTACTAAAACACTTACCTTACGAAGGCATAAAATTTCTCACCCAACTTTTTAATGCAGTACTAATAACTGCATTCATACCCCCTCAATGGAAAGTCGCTCAGATGAAAATGATTCTGAAACCAGGAAAGCCCCCTGATACGGCAGCGTCTTACAGACCCATTAGTCTGCTGCCCATTGTCTCAAAAGTCTTGGAAGTTCTCTTCCTTAAAAGACTCCTACCCAAAATAGAAGAGCGTAACATTATACCTAATCACCAATTTGGCTTCAGAAGAGGACACGGAACAATTGAACAAGTACATAGACTTACCGAGAAAATCTACTCTGCCTTTGAGCAAAAAAAATACTGTACAGCTGCCTTTCTAGATATATCCCAAGCTTTTGATCGCGTATGGCACGACGGCCTGCTCTATAAAATAAAAATTACTCTCCCTACAAGCTACTTTCTATTTATACAATCTTATCTAAAAAATCGTTACTTCTTCGTCAAAGAAGGAGCAGAGCAGTCTGAGCTTTACGAGAGCTTAGCAGGCGTCCCGCAAGGTAGTGTAATGGGCCCAATACTGTACCTACTTTACACATACGACCTCCCAATAGCAGAAGGAGTCACTATCGGCACTTTTGCCGATGACACTGCTGTACTGGCTTCAGACCTCAACCCTAACGTCGCCTCACTCAAGCTTCAAAGAAGTTTAAATAAAATTACCCATTGGCTGAAAGACTGGCGGATAAAGTCAAATGAATCAAAATCTGTTCAAGTGACGTTTACCACTAGACGCAACACTTGCCCACCCGTAAAACTCAATGGCATTGATATACCGCAAAGTGACGTAACAAAGTACCTGGGTATGCATCTCGACAGAAAACTAACATGGAGAACCCACATATTCACCAAACGAAAAGCTCTTGGTATAAAACTGAGAAATCTTTATTGGCTCATGAATCGAAACTCCCAACTATCAATCGACAACAAACTCCTGCTCTACTCAGCTATCTTAAAACCCATCTGGACCTATGGCATACAGCTATGGGGAACCGCAGCAAACTCAAATATAGAGATTCTCCAAAGATTCCAATCGAAAACCATTAGAATGATTGTAAATGCGCCCTACTACGTCACGAACGACCAACTACATCGTGACCTAAAGATACCTACTATATCTCAAGAAATCAGAAAGTATGCTGCATCATACAAAATGAGAATATTAGCTCACCCCAACCCACTCGTTCTAGCCCTGACGGCAAGACCAACCAATTTCGTACGCCTCAAAAGAAAATCATTTACAGATCTTTGCTGATGCACTATAATAAATGGATGCGCTACTGAGAGCAATCCATACATGCCCACCATGTTTATTAAGTCATTATTAATTACTAATTACTTTTAACGAACCACAAAATTGTTGGATGTATTTTATTTATACAGTTGGCAAAATATATTGGATGCTAAAAAAAAAAAAAAAAAAATTTTTAATAGTATATATGTGCTCGCGTCACATAAATACGTAAAATTTATAAATTAACTTTTATTATCTGAGCAAAAAAATAAAACTCAAAAAATAACTTTTATTATCTGAGCAAAAAAATAAAACTCAAAAAATAACTTTTATTTTCTGATCGAAAAATAAAACTCAAAAAATAACTTTTATTTTCTGAGGGAAAAATAAAACTCAAAAAATAACTTTTATATTCTGAGGGAAAAATAAAACTCAAAAAATAACTTTTATTTTCTGATCGAAAAATAAAACTCAAGAAAAAACTTTTATTTTCTGATCAAAAAATAAAACTCAAGAAAAAACTTTTATTTTCTGAGCAAAAAATAAAACTCAGAAAATAATCGTTAAAAATCAACTTTTTGGATATCACTTATAACCGTTACGGTCCCTGATATATATATATCAGTGGCAAATTTCCCAAACTGAACAAGGAAAACTCTATCATTCCAAAAGCAATGGTTGGACCATATAAAATCCAAAAAAATGTACCTACATGGGAAAAAAGTTCATGTAGGTACCTTTGGACGCACGTGCATAAAATCAAATTTGTCAAATGCTATTCGCAAATTGCCAAATCGCAAATTTATTTTCTTTTCTTTCTTATCCCTATTTTTATCGGGATTGTACAGAATTAATTTGGTCAGAAATGTCTGAATCGTTGGAGAAATTGCCTTTTTCAGCGGCATTTCGCAATTCTTGTTTAAATTAATCTTTTAAAAATTTGAGTATATATATTATTTTGCCCGACGTTTCGGTAAAACTCCTTTACCATCTTCAGGGGTCGACTTTATTTTTGCAAAATCGCACGAACATGGAGATATGAAAGAAAACAAACATTTAGATTTCGTGTGATTTTGCAAAAATAAAGTCGACCCCTGAAGATGGTAAAGGAGTTTTACCGAAACGTCGGGCAAAATAATAAATAAATAAACAAAATACATACATGTATACAAAACAAAATTAAATGTTTTTTTTAGAAAAAATAACCATTAACAGTCAAAAAAGGCATTAAAATTACTAATCGCTAATTTTTACTATTATTCCGTTTCTTGATTTTCTGTTCGTTTCGCACTTTATGAGCGCAATTCTTTCCGTTTTGCTCACTTCACAGCTAGTTTCTAGTTTAATAAGAAACAAACCTATTGTTAATTTTGAGGGTTTTGAGTTTGGTGTTTTTAAGGTGCGGGAAATGGCGCAACTAGTATATAGAATAATAATAGTAGGTGGTATTAGTCCATATTTTCACCAGCGCGCATAGGTAGATTTTCAAGTTTTATGCGGCCAAAAATATTTTATTGTCTACATCTATTCCAAATTGCTTGTTTAATGCGTTAAAAGTCGATTTTATTGAAAAATATATACAGTGACTCAAAAAAAAATCATACGCCAAAGTTTTTAAATTTATTTCAAAGAGTTCTGTCGAAAATTTTACTTTCTTATTTTAGTTTAAAGATATAGAAAATTTTTCAATAAAAATCGTTTTAAGCAGGATTTCTGAGCTTATGGAAAAAATCTGAAAAATCGTAGAAATTTCTGAAAGTGGATTAAAAATTTCAAGGCAAGGCCATAATTTATAGAAGATTTTGAGGAGATTTCTAAGTGTACTGTTATGTAGCCAACCAATTTTAGTGTAAAAAGTGAAATTCTCAATGCTGTGAAAAATTCCGTCAATTTTAGAAGTTTTTTTCTGTAGGGTGTAGGGTGAGACCGTTCCAATTAAAATTTCCGAAAAGCCAATGAAAATTTTCAAAAAGTTGAATGTTGCATATTGTTATATTAAAATTGAATGAATGATTCTTAGCCCCTAATAAGTTTCGACTAGCGGCAGGGACACCCCCGTAGTCTATAAAAGCCGAGAAGACCCGGTCTATTATAAACGTAGAGGGATTTTGGATTTTGTATTTGTACCAATTTTAAAATTTTCAATTTTGGCCGCATAAATTCGTAAAATCTACCTATGTATGTGCAGCGTCTGCCCTTAAAAACATCTTCCAAAAAAAGAAATTTTCAAAACCCCCCCCCTTGCCGAAATCCTGGATCCGCGCCTGATATATATATATATAAATTAATAACAAGATAATAGCTTTGTTCAAAAACTTTACTTGCAAGTACTTGCAAAAAGAGCGTCAATGTCAAATTAAGAGTAAAAACGAGAAAAAGATAAAATTATCAACCAAAGTAATTGAACACAAAATCGTAAACATTCGCAAGAAAACAGCTGATACGCTGTTTTGACAATTTGATTTTTAGGTTAGGTTGTAATTGAAATTTTTGAAATTTGAAATGAATGGAATTAATTGAATTAGGAAAACAAAATTCTACTTTGGCTATTCCACAACATCATCAAGATTCGTTTTTGCGCTAACTTATTTAGTACATAATTAGAAATTTGCGTTTAAAATGTTTGTATATTTCCAATTGAAATTTTTGTGATCATATATTTTTGACACTTCTATTTTTTAAAACTGCTAGTAGTTGCAAGTGAAAATATTACTTGCAGCATTTATCAACTCTCTCGAGGTCTTACTCTCTCAATTTGGCTCTCTTTTGCGAATTTTTTGGGTTATTGAACATAAATTCGTAACTATTCGTAAAAATATGTAAAAATTTTGAGATATTGAACACTCCTAATAAATGAAGATATTACTGAAAATTAAAGCAAAAATTGTATTTATCCACAATGGTGGCTGTATTTTCTTAATTGATAACTCTTGGTGGTCTTCTTCTACAATTCTACATTAAAAAGTTATAAATTGCCACAATAAATCTGAGTTTCTGTAACAAAATCAATTAACCTTTAAGTGACGAGGTGAAATTTTGTGACATAGTTTACGACGTGGTGGTAAATTTTTTTCTACGCATTTTACTTAAAACTCTCAATAAAAAATAAATTTTTTTATAATAATTTTTGCATTGGAAAGAGGCCAGTCCTTTTTCAAATGAAATTAATAAAAAAAGTTAATTAAATTTTTTAAATCAACAAAGGTTTTACTATAATTCACAAGGCCTTGTTCTTTCAAAATAGCGAAAACATCACATGAGAAACTTATGGATAAAAGGTAAAACAAAAACTTTCTTTAAACTTTAGAGACGGTTTTTCATAAAAAAATATATATTTTTAAATATATAATAGGAATTTTATTTAAAAAATTTTTTTTGTAGAAAATGCTGGCCAGTCTTTTTGAAGTTTTTTTCATAATAACGTGAGCGTATAAAATGAATCACGAGACGAATTTTTTAGTTTTTCTTCCAATAATCATTTGAAGAAGTGGTAAAATTAATAATCCATGTTATTCAAATTGCCAGTGAGAGAAGTTTTAAATGGAAATAAATTATTTTTGAAGAAAAAGTTACGTTAACGTCGAGGTGTGGTAATTTTTACACCGATATCATAATTTATCCGTTATTGGAGATCTTCCACCATAGAAACTATACTGATCGATAATTATGATAACATGAGTAGATTCTAAACGCATCAAAATGCTGCAGAGGACCGAGAAGTGGTAAATTTCCAAAAATTGCATTCGAAGAAAAACTAACGTTACCCTAGACGTGGGGTAATTTTTACCCCACCATCATCATTTCTCGTCAAATGTTACACCTTCCTCCATAAAAACAAAACGGGTCAATAATTATAACGAGATGGGAAGATACTAAGAGAATAAACTTGCTGGATGGTAAGTTAAAAGAGATATTTAAAGAAACTGTAAGTCGGTGTAAAAATTACCACCACGTCGTATGTTAAAGGTTAAAGTGATGTCACACTAATACGATCCACACTTTGTCACCACCTATTTATACTAGAAAAGATATGAGTTACAGAAACTCAGTACAGATTTCTTAATTAAACACAGATTTTTGTGAGAATCTTTTTGCTTCCCAATATAATTTTTTTATGGATTTTCAATTGTAAATTTAATGTTCTCACTGTGTTTTTTGTTACTTTATGTTTTAGTCCTTGATAACTATCACCAAGGTGTGATGGAAATATATTGGGCAGCAACAAAATTACAAGAAAAATGTGTTTTAATTACCAACTAAGCCGTAAAAAAGTAACTAAATTAATGAAAAAAAAGTCGTCAACGACAACTTTAAAAACGATTAAATTAGTATTTTCTTGTCATTTGGCAAATAATGCACAGTTGTGTATTGAAGAGTAATCCGCATAACACTTTGAAGATTAGTAAAAATCTTGTTTGTTCAAAAATTACTAAATGGCAACCCTGCCAAAATGTAAACAAACTATATATATATGTAAATATGTGTGAGTAAAACAGCTGAATGCTCCGTTGCCCCACGGGCTCAAAAAATCCTAAAAATTGCATACGGGCGTTTGCGTCAGCGGGCGGACCACACGTTCTTGACTAACTGGGCTATAAAGCTGATGCCACATAGAACTTTGTGTTGCGCTACGTGACACTTTCTGCGTGACAGCTGGGATAAAATTCATACATGTATCTATATGAGGTTTCTAGCATAACAAAATAACGCAACGCCGAAATTACGTAAAGCACAAAGTTGCCCAAATCTTAACTTTTGGGTGCGTTAAAATTTTTTTTCACTTTCACTTTACTTCAAATGTAAATAAACAAATTTAAATTTCATACAATTGGAAAATATGTAATTTAATAGACTTTTATTTTCTTATTTATTTTTTTATAAATAAAACGGAGAATGACAGATTTTTTCAGAAAATAAATATTTTTTGAGTGATGATACAAAGTTCATTGTGGCATGGTTTTTCGGTTTTGCGTTTTTTGACATAGGAAACGGCGTAAAGCAAAGCAAAAAAAGTTTTATGTGGAATCGGCTTAAGTTCTTGAAAGAATAAAACTTTTTATAAAAACCCTACTTTTAAAATCAAATTTTTTTTAAAATCGCAAAACTCAGGGAAATTTTGAAACTGGTCAGTCGCTATTCAGCGAGATTTGGCACACCCAATACAAGTTGTATGTCGTTAAAAGCGTATTTTTATTATCTTCCGAACGAGGTACAGCTTGCGATTATCTCTTTTGTAATTTCCGCGAAAATCATTTTTGAATGAAGTGGTTTAGCATTAACCAAAAAAAAACACAAATTAGCGTTACCTCACAAACTTAACCATAAAAAAATAAGAAAAAATAGTTCCGAGCTTAGCAGACTCATACATATCCTTCCCATACCTGAATTTCTTGGTATTTTTTTTTTGCTGTAGCGTAGTTTTATAGATAAAAAATTTTTTAAATGGGCGTGGCTATACCCGCTTTATGCTGCACACAATCTCTGGGACATTTGAAATTTAGTGAAAAATACGGGATGTCCCGGGAAATACGGCAAGCAACACGCAGTCATTTACCTTTTATAATATTGATTTACGAAGTTTGCCTTTTCCCTTGTCTCTTGATATTTAAAGCATCCGCACACGAGCATTTGAAATTACGTTGATTAGCCGAAATCACTTTCCGAAATCACGCGCATTCACACACGTTTTTGAGTAATTTCATTTAGTCGGGTTTCAGTTACGCTGTTCCTGCGCCAAATAAAAATTTGTACATGGTCAACTTAAATGAAAATATCATTAATAAAATACTCCCACCAAATTAAATTTTTTATAATTAAGGAATCGCTAATGCAATATACAATGAGAATATATCTAGGAAACCGTCGCGAACAAATTTAATAGCCGTTTTTATTTTAGCGCAGATGTATATGCGCTAAAATAAAACTCAGCTAATGTGAAATATTAGCGATGGGTAAAGATGTTTTCGATTATAATCGATAAAATTTAGAGAAGAGACCGATTCTAGAGTAATTTCGTGAGTGTTTTCGCCGAAATGCGCATTTCAAGGGTGATTTCAGCTGGCATTTTTGTATGGCAAAACAACGTTATTTAAGGGTAATTAACGCCGAAAACACGATTTTTGCCTAAAACACCCTTAAATCATGCCCGTGTGCAGAGGCTTTTAGTAGCAGAATTGTGTCGTATTTGTTGAAAAATATTTGTATTTATTTGCACCGAAATGATCGTGCTGAGTCATTGTTTTTGTCTTTTTTCCAAATATGAATATTAAAAATTAAACATACATAAGTACTTGGTACGACTGTTTGAATAGTGATTTGCAAAAAGAATTTTCATAAACAACTCGTCAACAGGAAAAAAGTTCAATGAATTTCAGGCGCTCGGGGTTGCCAAATCTCTTCAAATAAAACAAAATGTATTAAATAAAAAATTGGTTTATTCACTTATTGGACATAAAACCAAAGAGATCACAAGTAAAAATTCAATATCGTTTGAACAAAAAAAAAATATTTTTATGTATATATGTATAATCGTCCTAACATACGAAAACTACCCGATTATTTGTGTTTGGAGAAAACTTGTACTTTCGATATGTATTTGAAAAAGTAGCACTCGACTTTTGGCTGACGAAAAGTAGCAATAATTATATTGGAATTCGTCAGCCAAAAGTCGAAAGTGCTACTTTTCGTGCAGAATTTTTAAATTTGTGAGTTTTCGTAAGAAACCTTGCTCGTATGGTATGATGATAATCACACGCATATGTATGTAGATTATGTAAATATTATAAATTAGGCTGAACATACATATGAGTTTGTACATACGAGTAGGTATCAAGGTCGCCTAAGTCCGAGAACCGAATTTTTTCAGATTTTTCATGTAATGCACTTAGACCAAACGCTTTAATAGGTTAAGCAAGTCAGTACGCCTAAGAAAAGCCAAACACCTTAGTAAAACGCATTTAAATGAATCTATTTTCCATACAAGTCTATGGAAAAAATTAAAAGAAACTCAATTATCTCGAAATAGTTAATTATGGAAACTTATAGTTGAGGAGCTGCGGTTTACGATTGTAAGCCAACTAACTTTTGGTTTTTCGTGTTCTATTTTTTGAACGTGAGCGAGCCGAGTGCGTCGAGAGCGTACCTGTTCGTTCAGTTTAAGTTGTTCGTCCGCTCCGGTGTTGCCGTTCTCGTCCTACATATATGTATCTTTGTATAGATATGTATGTATACGTAGTCACATCGAGTCTACTAATGCCGTTTTCTTTTCTCGAAAAAATGTTGCCCTTTTTGATTTTCGTAGCTATTTTGTAAGCTTGTCTGTTAATTTTACTGAATATTGACCTCTAACCAAGCAAGAGGGCACCATTATCTACAAATTTATTCATTTTGTAGAAAGTTAGGTTACGCAATTCGATAATTGGGATATAGAAGGGCAGCATTTTTTTGCAGAAAAGAAAACGCCATAAGTCTACTTATTTTTGTGCAATTTTCACTTCTTACTTCCTAAATCATAAAGTGACGCAAATGAAAATTTTCTGAAGTCGGATTTTCTCCATAATTGAGTTTATAGGCTTTGCCTGGAAAACTAACGTTACACTCGTATGTGGATGCTCTCCATAGATTTTCTTGTGGAGAAAAAGTAAAAACATCGGTTATTGTAAATTTTCAATATTTGGCTCATCACTTACATATGTGGCCTTTACGCGGGTCGATTTTTGCCGACTGGGAAATCGACTGAGAAATCGATTGGCAAAAGGCAAGTCTACCTTGAGGTAGTCGATGTTCGTTTGTATAGGTGACGTTGCATCAACCAGTTGATGAGCTTTGCTATTATATTAAGGTTATTAGGATTTTAGGGGTATAGTGAAGAAGGGGTATCTACGGAGCCTTCCGTAGACAGGGGGACACCAAGTCAAAAAGAGTTATAATCCCCCCAAAGGGGTACATCTGACAACCCTATGCACCCGCTTTATATAAAAAATACATCCATCAAACGAAAACAAACAATAAAAGCATACAGCTGAGAATCTAATGTGCGATTCCACTCGAACTTATATTTCCTTACTTAATTATACATGACCTTACTTGACACTTTTCCACTGGAGTACTTGGAATGCTGGTAGTTGGATAGAAAACAAAAACAAAAACAAGTTGTTTGTATAAAAATCGCGTTGTGGTGAATTTAAGAAATATGTATGTATGTATGTATGTATGTATGTAAATATACATACACGGAACGAAATACGTACATAAAACTAATGTATTTCGACATTAATATTAATGAAAAAAATAGTTGATTTTGAAACAACTAACGTGTTCATTAAAATTAATGAACGGCGTTCATAAGCACGAGATTTTAATGAACGGGGTCTATGAATATGAACGAAACAATGAACGTGTTCATAACAATTTTATGAACGGGTTCATAAAATATTATGAATTTTTTCATAGATTTTATCAACTTATTTGTTATAGTTGAGAACAAGTACAGCTTATGTGCAGAATTTGACATGCTCAATACAAGTGGTGTGATGGCACAGTGGTAAGGCGTCCGGCTTGGAATCGAGCAGGTCGCAGGTTCGAATCCTGTCGATGTCAAGGCGAATGATTTTTTTTATAATTTAATTTTTTTTTTATAAAAATGTAAAAAATAAAATAATTAAATAAAAAGGCCGGAGGGATCGGAAAACATAAATAGTCTACTAATAATTCCCCAGAAATTATTCAGACAAAGGGCAACATTTCATTTCATATATGTAAGTGAAGATGCAAATAATAAACTCTTTATACCAAGTGCTTCATTAGTCATCTGAGAATTGCAGAAATATGCAAAGCTATCGGAAAATTAACGAACGAAGGTAACACATCGAATTTGTCTTTTTCATACCAATTGAACAACAATGAATTCTATGAATAGCATTCATAAATATTTTTCATAAGTAATAAAAACTGTTAAAATTTTGAATTTTGTTCTACACCAAGTTCATGAATTTTTATTCATTAACTTTATGAACGCCTTCATTAAATTTTATGAAATTCTTGATTAAATTTATGAAAAATTCATTGAAATCAATGAATTTGTTCATAAAACTCACTACAGGAAATTTATGAACGCCGTTCATTAAAAATTAATGAAATATTTTTATCCGTGTAGGTACGTAATTATTGCCACGTGCGGAATAGGGTTCAGGCGACTTTTAATGAATTTTTTCCGGAAAAACAGTAGCGAAAATAGTTTTTTTTTAATCAATTTCTCTTTCCGAACACATAAATATGTACATATGTACACAATTGCGAAGATACACGTTTTTTAATTTCGGAAAAGAAATATCAGTGGCTGTTTGTCTAAGGGGCCAATGAATGAGTAAAAAAAATTATTTTTAATTTAATTTGGATATAAATAAAAACTTATTTGTATTTTGCGTACAATTTTTGGTATAAATGGGGTGAGCTGCTTAGAGGTTATACCATTAAGTTTTGCATTTCTCAATTAAAATGAAGGTTTTAAACATTTTGCTAACTGCTCTTGGGGCTTCATTACTGTTGGCCCTCAAAGCTGCCGCTAAGGACAATGCAAATGCTGCAGAAGTAAGTACATCCGCTGCCAAAGCTTTTAACAATGTGCTGGATATTGGGAAAGCCGAAATCGTTGGTGAAACCAGGTATCGTTCAGGTCAACCCAACAGGAATGGGCGTTTAAGTCCATCAAGGGGTGGACAAGGAGGTCATGGCGGAGGAGCTGGACGTGGCAGAGGGGACAATGGATATTTAGAGAATGAGCAACCACCTCAACAGGGGACAGAACCTCGAAGGGGATCACCACCCGGAACGGGGCGGAGACCACCTGCACTGGATCTGCCTCCAGGGAATCAGCGTCGCGGTGGTTAAGATTCAACATTACTTTCAAAGTTGAAAGAGCTGTAACACTGCTCTACAGCCAAAAAATACTCTAAACGCGACCATCCTATCTATATGTAAAATCTGTCGCTGATTCCGAAAATCGGGTTCATTTTTAATTCTATGGGAAAGTTTTTGAGATATCGGCAATTTACCGTTATTTGGCCAATGGGTCCACTTAATCCTGTATATCTCTTCAACACAGTGAGTTATCTTCTTGGGGTGACATCAAACGAAAGAAAATTAAATTTCCCTTTCATGGCTCCTATAACATTTTTCTCTGGCTCTAATAGTTTCTGAAATATTGACGATTCAATTTGAATTTTTTCGATTTTTTACGATTTTTTGAAGAAAAAATTGACTTTTTACTCCTTTACATGAAGCTCTATTCTATTGGGAAAAATATAAGCTATCAACGATGAAAATCCATGGTAAAATGGAAAAGTTATAGGCGAACAAGTAAATTCAGCTAAGTCGCGCAATGCCTCTGCACGGGTATATTTTATGCATATTGTAGCCGTAAATGCGCTTGTATCTACTGCGCTGCCACTGTGCTGCTACTGCAGCTGTTTAGGTATTGGTACAATATGCATAGAATGTACCGTATAGCGGCATTGCGCGATTTGGCTGTATTTATATGATCGCCTATAACTTTTCCATTTTACCACGGATTTTCTTCATTGATAGCTTATATTTTTGGTAATAGAATGGAGCTTCACGCAAAGGAGTAAAACCGAAGGTGAAAACATTGGTTTTAAAGATATTGCCTGACAAAGTCAATTTTTTCTTCAAAAAATCGTAAAAAATCGAAAAAATTCAAATTGAATCGTCAATATTTCAGAAACTATTAGAGCCAGAGAAAAATGTTATAGGAGCCATGAAAGGGAAATTTAATTTTCTTTCGTTTGATGTCACCCCAAGAAGATAACTCACTGTGTTGAAGAGATATACAGGATTAAGTGGACCCATTGGCCAAATAACGGTAAATTGCCTATATCTCAAAAACCTTCCCATAGAATTAAAAATGAACCCGATTTTCGGAATCAGCGACCGATTTTACATATAGATAGGATAGTCACGTCCAAAGTACAGACAAAAAATTTCATTTTGTGATCCAGTGTAATTTGAAAATATTCCACTTGGCACATAAATATATAATTTATCCATATAAGTATGTATGTACACATATGTACATATACCTACATCGAATAAAGAACATTGCAAACTCATTTGCCGAATTTATAATTTCATCAGGACTAACTCGAGTATGCTGTAAATATCTAGAATGTCCGTTAGTTTTTCAATTATTTAGCAACGCAGAGGCAGTTAGTCATTATCGAAAACTAAAGTTAAACAATTATTTCATTAACATGCTCTAAAAATAAAATTTCGTAGTCTAGAGTTTCGTAAAATGTACGAAAATTTCATATATGTATATTACGAAAGCATTTTTCTCAACATACGAAGCGCCGTGGTGTCGATGTGATGAAAAAGCAAAAGGCCAACAAACGCCACGGGCGTTCATATTTCGACAAAAACCATGCTTTTGTGAATAAAACCCATATTTATAAAAAAAGATATCGTCGGTCTCCTGCCAGAAACACGAATGTGAAATTTTTTTAAGTGCGATGTCTGCTCTTTACTGGGTATATATTGATATAATAACAATTACTATTTGTATATATGCTTATGTATATACAAGTACATATTATGCATGTATGTTTACACAAGAATTTATAAAAATATTAATTGTTATTACATCAATATATACTCGATAAAGAGCAGACATCGTGCTTAAAAAATTTTCACATTCGTGTTTCTGGCAGGAGACCGACGATATATAATTATCCATTTCATATTTTCCTTCTTCTTGGCGTTTGTTGGGTAGGTATTAGTGCTGGAAAAAACATCGATGTTTACGAGTATCGATATTTTCGATATTTTTGAGAAAAAACATCGATATTATCGATATATCGACCTTTATATTAGAGCTCTAGATACCCGGGTATCGAATAATTCGAAAAGATCGAATTTGTCTGAGGCTCGTTTGTTGTTCAAATGTCTGTACAACAACTGAGGAACTAGCTGATGATTCTGATAATATCGGTATATATTTAAGGGGGCTAATTTTTGTCCTTCTATTACTTTCGACAAACATATTTGGCTCAATGTTATACCACTTCATGTTCATGAAAGGTATAAAAATTGCCTTTTTTTTAGGCTAAACAGAATCAGTACTTCTCCGTCGTGACGGACAAGGAAGATTGTAGAGTAGACTGTGTATATTTTGATCGTGAAACGCACATAGGCAACGTATCCGTCGCTGGATCCGGCATACTTTGCCAATTTTCTATTTTGCCGTACCTCAGTAGTATAAGATGTGTTCGGTGAACGCATTAGAGTATTCTAGTGCAGAAAAATGCGTTCGATAACTCGTTTTTTTTTACAAAACTGTGCAGAACTGTGTTTTGTAACCAACTTAAAATTAAATATTAATATTAAATAAATACACTCAAAAAAAAAAATTTCTCTCGATCCTTGAACACGCGTCCCAATACAAAATTTTCTTTGTTTTGTGTAAATTTTCTCAAAAATGTGGAAAAAATATAAAAAAACATTCAAACAAATTCGTTGCCATGGGGATTTGTATGGGAATTTAATTTCTCAAAATTAAAGAAATCAAGTCTTCAAAACAAGGAAAGTTGGGAATGGAATGGCGCTTAAAGAATTTTTCATTATTTTAATGTATGAATTTTTTCAAAACAAGTATATGAAACCATGGTAACGCATGTAACAACAATATTTTATAAACCTTTTAACATGTTTTAAGGAAAATTTACTCAAAACAAAGAAAGTAGTGTTCAAAATAGGTAAACAATTTCTTTGACCCCTCCATATATTTTTTTTCTCTCAGTGTAATATTAATAGATATTCCGTGCGATTTTGCCCTTAGCAATTCGTTAATTTTCGTTTTTTGACGCCTTTACATTAAACTTCTGTGACAAATGTCTGATATTGTTCTACCCTACACTTTTAGTGCATTCACCGAACACACATTTTATGTGCCACCCTTTCCGTTACGTACGTCCTGTCAGTCGAATGCGACGTACGTCATGACGGAGAAGTATTGATTCTGCTTAGCCTATTTCCTAGCTAACTTCTTACTTTAATTGGCTTATGAAATTTGCAGGCTTGTACATGTACAGCCGATAATTCAAAATAAAACAAATGCTGCAAAAACTCAAGTACACTAGATGCGTTTTTTTCGGTAAAGTTTCTCAGATCTTCCCTCCGGCCACAGAATATGAAAATAGGATGTTGTAGGTTAACTAGGCTGATTTTTATTTTTTTTTTAGAAAGAAAACTGAGTGGGCTACTCCAAAAACAGCGATTTTTTTTTTTAATTCAATGATAGGTTTAGATTCATATATGAAAAAAACCACAGAATTAAAAATAAAAAAAAACAAAAGATATATATTCTCATGTAGAATTAGCGGCTTAATCGAATGGTGTACTCAGTTTTTTAGTGCGAGCCATAGCGAAGGTACCAAGATCGCCTAAAGTGGAATTATATTTTTTAGTCACGGATTTTCAAGTTTGGACCCTGGTATTTTCAAGATGGCTTAAATTTCTTTTTAATCAAAATATATAGGAATCTGCGCAAATTAATGCAGTTTTCAGAAAAGTTTATTTGATCGAAATCGAGCTTTTTTTATCCAAGCTACTTTGGTTTAAATGAAACATTCCAAAATCACTTTCATATTAAAAAACATTTTTTATTGTTGCAAGTACAAAATTCGAAAATTTATTATTTACACCATTCGATTAAGCCGTTAATTTTACATGAGAATATGTATCTTTTGTTTTTTTATTTTTAATTTCGTAGTTTTTTTCATATATGAATCTAAACCTATCATGGAATTTAAAAAAAATCGCTGTTTTTGGAGTAGCCCACTCAGTTTTTTGTCTAAAAAAACACAAAAATCAGCTTAGTTATCCTACAACATCTTATTTGCATATTCTGTGGCCGGAGGGGTATGTTAGATCAAAACAAGTAAAAGCGCGGCTGTCTTCGGCCGTACCGAAGACTTCATACCTTTCATGAGTGGGGAAATGAAAAGTTACCTATGTATGTACATAGCCGGATTAAGTTTAATTTATAATTTTAATTCTGTGGGTTATTTATGGAAAGATTTATTAGAAAAAATGGTGTCTTGGCTATTTAAATGGAGGAGTTATACACCAAAATGTCCATATCTGAACAATCGGTTGTATGGGAGCTATATGTTATAATGGTCCGATCTTGACAATTTTCGGTAACCCCGTTTGGGCCCATATGGGTACAAATACTTAAAAATTTCACGCCGTTAGCTGTTAAAATGGAGGAGTTATACACCAAAATGTCCATATCTGAACAATCGGTTGTAGGGGAGCTATATGTTATAGTGGTCCGATCTTGACAATTTTCGGTAACCCTGTTTGGGCCCATATGGGTACAAATACTTAAAAATTTCACGCCGTTAGCTTTTAAAATGGAGGAGTTATACACCAAAATGTGTTTATCTGAACAATCGGTTGTAGGGGAGCTATAGGTTATAGTGGTCCGATTTCAACAATTTTAGGCAATCCCGTTTGGGTCCATATGGGTACAAATACTTCAAAATTTCAGGCCGTTAGCTGTTAAAATGGAGGAGTTATACACCAAAATGTGTATATCTGAATAATCGGATGTTGTGGAACTATATGTTATAGTGGTCCGATCTTGACAATTTTCGTTAAACTTGTTTGGGCCAAAATGGGCACGTATACTTCAAAGTTTCATGTCCTTAGCTGTTTAAATGGGGAAGTTATGCACAAATTACATCCACAAATTTCATGTATATCTGAATGATCGGTTGTTTTCTATATGTTGTAGTGGTCCGATTCGGCCGGTTCCGACAAATGATCAGCTGCATATAACAACATACCTGTATTCCGAATTTCATTCAGATATCTCAAAAACTGAGGGACTAGTTTGCGTTCACACAGACGGACGGACGGTCAGACGGACAGACGGACATGGCTTAATCGACTCAGCTCGTGATTCTGATCATATCGGTATATATTTTGGTGGGTCCCCCACGCTTCCTTCTGGTACTTTCGACAAAAATTTTTTGGCACTAAGTTATAATACCATTTCATTCTCATGAAAGGTATAAAAACGCATCTAATGTACACTCACACAATGCGAATGTAATAGAAATAAATAATAAATTTTTTTATTATTATTCATATAAAACTATTAAAAGGCGAATTCCCCAAAATTACCCAAATTATAGCGCTCCCCAAAAATTACCCAAATTTAAAAAAAAATCCACAAATTTGGGGAATTACCCACAAAACGGCAATGCTGCCTTTTACCAGCTTCTTTCCGCGTTTATCAGTGATGGTCATGGATTAAAATATCGAATATCGGAAAAAAAATATCGATGTATCGAAAAAGTTCAAAAACATCGATGAATCGATATTATATCGATATCGCTTCCAGCACTAGTAGGTATATTAAAAAGAAAACAAAAGTTATGCTGTGTAATTCTATGATGCTACATTACCTCTCAAAACTTTTATGTACCGACTCCTAAAACTATACTTTACAAATTTTAATTTTGACTGAAAATGCATTATGCGTACAGGTTAAAGTCTCCACAGGAAGCAGTATATTTCAATAATCATTTCCTTTGCCTTTCGTCAATATTCTGCTATTTATTAAGACAGATAAAAAGATTAGACAAAAAACGGACTATCTCTCGACAATGAGCTACTACATACATACTTTTTCGTGTACACATAAGCACACACATATTTACATATATGTAGATATACACGAAAGTCCTTGACCATTTGTAAATCCAACAAATACACGTCCTTCGCAAACACCTGTCATAAAGAGTAGAAAATTGCTACTTAACACCGTCATCACAAAAGCTGTCCAAATAAAATATTTTCTTTACCTTGTTGCAAATTTGTCAACACTTTAATCTCACTTAATTGTGAATAAAATATCAAAGCCTACAATCATAAACTAATCTGCAATTTCGTTTGCACATTCAAGGCAAATGAGATTACCGTAAAGGTGCACGTATAAAAGGTATTTGTTTGTAGGTCGAGTTTGTATATGGATAGAAGGTGAATAAATTAATTAATGAAATTGCATAACTAATGGGAACTACAAAGAAAGACATTCTGGGAAATTGAATTTATATACATATGTACACATGTAGAGATGTTTGTATTTGAGGTTTCATTAGAGGCACATGGTGCAGAATTATGTTTAAAGAGTTCACAGCAAATCATTTACATATGCATATACTATATACCCATTACATTTTGAATGTACGTTGAACAAAAATCACAAATAATTCTTCTCAAAGTCGTGCAAAATATTTCAAAATCTATATGTATGTGTATATAAGGATGAAAGTTTGTTTGTTTGTTTGTTCCTGATGGACGCCCATAACATTCCAATTTTGACACTACGATCAATTGGTATTAGATTAAAATTATGACCACATTTAATTCTGGTATCACAACTCCTTCGCGAGTTATAGGCCAATATAAGAGCAAATTAACTAGAGTGCAGCGAATGGCTTCCATGCTTATTAGCGGAGCCCTTCCCTCCACCCCAACTAAAGCTCTCGAAACCATCCTATTTCTTCTCCCCACGGATATACAGGGGAAACTCATTGCCAGCTGCAACGCGGCAAGGCTCAATGCAACCGAACCCTGGAGGGACACCAGATTCGGGCACGCTCAAATTCTTAGTAACGTCCCTGCCAATTTTCTAAAGCTGGACTATGCAATACCAGCCTTTTGTTGGGATAACAAATTCTCCACAAGAATCCCGGAGAGGAGCGAGTGGAAGAACTTAGGGGATCCCGACCCTAATACACTGCACATTTACACGGACGGCTCTAAATTGAACAATAGAGTTGGAAGTGGGTTTTTCTGCGAAAAGCTTCATCTGAAAGTAAGTTTGCGCCTACCTGATCACTGCAGCGTCTATCAGGCTGAGCTCATAGCCATATGGGAAGCAGCTCGTCGCCTGACAGATCTGCCAGACATAAATTCTATCAAAATCTTCTCTGACAGCCAAGCTGCCATAAAATCCTTACAGAGTAACAATGCTACATCTATAGTTGCAATGAAATGTAGGGAGTCTTTGAACAAACTAGCCGAAAGGTTCGACCTGAACGTCATTTGGGTTCCAGGCCATAGCAACGTTCGGGGCAACTGCATTGCAGATGAGTTGGCAAGGGAAGGCACAAGCTTGCAGGATATCACATCTGCGGCATGGGTTGGCCCCCCGCTTAACTCATGCAAGCATTGGTTGAGATCTCGCTCCATTGAACAGGCTAACGCTAGATGGGCCAAGGAGTCAACTTGTGTGATTTCTAGGCAAATCTGGCCTAGACTGGATGAGGCTAGGTCTGTATCGGTGCTGCATCTGAATCGGCTCTCTATAGGTCCGCTGGTGGGACTTCTAACAGGCCATTGTCTTATGGGCACTCACGCCTCTCGCATGGGCCTATATAAAAACGACTTCTGCCGCAGCTGTAGGGACGTGGAGGAAATAGAGAGTGTTGAGCACTATCTATGCCACTGCCCCGCACTGTCGCTATCCAGGTACCGCTTCCTCCATAAACACTTTTTCGAGTGCCTGGCGGAGATGGAAAATGCAAGGACACTAGATTTTCTGCGCTTCATGAAACAAACGCGCTGGTTTAGCTTCACGGGCATCTAATCTTATCATACTTTTGAATCTAATTTTTCCGGAAAAGTTTGTAAACAGGGATAAGGAAGCTAGGGCTCCCGTGTGGTATCACAATGGGCCACCTCGGCCTAAGTGTGTCCCCGCTTTCATGAATTGCGGAGACAGCCACCTCAACCTAACCTAACCTATAGGCCAATATATGGACCCACATTCCTCGGAAATATTTTTGAGCAATATTGGTATCAAATTAAAGGTATCAATCAGAGATTCAATATAGAATTTAATCCATTCCAATTTTCCAGTCGGTTCTCCAGGTAGAGGCCAAAACGTGGATCCGATGACCCCAAATATCTTTGCGCAACATTAGAATCAAATTGAAGGTGCAGCTCACGGTTTCCATATATATTTAACGCTATACGGATATCTCAATCGGTTCCCGGGATTGAGGCCCAAACATGAACCGGAATAGCTCGAAACATTTTGAGCAATATTTGTATCAAAATATAGTAGTAATCATGAAATACACCGATTTGTGGAACCGAATGGCCATGGAAAGTTGTTGACGAGAGAGGGGGAGATATGTAGATAGACTTGTACAGGGGGTGGAAGAGATAGAGGGAACGGGAAATGCAGAGTGATAGGGAGACCAATAGGGAAGGGAGTGGCATAGTGTGATTTTTCGCAGCGAATTGGGACGGGTATTTTCTACTAGATTAATATACATACATACTAGATATGCACAATCAATTGTCTTTATTATAATAATTCGCAATATTGAACACACAAGCAATTACTGGAACAAAGCAGCCAATTAGCGCTATATTTTTTCGATAAATACAAAATATTAAAAAAAAAAAAAAACAAGAGAAAAATACCTTGTACTGCCAATTATTATTTTATTTTATTCGATTGTAGATATAAACAAAATACTTTTTTTGCTTGTATTTTTTATTTGTGTGGCATACACCATAACAACACAACAGACTCATCGTTGTGCTCGTATCTACATATGTACCCTGCAAAAAATGCGATTAATCCGGGTCGTGTCCGGGATCAATCGCAAGGGAGCATGCAACTAATATAATTTTACATCCCTTTATAGGGAGTGAATTGATCGCATTCGTTCGAGCATGTCCTATGAAGAGACTAATTGATCAATTTATAAATCCGAACGGGTACACATGTAGATCAATCGCTGACATCCTGAACGGGTACAAATCGACGCTTCCAAACAATACTGTACTAAGTACATTTTGCCGTTTTTGGCATTTTCAAGTAGAGCGTGCCTTAATTTAGATGCTGTCCATTTTTGATATCAATCGGACCATCCAATCAAAAGTTATAAGCAAAAGTGTACATACATATAATACAACTCGAGATTTTTACAGAATAAAAACTTTGAGAGCTTGCCATGAAAAACCACGTAGCAAATTTTTATTTCTTCTTACGGTTTTATATAAAGCGTACCCTGACTTTGATGTTGTCGAGTTTTGGTGTTGATCGTTCCATCCAAACAGTAGTTACAAGTGAAAATATACTTAGCATACAATCGAAGTTTCATATCGAGTTTAAACTTTGCTTCTCCTGCAAAACACAGTTTTCAGACTTAGTACAGTTTTGTTTGGAAGCGTCGAAATATAGATTTTTCCAAGTTTTTAGCCAAGGCTATTTTATATAACAATCTTTAAAAAAATTTAAATGCTCATGCATATTTAAATAAAGATTATATAATGTTTTACTTTTGTAAAAAAATCTCAATAAGTAAATAAAAAAAATTGTAAGTTTTGAGTATGCATTAAATGAGCGTAATGTAAAGGATTTTTTATATATTTCATATTTCGATATTTATTTAAATTAGTACAATAAGATCTTAAACGATCTTTTATAGTACAACAGATGATATACAAACAAGTAACAAAAATAAAAATTAACCAAATAATACATATCTTAAGTTATATTAAAACTAAAATTAAAACTACATTTAACAAGTAAGGAAGCCTAAGTTCGAGTGGAATCGAACATTAGATACTCAGCTGTATGCTTTCATTGTTTGTTTGCGTTTGTTCGATATAGGGTGTATTTTATATGACACAAGTGCTGCATAAACAGGGCGCAGCCACGCCCATTTTCAAAATTTGTATCAATCATCCAAATAAGCATATAAATATTATTGTTAGTGCAAAATTGCATCCCTCTATGACTTTTAGTTACAAAAACTTCACGTTACAAATTCCAAAAGGGTGTTCCAGAAATATCTTTGTTAAAAAGTAGGCGTGGTCATAAACCGATTTCAATACATTTTTGCGTGTCTATTAACACATGTTATAAAAGTGTATAAACCAAGTTTCGTCATAATATCTCAGTTATTTGTCGAGTAATAGGCACGTAGATTCCTTTGTATAAAAAGAGGCGGTGCCACGCCCATTTTCCAAACTTTTTTATATTTTGTTTCCGGTCTATTGTAGAACTCATGTCACAAAATTTCAGTGATAGATCTTTATATTTGACAGAGAGATCGCTTAAAATGTTTTTATTAGGTCACTTTATAAAACCCATATATAAAAGTGGGCGTGGTCGTCAACCGATTTTGGAAATCTTTCGTCCACACATTTGGCTAAGTAAATATATCACGCGTACCAAATTTCATCGATATATCTTTAACGGTTTATGAGTTATGGCTTATAAAACTTTCAATATTTGCCCCTTAATAAGTGGGCGTGGCACCGCCCATTTTCCAAAATTTTTATATTTTTTGTTTTATGTCCCTAGTTGGTCTCCTGCCACAAAATTTCAGTGATAGATCTTTATATTTGACAGAGATATCGCTTAAAATGTTTTTATTAGGCCCCTTTATAGTTCCCATATATAAAAGTGGGCGTGGCCGTCAACCGATTTTGATAATTTTTCGCCAAAACATTTGTCTAAGTAAGCAAATTACGCAAAACAAATTTCATCGATATATCTTCAACGGTTTCTGAGTTATGACATATAAAACTTTCAATGTTTGCCCCTTAATAAGTGGGCGTGGCACCGCCCATTTTCCAAAATTTTTGTACTTTTTGTTTTATGTCCGTAGTTGGACTCCTGCCACAAAAATTCAGTGATAGATCTTTATATTTGACAGAGATATCGCTTAAAATGTTTTTATTAGGCCCCTTTATAGTTCCCATATATCAAAGTGGGCGTGGCCGTCAACCGATTTTGATAATTTTTCGCCAAAACATTTGTCTAGGTAAGCAAATTACGCATACCAAATTTCATCGATATATCTTCAACGGTTTCTGAGTTATGACATATAAAACTTTCAATGTTTGACCCTTAATAAGTGGGCGTGGCACCGCCCATTTTCCAAAACTTAATCAAATTTCTTCATAACGGCCTGAGCTCAATACGTGGGTAAAATTTTATCACTCTAGCTATATTAGTGGCTGAGATACCAAATTTCCGATTTTTTCTATATAGGAAAAGTGGGCGTGGTCATGGTCCGATTTCGCCCATTTTCAATACCAACCGTCCCAGTCTCGATACCAACTTGCATTTCAAATTTCATCAAAATATCTCAATTTTTACGCGAGTTATCGTGCGTACGGACGGACGGACGGACGGACGGACGGACGGACGGACGGACGGACGGACGGACGGACGGACGGACGGACGGACGGACATGGCTCAATCGATTTCTCTTTTCACCCTGATCATTTTGATATATATAAGTCCATATCTATCTCGATTATTTCATTATGTTACAATCCACCGTTATGAAATCAAAATTATAATACTCTGTGTACTAGTACAGCTGAGTATAAAAATAAACAAAAACAATACAGCCAAATAGTAACTTTTTGAATAAAGATAATAAGCAAAACTCAGCGCCTAACATGTCATTTATTATTTGTTTATATATCACGAAAAAACGAAATTTCATATGATATTTTAGGTAACATTTTTTTAAATTATTATTATTATTATTATTATTTATTAGATATAACAAAATGCTTATATCTAAGTACAAAAGAGTACTAGCTGCCAGGGCTTACGACTCTATCTTATTGATTTTTAAAGTTATGCTAATTATACGTATGAAATTTATATTAATTTTAATGAGTTGCTATTTTTTAGAAAATTGTTGATTTCAATTATGTTTTGCAAAGTTGGATCTTTCAATAATGTGGAGGGTTTTCTATCTTTGAATTGTTTACCCCTGTAGGCTTGAAGAATAGGGCATTCGTCTAACAAGTGGTCAACTGTGGGAATAACACTACACCAGGGACACTTATTTTTTGATTTTCCTGTTAGGATATGTTCGTGGGTCAATAAGGTATGTCCAATGCGGAGCCGAACGAAAGTTGTAATTTGTCTGCGGTTTGCATTATTTGGGAATTTTGCTTTTTGTCCATAGTTGTTATATTTGCTGTACCTGCAATTATTTTCTTTCCACACCATAATTTTACCATTTCGGTTATAGGTTGCGACTGATCTATCTAGGTCATGTTTTTCGAAAGTGGGGAAGGTATGGGAGGGATGATTGAGCATGTCCTTAGCAGCTACATCTGCTGCTTCGTTCCCTTTTATTCCTACGTGGCCAGGAGTCCATAAAAGGTTGAGTTTTTTGCTGTATTTGTGCAGTGAGTTTTGATGGTTTCAACTAACGAACTGCTACTTTTTGTATTTAGAATGGACTGTAAGCATGACAAACTGTCAGAGCAGATTATGAATTTCACCTTATGTTTTATGGCATAATCTATTGCTGTTTTAATGGCAAATGCTTCTGCTGTGAATACTGATGTATCGGAAAAAAGCCATCCTCCTGCAATTAAGGAGCCCGAGTGGGAAACCACGGCGAAACTCGTTATATCGTTGATTTTGGATCCGTCAGTGTAGAGAACCTTCCATTTGTCTTCGGTGTACTTTGTAAGTTGTTCTTGGAATAGGTTTCTGTAGATCTCTGGGCTGGTTGTAGCTTTTCTGTATTTATGAAGACTCATATTGACGGTTGATTGGTTGAAACTCCACCATGGGTGGGAACCTGTTTTGTTGACTCCACTTCGGTGCGTAATATTTAGTTTTCTGCAGAAGGCAGCGCATCGCCGAATTGCTGAGTTCTGTTTGTATTTTCGTTTGTGGCTTAAAGCCCGTTTGAAACAGTTAAATAGTAATGGGTTATTTGTGTTGATCAATTTGGGAATAAGCTTGGTTGTGGCTTCAACAGTCCTTTGCTCAATCGAGGGTAGCCCGGCTTCAGCTAGTATAGCTTTAGTCGGTGATGTTGGGAAAGCATTTAAGCTACGTCTAATTGCTGTGTGGTACGGGAAATTAAGCTTTTTTATGTTGTTTTTGGCGCACCAACCATATATTGGTAGCGCGTAATCAATTTTTGTTAGGATTAGTGCTTGGGTCACATTTATTAAAGTGTTCGTATGTATTTGACATTTTCTAGTTGTTAAAAATTTTAAAATGTTAAGTCTGGCAGCTAGTTTTTTTCTTAATTCTAAACAATGCGACTTAAAATTAAGTTTGTGATCAAATATGATACCAAGAATTTTTAAGTTGTTAGTTGATTCTATTGGGATGTTATTTAGTGTTAGGCGAATATTAGGACTGAAATGTTTTTTACATATATGCAGTGTCTTGCATTTATCGATGGATAACGTAGCACCAGAATATCTACCCCAAATATCAATATCGTTCAGAATTTGTGAAAATACATCATTTATGGTTTTTAGGTCAGGTAATTTAGTGTAGACAAATAGGTCATCTGCATACATTCCGTATTCAATCTTAGTGTATTTTGTGAGGATTTTGCTAATTTGATCGAACGCGACGGTGAATAAAACTGCAGATAGGGGTGAGCCTTGCGGGATTCCGTTGTGCAAAGGAAAGAGCTTGGAGTATTTGTTATGTACTCGAACATTAAAATTGCGTTTGGTCAAAAAGGCTTTGACGATGCCAAAGATTTTAGGACCTACGTTCCATTTTTGCAACTGTTTTAGGACAGTGTGAACTCCTACATGATCAAATGCTTTTTCAAAGTCGGTCGCTAAGATTGTGACATGACCTTTGGCTGAAAGTGCATCGAACGCAAAATGTTGGATTTGGAGAAGTGCGTCCATGGTGCTGTGGCCTTTCCTGAAACCTACTTGTTTTGAGGTTAGCATATTGTTTTGTGTTATAAACCAAGAGATTATTGCAGCTATGATTTTTTCAAATATTTTTGCTTGACATGAGAGAAGTGAGATCGGCCGATATCCATTCATATTATCCCTTGGTTTGTTGGGCTTAGGTATTGGTACAACCGCGGCATTAAGCCAAGTGTGGGGGTAGGCGCCTTGTTCTAGCATTTTGTTGTAAAGATTTAATAGGGCTGTTTTCCCATTAGAAGACAGGTTTTTGATCATTGGATAGGAAATACGGTCTAATCCAGGTGTTTTCCCTTTGCTATGTGTTATCGCGTTTTCAAGCTCTGTTAGTGTAATATTTAGTTCGAGGTTCTTGGCGGAATCAGACAGAGTGTTGGGAGAGTATGTGGATGCTAACATGTTGTGTTTGTTTACTAGATATTCATTGGAGAAGTTAATGTCTTCAGATTGTTTGGACCACATTTCAGCAAAAGCTGCTGCCATGTCCCTGGGATTAGAAATCAGGGAATTATTAAAGCTTATCGATTGAATGGGAGGAGGCGGAATGCCTATTAATGTTTTTATGTTGGACCATACTTTCTGGGGAGAAGATAGTGGTGAGATTTTCGATGTGAACTCTTCGAAAGAATTCCTTTTGGCTTCTCTTAATTGCTTTCGAAAAATTGCGTTAAGTTTTTTAAACTGAATAAGATTTTCTGTAGTTGGGGTTCCCTTAAATATTCGCCAACTTTTTTGTTTTTCATCACGCAGTTTCTTTAGTTTTTGATTCCACCAGGGCGCTTGGTGTTTGATAAAGAGGGGCTTTGTTTGTGGAATAGATAAGTTAGCAGCAGACCTGATGACTTTGGTAATTTTTGAGGCTTCCTGGTGAATATCTTTGAAATTCCAATTACCGAAGTTTTTGTTACACTCTACTTTAAAAAACTCCCAGTTAGCCAGGTCTGTTTTAAATTTAGGGGTTGACCGGAAGTTTAAAATGTTGTTGGTTGTACGAACTTCCGTAAGGATGGGAAAGTGGTCGCTTCCGAACAAATCGTTAAAGACTTTCCAATTGCAAAGCGTAGATAATGCGGAGGAGCAGAGTGAAAGGTCAACATGTGTGAGAGATTTCTTTGTCGATAGGTGTGTGGGTGAGCCATTATTGAGGATAATAATGTTTTCAATCAGGACAACGTCTTCGATTATCTTGCCTCTGGGGTTGGTTGTTTTTGCCCCCCAAAGTGGACTCCATGCATTAAAGTCTCCTACTAATAAAAAGGGGGTTGGTCCAACACGTATCAGGGTCATGAGGTCTTGGGTAGACAGTTGGTCTTGAGGGGGGATGTAGCAATTTATTATTGTGAATTTATTGTTTAGATTAATTTGCGTTGCCAAGGATAAAATGTTAGAATTTGTTTGTATGATCGTATGCGGAATACGCCGTTTTATCATTATGCCTATGCCTTGTTTGTTTGAGTTTGAGAAGTTGTGAAAATAAGAGTTATAAGCTTTTGGAAAAACTGTTGGGGTATGAGTATTAGACAAGTGGGTTTCTTGTAGGCATATTACGTCGGGGTTGTATTCTTTAATTAGTAGTGTTAGTTCGGCATAGTTATTGTAGTAACCATGTATGTTCCACTGGATAACTTTAAAAAACATTTCTGGGGAGTGGGGGAGAGAAAAGTTAGTAAATTATATATGCTATGAGAAATTAACTTAAGTAATATATATATATATTTATGATGTTGGAAAATCGTTATAATGATTTATGTCGTTATTACTAATAGTTGATGTTAAAGAATTTAGAAACGGTGCCAAGTGCTGTAGATGAGATGGTATTAAGGTTTCTGATATTTCCATATTTGATGTTTCATAGTTGTTGTTGTTGTTATTGTTGTTATTGTTGTTATATGCTATGAATGTATCGATCGTCGATAAAGAGGAGAGAGAGTTTTCGTTATCTGAAATAATCCCTTGCTGTTGCTCTGGTTGTTGGTTGTTTTTTTCTATTGGTTGTTTTATATCGTATGATGTTTTTGGGTTCAACTTGTAGATTTGTGAATTAGAAGAGAGGTAATTTTGTGACATGTGGTTCTCACTAATCATGTTTTCTTTTCGCTGATTTTCTTTTATGGTAGGTTTTTCGTTGTTGCTGTTGTGCGGTATTTTCGGAATTGTCGTTGGTAGATAATTTTCGCTGGTTGGGATATTTTTGTTGTATTGTTCTATTGGCTGTTGATCTTTTTCGGGTATTGAGCGAGGGAGAGAGATAGTACTTTGTGGAGAGTTATTTTCTATTTGCTGAGTAGTAATATAGGAATATGAGTGTGTGGCGGAATTGTTGGAAAGTGTGTTGGAAGCGACACGTTTGGCTTCCCGCATTGTGCATTTGTTTTTAATTTTTATTCTCAATATTTCTTTAGCTTGTTGATATTTTTTGCAATCTCTCGACGAGGCTGGATGTTGTTCTTGGCAGTTTGCACAGCTGATTCGTGTACATGGGGCTGGGGAGTGAGGTGGAAGATCGCATATACCACAGCTTGGTGAGTTTTTGCAATGTTTTGTGGTGTGTCCAAGAATTTGGCATGATTTACATCGCATCGGGTTTGGTATATATTCCCTTATTTGAACCGAATGCCACGCGACGTCGATTTTAGTAGGTAGGTTGTATCGGTCGAAGGTTAATAGAACTACGTCACTTGGGAATGTTTTACCTTCCACTGTCTTGCGAAATTTGTATGCTTCTACTACACCTTGGCTGCTAAGTTCGGAAACTATTTCCTCCTTGTCAACATTGTTAAGGCAGGGAGCATATACTGTACCTTTCACGTGATTAAGTGTGGGATGGAATTTACAAATAACTTTGCATACACCCGGTAAAGAAGTGGTATTAATAAATCGAGTGGCAATTACATTGTTATTCACAAGTACCAATATGCTACCATCGCGCAGGAATGCGGATGGCTTTGCTTCTTTGCTAATTGCAAGAATAGATTTGTTCACTAAGAAGCATGAGTAACTTGTTAGAGGTTTTTCACTGTCAGCTGCAGATATTGTAATAAATTTTGGGTTATCTTTTGGTATTTGTGGAAGTTCCGGAAAGTCAATTATAGTTTTTCCTAGTTGTGTTTTTTTTTTCTTTTTTGCTCTGGGAGCATCGGCCAATAAAGAGAACCGATTCTCCCTTAAATTACGCGGCCCAGGGGCCATAAGTTAATTTGTGCACTGGTTAAATAGTATTGTGTAGAGTAATGTCAATTCAACAGTAAAATACAAATACACTACTTTTTGTTTTTTTTTACTGTATAGAACAAAAAGAATTCCGTGAGAACACACAATAGATGTAGTACAGACGTCCGCTAATGATGACAGATAGACTGAGACTGTTTTTTTTTTTTTTAAATTATTATTCATCATTGTTAATAAAAGAAAGGATGTTAAATTCGTTTTACTGGTTGTTCTACAATTTTTAAAATACATTTATACCCGTACGCGAACAATCGGGGACTAATTGTGGACCGATTGTTCTCGAAAGTGATCAATCCGGGACAAATCTCATTCGGGATTAATCGCATATTTTTTGGCAGGGTACATTCAGTGATATTTTGCTTAGCATTTCAGGGAAAAAGCTTTACCATTTTCACTTTGATAAGCACGCAAGTACTTTTACTTTTGTCCATATGCTATGCACATGTATAAATAAATACATATATACATATTTTTATACTCAGCTGTACTAGTACACAGAGTATTATAGTTTTAAACACATAACGGTGGATTGTAACAGAATGAAATAATCGAGATAGATATAGACTTATATATATATAAATGATCAGGGTGAAAAGAGAAATCGATTGAGCCATGTCCGTCCGTCTGTCCGTCTGTCTGTCTGTCCGTCCGTCCGTCTGTAAACACTCTAACTCGCGCAAAAATTGAGATATTTTGATGAAATTTTAAATGAAAGTTGGTATCGAGACTGGGACGGTTGGTATTGAAAATGGGCGAAATCGGACCATGACCACGCCCACTTTTCCTATATAGAAAAAATTGGAAATTTGGTATCTCAGTCACTAATATAGCTGGAGCGATGAAATTTTACCCACATGTTGAGCTCAGGCCCCTAGGAAGAAATTTGATAAAATTTTGGAAAATGGGCGGTGCCACGCCCACTTATTAAGGGACAAACATTGAAAGTTGTATATGTCATAACTCAGAAACCATTGAAGGTATATCGATGAAATTTAGTACGCGTGATTTGCTTACTTAGGCAAACGTTTGGACGGAAAACAGTTAAAATCAGTTGACGGCCACGCCCACTTTTATATATGTGTATTATAAAGTGACCTAATAAAAACATTTTAAGCGATATCTTTGTCAAATATAGAGACAATTCATTGAAATTTTGTGGCATGAGTTCCACATTAGACCGGAAACAAAAAATAGAAAAATTTTGGAAAATGGGTGTGGCACCGCCTCTTTGTAGACAAAGGAATCTACGAGATTTCGGAGCCCATAACTCGACAAATAATTGAGATATTATGACGAAACTTGGTTTATACAATTTTATAACTTGTGTTAATAGACACGCAAAAATTTATTGAAATCGGTTTATGACCACGCCCACTTTTTAACAAAGATATTTCTGGAACACCCTTTGGGAATTTGTAACGCGACATCTTTGTAACTAGAAGTCAAAAAGGAATGAAATTTTGCACAAAGAATAATATTCATATGCTTAGTTGGATGACTGATAATAATGTTGAAAATGGGCGTGGCTACGCCCACTTTATGCGGCACTCGCTTTATATAAATTACACCCTATATCGAACAAACGCAAACAAACAATGAAAGCATACAGCTGTGTATCTAATGTTCGATTCCACCCGAACTTAGGCTTCCTTACTTGTTATATATCTATCTTAGCTTTAGCACTATTGCATTTCAGACAAGCACTGCAGTTCCTATTACATACATTCACTATAATATTACCAAAAAACTGTAACGAGTATCCACTAAAATGCTTCAGTGCAGATCGCTTTCTTTTGTGTACTACCCCTCACCCTTAATTTAAAATTTTCTATCGCTGTTTTTAATTTACTCCTTTCTCTGTCTGTTCATATGATTTCCACATTCCTATGCGAGTTCTCAACTTCATTTGTTACTTCGGGGAATATTTTTTGTTTATGTTATTTATTAAAGAACAAGCATATATATACATATGTACTAGACCTCTGCACAATACCATTTGCCTCTTCTATATTTGCGAATACTCTATGCATTGTACAATTAGTCACAGCACAATTTCAATGCAGATACGAATATAACCCATACTTTTCATTTGGAATACAAATACTATTTCTATTTGCTCTGTTGGAGCGATTAGTGTACACTATTCGCCACGATAGAATAGAACATAATAATAACCATGTTATGAAGTATTCGCAAAACCTTGTTGCTTCTTTGGTTTGTTTGTTTATTTAATGTGCATATGGCATTAAGGTGGACCAAAAAATAAAAGCCCAACAAACATATGTTCCATTTTTTAATGATAAGAAATGTTTTTCTTGTACATTAAGGACTTTGAAAAAAATTATGTATCATCACTGATATAAAAGGGGAAAGAAATTTGGAGGCTTTTTGCACGACCTCTAAATTTTAATATATTAAGGAAAAATTTTAGGCATAGATTTCCGTATTATATTCGCATGAAAATCGGGTTGTTCCGCGAATTTCGGGAGAACTTTATTTCCTTCATAAAACCACCTTAATATGCCAAATAAGTTTAACTAATGCCGAAAAAATCAAAAGAATCGATGTATTGGTTACCGAGTTATTTTAAAATATATAGAACAGTTGGAAATATGTAGATCGTAAAAAGCTCTGGTTCGAAATTTATTTTAGACATATGGTTTCTTTGGCAAAAAAAGCTTGAAATTACCCAAATTTTCATAATCACCATGTGTCCCTGTTAATTTTGTTTTTGGACCCTACCAATCGACCCGCCCTAGTGGGTATGCATATGCACATACACACACTCTGCCTAGCAGCGTAATTTTGCTGAACACAACGTCTGAATGTGTGTTTATGAAAATATGTATGTACATACATACATATATTTCGATTATATTCGAAGTATTCGCAAGTAGTGTACACTATTTGCAGAACCTTTTTAAGGTCACGTAATTGTCGCTACGAATAAGTAATTGTATTGGTTCTGTTTATGGTTGTGCTCTACTTGCGTTTATTCTAAAACGACAGAAACAAGTAGGTACTGTAATTGGACGGCCGCGAATATTTTGTTGGCCGTTTCGAATCCATTCGTGCAGCCTTCTAATATGTACCTATGTATGTAGATTAAGGTGGAGTGAAACATTTTTTTTGGAAATTCAATTTGTTCCAAAGCCAGAACGGCACCTTTCTAGCCCAGTAATAAGCCTGTAAAATTTTATTGACCTACTCGCATGTTTAGAGGTGCCCCCAGCCCCACAAAGTTGAAAAAAATAGTACGATCTGGTACAAATGTGAAATTTCTAAAATTATAAAATCAAAAAACGAAGTATGAGGATTGATAAAGATGGCTAAGCTGAGTATTAAAGTCAATTTATTTTTTTTTTGGAAACAACAACAACAAAAGTTTTTAAAGGTCAAAGTTTATATTGTGCATTTTTTAAATTGCAATTACTTAAATACTACTGAACCGATTTCGAATATTTTTATACCATTCGATAGGTATTTTGATTCCCTTTAATTTGATATACATGTGGGTTCCCCCCTTTTACTCCCCTTACTTTTCATATATAAAATGTATATCAAATTAAAGGGAATCAAAATACCTATCGAATGGTATAAAAATGTTTGAAATCGGTTCAGAAGTTTTTAAGTAATTGCAATTTAAAAAATGCATAATATAAACTTTGACCTTTAATAACTTTTGTTGTTGTTGTTTAAAAAGAAAAATAATTCACTTTAATACCCAGCTTAGCCATGTTTATCAATCCTCATACTTCGTTTTTTAATTTTATAATTTTCAAAATTTCATATTTGTACCAGATCGTGCTTATTGCTTTCAACTTTTCGGGGCTGGGGGCAGTTCAAAACGTCATCCTATCGCCATAAAATTTTGTGGGGTTCATTAACTCGTATAAAGGTAACTTTTCATTGCTGGTACGTTCAAAAAAAGAACAAAAAAAAAATCTCCATATGATTTCACTCCACCTTAATGTAGATATTTATACGTACACACGTGGTGTAGTGGGTAGAGTGCTCGCCTGCTATACCAGGTTTCTCGGGTTTTAACTCCAGTCCGGACAAACACCAACAGATTTTTATTGGGTTTTTAAATATAGTGGTCACCTTTCGGTGGTGAGCGGCATACCCTCCGAGTGTATTTCAGCCATGAAAAAGCTTCTCACAAAAGAGTGCATTCGCCGTTCGGAGCCTTCATTAACTTATAGGTCCACCCAATTTGTAAGAGAAATCAAAAGTTAAGAAGCGCGCCTCGAATTGGGAGAGAAGCTCGGCCATGAAACTCGTCAGAGTTATAAACGCGCCAGTGTATTATTATATTACGTACTTACCTACATATCTGTGCCGTTAATTTAAAGTAGCTTAACTCCAAATACACAGAGCCAAAATAACACCTAAAATGCCCTATAAATTAGAACAAAGTTTAGCGGATTTCTCTATGCTTTCTCTCCAATAAGATGCCCGTCTTATTATTACTGGATATTTCATTTTAATAAAACTAAGTAGATAATCTGTAAAACTAATATGAAAACCTTTTCAATATAATTAAGAAGATGACCCGTGGATTTTAGATGAAATCATTTTAAGTAAAATTTAAGAGATAACCTATAAAACTAAGGTGAAAACCTATTAAATAAAATTTAGAAGATGAGTCCTAGAATAAATATGGAAACCTTTTCACATAAATTTAGCAGATAACCTGTAAAATTAAGAAGAAACCCTGTTTAATATTATTAAGAAGAGAATCTTGATTTTCATCGGAAAACATAATTAGTCAACTAGTATTTTCCTAGGACTTATTCAGACAAAGTGCAAAATTTCATTTCATATAAGTGCAGATGGACATAATAAACTCTTTATACCAAGTGCTTCATTAATCGTTTGAGAATTGTAGAAATGTGCAAAGCCGTAGTGAAATTGACGAACGGAGGAAATACATAAGGGCTCTTTTAAAAATAAAAAGTTCTCCCTTTTAATTTCTTGAACATGTAATTGCACGCATAAAACGTGGCTGATGCAATAACTGTTATGCATACTTCTAGTATTTACGAGTATATATGTACATATGTATGTATGTACGTATGTTAAGACGTTTAAAGCAAAATTTGAATTAATAAGGGCTCTTTCAAAAATAAAAAGTTTTCCTTTTTAATAAATTCAAAAAGGTTCAAGTAAAAATTAGAGGATGTCCTTATTGATTTGCTTTATAAAAATTTTCTCCTAAAAACAAGCAGATTTCTTCTAACAATTTAATTTTTTTTACAAAATGACATAAAAAATTAATAAACAAGAAGTTATCTTCTCGTTTTCAGACGATATCCTTTTAAATAAATTTAAGAAGAAATTCAAGCTAAAATCCAGAAGAATTTCTAGCAAAAATTTCTTCAATTTTGTCCCCTCTCCCTCTCCTCGGCCAAATAGCTTTTTTAGGTGGCAGTCTCTTTGATTGTAGGTGAACTTTTTGGCTCTGTGTATGGTGAACGGAGAAAAATAAATTTATTTTAAAATTTTCACTCATTGCACAAAAAAAAGGATTTGCAGCGTTAGAGAAGAAATACTTGTGAACCAGAAATCGTATAGCAAAGTTAATACTTAACGAAAAAATAACTTTTATAACTTAAGTGCTTTTATTGAATAACATTTTTACGAAAAGCAGAATTAACTCTAGTTAAGTTTTTTTTTTATTGAATTGAATTCTTTCTATTTAGGGTTTTATCTCAATTTAACTCGAGTTAAATTTTTTTAATAAACTGAAAACGCAAATAAATATACCCACATAATTCTGGTTAGAATGTTTTACTAAAATTATTTTTCATACAACACAATTCTGATTAACACTACTATAAAAATAACTCAATTTCGCATTGTCTGGAGTTAGGCTACTTTAATTTGCCGGTACAGATATGTAAGTCTCTACCTTGCGTATGTATATATATTTTAAAGTATCCTTAGCCATATCTTTTTGCATAACAATTGCTCTTAGCATTTTTATCAGCTTCCGAAATAGCTTTTGTTACGCTATTTAGCTTTTCATTCTATTTTTGTTTCCATTTTCTATTATTTTACTCTTTATTCTATATTACAAACATCTTGTTTTTTCTCTTCTTTTTTCATTCATTTTACTTGCGCTTGTTCTTTTAATAAATTAAATTGTCAACATGATAAATGAAAGCCCATATAGAAGTGTACGTGCATACATACATACATATGTGTTTGCACTTGTAAATGTGAACGTGGAAAGATTTTCTTAATAAGAACTATGCACGGCTACCCAGCAGGGTTTTTCCATATTTTGGTAATGGCTTGAACTTGTATTCAATGAAATAACGCATTACAATTAGCTAATAAACACTCCTTCGCTTACTTTGCTCATTACTTGTAATGTGACAGTTTTAAAACTATTATTTTTTCGAAAAGGTTTGGAGTACTGCCGTTATTTTTTTGCAAACGCTTTGCTTTGATTTTAATTTTTCTAAATAGCAGTTTTGTAAAGCAAATTACCCTCTCGTTTATTTTGCCAGTTTTCATTATAAAACTGTCGTGGTTAGTCGCGTTATTCCATCGTTAAAAATTTTTTAAATAAGCCAATAGCTGTGCAAATACATAGTGTAATGATTATTATTCAAATAGTGTTTTTTGTTTTAAATACATTTTGCAAATAATGTTTTGATTCTTTATTCATTCTGTATGCTATTTGTTTTCGGCATAAATTGCTCACTCATAGCATAAAATAAGCGAAAAGATTTGGAACACTGTCGATATATTTTGCAAAGCCTACATTGATTTAAATTTTTGTAAATATTTAGCAATTTTGTAATGCAATTTACCGTCATTCTCATTTATTTTTCCAGTTTTTATTATACCTAATACATTATAGATTACTTTACTGGATTGTGTGATATATGCAATTACTTATACCAGTGAAAGAACTTATTACTTGTAACAGCTTATTTTTTCCAATATTAGTAGCGATTATATAATGCATTATTCTCTACAATATTGTAAGACAATACCGCCAATGACATGTCTATGTTAAAGTAATGCAATCCGTATTCGAAAGTGTAAGCGGTGAATCAAGATTTCTCGATGATTTTACCCATTACATGTAAGAGAAAGCCCTGCTGGGTATCAGTCTGTTCCTACACACTTACATATATACATATTAAGTAAGCGAACTGTGTTAATGTTCAGTGTGCAAAAAAATGCGAATAATAGGAGAGCCAAGAGGAAAACTGCTATGTTCAAACCTTAAGCTGGGATTAGGTATAGGTACATATGTAGATACTTGACTTAGAAACAACGCTGAGATAAATTTTTTCTTTAAGTACCAACATTTGTGAGTGAAAAAGTCTCAAAACGTATATTAATGAAAGACTCAATGCAGTTTAAGTTTAAGTTTAAATCAGCTTAGCATAAAGAAAATATAATTTTGTCTACATAAATCGTTAGCTCCTCCTTTCGGACCGTACTCCTGGTTTAGAACCAATTTTTATTAGTTTTCTCGTTAGGACAAATAGATGCATGTAAATGTTGCACATACAAATGTCGATCAAAATTATGATTGTAGGTATGTATGTACATATGTACATATGCACATATGTATGTATGTATTAATGTATGCTCATAACTCTTTGTGAAAGCGTACATTGTTAAAAAAATAAGTGGTTGTGAGTTAATTCCCTGTTATTCCAATTTGCTGTCATTTGTACTCAATCCTCAGGGTTGTGTGGCTCAGATGAATACCTATGTATGTATATCTACGTGCATACATACGAGTATATGCATATTTTAACTTGATACTGGTGAGTAAAATAATTCTTGACTAAAAATATGATTTCTGAAATTTTCATAAAAAGGTGAATGAAAATGTTAAAATCAAAACTAAATACATATCGCACCCTAAATCACAAAGTGGCACAACTCAAAATTTTTATAAATCCGAATTCTTTCATAAATCGGTACAAGAATATATTTATATGTAGTGACCGCCAAAAAATCTTTTCCATTACAGTCTTTTTTAACAGAAAAATAATTGTTATACGTGGGCTTTTCCCATATCATTGCCTATAAAAAAGAAACAATTTTCTGGCTCTCCTGAATATTTTTGCATTTTGAGTTGTGTCACTTTATGATTAAGGGTGAGATATGTATGTACATTTGTACATATATGTGAGAAAAATCATAAAACACATAATACCTCTTCAACTAGTGTTTTTTGATGTGCAGCTACGAGTGATTTCGAAAAAAGCGTAAACGACCTTTGTGTTAGTGCGCCGCTGTGTCCATGTGAATCGTTTGAGATTGTCAGTGGTATGTACACATGTATGTACTTGCAAATGCTTGCACGCATACATAGATATGCAAATGCAAAAAAAAAACAAACAAAAAAAAAAAAACAAAAAGCAAAAAACAACAACAAAATAGTAGCAGTGACAATAACAACAAAAAATTATAAAAACCTAAATATAGTATTTTAATCCCAAACAAAAAAAAAAAAACAGAAAGGGAGTAATAATCCGATTTCGGAACTGTTTACACATAAATGTTCATTAATACTCGAATTACCTTCCTGCTGAGTGGATGATCTTTATGCATTCACATGAAATCACCTAGACTGTGTTACAGCTGAATTTTTTTAAACAAAAAACACAAAAAAAATCCAAAACCATATCGCTAGCTGAGAGTACAAATTGTGTAAGTCCTTTTTTCAAACTTTGGCTGTGTGCCAATCGGTAACATTTTTCTCTATGGGAAAATGAGGTAGAAAATTTTACCATGTTGAGAAAAAAAACACAATTTTGCTGTGCCAAACGGAATAGAAAATTTTGACAGTTACAAAGATAAACTTTTGGGCGGAAACGGACAACGATACAATTTTAAAACGTAAAATGAATATAATTGTTGATGGCAATATTGCTGTAAACAGAAGAAATGTATTCATGTATAGGGATGGCAACTATAACCGGAAAAACGATTATAATCGGTTAATTTCTTTCGGTTAACGGTTAAAATGTATCGGTTTTTTCCTTTTGATTATTTTTTCGATTAACCTTTTTCCTCTAAAGTCTAAAATAATCGAAAGGAAATAATCGAGAATTACCGCCTTTTCATTCGAGTCCGAATTCAGTTACATACGGTTTTGTGAGTATATCCAAAAAACCGCAATATACGTTTCCTCCAGCCAGCGTTGCCGAATTGACGATTTTATCGTCATTTTGACGATTTTTCCAAGCAATGATTTGACGATTTTTCTCAATAAATGACGATTTTTTCGTTTATTATATATTTTTTTAAGGAAAGTAGCATTATTAAAAATTTAAACCATCTCAGTACAATAATTAAATGGTTATCTTCATGAAATAAATCCTTACTTATATTTTGTAAATTATTTTTCAAGGCAAAATGTTAGTATTAATGAATGATTGATGATGTTATTTAAGTAAGAGCAATGTGCAGATAAATGTGCACAGCTTTTTTAAATATGATTTCATTTATATACGAATTTGTATGAATTCGTACCTCCTTAAAATTGTTTTTGGGAAAATTTTCCATTAAGGAACAACGCCCCGAAATAAATGACTTTTTCAGGGGGGCTCTCACAGGACTTGGAACTGAAATCAAAAATTTCCGGAGGCTTGTAGTTTACAAGATATTTGTTGTTAAGATTTTAAAATTTACCAAACAAAACACGAAAACTACGATCTATTTCCGAGATAAAAGCACGTATTAAAATGAGCAAATGCATATATGTATGTGTGTAGAACAATATTTTGCGTTGGCGGCCTTCAGCCGCGCTTTAAAAAAATAATCCTCAGCCAACATAAATAATATAATATCTATGGACCCATCCAACCTTAACGACAATTATCTCGTAAACTGTAAACTTCCTGCAAATTTTGATTTCAGTTTTGAGATATCTGAGAGCCCCTGAAAAAGTAGTTTTTTTTCGTGGTGCGCTTTCTTAGTGGAAAGCCGACACTTTTTTGTTTATAACGTGTTTTTAGTATTGACGATTTTTTCGCTGAAATTACGATTTTTTATTATTATAATAAAAACGAACATACATACATAGTATGTATAAAAATTAGCTTGTTTGTCCTCTTGGGGTACTACGTATTAATTTATCAATAATTTTAATCGAAAAACGGTTATAATCGGTTAGTTCCCTACGATTATTCGCGATTAATAATCGAACCCTTTCGATTAACCTAAAAAACGGTTAATCGATTATTAAATTTTTTTTGCCATCCCTATTCATGTAATGATCTCATGTTATTTTGGTTTTAAATATTTGTGTTACTTGTATATGTATGTAATTACAAAATGTCAAAATTTTACCTAGCCCATTGAGCTAGGTAAAATTATGACACTAGAATTCACCACGAATACTGCCAAAATTTTACTCCCTTATGTCAAAATTTCATTTTTTCTACCGATTGGCACACAGCCTTTGTAGGAGAGATAAAAAACAAAAAATAAAAAAATTTCGAAATGAAAAAAATCTGTTCATGTAAATCAGGGCTGCTCACCTCATAGGCACTCAAAGCACAATTGTTTTTGTTTTGTTCCGAATCATAGGCACAAATACATATTTTCACTTCAAATATAAAAATAAAATTTTCTTTGCACTTCCATAAGCACTCAGATATAAAAAAATTTTATATGAATGTGCCTATGATTCATATTGAATGTGCAGAGCAAAGGCACTTTGTATAGGAGCTCGAGCACTGCCCACCAAACATTTTTTGTTGCCGGCAATAAAAAAACGAGTCGTTTTGAAAATAAATATATTGCAAACAATATCGAAATCTTACCGATTTCTTATTACTAGTCGGACTAAAACGTCCGCCGAAGGCAACTCGAACAGTCGACTCGCTTTCTGATTACCTCAATGATTCGTTTTCTTATTACCTGAACGATTCGTTTCAAGGCTTTCTGATATTTTCATTTCTCATCGCCAAGTAAAAACAAATAATTATTTCCAATTTATTATAAAGGCAACAAATTGGCAAGAAGAGAAGGGGAAACAAATGTTTCTGATTTTTTGTAAAAAGAAATCGATTCGTTGCTGTAATAAATTAGAAATTTTGCCGGTTTCTCACAAAGGCAATAAATCGGCGAGTCGCCAATTTGTTGCCATAGACGATCATTGCCTATTTCTCGAGCTTTGCATGGTGGGTGCCGTAAGAAATCGAAATTTACAATAACAAATTTGTAATGAAAAAAAAATTAAAAAAATGAAAGCACTGTAAAAAATTTGTATTCAAAAAATTTTCATATAAAAAATAAAAAAAAAATTTTATGTATTTGATACTACCATTTGAAAATAAATTCTAAAATAATAATATTTTATTGGAATTCATAAAAAAATTAAATGAGCAAAAAAATTTTTCAGTGCATATACAAAATTTGTAGATGTATTGAGTTTTGTACTTTCAATACGAGAGCGTTGAGCAGCCCTGATGTAAATATTTTGGACTTACACAATTTTCTTCGCTTTTTGGACTTACACAATTTGCGTGTCACTGAATAACAACGAGTAGAAATATGACAAGTATCACAGAATTGTTAAGCGCGGAGCGTATTTGATTTTTCGAGCGTTGTACATAAAATTATACTTTTTCATAAAAGTGGACTTGCACAGTTTGCACTTTAAGCTAGCGATATACTTTAATAAATTTCATTCTGATTATTTCTTGTAAATACTCGTATTTGAACATTATCAATAATAAATTGATTAGACTGCACATTCTTGGCAACATCACTTTCGCATCGCTGCATTCGCAGAAAACATCTGGTGCTCATTGTCGAATAAAGACAACGAACCAACGAATGAGCGCTTTGGCCATTTTGGGTGAATTAACACACAAACACTTCACCTCACCCCTCACACCTCACCACTGGTAACGCTTTATTTATGTAGCTGACTGCATTCTACAAATGATGCTCTTTTTTCTGCATTTGCCACTCTCTTTTATATTTTCTTTCCATAATTCTTTCTCATTGCTTTTTCTTGACGTTTTTACGACTTCCAGCAATTGGCTATGAGGGCGTGTCTACGACTATCAACCATCGTCTGGTTTTTTGAGCATTTTCGCACGTGTTCTAATATCTGGTATTTGTGAATAGATGAGTGGGTGGTAGTGTAGGTGATTTGTGCGTTTGTGTCATTATGATAGGTTATTGCAGCCACTTCCGGCTAGCTCAACATATCAACGTCCAAGTTGGAAATTGAGTAGCAAAGAAAACCAGAAATGAAGAAAGCAATACAAGAAAGTTTGAACAAAAAAAAGATATCGTATACAACATAAGAATTATAAACAAAATAAAGCTAAAAAGCATAAAGGAAATATCTTCAATATTTCACTTTAGCCACCGAAACATTTCCGTTGACGAAAGACTTTATTATACTCCCCTTCACTGTCACTGATTTATCTACGTATGCACATACATAGAGAATGAAGAAATTTACGTATGTATGTATGTATGTATGATGAAAATACATTTGGCTATCTATAAAATTGTTTAGATTTGTGCCCGTGCGTTATACTTAGTGATGGGCGAGTCCGAGATGTTTTATTCGATTCTCTCGATTGTTGAAACATCTCGAATGCTCTCGGTGGTTTTCATTCGTATTCGAGTCAAGTCGTAAATGGCCGTCAGTCGAAACAATCGCTAAAACATCTCGGACTCGCCAACGATTCCTCTCGTTTTCAAAGCAACCCTACAACATCTCGGACTCGCTGCAAAAAATACATAATAATTGTTGTTGCCGCTTGAATATTAAAATTGCTTTACAAAACATACAGAGTGGTACAAATCTATTGCCGTTGTTGCTACTCGTAAAATTCATTTGTTTCATAAGCGTCTCACTTCAGAAAATTTATTAATGTTTTAATAATTAATTATTATTATTATGCACGACACTGTTTAGTTGTGATTGCAATAATGCAGCGTCTATGTATAGCATATTTTTCAATTTGGTTAATTTATTTATGTATTTGCCTCACTTCCATTAAAAATCCTACTTTCTTTATCAACAAACCTCATTCAGTTTATTTTATCAATTAAAACATATCATCAAAACAACAGCCGGCCCGCCGACTCGGAACAATCGCAAAAACATCTCGCTTGTGTAGTCGAGATTAGTGATGGGCGAGTCCGAGATGTTTTATTCGATTCTCTCGATTGTTGAAACATCTCGAATGCTCTCGATGGTTTTCATTCGTATTCGAGTCAAGTCGTAAATGGCCGTCAGTCGAAACAATCGCTAAAACATCTCGGACTCGCCAACGATTCCTCTCGTTTTCAAAGCAACCCTACAACATCTCGGACTCGCTGCAAAAAATACATAATAATTGTTGTTGCCGCTTGAATATTAAAATTGCTTTACAAAATATACAGAGTGGTACAAATCTATTGCCGTTGTTGCTACTCGTAAAATTCATTTGTTTCATAAGCGTCTCACTTCAGAAAATTTATTAATGTTTTAATAATTAATTATTATTATTATGCACGACACTGTTTAGTTGTGATTGCAATAATGCAGCGTCTATGTATAGCATATTTTTCAATTTGGTTAATTTATTTATGTATTTACCTCACTTCCATTAAAAATCCTACTTTCTTTATCAACAAACCTCATTCAGTTTATTTTATCAATTAAAACATATCATCAAAACAACAGCCGGCCCGCCGACTCGGAACAATCGCAAAAACATCTCGCTTGTGTAGTCGAGATGTCATCGAAACAAACTCCGACTCGCCGACTCGGAACAATCGCAAAAACATCTCGATTGTGTAGCCGAGTAGCGAGTCAACTTTTGACTCGATTGTGATTTTGCAACGATGGCGATTCTCTCGATTGTCTAAACATCTCGGACTCGCCCATCACTAGTTATACTACGCTGGACAATATCTTTGATTTTTATACTCAGCTGTGCCAAAAATAAGAGTACATATTATTGATCACATAGTGTTCTAAAGCAGACCTGGGTAATATCAAGTACCAGTACGACTTGTGACAAGTACATTTTAAAGGAATTGTAATGGTACTGGTACTGACATTCGAAAAATTTTCAAGTACAAGTACAAGTACAAGGAATTGAAAAAGAATTGAAGTTTTAGCAAATACTTCAAAGTGATTGAAAATAATTGAAAGTGCTTGAAAAGAATTGAAAACTTTACTTGAATCGATATTTCAATTCTTTTCAAGTACTTTCAATTACTTACAATCTTGAAACTACCAATATTTAAAAAAAAATTACAAAAATAAACGATATTTTATATTTTTTACATGTCGCTTGTAGTCCATATTATGTTTATTTAACAATGTGAATTTGAAATTTAACATAAATAAATAATTAAATTTAATTTAAAACAAAAAAAATAATTCAACATAAATAAAATTATAAGAAAATATATAACGTATCTTAATCCTAAATATCTAGAAAAACTGTCGAAATTCGACAGTAGGCGCACTTAGTTTTTTTTAAATATTGGTTTCAACTTGACGTTCCGTCGTCGATTGTAAGTAATTGAAAGTTCTTGAAAAGAATTGAAAAATCGATTTTATTATCCAGGTTGAGTTTAGATATCTAAGAAGATCCTCCGGCCTGACATCCTTGAGTTCCTAGAGGCTGTCGAAGAAGGGCTTACTAAGGAATTTCATTCTGCCCTTGCAGTGCGAAGGACACTCACACGGCAGGTGATCCACCGTCTCCTCCGTACCAGAAAGATTACAGCTGCGGCATTGAGTGTCATGGTCTAGACCCATCCGGGCCGAGTGGTTACCAATAGCACAGTGTCCCGTGAACACCACAGTTAAGCGGGAAATGTTCTTCCGTTCCATCCTTAGAATGGCTGAAGATCGCATCTCGTTATATGAGGGCCACAGACTTCTGCAGACTCTGCAGGTGTGCAACCGTCTCCGTCTTGTTTTAGCCTCCTCAGACCAGTGCCGAGAGATTTTGTCCTTGACGAAACACATGGACACAAGAACCTGAATATATACCTACTTTTTCTGGTTGAACTACTGGAAATTTCTTGATTTAAAAAAATTTGTCTCCAATAAAATTGGCATTTGGTTGATATGTACGTCTTGTTATGGCGCACACGTCTTGGTATAATATATAGTTATGCATATGTATATAAGTATATAGTTGTATTTTTATGATTTAAAGAGGTCACATATTCAACAGAAATCAATTTCAAAAAAACATCAATTTCCACAGTTACATTCCCATGTATAAAATTTGCTGAAAAGAACACTCGAAAACAGGAAAAATTGCCTGTGGCTAAAGGTCACACCCACCACAAAATAATAGCCAACACGGTCAGTGTTGCTGAAGTGTTGCGTTACCCTTTTTAATGTGGATATATACGAGTAAACGAAAAAGTTTTTGAAAGTATGTTATAACAGCAAACGGGAAAATTTATAGAAAAACCACCCAAAAGAAGTTGTCAATTGCATAGCATAGGCACGCAGCAGTGGCCCCATTAAAAAGGCGGGTACAGTGGCCAAGCCGTTACAATCATTACCCTGCAAAAAAATTTGCGATTAATTTCGAAAGAGATTTGTCTCGGATTGATCTCTTTCGGGAACAATCGGTCCACAATTAGTCCTCGATTGTTCCCGCACTGGTATAAATGTAGACTAATTGTAGACCAATTGTTCCCGAACGGGTATAAATGTGTAGAATAATTGTAGACCAATTGTTCCCGCACTGGTATAAATGTAGACTAATTCTAGACCAATTGTTCCCGAACGGGTATAAATGTGGATTAATCGCTTTCATCCCGAACGGGTACAAATCTAGATTGATTAAGTGTAGCTATTTTACAAAAATATTCAGTGTATGTCTTAAAAAAATTTTATAATTATAGCTAAAACTGAACACCATTTCTTTTAATAACAATAATGAATAATAATTTTAACAAAATGTTAACAAAAATATCCATTGAAAAATCAATTACTATTATACACGCAATACTAAATACTATTTTAAAAAAATTTAATTCATTGAATAGATTTTTTACAAAAGTAAAACTTATTGTATTATCTTTATTTAAATGGGCATGAACATTAAAATTTTTTAAAGATTGTTATAAAAAATAGCCTTGGCTAACAACTTTGAAAAATTCCCCACATGTCTTTTACACTCGCATAATGCATTCGCAAAACTTAAAATATTTGGAGAAAATACTTAATTTTTTTTAAAAGATTTCCCTACAAGAAGAAAGCTAATCGAATAAACTTTTTTCTAATATATATAACAATTTATAATTTTTAGACATTTTCATAAAACATAGCCTTGGGTTACAACTTTGGATGAAAGCGATTAGTCTACATTTGAAGCCGTTCGGTATGTTAGTGATTAATTGTCCCGGACACGTCCCGGATTAATCGCAGTTTTTGCAGGGTATTCAGTAAATACATATGTACATTGTACATACATACTTATATATACACGCGTGTATAGATTACTCGCTATGGACCAACCGAGTACTCCTCAACCTGCCACATTTCATATAAAAGATATGGTCCATTTAAGATGGCGATGTCATTGTCAGGGATCACATACTCCGCTTTCCGCAGGACACCTGAGTATTCCAAGGAGTACTTACATGTGATTAATTCATGGAGTAGGTACTAAAATTAATGAAATTTAATAATGTATTGTGGAACGATCTTCCGTCATCCCTTGTCAAGTTTGGTTTGGAGACAACCGGTTCGAACGAAAAAAGACACTGAAGATGGCGCATATTAGCCGAAACCGCTTTGTCTCCAAACCAAACTTGACAAGGGATGACGGAAAATCGTTCCACAATATATCATATTCCTACCCTGTCGGAAAAACAAGCAACCAAAAAGAAATTTAATAATCTCTGAACATATTTGAACGACTGCCAATTCAATTTGATTACACTGGATCACAAAATGAAATTTTTTGTCTGTACTTTGGACGTGACCATCCTATCTATATGTAAAATCGGTCGCTGATTCCGAAAATCTGGTTCATTTTTAATTCTATTGGAAGGTTTTTGAGATATCGGCAATTTACCGTTATTTGGCCAATTGGTCCACTTAATCCTGTATGCCTCTTTAACACAGTGTGCTATCTTCCTTGGGCTAACACAAAACGAAAGAAAATAAAATTAACTTTTCATGGCTCCTATAACATTTTTTCCTAACTCTTATAGTTTCTGAAATATTGACGATTCAATTTGAATTTTTTCGCTTTTTAACGATTTTTTGAAGAAAAAATTGACTTTGTCAGGCAATATCTTTAAAACCAATGCTTTCACCTTCGGTTTTACTCCTTTATCTGAAGCTCTATTCTATTGGGAAAAAGATAAGCTATCAACGATGAAAATCCATGGTAAAATGGAAAAGTTATAGGCGATCAAGTAAATACAGCCAAGTCGCGCAATGCCTCTGCACGGGTATATTTTATGCATGTTATACCCGTAAATGGGCTTGCATCTACTGCGCTGCCAATGTGCTGCTACTGCAGCTGTTTAGGTATTGGTACAATATGCGTAGAATGTACCGTATAGCGGCATTGCGCGATTTGGCTTAATTTACATGATCGCCTATAACTTTTCCATTTTACCATGGATTTTCTTCGTTGATAGCTTATTTTTTTGGTAATAAAATGGAGCTTCACGCAAAGGAGTAAAACCGAAGGTGAAAACATTGGTTTTAAAGATATTGTCTGACAAAGTCAATTTTTTCTTCAAAAAATCGTTAAAAAGCGAAAAAATTCAAATTGAATCGTCAATATTTCAGAAACTATAAGAGTTAGGAAAAAATGTTATAGGAGCCATGAAAAGTTAATTTTATTTTCTTTCGTTTTGTGTTAGCCCAAGGAAGATAGCACACTGTGTTAAAGAGGCATACAGGATTAAGTGGACCAATTGGCCAAATAACGGTAAATTGCCGATATCTCAAAAACCTTCCCATAGAATTAAAAATGAACCAGATTTTCGGAATCAGCGACCGATTTTACATATAGATAGGATGGTCGCGCTTAGAGTATTTTTTGGCTGTAGAGCAGTGTTATTAGCATTATATATGCTTTACTTTAATAAAAAAAAAATAATAACATTTTTCTAGCGTATTCACCAACATGTTGTGTTGCGTTTCAATGTCTCTTTATTACTAAATCATGCATGTTGCTTCGTCGTTATCGCGATATACATTCGGCTTTCGTAGAAATGTTCGGCTAACTACGAGCCGATGCAGATGAACGAGTCGCTCGTTTGGGTCTATAATATATATATAGACTCTATATTTATGATCAATTTGAAAGTACTCCAACCTACCACAAAATGGATTTTGATATTTACAGGGATACAGAACAAGTTTAAATGTCTGTTACCATGAATGGATTGCCAATTACAACATCCCAGTTGGAAAGGTGGTCATGCATGACCTTGCGGACGCATGAAAAGATGTACGAAAAATTTACATTATAGTATGTATTCCAAAAAAAACTATGATTTCATCTAAACTCTATGTTGTGTGGCTGCCAACTTATAGGAAATCGGATACACTCTAGAATGCAACCCAAGGTAAGCGAAGAGGTCAGTCATCGGCTCTCAGCTATACCTTCCAACTTATATAATATCGGATACATTCCAGAATGCAACCCAAGGTAAGCGAAGAGGTCAGTCATCGGCTCTCAGCTATAACATTGAATCTAGCAAAAAAAAAAAAAAACAATTAGGAGAATCAGGTTTTCTCTAGTTTTGCTTTTTTACAATGACGACAACAATTCACAGAGTCTATTTTAACAAACGGACGCATAAAAGCGGCACTAAAGAGCAATATAATGTTGAATGTCCCACATGGGTGAAGCAGTGAAGGGGAAGATGGTGCGACAATGAGAGAAGCAGAGGAGAACAAGCTGGAGTGAAGTTACATATTTCTAGTTGGAAATCGGATGGAGAGAGAATGAAGAGAAAAATGCAAAAAAAAAGTATTTTTTTTTTTAATTTTTAAGTGAGAAAATAAACCGACACTGAGATCACGGCAAGAGCGACTCTCATCCAAACAGTCCTTTTTGCCTTACCTTGGCAGGGAAAAGTGGATGCATGACTTCCCTAGGACATCACAATGAAAAAAATCATGCATTCTGGAATGTATAGATCCTATGGCCTTTATATCCATTTATAGATGACCATACATTACCTTTTCCAACTGGGATGCTGAGTTGGAAAATCATTAAAGGAACATACATACTAGGGTATATGCATGAAGGGAGTTCTTTAAGCGGCAGAGTCAATGAAAATAAATAAAAAAAGAAAATAAAAAAAGGAAAAAAATATCTATTACTTACATGTACGAAAAAAATCCAAAAAAAATGTTCTATGTATGCGAGAGGGGGCACAAGGCAAAGGCGTATTTTACACGCCTCCGATGTGTGAACGAAAGCCAACGAAATGCAAAAACTCCTTGTGTGTGCGCTGAGGTGGTCAAAATGACCAACGCAAAGCCAACCAAGCCAAGTTTGTTGATTGGCAGCCACCCATGGCTTTTCTACGCTGTTTCTGTGTGTGTGTGTAATTACCTATGTTATTTTGCGAAGCTTTTGGTTGTGACATCGTGGTTTTTGTATGCAGAGACACAGTCTCTGATATGAAGTATATATGACCTCGCTGCACTAAGAATGTATGTACTCATATACGGTGCAGTGAAATAACGCCCGTGGAATTAACGCCCGCGGGCGTTATTTCCCAAAAAAAAAAAGGAAATAACACCCGCGGACGTTTTTTCCTTTCTTGAAAAAGAAATAATTCCCGCGGGCGTTATTTCGTTTGATCCACGGGCTTTATTTCTCTTTCGGAAGGGCAATTAAGCCCGCAGACGGGCTTTTTTTAAATATGGTGTATTAGGGAAAAAATCGCCGCAGGCGAAAAATTGGAATAAAAATTCGCGCGATTTTTAATTCCAATTTTTGATTTCTTTTTTAAATATGGTGTATTGTTATTGGAAAAAGCGCCGCAGGCGAAAAATTGGAATAAAAAATAGCTCGATTTTTAATTCCAATTTTTTTTTTTTTAAATACGGTGTATTATTATTGGAAAAAGCGCCGCTGGCGAAAAATTGGAATAAAAAATCGCGCGATTTTTAATTCCAATTTTTCGTTTTATCTTAATGTGGTGTATTGTTATTGGAAAAAGCGCCGCAGGCGAAAAATTGGAATAAAAAATAGCGCGATTTTTAATTCCAATTTTTTTTTTATTTTTTTTTAAATACGGTGTATTATTATTGGAAAAAGCGCCGCAGGCGAAAAATTGGAATAAAAAATCACGTGATTTTTAATTCCAATTTTTCGATTCTTTATATTTTTTTTAAATCCCCTTCTAAATATTCAAATACTCAATCAAAATAAACAAAGCTTCAGTAAATTTCTATAATCATTTATTAGTAACAATTTTCAAGGTCTGTAAGTAAGTAAATATTTAAATACTCAATCAAAATAAATAAAACTTCATTACATACATATTGGCACTTTCAGACCACAATCTAAACAAATACTCATATAGATTTTTCAACAATTTGACGACAAACCGGGCACAAAATATTTATATTGCCATTTACAATTGCAACCTTACTGTGCTCTCCAAAGCAATCCGCACACAATTTAAAGTGATTGCATGGGCTTAAGAGAACATCGCGTGGCTTGATAAAACAAATAACACACAACAACATGCTTTGACTCTCCCAAAATTGTCTGCCGTTTCTTCATAGTCAGAACAATCCATTTCGGATACATCAATGTCTTCTGTGTCACATGTCTTATTTTCGGGATTACTTATTTGATTCGCCTGCGGCGCTATTTCCAATAATAATACACTATATTTAATAAAAAAAACGAAAAATTGGAATTAAAAATCGCGCGATTTTAATAATGAATGGAAATAAAACCCATGGGTTTAATTTCGTTTTATTCGCAGGCGCTATTTCTTTTTCAAGAAAGGAAAAAGCGCCCACGGGCTGCGTTTACAATGCAAAAAGTTCAATATTATATCTGAACAATCGGTTTTATAACGTAAGTTATCAAATGTACCTCAAATTTCCCTTAATAGCGTTCTTAAGCAAAAAGGCACATTTTTCTCAAACATTAGCGAAATTTTTGAGAAAATCTTTATTAACAAATTAAAAATTAAGGTGTTCTCAAACGTTTGAAATTTTTTGGCCTGATGTTTATTGGATTGTAGCTAAACTAAAGATACTAACACATCAAAAACATACTTAACTATGAGAATATTTGCATACATATGTAGGCATGTATTTTTCTTAGGTCGCGAACTACTAAAGTACAATTTTCAAGTGCAAATGACAAGCGAAAACAAGCGAAGTGTCTAAAATTCTGGGCGTAAATGTGAAAGCCTATAAGTTAACACTTCGCGGAAGAACTTTTAGTTGTTTTAGTTAGAAAACTTGCAAACTACAATTGCATATAAGCATATATACATATGTACATACTTTGTAGTAGTGGCATGGTTGTGTGACTTGATGAGAAATTGCAATGCCAACACTTTAAGAGCAGTCAGTGGCTCTGAAATGCCGACAATTTAGTACAACTAGTAGCTATAAATTACTATTGAAATTCACTATGTATGTACGTTTTCTGGGGTTCGGCGCTGTGTGTGTGTGTGTTACAATATCCTTTCCCTGCAGGGAACTCAATACCTAGTGAGCAAAATTTCTAGTTCCGAACTAGCGAAAAGGTGTCAAAAGGGAACTAGATCAATTGTAGTTAGACCCTCACCAGTTCAGGAGGAGTGAATTGAGTGACCATTATAAGACACACTTTGATTGTATGCAATTTCGAAGTGACAAAAATTCTATGAAAATTTTTCGTTCGTTCAATTTCCGTCGGCTTTGTATATTTCTGCAATTCTCAGATGTTTAGTGAAGCGTTTCATATAAAGAGTTTTCTATTTGCATCTTAACTTGTATGAAATGAAATGTTCCCCTAATTATGCTTTTCCGATCCCTCAGGCTTATTTTTAATTTTTTTTTATTTTATTACTTTTTAAATATTACTATAAATTTTATTAAATAAATAAATAAAAAAATATTAGTCAAAAAAAAAAATTAAAAAAAAAATTATCATCCACTTTGACACCGACAGGATTCGAACCCGCGCCCCTCAGATTGAAAGGCACATGCGTTAGCCAGTCGGCCATCGCGCCACTTGCATGAAGTGTGTCAAAGTCTGCACTTAAGCGGCAGATGTAAAACTGTAGAATTTGTAGGTACTTGTAGCTAGTTCAGAACTATCGAAAATGTGCCAATAAACCAACTAGTGTAAACTGTAGAATTTAGTACTAGTTCGGAACTATCGAAAATGTAGTGCAGAGGGAGACAATTGACACCGCCTAGGACATCGCCGTGTTAAATTCGCCAGTTGATAACATGCAAAAGAGATTTAGCTCGCACTAGTAGTGTCGAAAAATGCACTAGAAGCGACCTAGTTCGGAACTAGAGATTTCCCCTACAGGGTTTTACAAAACCAGCTGTCGAAATTCAACAGAAATGTGTATATATTAGTAGGTATATACATACATAAGTATATAAGAATAAGAATAAATATATATGTACATACATACATACATCCATACATATTTAAATGGCATATTCACACACCGATATCAGTAGTGCCGTTTTGATCCAATCATATTATATGGTATACCTTTTCAAGGCAAAGATACGGAAATAATTTTTATTTGGCTTAGAACAAATTTGATAGCTTTTTAATCGGCATCAAATAATATTAATGAAATTTAATACCATTTAATCCATGTCAAAGAATATTACTGTACATATTGGTTTTAAGGGTGCCGACAGTCATCAATGAGTTTACCGAACGAATCGAGTACCCGTAAACATAACGAGTTGAACGAATTTCATGCCCGCATGACAGCAGAAAAATCAGCTGTTTTCTATTTTGAACAGCCGTGTGAGTGTTGCCGTATTTGAAATAATGGGAAGACACAAAAATTTCGCATGAAATACCCAAACTTATTACCGATATTTATTCTCAATTAAAATTTTTAAATTTTAAGATAAAAAGCGACGTAGGCGAAAATGTTTAATAAAAAAATGCGCGATTTTGTATTCCAAGTTTTGGCAATTATCTAGTTTAGGTGAAAATTGGTAAATTTTCAAGAATTGACGCGTGTTGATCACATGAACACGAATCCAAAGCGGAACTTAATTTTTAACGCAATAAAAAATTTTTAACAAAAGACGGCTGGGTAAGTAAAAATGTTTTTTTATGTGGTGTGGTCCTGTCCCTCCTCAGGAGTCAGAGTTGCATTTCTGATGCATTTTGTAATTTTCTTGTTGAAAAGTGAAAACTAAGTAAAAGAAAATACACTTTTTTGGCAATACGCAATTTTTATTTCGTGCTTACACAAACAATTTTCTAAAAGCTGCCTTCGTCGCAATTTTGTTTGCCTGTGTGGATTTTATGACGGAAAATATCACTATCCGTTGGCCTGCTATCCATTGACCCGTTCAAAAATGGTAAAAAGGGATAATTTTGAAATAAAAATTACTTTTATTTATCATAAATTATTCTTTTCTTTTCATTGCCTAATTTCTCATTTATCTGAAAAATACGATATCCATTTCCTATGTAGCAGGGATATGAAACAACTATTATTTCATTCAAACATTTAAATTTTTCAAATATAACATCATTTATGCAACTTTTTTATTTCATCCTGGGCGAAGTTATGCTCCGAAAAACAGAAAATGGTGATAACTGGATAATCTTTAAGTTTATTTGAAACTAAAATAAACTCATCAAAAATGGTTACATGTGAATTAATAACATATACAGAAATGATAATTATTTTCAATAAATGAGGCAAACAATTATCTAATAACTCATATTTCGCTTAAGTAAACTTAAGCGGTTTTCCCTATGAACAAAGATATATTCCATTACATTTTACACTCGCATTGATTTCGTTTAATAATACAATGAAAAATACCGTTCAAATGTTTTAGTGGCTAAAAAAGTTTGTTCGGCAACACTGCATTCAGCAAAAGCAATCAGCTGACACGCTGTTATGGGAAAAATCAAAACTCGTTTGATTTCTCCAGTGCGGGCGGCTATGGGCGTTTATGTCAGCGTCGGTGAGATTTCGTTTACATGCAACTCCCATAAGGTAGATCGTGTCAGCTGACACGGGTATGTGCGGGCGTTGATGACTGTTGGAACCATAATTTTTAAGATTTTCTTAAAAGTTTTAACAACCTGCGAATGCCACGAAAAATATGTTTTGTGACAGTCTATGAAAATACTAAAAAAAACGTTAGATCGTAAATGGGCAACATTTTATCAAACAACGCAATAAATATTTAAGAACTTATTCAATGACTCCAATTCAATTAAAAAATCAGCTCTTGCAACTAGATCACCCAACTCGTTTGTCCCACTGAATCTTATGGAACTTTTATATTACTCGGTATAATACGTGTATTCATAATAATAATAATACAATGGCGCTATTATAACTCTGACGGGTTTTATGGCCGGGCTTCTCTCCCAATTCGAGGAACAAAAGGAGCGTTCTTCCTACTAATTGGGTGGACCTACAGTTTTATGCCGGCTTCGAACGGCGAATGCATTATTTGTGAGAAGCTTTTTCATGTGTATTCATACATACATACATATTATTTGCATGTAAAATTTAAGCTTAAATCCATTATCTTTATATTTTTGTATTGTTAAATGTAATAAAAAACCATATCACCGTTAAAACGCCGAAATCAGCTTATTCATTTTAATTTTTTTGGTGATGCGAAAAAAACTTGAGAGTGTCAATTTGTTGTACCAAATGCTTTGAGGCTGCGGAAACACTGATCGACATTAGTGCCAAGCAGAAAAAGCGAAAAAAAAATCCCTGATTTGCCCATTAAGTGCCATTAGCAAGCAAGGAAATGAAAAAAAGATAAATGAATACATGTACCTATGTAACTTGCATATGTACTTATGCACAAGTGTACATACATATATGCATTTTATAAGAATTTATCTGCTCACCAAGTATTTGCAGCATTTCAACATATGAATTTTGTAGCAAGTGAAGTAAGAAATATCGTTAGCGGTGGTCATTTTGCGGCTTGTGGTTTATGGCAAATGTAAACTTTTGTTTTTAAGCCAAATTCGAAAACTTGTTCAATCTCACACCTACTCACATACATCCTACCCAAAGTTCAGACCAAGTTGAGTTGTGTGGCAGCTAAATGGAATGTACGCGAAATGCGCCAGTGGAAAACCAACAAACCATTCAAGCATTCAAGCTTTGCGACAAGGCGAAGGTGTGTCTCGCTGGACATTAGCACTGTCACTGACAATCAGCCAAAGTGTTCTAATGGTAGTCAGCAAAAAAGAAAAAGGCAAAGAGGATGATATATTTACTAAAAATGAGGAGAAAAAAGTTTGCTGCTCAATATTATGTACCGAAATTCGAACTTTAAAAGAATTTGTCTAATTTTCTTCACTATTACATATGTACTTCGATTAGAATGTAGTTTCTATGGGTGCACGGTGAATCAAACTAGTGAACCCTTTGAAAGTTTTTGGAACTTTCAACTTTTAGTATGGAAAAAGTACCACTTTCGGTATTTAAAATTTTAGAAAGCAAAAAGATTTTAAATCATCAAATTACTAGCGATTATAGCGAAATAAATTGCAATAAAAATATGAAAAATACTTTTAATTTAAAAATGCACGAGTTTTTTGCCGATCATTATGCGCTAATAACGGGTATTGCAGGCTAGCACTCTACCCTCTACAACACAGCGGTCACTGATGCGCTTACAAACCAGTAAAAGACCCTTCATACTTGCACAGCTGGTTATAGAAACAAATCTACTGACAAATTGCTCGTTTACAACAGACGTCATTTGAGAATTTTCAAGGGGTGGGGACAGCAAAAAAAAAAAACGCTTTACAAGGGGACAGACAATCTGAACAGAGAGACAAATAAACGAATTTACACAAATTTATCAGCCACCAGCGCACTAACGTGACTAAAGTGGAGTAAAATTTGTCTGCGCGCGGAAAGAAAAGCAACAATGGTCACAAAGATTATGTCAAAGTAAACCCGCCCAATCAGACAAAAAAATGGAGTACATAAAAATGTTACAAAAAAAAGAAAAACCGGAGCAAACATACCATTTACAGATGCTTAAAAACCAAGAAAAATGAATAGCCAAGCAGCGTGTGTAAAACAGAGTAAAACCACCAATGAATTGCAAAAGAACTACTTAGCTGAAAAAGTGTAGAACGGAAGGCAAGTGAGAAATGCAATGCAACGACAAAGCAAAAAACTAATACCAAACGGAAATGAATCATTCCATTATTGAGTTTGTTGTTAAAGTAAGTGATGGCAAATAGTAACGCCTCTTCGAAACAAGCCATCCATCCATACATCTATGCTGAGGGGAGGGCAACTTGGCTGTCGAACAATTTACACGCTCAGCTGAATGGTTTCTTGGGGAATATCTTGACAAACTTTACATTAAGTTGGCTTTCGTTTGACAAATGAAAATACGAGGAAACTGAAATATTAAAGCTTCAACGTTTAGAAAATATTTTCGGTAAGAGTTGAAAATGTTCACAAGAATAGATATGCTGGTTGTTGAACTGAATATTTAACGAACGAAAGTAGCATAAGAAAACTAAATCGAATCCTTGAGAAATATTAATATTCCCTTCTCTACACTCAAAAAAAAAATTACTCAGATTATGGAAAAATGGGAATGATTCGGCGCTAAAGACATATTTCCATATTTTGATGTACAATTTTCTTTAAAACGTGGTTTTTATTCCTTGATTTGAAGAAAATCGTACATCAAAATATGGAAATATGTCTTTAGCGCCGAATCATTCCACTTTTCCATAATCTGAGTAAGTTGTTTTTTCAGTGTACGTGACAGTTCTTATCTACTCTATTTTTATCTATATATCTAAAGTATGTTAATAATTTTGCGAGTTTTTAATGTGAATAAAATAGATGTAAATAATAAATATTTAATACAAATAGGTACTAGTGTTGCCATTTTTAGGTGCAACATTTTCTCAAAGTTTGACTTCATCCTGTGAAGTTGCTGCTTATCACAGCTGCATCGCCAAACTCAATGATTAAAAAAAATGTTAAACGTACGCCTAAATGTAAGCTTTAAATATGTATTAAAAATAAAGCTTACTAGTAAACCTTGCCGCGCGATGCTGTGGCTTTCAATTACACTGTGCAACAATTTGAGGGTGGAAGACCACTTATTGCCACATTTGACAGTTTTCTTGGATTGTCATTTTAAATTTGACTTCCCCTTACAGAATATAGATTGGTTTAAGTCCATAGATTCTTATTAATAAAATATAAAATGATGCATAAACTAAGCGTAAAAATGAAATTTTGAACAGTTGGCAACCCTTTTTTGTAAAAATTATAATAAATTACTTATTTTCAAGCAAACCCCTTTCATATGACACCTCAAATTTAAAAATCAAACAAACTATAGCGTAAAACTGAATTTTTGAACAGGTGGCAACCCTTTTTCTAAAAATTTTAATAAATTACTCATTTTCAGCTCAAGCTCTTTAATATGGTACCTAAAATTTAAAAATCAATCAAACTATACGGGGGAATTAAATTTTTAAACAGGTGGCAACCCTTTTCAGAAATATTAAACCTTCCTGCACATCTACAGGTCAAGCCCTTTCATTTTACACCCCATTTTCGAAAATCGGTATAACGGTGTAAAAGTTATGGTGCATACAAAAAATCGCTTAGCGTAATATATATAAAGATATCGCTAGCTTTGAGTGTAAATCTCTTAAGTCCACTTTTTATGAAAAATGGTATTTTTATGTACAATGCTAGAAAAATTAAATACGTAATACGCTAAACAGTTCCACTGGTTGTTGTTATTCAGTGATACGCAAATTTGCTCAGTCAAAATTCAGTTCTGTTCGAAAACGACCTAAGGCGTAGGATTATGGGGGTACTTTTTTCAGGTCCAAACCGTAATGATTAGCGATACTATTTTTATTTTACTTCCTTCATTTCATAATATATATATAATACAATGGCGCTATTATAGATAACTCTGACGAGTTTTATGGCCGAGCTTCTCTCCCAATTCGAGGTGTGCTCCTTTTTGTTTTTCCTACTAATTGGGTGGACCTACAGTTTTATGCCGGCTCCGAACGGCGAATGCATTTTTTTGTGAGAAGCTTTTTCATGGCAGAAATACACTCGGAGGGTGATGCCGCCCACTGCCGAGAGGTGACCGCTGCTCTTAAAAAATCCAATAATTGGATTTTTACTAATTAGAAAATTTTTTTTGGTGTTTTCTCGGACTGGCGTTTGAACTCGAGACCTCTGGCATAGCAGGCGAGCACTCTACCCACTGCACCACAGCGGCCACTCCTTCATTTCATACAATAATCAAAAGTCAAAAACTTTCAAATTACTTACTTATTTATACCATTTTAAAAGAGTGTTTCGGCCCGTTTTCTTTCTGAACGTAGATCTACGTTTAAATAAAGGCAACACACCCAATAAAACAGGGAAACCCGGATAGAGCTAAATTATATCTATATTTAATGTGATAAACACAAACGACTTTAAATTGTTAACAACTGGCGTTACCGATTTGACGGAGGAACGGCAGTGGCGCATATCCAAAGAAGTAGCTCTAACGAAAAATTATAATAAGAAAACAATTTTCTAGATGGGGCATACTCGTGATACATTCGGCTAGGCTTCCCGTAACTCCATATGTGGTTTAAACTTTTGCTGTGCTAATTCAATTAGAAATTCGCGTTGTTTATCAGGTGTAATGTTCAGTTGAATTTAGAATCATAGACTTACGTATTTTTTTTCCACGTAAGAGCAAGACAGTAGTAGCAGAAGAAGCTGCTTTTCAGTGGACGACTAGAAGAGGCAAGCAATTCTGGTGGAATGAATAATTCATCCTCACGAATAGTTCCAACGAAAGCCAGGCTTTTGTACATTAGCAAATTCTATGTTGAAAAAAGTTGCCTTTACAAGTATGATATAGAGTTTAAAGCTGTGGTCTGACAGACCACAACCTTGGAAAACGCACATTTTACACAAAAGTTGCTTTTTTACACGGAAATGAGACTAACATTACCTTTCTCTACTAAATTAGGAAACCCTCATGGAACCTTACAAAGTCATAACACAGTTTGCTCCATAATGTTAAGGAAAACAAAAAGTTTTAGTAAAATTTTTCAAAATGGTCTGACAGACCACAACGCTAGTCTAAGGGTTAAGGTCACATTTTCATGAAATGACCTGCCCCGATGTCTGCGTAAAAGTCGTACAGCTCATCATTAAATATCCGTCGATACCCACCATCGCTAACGCGCAAAGGTGCATAAATCTTCCGAGAGAATATATTTTCTGAAAATTTTAAATTTTACGGGGATTTCAGAAGGTTCTCCTTATACCACGAAGGACAGGTGTATGCTACCAAGGCCACATTGTTAATACACTTAATTTCAATTACGTTTAATAGAAAACAAATATATAGACAGATCAACCACACATATTTTATATATAATACCTTGGTATAGCTAAATAAAAAAATTTAATTTTTAATTAGACAAAGATAAATCTTGTTTTTTCAAAGAATTTTTTTGTGGTTAAAAAAAAACAATTCTTTATTTTTATTTATTATTGTACTGGTGTAAGCAGATTTTAATAAAAAAAAAAAACATAATAAGCCTCTAATACTGAATGCAGGCATTCTTACCAAATGACGTTTATTAAATTTCCATATAATTTTGTTTGCCTAAGCTTCTTTGTGTCACTGTTATAAAATTTTGTTTCCAAGCCCCTTGTGTCGCATATTCAACACCCTTGTATTTTTTTTTTCTTATAAAAAGGGGAACAATCGCACAATTTCTTCATTCTACTTCGAAGAAAGTAATAAAACTCACAAATAATGAATTTTCGCCGAATTTTTTTGCTTTGTTTGCTCCGGCTCAGCCTGGTGTGTGCCTATTCAAGCGCAAGTTACCGCATTGTCAATGGATCACCGATCAATGTAAGAAGTGCTAATTATCTGGCATATGTGCAATATCGTAAATATGAGTGTGGCGGAGTGCTAATTACTATGCAGCATGTGGTTACAGCAGCGCATTGTGTATACAGAGCACCAGCGAATGAGATCCTCGTTACAGCCGGCATTACCGATTTGACGGAGGAAGGGCAATGGCGCATCTCCAAAGAGGTAGCTATACCGGAAAAATACAATAAGAGAACAAAAGAAATGGATATTGCCGTTGTTTTAGTATGCAAGGCCTTTACTGCTGGCCCATTAGTCGATAAAATACCCCTCTGCAGAAGACCTCTGCAGGCGGGCGACCAAATGCGCATAAGCGGTTGGGGGTTGACAAGTGAAAAGGCAAAGAAGTCAACACAGCTGAGAAATGGTTTTGTGAAAATAATAGATTGGAATTCTTGTTATACGGATTATATAATGACAGTAACTAAGATTACGCCTACGAAGCTGTGTGCTGAAAGCTGCAGTGTGGATGCTTGTACTGGAGATTCCGGTGGACCTGGCGTGAATGGTAGAGGCGAGCTTTGTGCAGTGATAACGGAGGGTATAGGTTGTGGTCGAGCAGAGTTTCCTGGCGTATATGTAAATATTACACATAAAACTGTTGCACAATTCTTACATAAGGCCTTAAAAGCAATGAATTAGTGAGTAGGTATATATATATATAGAATGTACATAAAAAGAAATAATGGGCCGTATTAATAAACACCTCGCAAATGCTTTTACTCAAGATTTTAAATATTTGACGTTAATTTGTATGAATCAAATTTCAAAATTTGAGTAAAAGGTCTGAAATCTTAAGCAAAAGCAAATGCTTGGCTTTTATTAATATGACCCAATGAGTTAAGTTTAAAAGGCGACAAGTGCTCTAGTTGGAAAAAAAAGTTTTAGCCGATCATCGCAAATTCATGTCACTTTTCCGATAGTAAAGAAGTCAAAGAAAATTTTGTAAAACAAATATAAAAATAAAGATTTAAATATTTATATATGTGCATCTGTGTATTAGGGTGGTCCTTAAAAATCAAATCAGCTATTTGCTTCGATCGGTCCCGTTCGAGGATGGTTAAAGGGTGTCGCACAGAGGTCACATGTGGTAGTATGAATTTTGTACCATGCGCTTAACCGTCTCCGATCGGAACCAGAATTTATGCGAGTATATGGTTTACTTGAATGCAGGAATATCGATTTTGGGCATTATATGTACAAAAACTGCAATTTAATTTTTTCATTCTCCATTGAAATTTCTGAAATTTGACCCCTGTGCGGCACCAACTAACCATCTCAGGTCGGGACAAACATTTATATGTGTTATCTACGACTATATGTATTAGCATCGAACTAGGTGAGGGTAAGATTGCAGAAATATGATATACAATTTGTCTCCATACATTTTGGGGACATCCCTAATTTATATATGTACATATGTATATTTTTCACTATTGGCTTATATTAGTTATAAGACGTGGATACTATTCCTTTTAGACAACTTCGATTGCTCCTTCATTTACATTTTATTAAATTTAAAAATTTTTAGTTTAACAAATTTGGAGAGCATTACTCATTGCATTAAGTCACAAATATGACGCAAAGTATGCTGTAAGTAGTCCATAAAACATCTTGCACCATTTCTAACGCTAACACACCGTGTAACCGCAAAAGGATAATGAAGAAAAGACGGCGAAGTAAGAAAAGGATAAAGCGTGACGCAGATATTTCTAAGTGCTGAAATGAAAGAAGAGGAAGCAAAATACGCTCAAAATTAACAACAATCACACACTTCATACATCCATACCCATCAATAAAACAAAGTAAAAAAATTTTTTTAAAAAAGCTTTTATTTAATATTAATATAACAATTTACTAAAAAGGAAAAAAATAATTTTTTTATATTTTTGAACAAGATTTATATTAGTCCTTAGTTCATTTGGATCTTAATTTCAATCTAAACATACATTTAACGTATTTCTTCAAAGCATTTCTGTATATGTATCAACATAAATAAAAGCGCGGGTGCTCTTTACGTAATGCATATCTTACGTAATTGGAATTTAAAGTTTTTATCGCTTCCTTCCATTTCGCCAATACGGTTTTATAACATGAATATGTAATGAGTACCCGCGCTTTTATTTATGTTGATACATATACAGAAATGCTTTGAAGAAATACGTTAAATGTATGTTTAGATTGAAATTAAGATCCAAATGAACTAAGGACTAATATAAATCTTGTTCAAAAATATAAAAAAATTATTTTTTTCCTTTTTAGTAAATTGTTATATTAATATTAAATAAAAGCTTTTTTAAAAAAATTTTTTTACTTTGTTTTATTTTTGCCTTTTTAGTTTTACAATGCATATTACATCTAATATCTGGTTTTACTATACTCTTTTGTGAATAGATTACTTCGTAATACGTGTTCAAAATAGGAACAAATCTGGTTCATAAATACTAATTTTCTAAATATCTTGACACTAGCGCCACCTAGCGGCGATTTATTTCCACGGATATATTTACTTTCTCATAGGCAATATATATACCGAATATGAACAAATTCGGTCGGTAAATACGAATTTTACAAATATCTTGACACCAGCGCCACCTAGCGGCGATTTTTTTCCTCGGATGTATTTACTTTCTCATAGGCAATATATATACCGAATATGAACAAATTCGGTCGGTAAATACGAATTTTACAAATATCTCGACACCAGCGCCATCTATCGGATTTTTTTTTATTTCACATTGCATTGTCTTCGGGTCCTGAACTATGTTCCAAATTTCAAGTACCTAGCTCAACTAGAAGTATCTTAAATGTTCGTTGCAAAATTCCACGACATACATACAAAAAGTGAAGTTAAATAAAAGCTTGTAAAAAACCTAAGCCTTACTTAAGAATTAAAACAGCAGATTTAAAGGTTTACGAAATAATGCCTGAAAATTATAACGGTAGCAAATTTGTATGGTGTAAGGCTTAAAATAAGGCTGATTTTCATGTGTTGATGTCATCAGTCCATAAGGACTACTCTCGCTCTGAGAGCACACCTTATTCCAAAGGCTTATCCGCCATGAGAAATAAGGCCTATATAAGTATTAGAAAGTTGGGAGCAGACAGAGTGAGTGCATAAAAGAAGCAGCGCTGCCAGCGTACACCTATTTTAGACCTTATTTGTTAACCATAAGCAAAACTTTTTTGCAGGGTATGTATGAACACATGTACATTAGATGAGTTTTTTTTTGTATGGGATTCTTTAAACCTTCTCAGATCCTCCCTCCGGCACGGGAATATAAAAATAGGATGTTTTAGAGTAAGTAAACTGAAACAAAAATTTAACTTTTCCAAAAACTGAATGGAGCTACACCGAAAACCGCGCAAATTCCCAGAATTTCAAGGTATGTTTAGATTTATGTCTGAAAAAATTTAGGATTTTGCACAAGAAAAAAAATTGATACCCACCCATACGAAGAATTAACCGCTAAATCGAATGATGTATTCAGTTCTTTGGTGCACTATCCAGGGAAAGTAATAACGCGGCCTAAAGTGACCATTTTCTTTTTTTTCTCATGAATCTTCAATTTCTTGCCCTATACTCTTCCCGAAATCGGAAATTATTTTCAACTAAATTACACGGTATGCTGCGTTATTTAATGCTCTTTCCAGAAATGTATAGCTATTAAAAATCGAATAATATTTGGATCAGTTCATGAAGATTAAGTGAAGTAAAGGCGGGTATAAAAGGGTAACATACCTTAAAATTTCTAAATTTTTTTAAAAATTTTGCTCTTGAATACCGTTTTTTGGGTTATTAGTGATTGTTTTATTTGGTTGAGTAACTCCACAAATGTAAAAAAAAATTCGGAAGATCGAGACGGTGGATAGCGGAAAAAACCGTGGACCCGGATGGCCCTAAAATATTATTGGGCAATATTGGTATCAAATTAAAGGTCTTAACTAGGGCTTTAATATGGAACTCATTACATGACAATTTCTTAGCCAATTTGCGATATACTGCCGAATAAGTGGTCCAGGATGACTACAGAATATTTTAAAGGATATCGGCGACATTTGAGTCTACTTTTTGACTTATACATATATGTAGAAACGGTGGACACAGAAAAATGGATTGGCTTTACATTAAAGTCCTAGATAAAATCTTTATTTTGATACCCATATTCCCAACAAATGTTTTGGCGCTATCCGGCTCCACTTTTTGTCCGTTATCCACTGTCTCGAACTTTGTAGTTTTTTTTACATTTGTAGAGTTATAATATAATATATAATACAATGGCGCTATTATAACTCTGACGAGTTTTATGGCCGAGCTTCTCTCCCAATTCGAGGTGTGCTCCTTTTTGTTTTTCCTACTAATTGGGTGGACCTACAGTTTTATGCCGGCTCCGAACGGCGAAAGCATTTTTTGTGAGAAGTTTTTTCATGGCAGAAATACTCTCGGAGGGTATGCCGCCCACTGCCGAGAGGTGACCGCTGCTCTTAAAAAACCCAATAATTGGATTTTTACTAATTAGAAAAATTGTTTTGGTGTTTGGCTCGGACATTTGTAGAGTTACCCACCCACATAAAAAAATCACGAATAACCCAAAAAACAGCCTTCAAGAGCAAAATTGTTAAAAAATTGAAGAAATTTTAAGATATGTTACCCTTTTGTACCCGACTTTACTTCATTTAAACTTGATGAACTCATCCAAATTTTATTCGAATTTTAATAGCTATACATTTCTGGAAAGCGTATTAAATAACACAGCCTACCGTGTGATTTAGTTAAAAAATATTTTCCGATTTCGGGAAGAGCATAGGGCAAGAAATTGAAGATTCATGAGATAAAAAAGAAAATGATCACTTTAGACCGCGATATTACCTTCCCTGGGTAGTGCACCAAAAAACTGAATACGCCATTCGATTTAGCGGTATTCTGCGTATGGGTGGATATAATTTTTTTTTCTCGTGCAAAATCCTAACTTTTTTCATACATAAATCTAAACATACCTTGAAATCCTGGGAATTTGCGCGGTTTTCGGTGAAGCTCCATCCAGTTTTTGGAAAAGTGAAATTTTTTTTCAGTTTACTTACTCTAAAACATCCTATTTTCATATTCCGGTGCCGGAGGGAATATCTAAAAAAAAACTCATCTAATGTAAATATGTATATGAATTTCGATAAAAGAAAACATGTGCAAGTGTTAGTTTATGGGTCTAAGTACATAAATGAATAATAAACTTATAAAAAGCTCGCAAGTGCCGGCGCCGGAAGAGTGATTCTCAACAAAAGCGCCATTAAGTACTTGTTAACAAAATAAGAACGCAATAGGTATTCATCTATGTACATATGTACATATGTATTAGTTTAAGAGCTTGAGAAGCAATTTTACTACATAGTATATCGTTCCTAAACTGTTACGGCTACTTAAAGCTACTTTCGCCACAAGTCCATCATGTCAAAATAAAGGTAATTGAAAAGAAGTGAACACATATGTGAACTAAGTAATTCCATTCCACATGGCTTTAGATATTTAGAAAGTCAAAGACTTTGTATGTTTATATGTTGAAAGAGTTACAAAAATATATGCTTTAACTAGTGTGAAGAAAAATATAATAGAAAAGGCTATCATCTAAAAATTGCATTGACAAAAAGGCAGGGTTAGGCTTGCCACCTTTAGCACCATTTTTGTTATGAGCAAATGTTATATCTAACACCGAATTTAGTTATGTCATCAAAAATAGTATCAATAAATAAGTGCTGATATTAGAACATGTATACTGAGTTTCAGATATCCAAGTCAGATATCCCAGTCAACAGTAAAAAATGCTCATCAATAAAATATGTACGATTTGCTCACGAACAAATGAGCAGGATTATTCGGTTGGTTACTGTTTCCGTTCGTTCCAAATATGAGTCATATAGGAGTCATATAGGCCTCATATTCAGGCTCCTACGATATATGAAATTAGGCTCATACGGCACGACCAACACAAGGAGTGAAATACATTCAGTTCGAACTCCTATATGAGCTCTTAGTGAGCGTATACGCTCCGATTAGGAATCATAAAAGAGTTGGAACGTTTTCTGGGTATTATTGATGTATGTATGTATGTATATATGTAAGAACATAACGCATTTTCTAAGCCTAAGCGAAATTCGATAATAATAATATAATAATACAATGGCGCTATTATAACTCTGATGAGTTTTATGGCCGAGCTTCTCTCCCAATTGGAGGTGTGCTCCTTTTTGTTTTTCCTACTAATTGGGTGGACCTACAGTTTTATGCCGGCTCCGAACGGCGAATGCATTTTTTGTGAGAAGTTTTTTCATGGCAGAAATACTATCGGAGGGTATGCCGCCCACTGCCGAGAGGTGACCGCTGCTCTTAAAAAACCCAATAATTGGATTTTTACTAATTAGAAAAACATTTTTTTTGGTCTTTGCTCGGACTGGGGTTTGAACCCGAGACCTCTGGCATAGCAGGCGAGCACTCTACCCACTGCACCACAGCGAAATTCGATAACCTTATCGCAAGTACGCCGGATAGGGAAAACATTTTGCTTTGGTTTATGGTTATGCTTTGGTGAATGAGCGGTTTTTTGTATAGTGTTCCGTGCATATTTCACATTTAGCGGTAAATGTGAGGCATAAGATATTTGATACATATACATTTGCTTATGTATGTGCATTAATTTTTGGCAATGTAAAATAATACTCGCACATCTTGAACAAGCAGATCTTTTACAAATTTTATTTATAAAATATTACAACTTGATAATAGAAAATTTTCTATGTAGATTGTTTGCTGTCATCAAGACTAAAGTAATGTGTTTTTAATTCGATACCTATACCAGTATTATGTACATACATATGTATGTGCATGTGTGCTCTGCAGTCTACCAAATGAAATATTTATTTAAAAAGCACAAGCATGTTTCGTAGTAGTCCTTGAGATTGTTTTGAGGACAAAGTAGCTCAATAGAAAGTATCTGCCGCGCGATACCTTGTTGAAAAGAAATAGAGCGCAGCAACCAGTACCTACAACGAATATGGAGCAGCATTCATCATTGGTGATCTCCTGCTATTCTCTTATTATTCCTTTTTTGATTTTTTTAACCGCATATAGCTCACTTGCCCTCCTAGGATATGTTATATCAAAAGTTAGCATGTTTAGTTCGGCATGCAGAAGCTCATAGTACTCACGATCACTTTTTCTGCTGGGAAGCAATACAATTGAATTATTGTAGCATTATTTTGTGGCATTTTTCATTTCACTGAAGCTCTCTCTCGTTTACAATAGAGTAGAGTATGTATTCCCAGTTTCAATTGCGTATGAAACTTGGCAACATGCACATGCTCTTAAGACATTTTCAAGCAAACCAACAATTACTTTGCCATAGGACAAATTATCAATTGCGGAAATGTTGGATTTACTGCAAGAAAAGGGAAAACTCAAACACATTCACACATACATACATACACATATGTATGCACATCCAACTACATAATACTAATACCATGTCTCCACATAACGTGTTTCGCTCTTTTTTCTGCATTCGCTCTCTCAATCTTGGTTCGACACGGAAACCAGTGCCGAAACTCGCTAATTTCCATACAAATTTCTCAGAGCGAGTGAAGAATGAAACACTTGTTTCGTTCTTAATCCTCTTGCCAAACGCTATGATATCGATGCCTTCTCTAATTTTGTATCGAAAATCTATCGAAAACAAAAACGCAAAAATAAGCAAACATACAAACATTTAAGAAGAACAGGAAAGAGAAATGTTAAACTGAATAACGATCAGCCACGTGGAGACGGGTTATTTAGCGAGATGTTTCTCTACATGATTCGTTGGCGAATCAAGTTATGTGGAGACGGGCTTAAATGCAAATAAATACACAATAACGTCTTCGAACAGCATGCTCTCAAAAAGTCTATCGGCAACATGTCATAGCCAGATGTTAAGTGATTTACAAAGTATTTCTTTACTGCTTATAAAATGCATTTGTGGATGTATTTATGTATGTACATATGTACATATACATATGTATGCTAGTATAGTTACACAAAAGATGTGCATCTACATAATGCATATTAATGTACATTTGTATATTTTAACTAACGAAGTAATAGCAAACTAGCTAGCGTCTGCCATTTGACATGAGTCGTGTCAAAAACGAGGAACTTGTTACAACTTTTCTTTCTTTATACAATGCTCTTGCTGCTATGCTTATGTATGTATACAGTCGTTAAGGATGCTCATAATAAGTTTCTCACTGTAGTGTAATCATCAGCAAATACTTCTTTTGCAACATCAGCGCGATTGAAGAGAAGAAAATAAAAGTAGATGGGGAAAGTGGATACAAAATTTTCCATATTTTTTCGCAGCAAATCTTCCGTGTTTGAAGAGCTAATTCCTCGGTAAAAAAAAGTTTTTTTTTTTGTAAGCAGCGATGCCTTGAAAATGTACACTGAAATATGTCTGTACATGTGTTTATAGGCTTGTATTTGTTTTATCTTTTTTAGCGCATCTCAAAGCCTTAATAAATGAATGGCAACTTCCGCGTTTAGCTAGAAAAAATAGCTGCAATTCGGTGTTTAGTTTGTGAACCTCTTTTTTGTAAACTTGTTTTGGAACTTTTAGCATTTTGTTGATTAGACTAAAGCGCTCATCAATCATTCAAAAGTTTAAATACGCTATCATTGAACGCTTGCAGTGGCAGGATTTTGGCTGCGCGAATTTTTTTTTTTTGCAAATTTAGAAGTTTAAATTTCAATGGTCAGTGGTGATTCAGGGCAAGATGTATTGAGAAATAAACTTACATATAAAATAATACATAAGATACCAAAATCATACATCAGGGAAATCACAAGCGAATGCGAAAATAAACAATTCAGGCGGTATTGGGCGAATTGTTACGGACAAAGGCAGCGAAATTGTTTATAAGTAATTCCATCATAACGAGCATCTCATAGACCCATTAATTTAAGAAGGGAGGACCTACGTATCCTCACTGTATTTAATACGGGACACTGCTTTCTCCGCTATCAACTACATTAATTTGGTCTAGCCGTAACACATATGGGTGTTTCCAGCGTTACGGACGTTTCATGCTGCGACATTATTTTCAGTATAAAACCTATAGTAGGCTTTGGATCAGAATATTTTTTTTCGTCATATATAGCCTTTGTACTCCTCTATCCAAAGCTATCAAACTTTTTTTCTAGAGATGACACATTACCACTGTAGAAGGATTTAAATTTGCCGTTCGGACGTTCCTCAAAAGTACCTCGTATTTGAGGTTACGTCTGATTTCGTTAAAATTCTGCGAATTGGTTGATGCTACAATAAAATTATGTATATACGACTAACAGAGGAATATACAAGGACTGTCACTACATTAAAGTTATATTTCTGTAGACGTTTTTTATTGGAGAAATATCGGTTTTAATTTTGTTCGGACGTTCCCGTTCGGACGTTCCAAATTTTCTATGAAGGAAAACATAACTTTTTCATAACAGAACAAGTGTTGAGCACATATTTTATTGCAATTAACTCATTAATTCAAAATTTACATTACTTGCACATTCTGAGCACTAAAACGATACTTAATAATGTATAGTGGCGATGAATATAAAAAAACTGATGTAGGTACTAGCAAAATTTAATAAGAATAAACAAAGGTATTTTAAATATCGCGTTGCTTAGATGTCGCTGTACGTCCGGCATGATGTCCATTTTCGCATGAGAAACTGTGTAGTGATTGAAGGGCTGGTATTTGTTTTACTTTAAGCCATCGCATATAGATAGATTTTCAAGTTTTATGCGGCCAAAAATATTTTATTGTCTACATCTATTCCAAATTGCTTGGAGCATTCCTACCTTCAAAGGGTTTTTTTTATGTTTTTCCTAAAAATCTTTTTTCTCTCTCTTGTTTTTTGTTTATGAAATCCTTCCATTTCTGACCACCTTTCAAGAGGTTTAACCTCATAGCCCTTTGAACGGAATTCATTGCTAGATAGCTTTATAAGAAACAATAAAAAATTATCGGAAGAAAAAAGTGTATACGTTCGGACGTTCCAATGTTTAATATACTTACACTCAGGAATCCTTTTGATTTTGGGCAAAAAATTAACGCTGCCCGAAAGAGCACCCAAAACTGTGTTTTGTTAAAAAAAATTTGAAAAATATCACAAAGGTTAGTATGTATTTTTACTGCAAAGTATATTTTGCATCCGAACGCTTGAAAAAAGCACTACTTTAGAATACACTTTATACAAGATTTGAAGTATTTTGTAAATGTGTCTATGTTGATATTCCCAGGTCTTACCTTGGGCTAAGTACTCGTAAACGCCATTTTTCTACCGGCGCTTTTATTGCGAATTCGCGGTTGTATTTCGGAAGTCATATACACTTAGCTTAAAAAAAAAATTTTATATGGTAGTCTGAAAGACGTAATTTTTTTAAGTAGCAGTGATCCAATGTCCATAAAATTTTGTGGCGTTATAAAGGAAATACGTACCAATATAATGGTATCAAAAAGTTTGGCTTAGGTGCATTTTTAAATTTTTCTCTTTGGTTGACCCATTTTCGGAAACACCCATATACATAAATGTGTCACTTTTGTCAACTGGATGACGAAACACCGTCGTATATCGTATGTGAGTGTATTGCGCTCGCAAGGAAATGTATCACATCTAGGAGGTGTGACTCCAAATCTATTTGAAATTTGGAACGAAAAGCCGACTGAGGAGGTCCCTAAATTTATCAAAGGCCTCCATATACACTAGGCTATGAGGCAGAGCACAATAGATCTCATTGTAGGTTGCGGTGCAATAGTGTCCTGTAATAATAATTATCTACATAACTTTATATACACTTGTACATATGTACGTATACATATATATGTTTATCTGTACCCACCTTGAAGACTGGTCCTGTCCATTGAAGGAATATGACACAATACACTGTAAAAGAACAAATTTTATAATTATAACTTGAAACGAATTAGTGGAATTTATTAAAAATATTGAAATTAACTTTTTTTTACTACAGTCATGAAATAAAACACTGCTTTTCAAATAAATTTGGCGCAATTGTAAATAAGCATATTAGTATACCGCTGTGGTGTAGTGGGTAGAGTGCTCGCCTGCTGCTATAGGTACCATAGATCTCGGGTTCTAACCCCAGTGCGCACAAACACCAAAACAATGTTCCTAATTAATTAAAACCCAATTATTGGGTTTTTGATATAGCGGCCACCTATCGGCAGTGGGCGGCATACCCTACGAGTGTATTTCTGCTATGAAAAGCTTCTCGAAAAAAAGTGCATTCGCCGTTTGGAGACGGCATAAAACTGTAGGCCCACTCCAATCCGTAGAAAAAGTTGAGGAGCACGCCTCGAATTGGGAGAGAAGCTCGGTCCTAAAACTCGTCAGAGTTATATTATTATTATTATTAGCGGATTTACAGTCTGTCATATTACGTCATATCGTCATAAGTCATAATATTTTGTTGTTGTACTCTATGCTGTATGTGTACTAAATACATAAATACAACCCTGCACTATGTGTTTCTGGTTCGTGGTATTTGATCAGCTGTTTTTGTGTACTTCTTCACAGGGTTTCGGAAAAGTGATTTATAACTATTTCCGTACAATGTTTTAATATGACATATGACTTTATATATCTTAGTACATATATAAAAGCGAAAAGTGCGTCTCTGCAAAAGTCATTGGCTCGCCACCTTTTGATATTATTTCAAGCCAACTAAAAGTACACAGTAAAAAATGATAGTTTATTTCTAATATCATTTGGTACTTAATTTAATCATTCTTGGAATCAAATATGAATTTTAATACCAAAAATTCTTATTTTGAAACTATGAGAAGTTTTACAATTTTATTTAAACCAAAATGGTTTAAAAATAAAGTCTTAAAAAGTATTAAAATTCTCTCTTTCTCACTTTTGGTTTGAAATCAAAACCAAAAAAATATTAGAAAAAATTTGTCAAAATATGTAAATATATACAAAATTTTATTAAAGTGAAATGGGTACGATGCAGAAATTAAATTTATTAAAACAAATTTCCCGAAAAGCGAATTCTTCATGCCTAGTGGAACAATTGTATCAAGTAAGTAATACAGGAAATTAAGTGAATATATTGAGGGTAAATTTTGTTTTATTTTTTTCAGTCTTGAGGCAACAATATCTCTGCAACACCGCGATGGTGCCGAAATTTCTCTGGCAAAGGCCAGTAGCTGTAGCAGTTTTTTTACTGACGGTGGTACAACTCGACAAGGGAGCAGCCCATCATATTATCTAGGAATACAAACAACAAAGTCTATGTGATATTTTCTATCGTTGTAATATTGTGTATATGTATATATATATATATATATATATATATATATATGAAATAAAATGAGCATTTCTACATACATGTTTTTGCTTTGGATTTAATACCAAAAAAGTTTGTATTTATTCCAATTTTCGGATAGATCTTATACCATTTAAACTATTTTTAATACCAAAAATATTCTAAAAATAATTAAGATTTGGTTTTGATTTAATTCCAAAAAAGTATTAATTTGACCAAGAATAGTTTCTGTCTCTCATATTCTCTTCTTTTTTGTTAAACCAGAATGGTTTTAATTTTATACTTTTTGGCATTGTTATATATAAATACCAAAATGGTATTAAAATTAAACTAAAATTTTTACTGTGTATGCATTACACACGTACTAAAAATTGTGGCCGGTCTATATAATATTAACAGATTTTAAAGCACCATTAACTGTAGCGTATCAAAATAAATATATAGGTGTTATATTATACATATATAACGAAAACGGCAAGAACTTATTTATATTCTATTAAAGTAAATCTTTATTGAATGGTAGTTTAATCAAGTTGCCAGACAGTAACATAACATAAAATAAATATCAACAATGGCCAAACAAAAGCAAACAGAAAGCAGCAGAAGCGCGCATGAAACATTTGAAAATTGTGTCCCACTGCGTATACTTAACAATTTCCATTGCCATTCGTAAGCGCTTCGCTCGGTTGGTTATTTAGTTTAGGTTTGCGCTCATACAACAAAATCGTCGTCTCTAAGTAAACCTTATTGCCGGGTGAAATATTAAATAAATACAATGGCAAGTAAATACAATATACTTAGTAAGTTAGTAGACGAAGGTGGCTGGTGCACGCTCATACCAGTTTTTTTTTTATTATAAAAGAATGAATGTGTAGTAAGTATAGAGAGGAGGCAAAGCAAGTGAGCTACCGTTGGTATTCGAAATTGAATAAATAACTGCTGTACTGTGAAGGACCCCAAAGGAGCATCTTCATTTCATTTGCTTTTAACAATATCAGTTAAGTTGGTTTACCTTTTATTTTCAAATCATTGCGTAGATAGTATCCAGAATGAGATTTACAGTTGAAAGACTGTACAAATAAGAAGTATACGAGTATGGCTGTTATTGAAAATAATGGAAGTGAAGTAAGTGACAGCAGTGAAATAACTACTATTAAAAATACAACTCCACAGCGAATTCACTTTTGTATAAGGCGAATTATTTGGAAAAGACGGTGATGATGTTGAATACAATGTTTTATAAATTTTCTTGGCTTGGTTGTTTTATTTAGTTGTACATATATAATAAATATATGGACACATATGTATATATTTGCTGTATAAAGAAGATTATGATCGTGATTTGCAAAGATTCTTATACTCGTACATACCTGCAATACAAATGTAAGTATGTAAATATATTTAAACAAGTAAGGAAGCCTAAGTTCGAGTGGAATCGAACATTAGATACTCAGCTGTATGCTTTCATTGTTTGTTTGCGTTTGATGGAAACACTGTGTATTTTATATGAAGCGAGTGCCGCATAAAGTGGGCGCAGCCACGCCCCTTTTTCAAAATTTTTATCAATCATCCAACTAAGCATATATGTAAATATTATTGTTAGTGCAAATATGCAACCATTTATGACTTCTAATTACAAAGATGTCACGTTACAAATCCCCAAAGGGTTTTCCAGAAATATCTTTGCTAAAAGGTAGGCGTGGTCATAAACCGATTTCGCAAAATTTTTGAGGTTATTAAAGGCACAAACTGATTTTCAACATAACATCTCAATTATTTGTCGAGTTATGGGCTCCGAAATCTCAAAGATTCCTTTGTCTGAAACGCCCATTTTTCAAAATTTTTCAATTTTTGTTTCCGGTCTATTGTGGAACTTATGCCACACAGTTTTAATTAATTATCTTTATATTTGACACATGTCGCTTAAAATGTTTTTATTAGGCCCCTTAATAGTTCCCATATATAAACGTGGGAGTGGCCGTCAACCGATTTTGGCAATTTTTCGTCCAAACATTTGCCCAACTAAGTAAATTACGCGTACCAAATTTCGTCGATATATCTGCTACGGTTTCTGAATTACGACCTCTAAAACTTTCAATGTTTGCCCCTTAATAAGTGGGCGTGACACCGCCCATTTTCCAAAATGTCACCATATTTCTTCATAAGGGCCTGAGCTCAATACGTGGGTGAAATTTTATCACTCCAGCTCTATTAGTGGCTTAGCTACCAAATTTCCGATTTTTTCTATATGGGAAAAGTGGGCGTGGTCATGGTCCGATTTCGCCCATTTTCAATACGAACCGTCCCAGTCTTGATACCAACTTGCATTCCAAATTTCATCAAAATATTTCAATTTTTGCGCAAGTTAGAGTGCGCACAGACGGACAGACGGACAGACGGACGGACGGACGGACATGGCTCAATCGATTTCTCTTTTAACCCTGATCATTTTGATATATATAAGTCTATATCTATCTCGATAATTTCATTCTGTTACAATCCACCGTTATGTGATTAAAACTATAATACTCTGTGTACTAGTACAGCTGAGTATAAAAATTGTGACTTCTATCCAGATTTAATAAAATTCATACTTAAATACATAATTATTATATATAAGAAATACATATATACATTAAAAAAAATTTAGTAAAGACAAAATAAAAAAATAATTTTTTTTGATTGTTTTTGATTATTTTTGATTTTTTATGATTATTTTTGATTTTTTTTGATTTTTTATGATTTTTTTTTGATTTTTTTTTATTTTGTTTGATTTTTTTCAATATTGTTGTAAAGAAATTTGGATACGCATGCACATAAGTATTCAGGTAGGCATGTATGTTTGGTCAGAGAGGCATAAAGTTTGTTTGTACAAATGTATGTGAACGCATATTAAAGTACGTAACCCTGCAGTAAATATGGGGACAGGTGTATCCAAGTCATGGTGTATTCTACAGCGACAACTGCACTAATTAAAATGTCGACAAATTTAGAAGTACAAAATGTGTATAGACCTTGGCTCGTTCGAAGTTTTTCGTACTAGATACGGATACAAACCCTTCCTACACCTGGGGAAGATTCATTTCTAGGTTCAGTATAAGGACAGGGAAGAACGAATAAAGAATTCTGATTATGACAGAGATTATCTTTACGTAAATCTATTTGCAACATAGCAAATCGTCTACTGCTTTATTATGTAGTAGGCATGCGAAGACGAATACAAATTCCCAAATAATCCTATTTGAGGAACAATGTCGGAACGTAAGTACGTAATATTTCTGCCTTTTAAAAGAATACAATAGGGCAATAACTAGGGCTGAAACGGTATGGCGTATGATGAACAATAAATACAACTTATATGAAATTAAGAATTTTTCCTTTTTTGAAAAAATTGATGAAGTGTGAAACAGACAAAGGAAATACAACTGTGCTAATGGAGGAAGAGGAATACACTGCAAAAACAGGTCAACTAATCAAAGAAATGGGCTGCGGAGTGATGAGAAAAGACCCAACGGAAGAATACCAAATGGCAATAAAGTGTGCAATAAAACAAGCGAAAAGTATAAGAGACAGCAAAGTAGCCTACACTCTCACAGCAATAAATCCATCTGCCCCATCACTGATCGCACTACCTAAAATCCACAAAACAGGAACACCTATGCGACCAATAGTAAACCATAAATCGGCACAGGATATAACTTTCAAAACATCTAAATATGCTACTAGCAATAAAAACACAACGGAACTAGTCAACAAACTGAGAATTCTGAACGTACCCAAGGACTCAAAACAGGTATCACTTTACGTGAAGGATCTATACCCCTCGATACCAAAGACAGAATACTAAAAGCTCTAACTAAAATACTGACAGAGAAAAAAAAAAACAACGTATTCCGCAGTAATTTCGCTGTTGTCAACATTTTTCAAAGACAATTTTAAATTAAATAATTTTTTTCTTATATTTCTATATATGTATGTACGTATGTGGTCTGCTCAGAAGTGTAAACAAAAGGAAATTTATATTGCTTTTGCGATTCAAATAGGTGAACTGCTTACTTGCTACATCGATAGCAGTTCCAATAAGTAGTGAACTGCGATTTTGAAAAAGTGATCGCAGTTGCGATTTGCGATTTTTTATTCACAGTGAAAAAATCACCGTTTGCGATATATCGCTCATCACTACTAACTACGAGAACTTCTGTATTAAAGCCCAATTTATGAGTTAGTACAACAGCGAATGTTACACTAAAATGTTTGATTTGGCCACTTTAAACAATTTTTCATAAAGATAAATAATTTGATATAAACGTGCATCGTACCATGTACGGTCAATGACAAATTAACAATAATTCCAAGCTTGTAAGATATGTATAAATGTGTATGCCTCTCTGCACAAATATACGAGGAGGAAGCATATAGAGCCTTTATCCTGTTGGTGTGGGACTTTAACCGCACTACACCACCTACGCTCATCGTATCGAACCCCGCGGTACTACCATCAAGCTACCGTCGGGAGTCTGCCTTAAAAGGCTATATACATACCTGGATACGTACAAATGTGCATATTTCTTTAAACCATATTGATAAAAATTAAAAAAAATCAAAAAAAATCAAAAAAAAATCATAAAAAATCAAAAAAAATCAAAAAAAATCATAAATAATCAAAAATAATCAAAAACAATCAAAATAATTTTTTTTGATTATTTTTGATTATTTTTGATTTTTTATGATTATTTTTCCTTTTTTTTGATTTTTTATGATTTTTTTTGATTTTTTTTAATGGTAATTGCAAAATAATCATTAAAATTTGAAAACAATGGGTAATCAATCATTAAATGGACAGTTGAAAAAATAATCAATCAAGCCGGTAATCATTGCGATTAATAATCATTATTTAACAGGTTTGGTTACAATCCACCGTTATGAAATCTACAATACTCTATGTACTAGTACAGCTGAGTATAAAAATATATTAAAATATTAAGCAACGTAAACCCTGCAGTAAAAATCCGCAATGAATCCTTAATGAATCACTGATACAATTCACCTATGACGAGGAGGCATCAGTGAATACTTTCATATAAAGACTGTTGAATTTTTCATATAAATGGTTTGCTTTCCTCTGAAAAAAAGACAAGAACAAATAAAAATTTACTGAGTTATGACGACAGTGATGAATATTCAACAAAGAATCATCACTGATCCTTCAGCAGTGAAACAAATTTACTGCAGGGAAGTTGAGCGAAAATTTAATACACATTTCAATTGTGTATTTATTGATTTTTGAGTTTGTTTATGCATAAATATTATTAGGTAAGATTAGCTTAAATTAAAAGCACTTTCCATTGCATAGAAGGAAAAGCTACCCACCGCATCATCAAATCGCACTGCCAAGTGCTTGTGTGACACTTCTTTCATTGAAATACCCACAAAATTCAATAACACTTAAGTGTATTTGCTTTTCCAACAAACAAAAATGTTGTTTATATAAGCTTTTGTTAAAATTTTGGCACACTTGTTTATTAATAAAGCCGTTATAGTTATTGATGGCTTATATCACTTTTTTATTAAAAGAAAAGAGTGGGTTCTTGATTTAAATTAAGCAAAGCTCTGCCAGTGACAATATAATCCTATAAATACTTTCATAGGAAAACAATATTCAATTTTGCTGCTACGCTCTGAGAATACTTACAAATAAAGCATATGAAAAAGTGTGTAGAAGTTCATTATAAACAAGTGTAGAAAAGGACCCAAAAACAAAAAAGGAAACAAAAAAAATAGCCGACGCTGTCAAAGCTGCTTGCTTTTTATTTTTCTTCACTTTCCACTCTTACATTCATTCTGCGCACGGTGGGCAGGAAGCGACGATAGGTTGCATCAAAATGTCGACAAAAAAGAAAAGTGGGGTTGTGTTATGTGATGTTTATAGATGAAACATCCGTTGAAATTAAAATCCGAGCTGCTCCTTTTCCAAGGATATCCACATTTTTGGTTTTTTTTTTTTTGAAATGATCAAATATTACGAAATCGAAAATTCGCCAAAGTCCAAATTTTTCCGATTTCAGTGCATTATCTGGTAGCTAAAGGATACAAAAAACGGTATTAAATAGGAAACAGGACACCTGTAGTGGAAAAATCCAATGTGAACAGGTCCTAAAGATAACCACTGAAATATAAAATAACACAAAAAGTACCCACTTTAATTTGCGTATAGCTCCTAAAATCATTACTCTACGTGAAAATTCATTATTATATGTTTCATTCAGAATAAATAATGCAATATTTCGTTAATATAAAATTTTGATGTACCTGCAGTGCTTAATGTACTTTGGTGCATCTAAATTGAAAATTTCAAAAAAAGTACGTTTTTTTTATGGTGCTGTTTTAAGTTCAAATATTTTGCTAATGTATGTAAATGTTTTAATCTAATGATCCAATTCTCATTCTTACATACTTATACGTTAATATTAAAGGGAATTAGGGCTGAAATACGCGCTAGCTGTGCACAGTGGGCGGTAAGCAACAATAGGTTGCATGAATATATCGAAAAAACGATCGCCGGCTAAAAACTTGCGTAAAATGATATTCTAATCTACTTCATAAACACAAAGCAAGAGTGAATAACATATCCAATATTTTTTTAAACGAAAATTAGTACCAGCGCACAGCTAGGCACATATTCGTTGGGCCATCGTTTTTCCGATATTTCCATGCAACCTATTGTTGGTTCCCGCCCACCATGCACAGCTAGCGCGTATCTCAGCTCTAACTTTTTTTTAGTATTAACGTATAGATATGTAGGAATGAGAGTTGAATCATTAGATTAAAATATTTACATATACTAGCAAAGTATTTGAACTTAAAATAGCACCATAAAAAAAAACGTACTTTTCTTGAAATTTTCATTTTAGATGCACCAAAGTACATTAAGCACTGCAGGTATATCAAAATTGTATATTAAAGAAATATTTCTTTATTTATTCTGAATGAAACATATCATAAATAATTTTCTCGTAGAGTTAACATTTCAGGAGTTATACGCAAATTAAAGTGGGTACTTTTTGTGTTATTTTATATTTCAGTGGTTATCCTTTAGGTCCTGTTCACATTGGATTTTTCCACTACAGGTGTCCTGTTTCCTTTTTAATACCTTTTTCTGTATCCTTCAGCTACCAGATAATGTACTGAAATCGGAAAAATTTGGACTTTGACGAATTTTCGATTTCGTCAATATTTGATCCTTTCAAAAAAAAAAAAAAACAAAAAATGTGGATATCCTTGAAAAAGGAGCAGCTCGGATTTTAATTTCAACGGATGTTTCATCTATAAACAACACATAACACAACACCACTTTTCTTTTTTGTCGACATTTTCATGCAACCTATCGTCGCTTCCTGCCCTCCGTGTACGGTCAATTGTACATATTTACACACATACACTGATAAATATGTACAAATGTAACTCACAGCCTGTCTTGACATTTCATCGGCTGCCTTTACATTTCTCTTGGCTTTCATCGATCACGTTTTCAATAAAAAATATACAACATATGTACGTTTGTATATACAATATGGTGGTCCACAAATGCATGGAGACTAATTGTATATCATATTTCTTCAACCACACTACCACATATAAATTTTTGTTCATATTATCTACCATATTTGACCCCTATGTGACACCCCCTAACTAGGGATACCGCCCTTTTTGACACCCCGAAAATCCCGGGACAGCTAGAATTCTATCCCGGGATTTTTGGGATAAGATAAAGACAGAATATTCCCCTATTATAGCAAAGAAAAGTTGTATTTTATATAATTTTTAGTGGTCTCAGATCTGTATACTAATAGCATTTCCTATTCTGCATGAAAATGTTGCATTATTACATTGCAGCATTATCAACATGTGCCCTGTGCCCTATTAAAATGTTGCATTTTTCATGTGATGAATGAAACAAAAATAATGCAACCCTTTAGGTACTTGTGCTAAGAGCAGAAGATGTTGCCCCGTAGTCGGGCCAGTTTTATATTTTGTCAATAGAACAAACCTCCCTAAAAAAGTGTTGAGTCTGGGTGTAAGAGAACAAAAAAATGTGACAGCCGGAAGAAAGTGCGACCTTTTTGCTAGAATAAAAAAGTCCATTAGTCAAAGTAGGGATCAAAATTTTTGATTTTTTTTTAATAATTAAATTTTGTTGTGTTGAAATACCTACGCGTTGTAAGGAAACGTACGTTAGGCATTTTTAAAGTTTTAGCTTGAGGCAAAATTCATTTGATAATTTCTATTTCCTGATTTTTGGTCATTTATTTCTCAAATGTTTTTTGGAATTTTCCCACATGGAAAGTAAATAATGCAAGAAAATGAAAACAGAATTTTAATTATACTTGATAGTATTACAACACTGTACTAAAATTAAATACACAGCTGCATACTCGGAATTCATATCAAAATTTTGCCTCCGATATTTATCTATTCAGAAGATGCATTAATTTTCTGAATTTTTCGGCAAGCTTGGAAATATTCGCTTAAACAAAGTGCGTCGTTAAATTAAAAGAAAATTTTTATTGAAAATTATCAAATGATTGCAAGCCTTTTTATTAATATCCTAAAAGTACCAACTGCAAAGGCAAATGTTTTGTTCTCCAAATGTATGTAATATTCGTTGTTGGTTGTGCTTTTTAAAGTAACTCTTAGGTATTATTAAATTATACGCATGATTTTACATTCCTATTCTATTTTGTTACTAATGAAATAATAAAAAATAGCAATAAAAATCTATTTTTTCTTTGCATTTTAAAGTTGTAGCGTTTCTCTAAAAATGTATTTACTTTTTTCATAATACTGGTCGAGAAATTTTTGTAACAGAAATAAAATTCTACGTTTCAAAAGGATTTCGGTGAAGTTTTTGAGATATTCAAGTCCAAAGAGGCGAAAAACGCAGTTTGTGGCCATATTCACTCCTCAATATTTTTAAAATTACTCACTTTCATTAAAAACTGATTACATCTATTGACAGCACGGTCATTTCTTTTGAAGACAACTTAGATATATGTATCTGAATAAGATATTCGAAAAAGAAAAGCACTGTTTTGAAGAGAAATGATCGTTCTTTCAATAGCTGCAATCATCTTTTTATGAAAGTAAGTAATTTAACAGATTGAGCAGTGAATATAAAAAAAAATCGCAATTTTCGTCTCTTTGGACATGAATATCTCAAAACCTATACGCATTACCGAAAATCCGACTTCAGATTCAGAATCATCGCACCGAAATCCTTTAGAAAAGTAGAATTTTATTTGAGTTAGAAAATTTTTTTTAAATTTTGTCGGCCTTTGTAATTAAAGTCCAAATCCCCGGATAAATCCCGGGATCCAGGGATTATAAAGAAAAATCTCGAAAATCCCGGGATCGTAAAAATCGGATCGCGACAAAAATTTATATGTAATATCTTTGACTGCGCTGTTACCGATCTAGGGGCTGACACCGAAGAAAATCGCTAAGTTGATTTTTCTAAGGACCAACCTAATATACAACCATATATAAATATATAAAATTTGTATTTGTTTGTTTGTTAAACATGTAGTGCGGCTGTCTTCTCTCTATTCAATTGCCTATCCAGCCATACATCCATCCATTCATCCATCTGTCACTCCGTCTTTTCATCTTTCAATCTATCGATTTACTTAACGTTGCTTGGCTTGTTGATTTCTTCGTTGGTTAGTGGATCTTTTACTTAAATTTGATTTTTTTCCACTTTTCTTTTTTGCTTGCTTATGTATATAGTCCGTCACTTCATTTATCTTATTCTCTTGAAATCTTGTCTATCTTTGCTTCTAGCAATTTTTTTGTTTTTTGAAATGTTTTCTCCTTCTTTGGTTTGATTCTTCTTGGTCTGTTATTCGCATTGACATGCAATTGCCGCTTTTACTATTTAGCTGTCAGCTGTTGTTACTGCATTATTTTTCAAATGGCATATTTATAAGATTTTCTTAGCTCGTCTCAGACGCCTCTTCACTGTTGCACGAACGCTTTGCTCTGTATGAGAAATGCACAGTGACTTAAAACCTGAATTCGCGGCTAATAATACTTCCCGTCAAGCGGATTTCTTCTGCTAAAATATATGCTTTGAAATTCCACTGATTTTCGCCCCAAAGAATAACAAAAATGAGGCACAAAAAACCATTTACTTCTGCCTTTTGTTACTTATATTAGAGGTATCAGAAAACTAAACATTTTATGTATTCGCAATACTAAGAGTATTCACATCTCAGAGAGAATACAATTTGCTAGAACTTCTTACATAAAAAAATTGAGTTTTGTCGGCTGAAAATGTGTTCTAAGCCATTGTGAAATGGAAGCTAGCCTTTTCATCGCTTTTTCATATATATATTTGCAGTTCAGTGCCGCTTCCTGTTTGCTCCACTTCTGCACTCTTCATTATGCTGCTTACTGACTGCGCTGCCATTCTCAGCTCCCTTAGAATTCCAGCTATTTATTTATCTGTATAGTTTATTAAATTCATTTCTTAGCAATTTGCTTCTTTTTGCTCCAACTCTGACATTTTCTTGTAAGGCTTGTAAGACTTGTAAGGCTTTCCATTTTTGCATGTAGAATTTCATATCAATGCTGCTTATATTTGTAGGTATGTATACATGTATCTCTCGTTGGTTTACAGCTTCGCCACTGCAATTTCAGAATTACATTACCATTCCTTGTATAAATCGTATTCATGCTTCAATTCATATTGACTTTGTATAAAAACCAATAAACAATACTGCTTATTGACAGTATACCAGCAAACATAGTGTCTATACTTTCTGCGCCGGGGCACCTTCATCCATTCTCACGACATGACCTGCCCAACGCAGCTGCAGGATATTTATGCGCTGAACAATCTTGTACAGCTTGTAATTAAATCTCCGTCAATCCTCGCCATTCCTAATGCGCAAAGGTTCATAAATTCTCCGAAGAACTTTCCTCTCGAATACTCCAAGTGTCACCTCATAAGATTTTGACACTGTCCATGCTTCTGATCCATACATGAGGACTGAAACGATGAGCGTCCTGTAGTGTGTGATTTTTGTTCGTCGAGAGAGGAATTTACTTTTTAATTGCCTACTTAGTCCAAAGTAGCATTTATTGGCAAAGGTAAAGTTAATAGAAAGGGAAAGATAAATGGAAATGTAGAGAGAAATGATTAATCTTGATTTTACGATTTTAGAATGAAGATTTTTTAAAATAAAAATGTTCGTACTTACATCAATTTTAAATACGTTTTTGTCCATTTTAAGCCGTGTTTTTATGTTTTTATAATCTATATATTAATAGGCTAACATTTTTCCCATACAAACAATTGCCAGGCTGTTTAGCACATGTAACATACTCATATCCACATAAAATTGATATGGATGTGTTCGTATGAGTCAGGAGCAGTGCATAGGCATATAATTTTTTCTATAAATTATTTAATTTGTTTATAATTACTAAATAAAATTTTTAGTTAAGAGAAATAGATATCGTAAACGTGTTTACAAATATCGTAAACACAGTTGAAGAGTCGCTTTAATTTAAAAGCGCTGTCTCTCTGTTATATGCATTGGTCCAGTTTACGCTCAGATCAAAATCAACGTGGTCAAATATCTATTATTACTTTTCCATTAAAGCGAAAAATGAGAGAGAGAGAGCGGGAGCTCACTGAGTAATTTTAATTTTGACCAAGGCGTATCTAACAGGTAGGCTCGGCGGCGAATTGAAAAACTTCTTTTTTTATTTACAAAGGTAGAGTGTAATGTCAAAATCAAAGCGAATTCATATCATGGCCAATAGGAGTGGATGAGCCCCAAGCGAATTCAGATTTTATCCACGGCGAAATATCATTTTGACATTACACTCTACCAATTACAATAACAAAATACATGATCTGGCTTGATTGTGACCATGTTTTCGCGTCGGACCGTGATCAAAAGAGCAAATCAGTGTTGCGGTACAACTGGAAAAGGAATAATTTTTGTACCAATACAAAGTTGAAAAAATAAATTGCATGGTCGAATTTCGAGCACCGGCGATACTAGTGTTCTTTCATAGGCTGTATAAGTTTTGCAGGGAATTCAGGCATTCTCTGTCAACACTCAAGCAAAAATGTTTACTGGGCTCACTTGTTTTATACTTTCACTGTTCCTACTGCGAAAATGCAAATATTTGTTTACGCATTCTCCTCAACTTGGTATATTTATTTGTTTGCTTTGTTTGTAGATTAAATATCTCAACACAAATTACATTTATATTCCACACTGGCACTAACGCATAATCCCAGATCCAAGTGCCTGCGCTTTCAGAGCTGCCTTGAATTGTAGATTTCTTATATATCTACATATCTATACGTATAAGTATATAAATGTTTTTTTATCAGTTGGTCAATGTTAAAATTATCTACAAATAATACAATAATAATACGAGTATTAAAGTGCATACTTTTGGCATTTGTTTTAAAGTTAATAAAACAGTTTAAGAGGCAACGTAGCATTTTAGAAACGAATACTTTTAAATAGCAAGAAGGAATATAAAAGAATATCAAATATTAAATAAAATATGCACGATGGCCTTTTGCGCTTAGAGTTTAAAGCGAAATAAAATGCAAGAAATATTTTAAATTAATAATCTACAAAAAAGTCAAGTTTGTGTTTAACTCAACAAACAACGTATTTATTTGCTTTTTTGTGGAATAATAAAAGCCAAGCTGAATATGGAGTAGACTCTAAACTTTTGTTCACCGTCGCACAAATCTGCGGAATTACCAAAAATTTAATTTTAAACGAGCAGCAAAATACGAATTTATTAAATATGCTCAAAGAATTCGTAAACGATATCAAGTGCCTCAATCAAATCTACGGCGCAAAGTGGCCAAAAAAATAAAAAGTCTACAAAAAAAGCAACAGCTTTGTGACACAAGAATTGTGTTTGTATGCAAATACGCTTTTTTGTCAAACTGAGCAATATGAATCTATTGTGCTTTTTTTTTTCATTGTTATTCTTGTTGCAGTTGTTGCTCTTGCAACTCAACAGCTTTTGATAGCTGAAAGTTGTTTCCACTTTACTTCAACACTCACATATAAGTGAGTGAATAAACAAATAAACAAAGAAAGACAAGTAAAGTGGAAAAATCGCCATCATCGTTGTCATTTCCGTTTTACACAATTTGATATTCATTTTCGAATTAAACTTTTTTGTAGATTTTTTTTCTTATTACATTGTATTGTTTGCGTTGTTGTTATTGTCAAATAGCATTTCATTTTGTTCCGCCTCTTTACAAGTGGCCATTATACAAAACGCGCCTACTACCGTTATAAATATATGTATATTATTTTGTATATAAAGTCTCGTATTTATTTACAAACTTGTACAATGTTTCAGTAGTCGTGGACAAGCCAAACTGCACCACCACCATCGTCCTTTCATTATTTCCACTTTAAAGGCGCAACGCCTAAAAGTAGGCTAAACAAATGAAATATGCAAAGTAGTAAAAGTCCTTCTGAGTAGCTTCCAAAGCCGAAATGCCACAGCCAAAGTTGCAGAAACCAAAATGAAAATAATGTGTACAGTGTACATATGTATGTACACAAAACAACAAAATAACTATGTTTGTATGTATGCGGGTGTGGTCCACAACGAAATAAATTGCAACAAAAACAACAGCAACAATTAAAGCTACAGTTACAGTCACAGCCACAGTAACGGCTTTAACAATAAGAAAATTGTCAATTGAAATGGTGATAAATGTGAGTGATGGCAAGCAGAAGCAGAAGGTGGCAAATTAAAGGGCCAGGACAACGGCCGGCACACTTTGAATTGCCGAGAAACGGCGAGATGTAAAAAAAAAAATTAAAGCGTGAATAACGAGTATTCATGAACATTGATGTGTAAATAGTTCCGAAATCTGCGTTTCTTGCAATTACAATACGAATATAGTTTATTATAATCTTTTGTTGTTATTGTCACGGCTATTTGCCAGTATCACAAACACCGAACGAATTACCGAAACGCCGAAAGCCACGGTGCCGAACTCCTCGAAAATCGTATCAGCTACCCCTTCGGTTCGAAGTTAAGTGTTGCCAACTATATGAACTATGTTCGAATCAGCGTTACCAAGTGCTGATGCGAAATTGAGCGGGTTTTTCTCAGGTTTCTTATTTTTTTGATAAAACCAAAAACATTTTTACTTTCTTTTACTAAAAACAATTTACTTAAATTATAAAATAATGGATTCTATTGCGATAGCAGCTTTATTAGTAGAGGAAGAGGAGCAAAGGATTTCTCTGAACGAAAGAAAGTTTTTGAGAGATCATAGAAATCCTTTTACTTTAAGTAAACAAGCGTAAATTTAATTACAGGCTGAAGATAAAAAAAATAGTCTTAATTTTGCGTGAAAGAAATCTTTACCTTGTCCTTTTTTCTGTTTTTCATAGAATTATTTTGAACTACATAAAAGCAAATTGTATACAAAAACAGGGGAAAATTTCAATAACAATGTACCCGGCAACGGAATTTTTCGTTTCTGATAGATCACTAAAATGCAAACGAAATTTTGCGGAAACTTATAATTCATTAATAACACAGTATTTTTGCGTAGAGCACCCTTATGCATTGCGAAGGCCGCCGCGCTTTGAAAAGTAAGCATCAGCCGACAGAACTCCCTTTCTGGAGTTAGATCTGGAGAGATTTACAGTAATTTTGCGTAGTCGGGAGTATTATAACTAGTAAAATTATCATTTACAGAACTTTTCCTGAAGGATTCATTGAAACATTCTTAGTGGTTTGAAAATAAATACGGCCGGCGCATTATACTGAAGCCGACCTTCCACCACCTGCAATATTTATTTGAACGCGTCTTTATTGAGACGAAAATTTTTACTAAAATGGTAAATTGTTCGTAATACACGTTCATAATTCGTTAGTTGCTTTTTTATAGTAGCCAAACAATAATTATCAACTTCAGAAAATGCATTATTATTCTTGGGTGAAAATATATGTATTTTAATTTCCAAAACCTACATACACACGTAAATCACTCTTCTTATCATTATTTCACAATTTTTTCTTTGAAGTTTTTCTTTGCATATAACAGCGATTCAATCGCGGTGGAAAATGCAATGGACCCGCGCCATGTCTGTGGCTTCTCGCGACCGGTTGATTAATGTTTTTACATATATTCACACTCACTAACACTTATTTCAACTTCATACATGCATTTACATAATTTACTTAAACTTTTATTGTAATCTTTGATATTTTGTTAATATCACCGCAACCAAATACTTGCGGCAAATTTCGGCAAGAAAAACTGTCAAAATGTTCGTTCATTCGGTGTTCATAATGCCGATTTACCGAACTTCGAAAGATTCGGCGCGCCGTCGGTTGTCATAATGCCGATTTGCCGAAAACGTCATTTCGGTACCGCCGACGGTGTTCGTGATAGTGGCAATTATTATTTTGTTGCTGTTATTTGTGTTTTTTGTGTGTTTTTTCTTTTATTGTTTGTTTTTCTGTTTCAGTTTTTGTTTTTGTTTTTTGGTTTTGTTTTTTGTTTTTGCTATAGTTTTGTTGTTGTTGTCTCTGCATAAGTACATGTTCAACCATGTTGCTCCTTTTTAGTTTGCCTTTTTGTCGCTGATATATTTTGTTTGTTTTTGTTTTTGATTGGGTTTTGTTTTTTTGTTTTTGTTTTTGATAGGGTTTTGTTTTTTTTTTTTTTTTTTTGTTTTTGATTGGGTTTTGTTTCTGTTTTTGTTTTTGTTTTTGATTGGGTTTTGTTTTTGTTTTTGCGTTTTGTGTTTTGTTTTTGATTTTGTTTTTGTTTTTGCTTTTGCTTTTGTTTTTGATTTTGTTTTTTCCGTTTTTTTCTTGCTTTTGTTTTTGTTGTTGTTGATATTTACATTTGCATGGCTATGCGAAAAAGCATTTACAAGTGTGCCTTCCACTGCCAATGAGTGAGCTTTTAAGACAAAGCTGTTGTGCAACTGTTGAGTCATTGTCTTAAGGCCCTTGGCAACTTACAATCTTTATAGAGAGGAAGTGTATATGTGTGAGTGTCGGGTGATTGACGCAAATATCAAAATTTTTTTATTTTCGTCGTCGCGAGCCGACAGCGAGCCGACAACAAGTACGTGTAACACGACGGCTGCCGATTGCACTAATACACACAAAAAAAACTCAAATTTGACTAACTCATTCAAAAAATCACTCAAACTGACAAACCAGATTGTAAGTTGCCGAGGGCCTTAAGACGTAGCTGTTTAACTCAACTGCTACCCAACTGTTGGCAACTCTTGAGCTAACAGTTGCGGAGCAGCTTTATCTTAGAAAATTACCCAATATCAAGCTATTCACACGGACATAGCACTAGTGCACTAACACAAAAGTCGTTTACGCGTTTTTCGAAATTACTCGTAGCTACAGCAAAGATGTTTACACATAAAAAAAAGAAAAGTTGCTCGTGAGCATCAAGCAGCGACTAACCAAATGACATTTTCAATTGTACACTAATGAAATAATATGAATTGTTTATTAATTATTTTGGGGAAAGCTGTGGGTTGGGAGAAAAGTTTAAGAAGCAAAAGGAAGCATAAACTTTTAAGAAGAATTTAAAACTTTTGAATGAAACAAAAGCACATTGGTTGGCGTAGCCAAAATTTTCCAATTACTCCACCATTCAATTACGTGCGTCATGCGACAAGGTAAGCGGACAGCCTTTGTTTCTCTAGTGACCAAGGGAGTGGGAGAAATGGGTAGATATTCATTTCTGCTGAGTTAACTTTGAATTATGTGACAACAGTGATGGGTGAGCGTTGGAGGCGCTTGAACCCTATGCGGTCTAATTTGTCGCTGTTTGTGTGAAAGCAGAAAAGGAAATAAGAAGAAGAGGAAGAGTAAAGAAAATACGGAATTTCTGCGATTTTTGTTATGTTAATGTGCATTTTTTTGTTTCCACTTCAAGGCGCGCACGTCTTGTTAAGGCAAGGAGAAAAAGAAAATATAGCGGTTAGATTTAATAAGTCTTCTTCTTATTAAAAAACAAAATCGAACAATAATACTTCAGTTTTTTACTTCACAGCCTGTTAGTGTTAAATTTTGTGGTGGTCCGATTTACTTGCTTACGCTTGACGAAATTTCACATTTCACTGTTTTTTTGGACTAATGTACAAAGTAAAAAGCAATGATTTTATATGCAAAGCAAAAATTGGGGTTTTAATAAAAAGAAAAGACAGAAAAGCAAAAAATACCACAATTCAAGGGGAACTTGCTTTGAAAGTTTTGTTTTCACAAAGATATGTTTACAGCTGTTCGAATACAAATTTGCACAGTACATACATACATATTTTCGTGGCCATTTTGCAAAATTTGTGAGAAATATTACATTTATGTGGTTTAATTTTATTAATGGTATTGAAAAATGTATGTAATTGTATATAATTTAAATGAAAAGTTAAGTAATGGACAATTTAAATGAATTTAAAGCACAACCGCATACGATTACGTCTTTCTCTCACTCGATTTCTGCTTCAACTGCTCGTTTCAAAAATGGAGTTCGCCGATCAGTGTTGCCAGTTTCGTTGAATCAAATTAGCACTCGATAAGTGTTGCCGCTTCAAGTTTAATTATTGTAAATCGATGATTGTTGCCACCTCACGTTTGATGAATAAGTTGTTGATAAGTCTTGCTACATTGTATTTTATATTTAATACGAAGTTGTCACCCCACATTTAGTGAGTGTAATCTTAAAAATAATTACTTATAAATATACAAAATATATTCGCAGTAAAATTATATTGAAATGCTTGAATGAGAGTACAAAACCACAGAGGCTTGATAGTACATACATATATTTTCTTCAATTGCGCTCTGCCTTAATTACGCCAAAAGATACCTCATTTATTTGACATCAATTAATTAACTACATACATACACCAATTTCACCATAGTATCACAACCTTAATTAAGCTTACCATTGAATCTGTATAGATAAATGATTTCTATAGAAACTCATTTACCATTTCTACTTCTACTTCTTATATAACACTAATCCGTTGACTTAATTTTTGTTGGCCTGCTTATAAAGCTAATCAGAGCTCATTTAGTTATGTATGTAAAGGCAGAACGGACAAACATACTTTTAACTAATTTTTCATCTTCGCTAATACTTTAAATATTACCACAATGACTCTTGCGGTTGCCTCAAGTGAAAACTATTATCTATCTCTCACTCTTGCCATAAATTCATTGAATAATTCTCAACTCATTTATTAATTCGCTATGCAATTTAAACTTTTTGCTTTGAGCTTCGCTTCTTTCGCTTTTCTTTTCACTAACATTCTTATTTAATTATGCACTCTTATATATATATACATATGTATAATATGTACATATATATGTATGTATGTACGTATATTGAAAGATGTTGCTCATTTAATCATTTGGTCCTTATGTATATATGTTAATACATATATGTATATGTATGTATGTATGAACAAATAACATTTACGCTTTTATCAAATTCTCATTGTTTCATTTTGACGTGACGGCAGCTTCAGTTTCATTCAAGTTTCATTCATCAAACGTGGTTGTTCGCTTTGTTATTGCCGTATATGTATGTACCTAAGTATGTATGTAAGTATGTATGCGAGTACGAAAGCCATATATGTATATTTCCTCTGGCAGCCAGCAAACAACAGTCACCAACTCTAACAATCATTTTTGTTAAACGCGTATTTTGCTTAATTCGAATTAAGCTCATTTAAGTTGTGGAATTCCGCCATAATCATTAATTTTCATTTAAAATAAAATATTCATACAAAATTAGTCACATTTGTGCTACAACAAGATAAATGTTGGGCGGGTTAGGTGAAAAGCGAATGCCACACCACCAACCAAAATGACAATGAAGCTAATTAAGTTATGCTTAAATTTTAATTAAATAATTTTCAGCTAAATTTTAAGGAATTTTGGACAGTTCCAAAGAATTGTTGGCGCTATTTGCGTTATTTTTCTGTGAATTCGAATTGAATGATTAAAAGTTCTAAAAATTTTTAATTACTTGAGTTTTGTTGTTGTTACTTGATTTTGGATTGCTGCAGGAGACTGTGCAGCATGTTGTCTGCTCCTGTCCAGCGTTTTCCAAGCTACGGCTCACATATGTAGGTAGATTTTCAAGTTTTATGCGGCCAAAAATATTTTATTGTCTACATCTATTCGAAATTGCTTGTTTAATGCAAAATTTTAATAATTTGTGTTAAAAGTCGATTTTATTGAAAAATATATACAGTGACTCAAAAAAAAAATTATACGACAGAGTTTTTAAATATATTTCAAAGAGTTCTGTCGAAAATTTGACTTTCTTATTTTCGTTTAAAAAGATAGACAATTTTTCAATAAAAATCGTTTTAAGCAGGACTTCTAAGCTTATGGAGAAAATCCGAAAAATCGTAGAAATTTCTAAAAGTGGATTAAAAATTTCAAGGCGAGACCAGAATTTATGAAAGATTTTGAGGAGATTTCTAAATATACTGTCATGTTTCCAACCAATTTTAGTGTAAAAAGTGCAATTCTCAATGCTGTGAAAAATTCCGTCGATTTTAGAAATATATGTACGTGAGACCGTTCCAATTAATATTTCCGAAAAGCGAATGAAAATTTTCAGAAAGTTGAATGTTGCATATTATTATATTAGAATTGAATGAGCTGCAAAATTGCATACTCAAAAATCTTCTAAAAAAAAATGTAGCTTTAGAATTCTTAGCCCCTTTTTATGATAAGTATTTCCTTGACTTTGAAAAATTGGAAATACTAAAAATACTGCCTAAAAAGTTAACAATAATCGCTGATAAATATCTCGGTTGCTTTTGAGCATCACCTACATTAACCAAGATATGCTTTAGAAATATAAACATTAAAATCAAATATAAAACACAAAAAAGAAAATTATTGTAGGTATATGTGCAAAACCCTGTATGTAGTAGTGAAGTGCGGCTTTGTGCGACGTAATTTTTTGTCGGAAAAATACTAATTGTACTAGATATCTTTTCCGAGGGTTAATTTGACTGAGTCTGACAGAGCAATATAACAAAATTAATTTTGAACAAAAAAAAGAGTGAAATTTTTTTTTAAATATCCCAACTTTAAGAGCTTAAAACTATAAACTTAGAATTATTGGAATTCAAGGATATTATTGAAAAGTGTTAATAACACAGTCCAACAAATTTACAAAAAATTTTCTCAACACGAACAAACGCTATTAATTATGAAAGAGGATGTCTCCCAGACCAACTTTGCCGAACAGAGTACTAGTCCAGAGGGTCTGAGTTTTTTAGAGGGGGTTAAAGTTTTATGGTTTTAGCTGGAGGTGCAATTACTTTATCGAAAATATCTTATAAAAAATGACCTCAAATGAAGTTTTTGAGCTCGGACTTCTTCTACAGAATTTAATAAGGAATTTCTTTGCGGTAGACTTTAACCCTCTAACGCCCATACAAATGGCAGTTTCTAACCCTTGTTTGGAAACACATCTAGAAAATATCAATTAACAATGCAGATAGAGGGTTAAAATGTTATAGAAAATTATTCGCCATAAAATTTCACTAGGGGTCCCCTCAGACAAAATCTTTGTACAAATAACGCAAAAGACCACAGGATATAATAATCACAAATTACTCCTTGAAATATGCAACAAATGTTATATGTGTACACATTATATGCATTTTTTTGTTCTTTGGATCATCTCTCCGGCACCGGAATATGAAAATAAGGTGTCGTAGAATAAGTTAATTAAAAAAAATTCAATTTTACAAAAACCTAGTGGGACTATTCCAAAAACCGCGCGATTTTCAGGAACTTCAAGGCAAGTTTAGATTTATGTATGAAAAAAGTTATGATTTTGCACAAGAATAAAAAATTGATACCTACCTATACGTAGAGACAACCGCTAAAGTGAATAGCTACTTATTCAGTTTTTAGTGCACTTCCCTGGGAATAGAATAGACGCCAATCTCTTGGGATATGGTTATAGCTAAATTTTTCAAACAATGCATTTACATCATTGCAAAAAACCAAGTTCGAATATTTAGTGCTTTGACTAAATAGTGTACCAAATGCAATATTTTCTTCAGTTCTACGAAATGTAGTATGCACATCCTCTTGCAAATGCTTCCATTGATCCATTCTTGAACCTAAAATTCCGTCTGTTTTTTGGACAGTTCTAAATCGCGTACAAGGTCTTGAAACTCTGCTCGAGAAACTATATGTGGTTCGTTCATTCCATTTAAAGGTGGAATGTATACTGAAGCTGCAGGTTCAGAAAAGGCTATAGACGATTCGAAGCCACTTAAACTTGGTGATACTTCCCATACCGCTGTTTGATTGACGTCGCCTTTCTCACGCCTTACACTCTTAATAACATGGTCAACATCAGCATATTTAATATTTCGTCTTACTCTGAAGTGGTATCCTTTTGTAATCGTCAAACAGAAGTAACAATTATTTTTTCGGTGGATACGTTGTGGAAGCCAAGCTACAGGCTCATCATAAGTGAATGATACACTCGGATTTATCTTCCAGGACCTTAACGACGAATAGCACGACGAGCAACAAACTGTGGGTATATACCACATATCGTACACATAGGATCGACCGAAATATTCTTCATAAAGCGAAATAAGCTCTTTGTTTGACGACGCGGCAATTTTGTGTCGTGAATCCACATATAATCCACAAATGAAGCAAAAATTATTTTTTTTATCACACATTTCGCAATGCTTTATTTCACAATAAATTCACTAAAACAATATCAAATGGCCTCCACCAATTTAATACAAAACTTTTATGGAAAAAATTTAAAGTAAACTGACCAATTCTGACAAGTAACTAAGATGACTCTCAGATCGCCCTATACTCAGTTTTGTGAAAGTTCATACCTACTTTGTATGCAAATATTAATCTATAAAAAAAAATTAAAAAAACAAAAAAAAAAAAAGGCTTACTCCCTTTATGAAGCACTACTACCATAGTTTTGAATCAATTTTAGTTTACTTTTGCTTTTTGGAGAGCTGATTTTATGTGTTTTGTTATAATGGTTTAGACCCCATTGTTTGTAACTAAAATATCCAATAAAAACGTGCCGAAAACGAAAATTTTTAGAAAAATTTAATTTTTTTTTGGAATAAAAGACTAAAACTTGGTAATTTTTAGGTCGATTTGCAAAATCTTTTGCTTGTAAAAGGTAAAAGATATATCTTTCAAATAAAAAAAAATTGAATTCGATCAAGAAACAAGAAAGTTATAGCATCTCAAATTTGTTATTTCAAGAATTTCAGGGTTGTATTATATTTGTACGCAAAAAATTTAAAAACGAAGTGGTGGGGAAAAACCGCAAATGAGGTAGTGTTTTATGGGCCATGATGAAACCAAAAAACCATGTGAGAGCCCTGCATTTTTTTGGTGTAGCACAGTGTTATTGTTCCCCAGTCTATTTCTAATATGTGGGTATGTTTTTTTTTCTGTAATTGTAACAACTTCACAAAATTCAATTTTGGCCGCATAAAACTTGAAAATCTACCTATCTGCGGCTTTGGTTATTGGGGAAAGTTGTATTCAGTAATCTCAAGTCTGTATCCAAAATAGGCGTAAGGAAATTCCTTTTATCCAAAGGGACCGGATCGTTTGTCAGTTTAAGTCCATGCTTTACTCTACGGATTTACCCAGTATATGTGGGTCATTAATGGCCAGCCAGTCTAACCTAATCTAATTAGGTTAACCTATAGAAATGTCATAGTAGTGGTGTCTTAGAAAATAGAAATCTCGGAGATCATTAAGCGCCTTAACGGTTAAACTTACAGTATTTCAAGCAAAAATTCATAGTAATAATTTAATATATCCTCGAATATATCCATCAAACGTGGAAAATTCCTCCTTACCATGTCTGAAGCTAGCTTGGCGTATGTAGATGATGCGGTTGTATGTGGTAGCGCTTGCTTTATTGCAATGACCCACAGAAACACCAAGGGCCCAACTTCCCTTGGCGAAATTAAGGTCTTAAATATAAAACATCGACAAAACTGTTCTTGTGAAATGATTGTTCCCTTCAATCCAATAAAATTCAGAATGAAATTGCGTGTGTCAGCAATCTTCTTAATAAGTGATAAATCAACAAGATCTTTTAATGTTTGCTAATTTGCTTTAGATTTGAGAAAATATAAAAAAAAATTACTTTAACATTTCCATTCGAACGTAGACATAAATAACGATAAAACTGCCAAATACATATGTACATATGTATACACTTAAGTATTCATTCGTATGTACAGCCGTATGTGAAAACAAACATAAAAATTCCTCCTTGCCTCAATTTCGTACAAAAACACGCACATCCGTTAATATGAAATGCGACTGTATGCTTTTTTAATTTGCTGATAGCTTCGATTATCTGCTCAGAATTTATGTGTTCTAGAGATTTGACTTTGCAACACCTCCATTAGCACTTGGTCAATACGCCACCGCCCACTTTACTCCGCCTAATGGCACATCCTTCCGTCCGTCCGTCCGTTGCAGCGCTGATTGCTTTTTATGTGCGAGTATCCATATTTTATTATCATTTAACGAAATTATAGCCACATTTATACTTCACACATATACATACATATGTACATACTCGTATACTGCGGCAAAGAAGAAAGAGTGGAAGATGAACAACAAACACGAAAGTCAACGGAAGTCTAGCGCATTGGTTTGCTTTGCTTTTGGTCAAAATGGGTTAGCGAATGGATTTCAAAGGAAAAACGTATTCTTGTTTCCAAAGAATAAAATGAATGTTTGCTTACATACCTACATATGTATACATATATGTACACATGTACATTAGACTGCGTTTAGGTATTGGAGGTGCATAACTAAAATCTGAGAGGAAACTTGGAATGAATCATGACTTCTGTTTTAATACCCATAACAGCTTTTTTTTTTTTGTCATTGGCGAGGTTACACTTGCCACCTATTTTGAGCAGATCCTGCCAATGGTGTCTGTGAAAGGATGGTAGAAAGAGAAAACCAATGATGAAGGGAAAACTCTTTAGCCCGGTGGTTGTGCCAACTATAACCAGCCACAGCTAATGAAGAATTACAATATAGGGATTGGCGGAGTAGATCTGAACGAAAATGAGGCACAGAATTATTATATCGGAATGCGATCCAAAGAGTGGTATTGGTTTTTATGGTTTTCGACTTTAAATTCAGCTATTGTTAACGCACGGAAGCTAGACTGTTTTATTCGCCGTTATTTAAAAAAAAATATTCTCCCCAATAAGATTTTGAGGTGGATATTGCACGTTCTCTGATAATGACAGCGGATGAGTAATCCGAGGACTCTGAGGGAGGCGACAAAGGGGACGTAAATTATTGCCATGGATTTTCAAAGGATCCTCATTCGAAAAATCTGCCGCGAATCAAGGGACAATATCTCGTAGTCAAAATCGAAAATAGTAAGAAATGGAAATGAAAATTGTAAGACAACCCAATTTCCTTTTTGTGCAAGAGATGCCATTTTTCATTTTATGCCTATTATTTTGAGTCATAAGTATCATTTAAAAAACCAAAATTAATTTATGTGAATTTTATATGAGCTATTGGCCAGTTTATAATTAAGAAAAATTTGAAAAAATTTTTTTGGTAGAAGTTATGGATCCATTTCGGAGACCACCGCATCCCCTCATCAGACTTCTTCCAGCGACCTCAACCGAGAATCGAACTGGAAGAAGTCTGATGAGGGGATGTGGTGGTCTCCGAAATGGATCCATAACTTCTACCAAAAAAATTGTTTAAATTTTTCTTAATTATAAACTGGCCAATAGCTCATATAAAATTCACATAAAATAATCATTAGAATTAAAACGGCCATGTAAAAACAAATACAAAATTAATTTAGTTTTGACTTAAATATCTTATTTTTCTTATTCACTTACATATATGTATGTATATACTAATTATAGTTATAAAATTGATTGTATGGAAAATGCATGTAACGCGATAACTCACAAAGTACTGGACTTAAACATAGAGCCCTTTTAATAGTGATTCCCAGGCCGGGTCCCCAGATATGGATCAGAACGTAGACTCGGCTAACCATCTAATATTTCTGAGCGATATTGGTATCCAATAAAAGATATTGATCAGTAATTCAACACAGAATTATTTTAATAGTGATATATTCACCAAAACGTGTAACCGGATGGCCAGGAATTTTTCTGAGCGATATTGCTATAGAATGAAAGGCATTGATCAGGCACTCTTTTAATTGTGATTCCTAGGCCAGGTCATAAAGTGGACCCAGATAACTCTGGAATAACTTGACTTGACTTAACTTGACATAACTTAGATTAACTATTATTCGTCATTGAGAAGCAACGGGTATTTGCTAGTCTAAAAATAAAATACGAACAAAAAAAGGATCATACTTTATCTTTAGTTGGCAGGAAGAAAAACTCCCAAAAATGTATACGATTTATAAATGCAATTTTTAGTGGCTAGCACGAAATTTATTTTTTATCAATTCTCAATTTGATTTGGGTAAGTGGAAAATTAGCTGAAAACTATTAACAGCGAAGCTATTTCGAAAAGGGCTTAAACTTTTCTCATCAGGACCCGATTTATCGAACACATGATATCTCAAAAACTAAAATTTTTAAAATTATTTTGATATCAGATTTGAGAAACTCAAATTTACTTAAAGTGGCGAATTTCATCAAGATACTCTTCAACAAATTTTGCTTGAGAAGATATACTAGGTTAATATCTATTTTAAATTGTAGTCAGAGAAAACAAAAAAAACCTAGTGATTTGGTTTTCATAAAAAATAAAACTTTTGAAAAACACATAAGAAATTTATTTGTTTAAAATTTAATATTAAAGATAAATGTTTGCAATAAATTCTGCGCTAAGTAACATCAAAACAGGATAAGCAATGTGAGTGTTATGCGCAATAGTCACTTGCACCGAAGTTGAGAAGCTCGTCTTGAGTTTTTTTTTATATACATACTTACCTATACGCTATACTTCACTTTTTCTAAAGCTTTTATATGATATACTTTTATTTGCATGTACATATGTATATGTATACAAAACCTTCCTGGAAAAAATTTTGTTAGATACCTTTTTCGTGTCCCATTGCACAGTGATTGCAAATTATATAAATGGCAACAAAAACAATTTTCTTTCCTTTTCTTCAAATAAAACAGAAAGGTTTGACATTTATACTTTTACTTAGGCAAAAAAAAAAGGTTTCACCATACCTACATAATTACGAGATTTTACTTACGCTAGTTTTGCCTTTTATGTCGCAGCTTCATATTGTATGTATGCATGTTTGTACTATATATATACATAGTATTACATACATAGGCCGCTGTGTGTAGTCTCAAAAGCTTTCCGCTCAGATAAGCTGGCTATGAACCGCGACGCCACGCCACGCACGCTTTGAAGAAGCGCTGCTGTGCATTGGCGTTATTACGTCTTGGATTTGGCACTTGAACAATATTTACAAAATTGTTGCGATAGCAAAGGCACATTAATAACCAAAATAAGAACAAAAAAAAATAAAAAAAAAACAACAACAAAAAACAAAAGCAACAAAAACAGCAATGCCGCTGACATGAAATACTACAACAAATGGCATTTTACACATTCACTCGTAATATTTTAACATCTCTAACGAACCAAAGTACATTTCGAATTGCATTCCACCATTATTGCTTACAAAACAAAAAAACAAAAAAAAAACAGCGAAGAAAGAACGAAACAATGCAAGGAAAGCGTGCAAATTCCTGGTGCGTTTTCTCACAACCTTTGTCACTCATTCATTCATTCCTTGTTTTCATCGATAGCGAAACGCGCTGTGCCAATAATTCTAAAGAATGCATATAAATACATGCATACAAACATGTATATGTTGTTGTATTGTGAATGTAAGAATGCATTGGCAATATTGCAATGCAGCGCAAATCCTTGTAGACGCGATAAAAATACACGCCGCTAATAGAATAGATATATACTAGTAAACCCGGCCACGCGATGCTGTGGCTTTCAATTACACTGTGCGACAATTTAAAAATTTCTTTGATTGCCATTTTAAATTTGACTTCCCCTTAAAAATGGCAGAATATATATCGGCGTTAAGCCCATAGATTCTTATTAATAAAATATAAATATAATTAATAATAATTTTCTACAATATTTTATCCATATATGTATGTAGCTACCTCCAAAAGGCCATTTGTCTTACTTCTCTTTCTCTTCCCCTTTCCCTTTTATTTGCGCTTCCTCTTCCCTTTATCCATTTTATTTTCCGTACTCTTCCGTCTTTAGCTTCCTTTCCTTCGCCATTTGCGTTCCTTTCATTTTCCCCTTTCCTTTCTTTTTATTACAGGGCAAGACCTTTCATAACACTTAAAATTTGAAAACCGGACAAACTGTAGCGTAAAAAGAAATTTTTGGACATGCAGGGTCCTTTTCTATAACAGCTCAAATTTAAACATCAAACAAACTAAAGCGTAAAACTTAATTTTTGAACAGGTGGTAACCCTTTTTGTAAAAATGGTAATGAATTACTCATTTTCAGGCCAAGCATTTTCATATGCCCGGCAAAGCCATTTCATATCACACTTTAAATTTAAAAATCAAACTGTAAAATAAATTTTGGAACAGGGGGCAACCTTCTTTGTAAAAATTATGATAAATTACTCATTTTGAGGCAACGAACTTTCATATGACACCTCAAATCTAAAACTCAAAAAGACTATAGCGTAAAAATTAAATTGTGAACATGTGGCAACCCTTTTTATAAAAATTATAATAAATTACTTATTTTCACACAGATCCCTTTCATATGACACCTCAAATTTAAAAATCACACAAACTATAACGTAAAACTGAATTTTTGAACAGGTGGCAACCCTTTTTGTAAAAATTTTAATAAATTACTAATTTCCAGCTCAAGCCTTTTCATGTGGTACCTGATATTTATAAATCAAGCAAACTATGCAGGACAATTAAATTTTTAAACACGTGGCAACCCTTTTCAAAAAAATTAAACCTTCCTGCACATCTACATGCCAAGCCCTTTCATATGACGCCCCATTTTCGAAAATCGGTATAACGGTGTAAAAGTTATGGTGCGTACAAAAAATCGCTTAGCGTAATATATATAAAGATATATATATATTTTTTTATAACCAGTGGTGTTAAAAAGTCTTAAAAAAAAAAAACAAAAAAAAAGTTTGAATTTCTCACTTTCTGAAAGTACCTACTTTCTTGAATCCTCTGGCAGCACCATAAATTTTAGACAGAGCTACAGCAAAGTGAACTAAATTGGTTTCATGCGGCCGAACATGGCGTATGAGTGACCTAAGCAATCGATTAATGCTTAAAGGGTTATTGGCTGGGAGAGGAAAAATTCCTAAACAGAGCGAAAGACCACTATCCATATACTAAAACCACCAAACAGTTTTGCTCCCTGAGGTCAAACTTTTTTTATTTTTATTTTTATTTGCGAAATTTGGCTCAGTGACTTTTGAATAAAGGAAAAAAGGGTTAAAAATATATCGTCTAGAAATATGCTTTTAGGAAGCATATAATCAAATTGTACGAGCTTTAATTTCGAAGAATACTTTAATCCGCTAACACCTCCACAAAGAGGTCGCTGTGAACCCTTGTTTATAAAATCCGAAAATGGTAGTATTTTGAAAGTCGATAGAGTGTTAAAATGTTCTAGAAAGTTATTCACTGGGGGTCTTCTCAGACAAAATTTTGTACAAAGAACCTAAAGAAAGAGAGAAAAGAAACGTGAGTCTAACAGGTTGTATAGTGTGCATACTTCTCCAAAAATCTTTCAATACCTTATAGCATTGACAGACGGCAGCGATAATCTGGAATATCCAGCTAATTCGGAATTAACTTGAGAATTAAGTGGAGGTAATCCGGAATATCTCTTGAGTTAGTTCTCAAAATTTTAGCGGATTAGGGCATTTTCTAATGACATCTCTGGCGAAAAGTCCCTATTGTGAATTAAAGTGAAGAAAAATAAGAATCCAAAGAAGATTTAGGAAGGTAGGCGCATAGGCGAATTCAGAAATTTTGAATGTATTTGTTATTGTAATTGGTAGAGTGTAATGTCAAAATGATATTTCGCCTTGATTGAAACTAAATTCACTTTAGAATCGCCCATTCCTATTGAACATGATGTGAATTTGCTTTAATTTTGACATTACACTCCACCTTTGGAAATAAAAAAAAAAGTTTTTGAATTTGCCGCTGCGCTTACCTTCCATCAGCTGGTTTGTTAATCCGCAATATTTGCCGTCTGTCAGGGTAAAATTTTGATCGGATTAAGTGTAGCGGTATTCGGGATTATGGCTGCCGTCTGTCAATGCTATTAGATATTTCAGCTGACTCAGAATTCTCCGTACTTTTTTCTATAAACAGCGGCTTTTGGAAAGGGCTGAGCCAGAATTAGAAGTGAATTTAGGTGGCACAAAAATAACTGGAATTACAATAAAAAACTTCAATTAGACGTACTTACGGGTATACATATACTTCTTATTAGTGCTGGAAAACCATCGATTGAACTATCGATACTATCGATGGGGCCGATGACATAGCGATTATCGATGGTTTTTTTTTAGCCATCGATAGTATTTTACTTGGTACATAACTACAACGTCTGTTGAAAAATTAATCAAAAAAACTGAGATTTATAATTTTTAAGGTACTTGATTGGAATATGTGGGCTGTGAGTATATAAATAAAAGATTAGTGAATAATTTTATGAAAAAAAACTTGCAAATAAAACAGTTTTTTTTTTTTTTTGAGAATCGAGCAATTAAGGTTTTGATTTCGGCTCTCCTATTATTTTGTGGATAACTGTATATGTACAAATGTGTGTATGTAGTATTCTTACTTTGAATAGTTATTGACTTATTTTTTGTATTGAACTTTTTACATAAACTTTGGTTTTTTATTAATTTTATAATATGTTTCTTAAGCTAAGATCACACGATTTGTACATTTGGCTAAAAATTTGCCAAATTCATAGGCAAACCGTGTGAACGGTAAATTTTATTTGACACAAATCACAAAAGCCAAATATTTAGCCTCTTGTGGCAAATCAAAAACAGCCCTTGTAGCCAAATCGTGTAAACACAAATGTGATACAGAAGGTAAATAAAAATAATGAAAATGGACAAATTTTCATTTGCCACTTGAATACAAATGATTGTGGCAAATATACAAATCTTTTTTGACAACTATAAAATAAATTATGTTTAAAATAAAAAATATATAGAAATACAAGTTATAAATTGACCTCTTATAAGCTTCTGCTTTGGCCTTAAGGGGAAAGAAGAAGTCCGGAAGAAACATTATACGGCGCACTGGCTTCTCTTTATAAAATGGAATACACAGATACCCTGCCATTTGAGATGCATAATTTTTTTATTTCAGTAATTTGAATTCCAATTTCGAATAAAATTAATTTTTGAAATAAATATTATTTTCATTTAGTTTGAAGTTTAATGTCAATCAAATTGTTTTTAATGGAGTACTTAGCTCTGTTCGTGGCCGCTGTAGTGCAGTGGGTAGAGTGCTCGCCTGCTATACCAGAGGTCTCGGGTTCAAACCCCAGTCCGAACAAACACCAAAAATTTTTTTTCTAATTAATTAAAACTCAATTGTTGGGGTTTTAGAAACAGCGGTAACCTCTCGGCAGTGGGCGGCATACCCTCCGAGTGTATTTCTGCCATGAAAAAGCTTCTCAAAAAAATGCATTCGCCGTTCGGATCCGGCCACCCAATTAGTAGGACAAACAAAAGGAGCACACCTCGAATTGGGAGAGAAGCCCGGCCATAAAACTCGTCAGAGTTATATTAGCGCCATTGTATTATTATATTATTATTAACTCTGTTCAATAACAAAAAATTGTTACGAATTTTTCGTAAAAAATGACAGTCCTCCATATGAAAATGACAGTTTTTATGAAACATAAGTTTAAAATTTTTAGTAATTGAACACAGGTTTTGTCTCTTTTCAAGAATTGTTTTGGTATTTTGACTTTCGGCGGGGTTTTCAAACCAAATATACCAGAGAAAAAACGTAGTGTCATATAGGCCGAAGAAGCATTTTTTAACGTTTAGCTAGAAAAAATTAGGAATAATTTTTTATTCCTTATTGAGATAATTTTGTATAATGAATACATTTTTGACGTTATTCAATTATTCTTGATAGTCACACAAGTATACTTTTTCAAAAAGTGATTTTTCGAATACTTTCCCAAATTAGGAGAGAATATTTGCCCGAATTTGAACCGAATGTTTTCCCGAAACTGAACCGAATAATTTTCCAAATACTTTCCGGATCCTAAACCGAACCCCAATACTTTCCCAAATCGGAAAAGAATATTTGCCCGAATCTGAACCGAATATAAATAAACATGAACCCCTGGTAATAACTCAGTCAGTTTCCGGGCGAATTTAACAAAACTTTGCACGTGACTATATCCTACTATTACCCTAACCATTTCTAAAAATAATCGAAATCGATATACGGTTTTGATCCTTTACTTTCATTCAAAATGAATACATAAACAATTTCTTCATATACGATTTCGACGTATCTGCAACATTTAATTCACTTTTGTGCAACCAAAGTAAACATTTCACAATGACCATTTTTTTTGGAGCTCGTTAACACACGTATTCTATTGAATGAATTAAATTAGCTTTATATCATCTTACAGAGAATTAAAACAAGTACTATCCAGTGATTTAATACCTATTTGATTAATTTTTGTTTGTTAATTTTTCATAAAATTTTCTTCCAAATAATGCCCAAAAGTATGCTTCTATATTTTTCATACGACTGTTTTATCATGATTGGTTAAATCGTGTGAACGAATGTGAACAAATTTGCCACTTTACTTCCTATGTACAAATGTGTGGCAAATCAAAAGCTAATAAATCGGGCAAATCGTGTGAACGCAAATCAAATCATTTGCACATCGATATCAAAATGGGCAAATGTGGACAAATTTAAATTTGTCATTTTCTGTACAAATGCGTAAATCGTGTGATCTCGGCTTAATAAAAATTTATATTTTTCTTTTAAATATGGGAACGTAAAGACATACATGCATACATACATATGTATATATGTATGTATGTATATATACATGAAATATTTGAGTACCACATTCCCTTTAACGGGCCACCTACGTACATATTTTAAACCATCGATACTATTGATGGTTGCCTTTAAAACTATCGATGGTCAATCGATGGGACCACTATCGATGGTTTTCCAGCACTACTTCTTATTTCACTTTTTAAATTATTCTATATATTTTTTTTTCGCACTCCTTGCAGTGCAGCGGGTATTCGTATCAATCGATATACATATTTGCTGACTTGTTATACTCGTATTTAGCTGCCGCGCCAAGAATAATTTCCTGTAAATTTATTTAATCTAATAAGAAATGTAAGTCAACTTTAAATACATGCATAAGTACAAATGCACATATCTACACGTGTATATACATACATATATAAATGTGCATGCCTTAAGCCAACTCCAGCCAACCCAAACTCGCCTTGAGCGTGCACAGAGCCAAAATACCACCTAAAATGCCCTATAAATTAGAACAAAGTTTAGCGGATTTCTCTATGCTTTCTCTCCAATAAGATGCCCGTCTTATTATTACTGGATATTTCATTTTAATAAAACTAAGTAGATAATCTGTAAAACTAATATGAAAACCTTTTCAATATAATTAAGAAGATGACCCGTGGATTTTAGATGAAATCATTTTAAGTAAAATTTAAGAGATAACCTATAAAACTAAGGTGAAAACCTATTAAATAAAATTTAGAAGATGACTCCTAGAATAAATATGGAAACCTTTTCACATAAATTTAGCAGATAACCTGTAAAATTAAGAAGAAACCCTGTTTAATATTATTAAGAAGAGAATCTTGATTTTCATCGGAAAACATAATTAGTCAACTAGTATTTTCCTAGGATTTATTCAGACAAAGGGCAAAATTTCATTTCATATAAGTGCAGATGGACATAATAAACTCTTTATACCAAGTGCTTCATTAATCGTTTGAGAATTTTAGAAATGTGCAAAGCCGTAGTGAAATTGACGAACGGAGGAAATACATAAGAGCTCTTTTAAAAATAAAAAGTTCTCCCTTTTAATTTCTTGAACATGTAATTGCACGCATAAAACGTGACTGATGCAATAACTGTTATGCATACTTCTAGTATGTACGAGTATATATGTACATATGTATGTATGTACGTATGTTAAGACGTTTAAAGCAAAATTTGAATTAATAAGGGCTCTTTCAAAAATAAAAAGTTTTCCTTTTTAATAAATTCAAAAAGGTTCAAGTAAAAATTAGAGGATGTCCTTATTGATTTGCTTTATAAAAATTTTCTCCTAAAAAAAAAGCAGATTTCTTCTAACAATTTAATTTTTTTTACAAAATGACATAAAAAATTAATAAACAAGAAGTTATCTTCTCGTTTTCAGACGATATCCTTTTAAATAAATTTAAGAAGAAATTCAAGCTAAAATCCAGAAGAATTTCTAGCAAAAATTTCTTCAATTTTGTCCCCTCTCCCTCTCCTCGGCCAAATAGCTTTTTTAGGTGGCAGTCTCTTTGATTTTAGGTGAACTTTTTGGCTCTGTGTGTGCTCATTCGGTTAACTGTGCGGGAAACGACCGCATTCCAAATATTCGCTTGCCTCAAGCTTATTATTGTTGAATTTCCCGCAGCTCAAACCCACAGCACAGCACAGTAATGTATGTATAGCTGTGGCACAATAAATGTTAATGGCTTTATGACTCGTCCCCAATAGGCTTTAGGCAAGGATGCACCAGCGAGAACCAACACAAACCAATGTGTGGCAAAATTGAAGATGAAAGAAGGGTTGCGGTGAATGCCTTGAAACAATTTACCGCAATTATATAAGAGCGCACACATATAAGCACATGTATCTACATACATATATGTATTTAGCCGTGTGCATTGTTTCGCCAGCAATATTGTGTGTGGTTGCATGCTATGCAGCCTGTCGCGGAGTGCCGCAATTTAAGTGGCGTATCTGCCTGCAGCATTACCACAATTTATGTAATTACCAACGTGAGTTTTAGTCGCCGCCCACACTTACATATGCACATACATATGCATCTATTTGGTCATAATATTTATACATTTGAGTATATTGGTAGTAGTTTTAATAGCAGCTGCATTTTGTTTTTCTTGCAATTGCAATGTTTTGCTGATTTTAGCGGCAGAGCCAAAAGCTGCCAAATTCAGTGACACATTTCTGCGCTTCCAAACAATACTGTTCTAAGTCGACTTAGTACATTTTCCCGTTTTTGGCGTTTTCAAGTAGAGCGTGTGTTAATTTAGATGCTGTCTAATTTTGGTATCAATCGGAAAATCCAATCAAGAGTTATAAGCAAAAGTGTACATATAATACAACACGTGATTTTTTCAGAATAAAAACTTTGAGAGCTTGACATGAAAAACAACGTAGCAAGTTTTTATTTTTTCTTACGGTTTTATATAAAGCGTACCCTAACTTTGATACTGTCGAGTTTTGGTGTTGATCGTTCAATCCAAACAGAAGTTACAACTGAAAATGTACTTAGCATACAACTGCAGTTTCATATCGAGTTTAAACTTTGAGAGCTTCTCCTGCAAAACACAGTTTTCAGACTTAGTACAGTATTGTTTGGAAGCGTCGAATTATAGTCTTGTGCGCAAGCAAATGATAGGATAGAGTCGTTGTGGATATTAAAAAAGCAAATTTACAGTCTCTGGAATGTGCTCGTATTTGCGACAAAATTAATATTTTCAGTCAATGGCCAAAGAAAATTCTGTATACCAACTCGTCTCAGTTCCATCATCAGGCTGCTGGACTGCTTTAAGTACCGCCATGTTTTGCAGTCGGTGTGACGGTGTCGAAAAAAGCGTTTAGTGAAGATTTTTTCTTTATTTCGGTTTGATATTTTCTTTGAAATTCTGCAATGCAAAACTTATCATTATTTTATTCATTATTTTCTACGCTCTCTGTGCGATTTTTCCTTTCTATTCTTTGGTATTATTCTGAGTGCTCAAAACAACTACCTAACGAGCTTGGAACTTAAATCCGATATGACTCAAATCCGGCATGGATTCAACTTCTGCCAAAGGCCGATAGTTTACAAAACAGCGACAAATTCCAAGCCAGTTGGTAGACTCAAAGTTCGCAAGGATTTTTAATAAAACGTGCATGCCAATCACGTTTCCTTTTGTCTCAGCTATATGCACTCGAAATGTAGTCATCAAGCAAAATATATATATTCCCTCAGATATATTAAAAATGTGATAGCAAGATCTGAACCGCAATTTAATAAAACTTACACTGCATCACACAATTCGTGTCACCTCAAAATGATTTCGTTTATTTCATAATTTATGATCCCCATTTAAGCATTAATAGGACGGGTCGCTCATACGCCATGCTCAAGCGCATGAAACCAATTTGGTTAACTTGGCAAATAACTTCCTTACACAAATACAAACTCACACATGCACACACACATAGCCAACGCTTTTATGCACTTAAAAACAGAGACACACACACACACAGGAGAGTGTGTGTTTGCCAGTGAGTTCCTTTCTTTTCTTGCTTGCCTTTCCATGGGCAAAACGTTTTGCACTTGAATTTGTATGCCGTTAATTGCCTTTCCAAGTTTTATTTGATGAAACGAGCACGTCGCCATAACCTACATACATACTTACATACATATTTGAAGTGAATGAAGTGCAGTATTTGGCGTGATTTATCGATTTGTTCCAGTAGCATGACATACTTACTTATAACGACCTACAAATATGTAACTAAGAAGCACTTAATTGAGCAGCTGAAAGTTGTAAATGTCGGTAGGTTGGTCGGTGGGTAGATATGCTTAAAGCAAGCGCGGCAAATAATAAATAATAGCTTAAAAAACTAAAAAACACGCTTTAATCTTAAAAATCGTACTAAAAATTGAGAAATAATTTAATTAGAAACAAAATGATGAACGAAAATATAAGTATTTAAGGAAACGGTGGGGGTTTAATAATATTTGAAAATGAAAATATTCGATTCGTATAGCTAGTACAAAAATATATAGTTGTAAAGTTAAAGAGTACGATATATGAAATCTCAAAAAAGTCAGAATAAAAATATTAGTAAAAAAACAGCGATTTTAAATATTTTTTGACATACTGAGCACCCGACGCTTTTCCTTAAATACTTATATTTTCGTTAATCATTTTGTTTCTAATTAAATTATTTCTCAATTTTTAGTACGAGTTTTAAGATTAAAGCGTGTTTTTTAGTTTTTTAAGCTATTATTTATTATACTATTACTAGCTGACCCGCCAAACTTCGTTCTGCCCAAAATAGATTTTTTTATTAATTTCATTTCAAAAATTGTTATTACACCGGTATTATTTTAATAGAAAATTAACGATTTTTCACTACTTCATCTATATATATAAAAATGATTTGGTGTTTAATTGTAAGCTGTTAAATTGAACGACCGCCTACTACGCTCCAATTTATTTTCACTGAGTATTGGCTATTTTAACTAAGTAAGTAAGAGTATTGATATAGTATACCTCCATCCTCCAACCCTTTTAGATATATTCAGCCTTAAAAGTTTAGTACGTATGGGAGGTGCAATGCCCCATTTTTCGATAAATTTTTTTTTTTTTTTTTGGTGAACATGGTATTGATATGTACATACATATATCTGCATAGTGATTTCTATGTACATGCCATGAGCGCTTTTAGGAATATTTAGCCTTAAAATTAAGAACGCATGGGAGGTGCCACGCCCCCTTTTCCCAAAACTACTGTTTTTTCATAAGCATGCTATTGATATCGTTCATCACCTGATCAATTTTCAGGTCCCAACCTTAAACGCTTTTATAGCTATTCAGCTTGAAAAATTAAGTGTGTATGGGAGGTGCCATGCCCCCTTTTTCGATAACCGACACTTTTATGCGTGAGACTGGTTTTAATATCATTTAGCTCTATAGCAATTGTCAGGATCCTGCCATTTATTCTTTCTGATATATTCAGCTTCCAATGCTAAGTATGTAAGGGAGGTGCGCGCCCCCTTTTCGTATAACTCTTATTATTTTGCGTTAATATGGAATTGTTATCGTTTATCTCCACACCAATTTCCAAGTCCCTACCCTAAACAATGTTAGAGATATTCAGCATGAAAAATTAAGTTCAGCCGTTTTCAAGTTTTAGCGTTACAATTAAACACCAAATCATTTTTATATATATAGATTTAAAAAACCAATAGCCTGACCAAACATCCAAGCTCGCGATTAGAATGTAATGTTTTTTGCGATGTATATATATGGTGAACGCTTTACCTAACTTAAATGAAATTTACGTGAACTATCTTGTTACCGGCCATACTTATTTATAATAATAATAATAAACCCAACGATTTCCCTCCACCCACCCAACCGCACGAGGGGCGCATCCGCATGACGTACGGATATTTTAAAATAAAATTTGGCCAAGGTGTTGAGTGGTAGAAGTTTATTAAACGTCGAGAACTTATACTGCTCAGCTACAGAAAATATAATTCCATCAGCTGGATATACATATGTACATAGAATACAATATAAAACTACAAATAAAAGTAATAGACAAAAATAGAATAGTCAATTAGAGCGAGAGATTTGTTGTCACTTGTTAAGAGCGCACAACAGAATTTTTCTTATCAGATAAATAGAGTCTGATATATCGAAATGAGTAGAATAATCATTAAAAGATTTACATAAGCAACGAAGTGGTTCGTGTAATTCAAAATTAGTTCTACACTGCTTTAAAAAGATAGGTTGAAAATGTCTTGATGGTCGAATAGGAACATTTAAGTTTATTTCGGATAGGAGAAATTGACTGCTTATGGATCCTTTCAGTAGTTTAACCAGAAATATTACACCTAACATTTCCCTGCGGCTTGATAAGGTTGGAAGATTAATAAGCTTCAAGCGACTAGTGTACGAGGGAAGATTTGTCCGTGGGTCCCAATGAAAGTTCCTTAACGCAAAAAGTAAGAACTGTTTTTGAATTGATTCCAGTCTATCGGAATGAACTTGATATTGCGGACTCCAGATTATTGAAGCGTATTCTAGTATAGGTCGTACTAATGTTGTAAACAGGGCTTTAGTTACGTAAGGGTCATTAAATTCCTTAGACCAACGTTTTACAAATGCTAGGATACTTTTAGCTTTGTTTACTGTAGCATTAATATGCAGGTTAAAGTGGAGCTTACTATCAAATCTTATTCCTAGGTCAACAAAATCGTAAACCTGTTCCAAACTATAGTTATTAATTGTGTAAGACGCAGGTTGAAGGATCTTCCGTGAAAAGCTCATAAATTTACATTTACTAAGATTGAGTGGCATAAGATTAATATTGCACCACGTAGCGAAGCAATCTAAATCATTTTGTAGGGCAGATCTTTCCTCCAAAGAAGAGTAAGACTTGAAAAGTTTCACATCATCGGCATACATGAGAAGTTTTGAGTTACAAATAGCATAAGAAATGTCGTTTATAAACAGCAAAAACAGAGTCGGACCAAGATGGCTGCCTTGTGGAACTCCTGAAGATACGTTAATGATGTTGGAAAAAGCATTTTTAAAAACAACTCTTTGTGTTCTATTAGTGACGTATGACGCAATCCATTTTAACAGAATAGGTTGAAAACCAAGAAGATCAAGTTTATGGATAAGTAACGCGTGATTGACCTTGTCGAAGGCTTTGCTGAAGTCAGTATAAATTACATCGGTGTTAGCATTATTCCTAAAACCGTTAGAGACATGAGTTGTAAATTCTAGTAAGTTGGTAACAGTTGATTTGCCTCTACAGAAACCATGCTGCGAACTTACTATTGATGAGGAAATGGAATGATTTAGACAATTGGTGACAATAGCCTCAAATAACTTTGGGATAGCCGAAAGCTTTGCTATGCCGCGATAGTTTTCGATGGAAGATCTACTTCCAGATTTATGTAGAGGAATAATAAAAGATTCTTTCCACGCTTTTGGGAAAATTCCTGACTTCAAAGACAGATTAAATAGTGTGGATAATGGCTGGTAAATATACTCGGCGCATTTGTTTAAAAATATTGAAGGAATCATATCTGGTCCGTAGTTTATGGACTTCTTTATTGTTTTAAGCAAAAATAAAACCTCTTCGGGATCTATAAAAGGGCATTCAAATGTGTTATTCTGAAAAACTTGATACGGGTATTCATTAAAGCTAACATTAGTATTGGAATAATTTGATTCAAAGAAGAGGGCAAAAAGGTTCGCGACATCTTGGCTATCACTGGCATCACAATCACGATATCTCATAGATGATGGAAATCCCATTACTCTACGTTTCGAGTTTACAAAACCATAAAACGATTTCGGGTTGGAAAAAATGTTCTTTTTCATTTTAAATATATAAGACTTATAGCACTTTTTGTTCAGAAGTGAGTACTTATGACGCAGAACTGAGTATTTCATATAATCCTTTTGAGAACCAGTCTTCTTATATATTTTAAAGAAGCGCGATTTTTTATTTTTTAAAGCTCTTAACTCTCTAGTGGCCCAAAGATACAAAGGTTCATTATATTTGCGTTTATGTTTCGGTACGTATTTCTCAAAAAGGTTAAGAATCGTGTTATTGAAATGCAAAACATTTAGATCGACGTTTCCATTATAGTCTGGCCATACCAATCTTGAGAGTTCTTTATTAAGTTTATTATAGTTTGCCTTAGAAAAATTGTAACAAAAACTAGACTCAGAGTTAAACTCTTTTACGTTACCACGGTTATCGTTATTTATAATTTCGTAAACCAACTCTAAAGGAGGATGGTAAACATCAACAGGTGATACCAGGGCATTAGCCCTGTTTACAGTATAATAATATTTGCCAAATGATGGAGATTTCTCGTTTATAAGCAAAGCTCAAAATAAGCAATCCCACATATTTACACCAGATGAGTGGATGTAATTGGTTAAAAATTGTAGAAAGCATTATCTTTTTGATATTAATAATATGGTGGGCAAATTTATGTCATTTGACGAACTACGGCCAATGTTCAGGGACTACCAGTGTATACATAATAGACAACGGTGTAAAGGTTTCCCAAATGCGAAAGGCAAAATTTGTCAAGGGTGAATCTGTGATGCAGTTTAATGATGATTATTCTGAAACATATACATAAATCCGTCGATATAAAGAAATCTAGCGTGAACCTACATGAATTCATAGAGTTATTGCAGAATTTTACACCAGATCAGGGCAGCAACATGCGCGTTTTAAATTCAAAATAATGCAGGACATAAAAAAATTTTCAAATTTGTAGGTACCGCCGATTCATCACCGTCCTTTACCTGTCTCTTCCTCATGTAAACCACAGAGATGAAACAGAAAACAATCCAGAAGATTTTCTACCAGCCCGCCGTGGAGAAAACTAGGTTACTGTTACTTTTAATGCAGAGATGATCATTTACGAACACGTGTATGTTATTTTTGTAATTAAAGTACTTCCTTTCACATATTTTTTGTTGTTTTATTCATATAATTTACAATTTGTAGTTCAAACTTGCTTAAAAATTAAAAATTCAAAAGTGGTCTATGTAACAAGTTTTCTTGTTACAAATAAATATTATATAAAAAACGTCTCTATAGTATTTTTTTTTAATGCAGAATGTTAAGTTAACTATTAAGCTAACATAATAATTTACAATATTCACTTAACATATAATATAAAATCAAGTCACTCTTTCCAATTATTTATTGATTTTCTTTACTTCTACTTTTTTACATTTACGTAGCACATTTATTTCAAATCCTTCGCAAGCGGCATCAACGGTTATTTTGAATTCTAAAAGCAAAGAAGAAAATTTTTAAACACACCCTAATTATCGACTGCTATTGTATTAATTAGTTACTTACTGTGCTGCCTGATGGTATTAGCACCTAACATATCCATGGAATTCCTAAACAATGTGCACTTATTAAAGGTAGTGCGACCGCAAATTGGTTTTAAGCTAAACCCTGGAGCGGCTAACGCCAATAGCACAATAATAAAAGTGAGACGGATTCTCATTCTAGCAACAATTTTCTCACAAGACTGTTTGTGAGACCCATGGTGCACCACCTTTTATACAATTAGAAATTGTCGTCGTATATAAAATTTCTTTGCAATTAGAAATAAAAATAACTTCTTGTTACTCATTCATTTGCAAATTAAACTTTTATATTTAAAGACAGTTGTATTGATATAGCCTAAGTAAAGTAGCAATTGTGTGTGTGTGTACATTTTTTGCTGCACATATGTATGTATGTATGCTAGCTATCAAAGCATATCAAACTTGGTGATGGCGATTCCACATAAAGCTTTTGCGCTTTGCGTTACGCCTCTTGCTTTGTCAAAAAAAGCGAAACACAAAACATATGCCACAATGAAAGCTCTGACGCCACTCAAAAATATGTTTTTTTTTTCTTCTTGAAAATATTACACTTTTTTTTAAATTAAAACGAAATTTTCCATTTAATACTTGCTAATAAACCTGGCCACGCAATGCTGTGGCTTTCAATTACACTGTGCTATAATTTGAGGGTGGAAGGCCACTTATTGCTACATTTAACAATTTTTTTGATTGACATTTAATTTTGACTTCCTCTTAAAAATGGCAGAATATATATCGACTTTAAGCCCATAGATTCTTATTAATAAAATATAAAATTAAGCATATACATAATTACTGGTTATTTTTATTTTCGGTCGACCTAGATTTTGTATACAAAGATTTTGTCCGAGGAGTCCCATAGTGAAGTTATAATGCGAATAATTTTCTACAATATTTTATCCATATAGCTACCTCCAAACGTCATTTGCCGTACTTCTCTTTCTCTTCCCCTTTTCCTTTTATTTGCGCTTCCTCTTCCCTTTATCCATTCTATTTTCCGTACTCTTCCCTCTTTAGCTTCCTTTCCTTCGCCATTTCCGTTCCTTTCATTTTCCCCTCCCCTTTCTTTTTATTAAAGGGCAAGAGCTTTTATGACACTTAAAATTTTAAAATCGGACAAACTGTAGCGTAAAAATAAATATTTGAACAGTTGGCAAATCGTTTTGTAAAAATGGTAATAAATTATGTACTCATTTAGAGGCCAAAAATTTTCATATGAAAAATCAAACTGTGGAGTAAAAATAAATTTTGGAACAGGTGGCAACCCTCTTTGTAAAAATTATGATAAATTACTTATTTTGAGGCAAAGCACTTTCATATGACACCTCAAATCTAAAAATCAAACCGACTACAGCGTAAAAATTAAATTTGGACAGGTGGCAACCCTTTCTGTAAAAATTTTAGTAAATTACTCATTTTCACGCAAAGCCTTTTGATATGACACCTCAAATTGAAAAACCAAACAAACTATAGCGTAAAACTGAATTTTTGAACAGGTGGCAACCCTTTTTGTAAAATTTTTATTAAATTACTTAATATCAGGTCAAGCCCTTTCATATGGTGCCAAAAATTTTAAAATCAAACAAACTATACAGTAAAATTAAATTTTCAAACATCTGACAACCCTTTTCAAAAAAATTAAACATTCCTGCACATCTACAGGTCAAGCCCTTTCATCTGACACCACATTTTCGAAAATCGGTATACCGGTGTAAAAGTTATGGTGCTTACAAAAAATCGCTTAGCGTAATATATATAAAGATAAGATAAACTGTAGGGTAAAAATGGATTTTTGAACAGGTGGCAACCCTTTTTGAAAAATTTTAATAGAATACTCATTTCCAGCTCAAGACTTTTCATATGGTACCTGAAAGTTAAAAATCAATCAAACTATACAGGAGAATTCAATTTTTAACCAGGTGGCAACCCTTTTCAGAAATATTAAACCTTCCTGGACATCTACAGGTCAAGCCCTTTCATTTGACCACCCCATTTTCGAAAATCGGTATAACGGTGTAAAAGTTATGGGGCGTACAAAAAATCACTTAGCGTAATATACATACAATTATAAAGATTTCTCAATTGATGGTTGTATTTTATTTTTGTTGAGATTTGGGCAACATTTTGCTTTACGCAAGTTCTGCTTTGAGTTACATTTTGCTATGTGTATTTATCTCAGCTGGCGCGCAGAAGGTGTCACGTAGCGCAAGACAAAGCTTTTATGTGGCATCGGTGTTAAGAATTGAAATATTTCTGCCAAAAACTGCTTAGCAAATTGACAACATTTACCCAAGTTGTTTACCAGTTTGATAGTTTATTTGTAAATAGCAACAGCAGAAATTAATTGAAGTATGTACGACTGGCCGCCATTCCCCTCAATAGCTGCGCAATATTTTCTAATTCTACAATCGACGTACATACATAAATGGCCGCAAACAATAAACTGCGAACTGAATCACTTTTGTCATCAGGCCTCAATAGCCACATCATCGCCACTGTCTACCACGTGATTTAACCTCTCTTTCTCCTTCTCATTGACGTCGGTTACCGCTCAGCAAAAATAGCTTACATACAAAAAGCACCAATAATGTAAATAAATAATAGCTTAAAAAACTAAAAAACACGCTTTAATCTTAAAAATCGTACTAAAAATTGAGAAATAATTTAATTAGAAACAAAATGATTAACGAAAATATAAGTATTTTAGGAAAAACGTCGGGTGCTCAGTATGTCAAAAAATATTTAAAATCGCTGTTTTTTTACTAATATTTTTATTTTGACTTTTTTGAGATTTCATATATCGTACTCTTTAACTTCACAACTATATATTTTTGTACTAGCTATACGAATCGAATTTTTATACCTTTCATGAGAATGAAATGGTATTATAACTTAGTGGCAAAAAATTTTTGTCGAAAGTACCGGAAGGAAGCGTGGGGGACCCACCAAAATATATACCGATATGATCAGAATCACGAGTTGAGTCGATTAAGCCATGTCCGTCTGTCCGTCTGTCTGTCTGTCCGTCCGTCCGTCTGTGTGAACGCAAACTAGTCCCCCAGTTTTTGAGATATCTGAATGAAATTCGGAATACAGGTATGTTGTTATATGCAGCTGATCATTTGTCGGAACCGGCCGAATCGGACCACTATAACATATAGAAAACAACCGATTATTCAGATATACATGAAATTTTTGGGGTGTAATTTCTGCATAACTTCCCTATTTCAACAGCTAAGGACATGAAACTTTGAAGTATTTGTACCCATGTTGGCCTAAACAAGGTTACCGAAAATTGTCAAGATCGGACCACTATAACATATAGTTCTACAACAACCGATTGTTCAGATATGGACATTTTGGTGCATAACTCCTCCATTTTAACAGCTAAAAGCGTGAATTTTGGAATTATTTGTACCCATGTTGGCTCAAACAAGCTAAGCGAAAATTTTGAAGATCGGACCTCTATAACATATAGCTCTGCTACAACCGATTGTTCAGATATGGACATTTTGGTGTATAACTCCTCCATTTAAATAGCCCAGAAACCATTTTTTCTAATAAATCCTTCCATAAATAACCCACAGAATTGAAATTATAAATTACTAGGAGTTCCCGCTACTGTCGAAAATCGACAGTAGTTTAGCTACTCCAGAATGCAAAAATATTTTTAAATTTATGATATTTTTTTTATTAAATTTTATCTTTATTTGATTCAAAACACATTTGTAGTTCAAACACAACCCTTTTCCATTTTTAATTAATTAAAATTTTTCATACAAATTACACTGGTCGACAAGTTTTTGTTACAGAAATAAAATTATCTTTTTCTAAAGGATTTCGGTGCGCTGAATCCGAATCTGAAGTCAGATTTTCGCTAATACGTACAGAGATATTCATGTTTAAAGAGGCCAACAACGCGATTTTTGGCTATATTCACACCTCAATATCTTTTAAATTACTTACTTGTTTTAAAAACTGATTAATGCTATTGAAAACGCGGATATTTCTCTTGAAGAAACCGTTTTAATATTTCAGATATCTTTCTTGTAACTTGCAATATTGCATATTAAGCTTCATTAGTTTTGGAATATTTTCTCCATGCAAATATAATTAAAAATTTTGAAGCACGCTTTTAGGCAGTTTATTATATTATGGACGTATGTAAGTGGCTTCGTAAAAAAATTGTTCTGTTGAGCAACTACAAAATTTGATTGCGCCTATAAGATGCTACAAATGCTGCCGTTGAGAAATACCTTATTGTGCAAAAACATATATTACTACATACCTAAATTAGATATCCGAAAAATTAAAACGTTGTCTTAAAGAGAAATGGCCGAGCTATCAATAGCTTTAATAAATTTTTAAAATAAGTAAGTAATTTAAAAGATATTGAGGAATGAATACACAGGTCGACAAAATTTCAACAAATTCTTGTTACAGAAATAAAATTCTACTTTTCTAAAGGATTTCGGTGCGCTGAATCCGAATCTGCACTCAGATTTTCGCTGATATTCATGTTTAAAGAGGCCAAAAACGCGATTTTTGGCTATATTCACTCCTCAATATCTTTTAAATTACTTACTTATTTTAAAAATTGATTAAAGCTATTGAAAGCTCGGCCATTCCTCTTGAAGACAACGTTTTAATTTTTCGGATATCTAATTTAGGTACGTAGTAATATATGTTTTTGCACAATAAGGTATTTGTCGTCGAAAACAACGGCAGCATTTGTAGCATCTTATAGGCGCAATCAAATTTTGTAGTTGCTCAGCAGAACAATTTTTTTACGAAGCCACTTACATACGTCCATAATATAATAAACTGCCTAAAAGCGTGCTTCAAAATTTTTAATTATTTTTGTATGGAGAAAATATTGCAAAACTAATGAAGCTTAATATGCAATATTGCAAGTTACAAGAAAGATATATGAAATATTAAAACGGTTTCTTCAAGAGAAATATCCGCGTTTTCAATAGTTTAATCAATTTTTAAAATAAGTAAGAAATTTAAAAGATATTGAGGAGTGAATATAGCCAAAAATCGCGTCGACCAGTGATATAGGCAAAAAACGTGTTTTTCGCCCATTTGGGCATGAATATCTAAAAATCTGTACGTATCACAGAAAATCTGACCTCAGATTTGGATTCAGTGCACCGAACTCCTTTAGAAAAGTAGAATTTTATTTCTGTAACAAAAGTTTGTTGAAATTTTGTCGACCAGTGTTATTTTTTACCTTAATTTGGATGGCACTGTTTTTTTTTGTTTTAGTTTGGACACAGACCATTTATTACGCCTAAAAGCAGGAAACAAAAAATATTATAGGTAGATGTTTTGCAATAAGAATAACATAGGAATTTTCTGCAACAACAACAATTACACAGAAATTTCCCAACGGCGATTGTGCACGTATTTTCCAACCGATTTTAATGAAAATCAAAATGGACCTATTCTAAGGAATTCCCTTTCTAACGACGGCCTAACTTTTAAAATCTGTTCAGTTGAATCACCAAAAAGGTCGCGGACAAAATTCATGTTAGAGTATTAATATATAGACTAGTATCGCCGGTGGTCGAAATTCGACCATGCAATTTATTTTTTCAACTTTGTATTGGTACAAAAATTATTCCTTTTCGCGGAATTCCAAATTCCAGTTGTACCGCAACACTGATTTGCCCTTTTGATCACGGTCCGACGCGAAATCATGGTCAACATCAAGGCAGATCTAGGAAGGTAGGCCCGGTGGTGAATTCAGAAATTTCCCATGTATTTTGTTATTGTAATTGGTAGAGTGTAATGTCAAAAACATATTTCGCCGTAGTTAAAATCTGAATTCGCTTGGGGCTCGTACATTCCTATTGGCCATGATGTGACTTCGCTTTGATTTTGACATTACACTCTACCTTTGTAAATAAAAAAATAAGTTTTTCAATTCGCCGCCGAGCCTACCTGTTAGATATGCCTTGGTCAAAATTAAAATTACTCAGTGTGCTCTCCCGCACTCTCTCTCATTTTTCGCTTTAATGGAAAAGCAATAGGAGATATTTGGCCGCGTTGAATTTGATCTGAGCGTAAACTGGGCCAATGCATATAACATAGAGAGAGCGCTTTTAAATTAAAGCGACTCTTCAACTGTGTTTACGATATTTGTAAACAAGTTTACGATATCTATTTCTCTTAACTAGAAATTTTATTTATTAATTATAAAGAAACTAAATAATTTATAGAAAAAATTCTATAACTATGCACTGCTCCTGACTCATACGAACACATCCATATCAATTTTATGTGGATATGAGTATGTTAAATGTGCTAAACAGCCTGGCAATTGTTTGTATGGGAAAAATGTTAGCCTATTAATATATAGATACTAAATCAGGCTATGTACATACATACATAGGTAACTTTTCATTTCCCCACTCATGAAAGGTATGAAGTCTGCGGTGCGGCCGAAGACAACCGCGCTTTTACTTATTTTTCACATAAATTTTTTCCTTATAAAAAAAACATAGGTCATAAGAGCTCAAAAATGAAGTCTATACGAAAAAATATCAACTAATATGTACTATGTGTATCGAAGCAAAACTATTTCGGTTTTTAATCGGAGATATGCTCTTCTTTATTTGCCTGTGCTCCAAAATATTCTCATTGTCCTCTAATCACTTCCATATTTTCTTGTATACCAAAAATAGTAAACAATTTCTTAAAAATAAAAATAGCCAAACACATGTGAAAGTCACCAAGAAACCAACAGAAAAATAAACTAATTAGGTAATTACCAAGTTCGGCAACCGTGCTATAAATAGAATTTGAACAAACGAAAACACAAAACCAGTTCTTGCTTTGCATACGTACATATGTATTAACATGCGGTTATTTTCATTATATTTGCAAATACACCAACAACAAAACAGAAAGCTTGTTACTTATTCGCTTGCATACGTGAGTGAATTGAAATTAAATTCATAGAGGCTATTTCGAAGAAAGGTAAATTAAAAGCCTCAATGAAGCATGGAATATAATGTTGAATATCTCGCTATATGATGTCGTTGGACTGAATCTCATGTTGATGTCATGTTTCGATCCGGAGGAGAATAGAAATAATAGAGGAGAGAACACAATAAAAGCAAAGTGAATGTTTACAAAAAAATTTGATTGATTTGAGTTAAACGTTGCAACTTTTAGGATGGGATTAAGTTACATAAATACATACATACATACAGGTGAAGGTAATAAAAGCGTGTTAAAAACAAAAAGTAATTTTCTGACACATTTATGACGTACCTACATAGAAATTTAATGGCCGCTGTGGTGTGCAGTGGGCAGAGTGCTCGCCTGATATACCAGGATCTCCAGTTCTAACCCCAGTCCGGACAAACATCAAAAAAATTTTTCTAATTAATTAAATCCCAATTATTGGGTTTTTAGAAACAGCGGTCACGTCTCTGCCGTGGGCGGCAGGCATACCCTTCGAGTGTATTTCTGCCATGAAAAAGCTTCTCACAAAAAATGCATTCGCCGTTCGGAGCCGGCATAAAACAGTAAGTCCGTCCACTATTAGTAGGAAAAACAAAAGTTAAGGACACAACTCGCAATGGGAGAGAACCGCGGCCATAAAACTCGTGAGAGTTATAATAGCGCCAGTGTATTATTATAATTCTAGAAATTTAATAGTCAACCACATAATTAAGTAAAAAAATTTTTACATAAAAGAAAATTGTCACCAAAAAAAACAAGAATTATTATAACAGCTAATTTTCTTGGTTGAAATTGAAGCAGGAGTAGCATAGCTTAAGCCCATATGACACTACATTTTTTTTTCTGGTATTCTACCAGGTTTTTTGTGTGAAGGAGATGGCCAAATACAGTTTTGTGTTGGTGTAAGCGAGCAAGCTATATTGAAAAAAAAAAAACAAACAAAATACCGTCTAGGCGATTAAAAACCAACGAGCCAGCTTGTATTTCGGTAGGTTTTTTGGCATTCGGTCATTTTTTCTGACAATTGTTTCAATTTGACAACTAGAAAATAAATTATATTTAAAATAAAAAATATGTATATGGAAATACAAATTTTAAATTTGCCTCTTGTAAGCTTCTGCTATGGCCGTAAGGGTAAAGAAGAAGTCCGGAAGAAAAATTATATTACGTACTGGCTTCCCTTTATAGCATGGAATACACAGCAATCCTGCCCTTATAGTTTCATAACTTTTTTATTTCAGTAATTTAAATTAAAATTTCTGAAAAAATTAATTTTTGAAATAAATATTATTTTCATTTAGTTTGAAGTTTAATGTCAATCAAATGGTTTTTGAGGGAGTATTTGTCTCTTTTCAACCTACAGAAGAATTGTTTTTGTATTTTGACTTTCGGTGGGTTTTCCAAACCAAAAAAAAAAAAAACAAGAAAAAAATGAAATGTCATATAGGCATTACATTTATATGTAGTTAGGAAAGATAACCACTTCCCTGCAAAACAATGTGCGATTAATACCGAAAGATATTTGTCCCGGATTGATCTCTTTCGAGAACAATCGGTCCACAATTAGTCCCCGATTGTTCCCGTACGGGTATAAATGCAGATTAATTGTAGACCAATTGTTGCCTAACGGGTATAACTGTAGATTAATCGCTTTCATTTGGAACGGGTACAAATCTAGATTCCTTAAATGTAGAAATTTTACAAAAATATGCAATGTACAGTGAAACCTCTCTTGGGCGGACACTCACCGTCGGGCAAATTTTGTCCGCCCAAGAGAGGTGTCCGCTTAATGGAGTGGGTTGCTATTTTAGAAATTTTTTTGATTTTAAAGGATTTATTTATTCATATTTCACTGAAAAAACAAGGATTCTTATGTTTTCAAAATTTCACATAAATGCATAAATACATATACATATGCATGTATGTATGAATATACATAAAGTATTAACATACATATTACATTTTAATTAGTAAGTTGCTGAGAACTAGAAATGTTGGGATATCTTTGAAATTATTTAAAAAATTGCGAAATTGTCGATTGACGAGGGGTTTTTTTGCTTAAGCCCATATGACACTACATTTTTTTTCTGGTATTCTACCAGGTTTTTGTGTGAAGGAGATGGTCAAATACAGTTTTGCGTTGGTGTAAGCGAGCAAGCTATATTGAAAAAAACCAACAAAATACCATCTAGGCGATTAAAAACCAACGAGCCAGCTTGTATTTCGGTAGGTTTTTTGGCATTCGGTCATTTTTTCTGACAATTTTTCCAATTTGACAACCATAAAATAAATTATATTTAAAATAAAAAAATATATGGAAATACAAATTTAAAATTTGCCTCTTGTAAGCTTCTGCTTTGGCCGTAAGGGTAAAGAAGAAGTCCGCAAGAAAAATTATATTGCGTACTGGTTTCCCTTTATAACACGGAATACAAAGCTATCCTGCCCTTTGGGTTTCATAACTTTTTTATTTCAGTAATTTAAATCAAATTGCCAAAAAAAATAATTTTTGAAATATTTTATTTAGTTTGAAGTTTACTGTCAATCAAATTATTTTTGAGGGAGTATTTGTCTCTTTTCAACCTATAGAAGAATTGTTTTTGTATTTTGACTTTCGGTGGGTTTTCAAAACCAAAAAAACCAGGGAAATAATGTAGTGTCATATAGGCATTATTAAAAATAAAATTGTTTTGCAGATGGCTTTCAAATTTCTGCAACAATTCAAATGCAATAAGGTCTTCCGTGCAAAATCTTTTCAAATTTTAAACTGCAGTCAGCGCCATTTCGTTCGAGGAGATTGCATTACCTACTTTCAGCGGTAATACTTTCAGTATCAGTATTATCATCTTCAATGGTTTCGACGTTTTCGTCAGTTAGAACATCTAACTGGAAATCCGTGAATGTATTTATATCTACTCCAATAAAGTCATGCGGACATTTATTTTAGTTGGTTATTCTCATTTCATCGTAGCGCTTTTTACATAACGAACATTCCGCGAACTTTTTTTATATTGCTATACATACTTATATTTTGTCCGCATAAGAGGAGTTCGTGTCCGCCTAACAGAGGTTTTTATGTGATTTGTTATGAAAAAAATCAAAGTGTCCGTTGACGAGAGGTTCGCGTCCACTTAATAGAAGTTTTTAGTTCAATTCAATAGTAAATAACTGTCCGTGTCCGGCCAAGAGAATGTCCGCCTAAGAGAGGGCAATTTGATCTAAAAATTGAACCTAAACCTTGGTGCATGAAAAAATGTCCGCTCAAGGGAGGTGTCCGCCTATGAGAGGTGTCCGTTAGGAGAGGTTTCTCTGTATTTAAAAAATTGTAGAACAACCGGTAAAACGAATTGAACACCCTTTCTTTTAATAACAATGATGAATAATAGTTTTAACAAAATGTTGCCTAAAATATTCTATGAAAAAATATAATGCATACTCAAAACTTACAATTTTTTTTATTTATTTATTGAGATTTTTTTTTTTCAAAAGTAAAACATTATATAATCTTTTTTTAAATATGCTTAAACATTTACAATTTTTTAAAGATTGTTATTAAAAATTGCCTTGGCGAACAACTTGGAAAAATCAACATTTGTACCCGTTCGTGCTGGAAGCGATTGATCTACATCCGTACCCGTTCGGGATGAAAGCGATTAATCTACATTTGTACCCGTTCGGTATGTTAGTGATTAATCTACATTGGTACCCGTTCGGGTATACAAGTTGAACAATTAGTCTCTTCATAGGACATGTTCGAACAAATGCGATGAATTCACTCCATATAAAGGGATGTAAAATTGTATTAGTCGCATGCTCCCTTGCGATTTATCCCGGACACGTCCCGGATTAATCGCATTTTATGCAGGGTTGAAACAATTTTGTAACCACTTTTCACTTGTAACTACGCCACTTTCCAGTTTTTATGAAACGCAATTGTTTGATACATATAACTCAAGTGGTGCTAAGAACTCAAAAAGTTAGTTCGTATATTCCGAACTAAAGCGGATTTCAGAGGCTGTTGAAATAAGCAATCTCGATCTTAGAAAAATGCTTTGTAAATCCCGCTAAAATACGTCGTAAATACATACTCAAAATTCAAACTAAAATAAACATCACACATACGTAGATACTCAGCAGGATTTAGTGTCATAAATAAATACCTTCAGCTGCAGTATTAATATTTTTTGCTGTTTATCTGCAGAGAATCGCACTGAAAACGACAAATATCAACACACACAAAAACAAACTTACATAAATATCAGTGGAAGTTATGAATGTGAAAACTGTAAATAAATATCAGTGGAAGTTATGAATGTGAAAACTGTAAGTATGATATTACAAGTATTTCCTTGGAATCCTTTACTTCTACTTTGATATTAAACTTCAGAGCACAAAAATACCGCCCATTTCGTAGATTTGATATCCGCTTTTGCATCGAAATCAGGCCATCATGGATGGATGGATAAAGCGGCTGCTGTATATGTACAGGAAGTAAAAATACACACACACACGAAAGTATACATATATGCATGTATGCCTTGCATGTTGTTATGCCATTGCATTTTATGATAACTGCGCGCTGAGCGCTTATGAGCAATACCTACAACTTGGCGAAATTCTCAGTATTCCCACTCGCTGTGCTAGATCACCATTTTTGAATGCCATTGCGCGGCTTTGTTTGATGTTACATACAAACATACATACATCATTCAAGCGCATAAATATATTGCAGATATGCATGCATTTTTAGTAGAATATTTATACGGCGCGATAAAACCATAACCATTGCATTGTATTGAATATTTATGATTCATCGATTATCTACAAAAATGTTCTATTTTAAAGCATTGGTGTACTAGTTCGCGTATCTACTCATACACCAACTTTTTGACAATTGTTGCGCGTTTTTTTAGATGTTTTCAATGGCAAACACTGCACGAAATTGATTTCAGTATAATAATCTGAATCAACTTGTCACAGAAGAAAAGAGATCTTATGTCGTTCATATACTCAATTGAGTTACTACGTAACGTAATCTGATGACATAACCATGCCAATTTGATCTTCATATGAATATTGGGTAATGTTTGAGTATCTACTTGATTCTCCACGAAGGTAGCCTAGAGTACTAGTGGTTTTTGCAAGGTAAAGTTAGAGCTAGACTGTGAAATACGAACAGCCACAAAAAATATATATGAAACCCTATCCCTATCCCTATCCCTATCCCTATCCCTATCCCTATCCCTATCCTTATACCTATCCCTATTCCTATTCCTATCGCTAACCCTATCCCTATTCCTATTCTTATTCCTATTCCTATTCCTATCCCCATCACTATCCCTATCCCTATCCCTATCCCTATCCCTATCCCTATCCCTATCCCTATCCCTATCCCTATCCCTATCCCTATCCCTATCCCTATCCCTATCCCTATCCCTATCCCTCTCCCTATCCCTATCCCTATCCCTATCCCTATCCCTATCCCTATCCCTATCCCTATCCCTATCCCTATCCCTATCCCTATCCCTATCCCTAATCCCTAATCCCTAATCCCTAATCCCTAATCCCTAATCCCGAATCCCTAATCGCTAATCCCTATCCATATACCAATCCATATCCCTATCCTTATCCCTATCCCCATCCCTATCCCTATCCCTATGCCTAGCCCTATCCATATACCTATTCCTATCCCTATCCCTATCCATCTCCATCCCTATCCATATCTCTAGCCCTATCCCTATGCCTATTCTATCCCTCCAGACTCTCTAGGGTCACCCCTATCCCTATCCTTATACCTATCCCTATTCCTATTCCTATCGCTAACCCTATCCCTATCCCTATTCCTATTCCTATTCCTATTCCTATTCCTATCCCCATCCCTATCCCTATCCCTATCCCTAATCCCTAATCCCTAATCCCTAATCCCTAATCCCTAATCCCTAATCCCTAATCCCTAATCCCGAATCCCTAATCGCTAATCCCTATCCATATACCAATCCCTATCCCTATCCTTATCCCTATCCCCATCCCTATCCCTATGCCTAGCCCTATCCATATACCTATCCATATACCTATTCCTATCCCTATCCCTATCCATCTCCATCCATATCTCTAGCCCTATCCCTATGCCTATTCTATCCCTTCAGACTCTCTAGGGTCACCTCTGGTCCACATTTTGGTCGATATCTCGGAAAACGGGTCGCATAGGGTCTTGAAAATCACCTCTTTTTTAAATACTCACCAACATTTTTTATTTGATACCCATTTTGTAGAAAACCCGTTTGGGGTCACACCTGGATCATATTTCAGGAAATACCTCGAATACGGGGTCTTATATGGGACCAATAACTACACCATGTTCAAGCACTCGTCAACACCTTTCATTTGATACACATATCGTACGAACCCGTTATAGGGTTACCCTGGTCCACATGTGTGGAATATCTCCAAAACGTTCCCGGATTCTTATACTTTTTTTCGCCATAAACCATGTCGTGCTCAATAGAAAACTACGTGCAAAATTTCATTTAATTCAGTCCAGCCGTTCTGGAGTTAAATCATCAGGGAGGAAAATGCGACTTATTTTTATATAATAGATAACCAGCTCCATGTGCTAGACTAAGCAAGTCGTGACCACCTCACCGAACAACCAATTTTTCAGATTTAGAAATTTTTTGGTAAGTATAACTTCCCTGTTTAAAAAGCTATGAACACGCAACTTTTTTTCTTCTAATGAATCTTTGCATGCATAACACACAGAATTTGTAGTAAACATTAATGGAATTCACTCAGAAGGAGGTGTGACAGACTGAAAGTATAAATTAAAAAAAATCTAAATATTTATCATGAAAGATACCGAAGACGGCCGAAAACAGCTGCGTCCTTACGTGTTTTATACTAACTTATAATATGGCACATACTTTACAAAGAAAAAAAGTTGAATTTTTCTAAATCAAAAAAGAAGAGAAGTAAATGTCAAGATTAGTGGAGTTGAAATGAGAAACGAAAAAAAACTTCAACATTTAAAATTTCAAGCAAACTTTTTATTTTAACACATAAACTAGCTAGAAACTAGTAGTTGACTTCTACTTGGAACGTTTCCTGCTCACGCATTCGCAGTCAAGTGGACTTTAGTGGCAACGCTGCTTACGACTACTGACTAATGATACTCAAGACAAATACAACTACAACAACTTCTGATAGATGCATATATCTATATGTATCTTTTCATTACTACCAGTTAGTTTTACCCGAGTGTCGCTCACACAAATTGCGTTAAATTTATAGTGAAAAGTTTTTAAACCGAAAAAAAAAATGCAAAGTAAAAATCTAAGGAGTAAGCAGAAGTTTTCAGCATTACAATTCGAAAAGAGTTCTACCTAAGTTCTTAACCAGCAAAATGGTATGTGCTAAAGTAATGTCGATTACAGACGGAGTAAGTGGCGCAGCAAGCTATTTGCTGGTCACCACGCCACTACCGTTTCTATGCACAAATCCATTTCTAAACCGAACCCCAATTTCTTCTTTTTCATCTCTCCTATTTACTTCTGCCCATTTTCTTTGCACGTTTGCTGTGCGTTAACGTTTGGCATATTGTACGGCAAATTGCATTCAACATCAAAACTTCGTCCATCCAATAAAGTAGATAGATAATTTCAATGACTTGAACACTGCTAAGCGTCGTGTATTTATTTTAAAAAAAGAGGCGGGGAAAAGAAAGAACAAGTAAGGAAGCCTAAGTTCGAGTGGAAGCGAACATTAGATACTCAGCTGTATGCTTTTAATTATTGTTTGTTTGCGTATGATGGAATCACGGTGTATTTTATATAAAGCGATTGCCGCATAAAGTGGGCGTAGCCACGCCTATTTTCAAATTATTATTATTGTATCACTAAGCTCAAAAATATGATTGTTCGTGCAAAATTGCATCGCTTTGTGACTTCTAGTTACAAAGATATCACGTTAGAAATTCCCAAAGGGTGTTCCAGAAATATCTTTGTTAAAAAGTAGGCGTGGCCATAAACCGATTTCACTAAATTTTTGAACATTTTATCACAAGTGATACAAGTTTATAGGCAAAGTTTCGTAATAGCATCTCAATTATTTGCAGAGTTGTGGGCTCCGAAATCTCGTAGATTCCTTTGACTAAAAAGCGGCGATGCCACACCCCTTTTCAAAAATTTTTCTGTTTTTTTGTTTCCGGTCTATTGCGGCACGCATGCCACACAATTTCAATGAATTATTTTTATATTTGACAAATATGTTGCTTTAAATGTTTTTGTTAGGCCACTTTATAGTTCCCGTATATACAATTGGGCGTGGTCGTCAACCGATTTCGCTAAAATTTTAAAATGTATACACCAAGTTTTGTCATAATGTCTCAATTATATGTCGAGTTATGAGCTCCAAATTGTCGTATATTCCGGATTCTAAAAGAGGCCTCGCCCTTTTTCCAAAATTTTATGTTTTTTGTTTTATATCCGTAGACGCCACACAATTTCAATGATATCTTTATACATATTAGTAGTGGGACTTTTTTCGAATAATATTCGAATAAATATTATTCGAATAAACGAATAATAATATTCGTGGGAAAAAATTCGAATAGTGCTATTCGAATAGTACTATTCGAATAATACTATTCGAATAACACTATTCGAATAATACTATTCGAATAGTATTATGTATGTACATGCGTAATTTGGGAATTCCACTTGCCTTCGCGCAAGCCAGAGTACGTATATATATGTACATACATATGGATGTACTTACAAAAGCAAAAACATACATACATACATTCAATAGCTATTCGCGAATAGTGGTATTCGAATAGTGATATTCGAATAGTACTATTCGAATAGTATTTATTCGAATATACGAAAAAATTATTCGAATAAATATTATTCGAATTACGAATAGCTTTCGAATAAAAGGATTTTTTATTCGAATAATTTTTATTCGAATAGTCCCATCCCTAATACATATATATTGCGCTAAGCGATTATTTGTACGCACTATAACTTTTACACTGTTATACAGATTTTCGAAAATGGGGTGTCATATAAAAGGACTTGGCCTGTAGATGTGCAGGAAGGTTTAATTTTTTTGAAAAGGGTTGCCACCTGTTTAAAAATTTAATTGTCCTGTATAATTTGCTTGATTTATAAATTTCAGGTACCATATGAAAGGGATTGAACTGGAAATTAGTAATTTAACCATTTGTTTTCAATTTCTTTACCCGTGGAGGAAAAAAATCGATTGGCACATATTTCATTCATTTAGTCCTAAATAAGCATAATTTGTAAGAAAATTAAAAAAAAATTAATTAGTTTAGGTTTTACAGCCCTTTGAAATTTGTACGATATATCGTACAAAGTTCGTGAAATGAGCCAAAATCTTGCAAATTTTGCTTTTATAATTTGTTTATACTTTTTTAAACAAACATTTTTTAAAGCAACCAAATAAAGATATTTTTAATATTAAGCTTAAAAATTGTGACTTCTATCCAGATTTAATAAAATTCATACTTAAATACATAATTATTATATATAAAAAATACATATATATATTAAAAAAAATTTAGTAAAGACAAAATAAAAAAATATAATATTAAACTTAAAAGCTGTAATCTCAATACAAAATTCATTGCGACACATATTTTTAAATTGTAATTTAAGTTAAGGATATAAAAATATGTATGCACTGAGAGAAAAAACGTTATATTTAGCGTTCAAAGGAATTACTTCCCTGTATTGAACACTTTCTTTGTTTTGAGCAAATTTTCCTTAAAACATGTTAAAAGGATTATGTAATAAAGTTACTTACATGGTTTCATATACTTGTTTTAAAGAAATTCATACATCAAAATAAGGAAAAATTTCTTAAGCGTCATTCCATTCCCAACTTGTCCTTGTTTTGAATATTTGATTTTCTTAATTTGATAAGTTGAATTTTCAAACAAATCACCATTGCAACGAATATGTTTGAATATTTTTAAGATAATTTACTGAAAACAAAGAAAAATAATGTATTGGAACGCGTGTTCAAAATAATAAAAAAAATATATCTTAGATCGCGAGAAGTTTTTTTAGTGTATGCATATGCATGTATTTATTCGATAGGAAAGAAAAAAGATTTTATTTCTAGTGTTTTTTTTTAAATACATAAGTGAATATTGAACGGTTTTGTACTGATTCGACTAACGGACGAACTTTATAGAATTTGTCAATAAAATGTACACTGAAAAAAAAAATTACTCAGATTGCGGAAAAGTGGGAATGATTCGGCGCTAAAGAAAATTTTCATTGTTTTGATGTACAATTTTCTTTAAAACGATGGTTTTGTTCCTTGATTTGAAGAAAATTGTACATCAAAACAATGAAAATTCCCACTTTTCCACAATCTGAGTAATTTTTTTTTTTTGAGTGTAGATTCTGTCGTAACAGTATGAAGCTTTTTATTGACATCGTATCCTTAAAGATCTGTATTGAAATCGTAGGATACCAAAATGTTGTCATTCTACCACGTCGCATGCAACCTATGGCTATTTGTAATTCAATTAACATTTTAGTTTAAAAATTTTGAGTTTGTTCAAATTCTGAAACTTCATTTTGCGCTGTGTATAACTATCTAAAGCAGCTACGTGCCACGCGACGTCGAAAAATTTGCGTTTGAATTTAACGTAGCAAGCAGCACTGAGCAGCAACTTTCGCGGATTTTGTACGATATATCGACCAAATTAATTATGTACGATATATCGTACATTTGAGTTACCTAATTTTGTACGATAAATCGTACACTTTTTTTTGCGCAGGTCTCAAATTAATTTTTACGTATATTTATTTTATTTAATATTTTTATTATATTCGGTAGGGCATTGTATACACAAAACTTCATAAATTTTGGGCACCTTTGCTTTTATTAAATTTATAAAAATCGATTTTTATGGTGACTCCTAGAACAATTGCATTCCTGAAAAGGAGCATGTGAAGAATATGTTTTTTTCTGAGAAACTTTTTACAAAAATTATATAATTTCTGGCTGTATTAGATAGGGAAGAGTTCAAATTAATATAATATTGCTTTCTTTGGCAAAAATAGTGCTTAGTTTTAACAAAAAAATCATGTAAAGGGACACGAAAAATTTGGTCGATATATCGTACAAAATTAAGCAAAGGGTTATTACAATTTTTACAACAAGGGTTGCCACCTGTTCAAAAATTCAGTTTTTTCAGCTATAGTTTGTGATTTTTTAATTTGAGGTGTCATATGAAATGGCCCTGCGTGAAAATAAGTAATTTATTGCAATTTCTATAAAAAGGGTTGCCATCTGTTCACAATTTAATTTTTACGCTATAGTCTGTTTGATTTTTAGATTTGAGGTGCTTTGCCTCAAAGTGCTTTGCCTCAAAACGTGTAATTTATCATAACTTTACAAAGAGGGTTGCCACCTGTTCCAAAATTTATTTTTACTCCACGGTTTGATTTTTAAATTTAAAGTGTCATATGAAATGGGTTTGCCGGGAATATGAAAATGCTTGGCCTGAAAATGAGTAATTTATTACCATTTTTACAAAAAGAGTTGCCACCTGTTCAAAAATTCAGTTTTACGCTACAGTTTGTCCGGTTTCCAAATTTTAAGTGTCATGAAAGGTCTTGCGCTGTAATAAAAAGAAAGGGGAGGGGAAAATGAAAGGAACGGAAATGGCGAAGGAAAGGAAGCTAAAGAGGGAAGAGTACGGAAAGTAAAATCGATAAAGGGAAGAGGAATCGCAAATAAAAGGGGAAGGGGAAGAGAAAGAGAAGTACGACAAATGACCTGTTGGAGGTAGCTATATGGATAAAATATTGTAGAAAATTATTCGCATTAAAACTTCCCCATTGGACTCCTCGGACAAAATCTTTGTATACAAAATCTAGGTCGACGGAAAATTAAAATAACCAGTAATTATGTACATATATGCTTAATTTTATATTTTTTAATAAGAATCTATGGGCTTAAAGTCGATATACATATATTCTGCCATTAAATGTAGCAATAAGTGGTCTTCCACCCTCAAATTTTCGCACAGTGTAATTGAAAGCCACAGCATCGCGTGGCCAGGTTTACTAGTATCTAGATATCGCTTAAAATGTTTTTATTAGGTCACTTTATGGTGCCTTTATATAAAACTGGGCGTGGTCGCTAACCGATTTTGGCAATTTTTCGTACAAACATTTGTCTAAGTAAGTAGATTACGCGCACCAAATTTCACCGTTATATCTACTACGGTTTCTGAATTATGACATATAAAACTTTCAATGTTTTTACCTTAAAAGTTGGCGTGGCACCGCCCATTTTCCAAAATTTCACCATAGTTCGTCATAAAGGCCTGAGCTCAATGCGTGGGTAAAATTTCATCACTCTAGCTATATTAGTGACTGAGATACCAAATTTCCAATTTTTACTATAAAGGAAAAGTGGGCGTGGTCATGGTCCGATTTCGCCTATTTTCAATACCAACCGTCCCAGTCTTGATACCAACTTGCATTCCAAATGTCATCAAAATATTTTAATTTTTGCGCGAGTTAGAGTGCGCACAGACGTACAGACGGACGGACATGGCTCAATCGATTTCTCTTTTCACCCTGATCATTTTGATATATATAAGTCTATATCTATCTCGATTATTTCATTCTGTTACAATCCACCATTATGTGATTAAAACTATAATACTCTGTGTACTAGTACAGCTGAGTATAACAAAAAACCAAAAAGCAATATCAAAATAAAAGCAGCGACAATATCTACAAAAAATTATAATCCCAAGAAAACCAGAAAGCAAATAAAAATCCAATTACGGAACTGTTTACACAACAATGTTCGTGAATGCTCTTTATTCACGCTTTAATTTTTTAATCAATTATAATATCCTTTACAAATTTTTGTACTTCTTGAACTGTTGTATCGATAAACATGGGCGGAAAATCGTGCTGTCCGCAACCAACCCTCCTCAATGCCACTGCGCAAAGCACGTTTCCCGCAACGGCAGGAGCACCAACATCTCCATAACATATGTTCGATCGCTGTCTATTTTCAGCACACATATGCTCCGGCAAAAAGGCTTTATTATAATCGTGGAAGCACGTATTCCAACTCTTTACGTACAAAGTACACGTCCTCAACTGCATCTCGCATTGTTCTGCTTGTTCATTTATTTTACCCCAACCGCTAGAATCCCAGAGCTCTATTGGAGTGATTGCTGCATTGTCAGCGGGAAATGCGCCACTCACTTCAATAACGGCGATATCCATTCTTTGTATAGCTGAATTATAATTATTTGGAATATGAATTTGAATTACATTGCGTGATATCCTAACTCTTCTAAATTGGCAACACCGGTTTTTACAGAAATATCTGTCGTCCATTTACGGTATACGCAAGATGCCGCCGTAAGCACATGCTGATAAGATACCAGAGAGCCCGCACAGATGTATATATAATTTTCGTAAACGGCTACCATGTATGCATACCGAGTAAAATCGGTAACGCCCTCGCCATGGAAAATGCGGAAGGTAGTATTTGTGGACGTCGTCCACCACGCAAAGCTCAGTATGAGCGTTATTACGAGAAAAATATTGCGCGAATTCATTACTTTATTAGTGTTGGTGCGAAATATGAAGAAACTGACAACTTTCGCCGCTATTTATAGGTAAAGTACAGGGCGATATATATATTTTTTTCTTTGTGCAAGCAAAGAATTAATTATAGTTTTTATAAATCAAACGACCAACTTCAAGCATCAACGTTATGCTTTTAATTAATATTATTGGAGTTTTGCGCGAATCATGCCCTTTTTCATTACTAGCTCCTGGTCCACAAAAAGTTATGATTCAAACTTACTTAGAAATATCATTTCAGGCAATTTTTTTTTTTAATTTTTGAAATTTTTTATATGAAAACAGTACAAACTACTTATCTTCTTTTTTTGTACGTTATACAACATTTCATTTTTTAACGATATTGAATTGATGTACATAAGTATGTATGTAAGTATATCGACATTACACTATTTCATTATTCACATGATAAAGCGTATGAAAAATATAACTGATATTATGAAGTAAAATACTTTACCTTATTTTAATATTAAAAAAATTTGGTTGGAATTTTCATTGATAATACCCAATAAACATTTTTCTTCATTTTCAATTTGAGGTTCATTTGAGAAGTAACCCTATTGTCAAATATCAAACGTTTGTTATTAAATGCACCTCAAATTTCCCCTGATAGCGTTCTCAAACAAAAAGACTAATTTTTAGTATGGGATTTTGGGCTGATTCTCAATTTGATTCATTTCATTTTCTCAAACCTATTTCAAAGGTGGTACGAAATGGAATGCAATCAATAGATGTTTGTATGTATTACATATATGTACCCTAGAGTGCAGAAAATTTGAGCGATAGTGAGAGTGAGTGTTCGTGTTGTGAGCGCAGAAATGGAATGGAATAAATAGATGTACATATGTACATATGTATTACATATTTGTACTCTGATGTGATGCTTTTCATTTACCCGTGCGGGTGAATTTTTCCGGTGCCTTTTGTACAGTTACATGAGTATGTTAATATGAGAAACAAACTATGTTTCTATTAAATTTGATGTAACTTCACAAAAAGCCACAAACAAATAAAATAAGAATAAGATATACAGAATCATTATTACACACAATCATTTTCAACCATCATCATTTCAACCGTTAAAAGACCGCTCGAGTAGAACAACGAACGCTGACTGAAATTGGCAAACACACACAATTTCTTCGTTCCTTCAAGCCTTGACATATTGAAATTCGTGAAATGGTACAAAATGCGAAACAAGTTTTTTTTCAAATGTGTTGTAAGTTATTTTAAAATTGATAAACAACGTTTGATGAACATTTGAAAATATGTTTATTTTCAAATGATATATATGCTGATTCTCAACTTTAGAAACAATATTTTCTCAAACGTTTGATAATTTCTTTTTCAATGTTTAATGGGCATCATAAGGGCATCATACACTATTCGTAAATAATTAAAAGTAACTACGTTAAACTAGATAATAAATAATTGCAAAACTACTATTACTGTTCGTTTGGTTTATTGGTATTTATTTTCATTGTTTGTGCACGTGTGTCTCTAATTTAAGTACATATTATGTTTCAAGCAAAACAGAAAAAAGAAACACGCTCGTCAAACAAGTCCGTTTCTTAGCGTAACGCAATTGACTTTCGAACTATCTTTATAAGTATTTCACGAACTAATCCGTCTCTACGTAGATATCGTTGTTCAATTTGACATTTCTCATTCTCGTTCGTCTTTATTATATGTAGTTAAATTGATTTGCTGTAAGCATTAGTGTGTGTTAGTTTTATTTGAACACTTATGTATTATGTATTTTTAGGCACCCGTTCAAAAGAGGTAAATCGCGATTTTGTTGTGTAAACATCTTTATTTTAGCTACAAGTAATTTCGAAAAAGCGTAAACAACCTTGGCGTTAACCCTCAACTGGCGTCATCCCAGAAAATTACATTAATGATGATGTTGGTCCCTGGGACCAATCTAAATTACTATTTTTTTTTTTTTGCATTAAAGAACCTAAAAATTTTTTGGTTCTGAGTGTTATTGTTGGACAAATATATGTTCTTTAAATATAAAGTACCTGGATGACCGAGCTTATCTCGGGCAGCCATTTTTTCGCAGGTCTTCGCAAGCGAAATAAAAAGTTAAAATAAAAAATTTGTGGAAAACCGAAACTTTTCAGAAGTTTGCGCCCGAGATCCCTTGTATACTAAATTTCATGAAAATTGTTGAAGCCATTTGCGAGATCCAGAACTAAAGTAAATCCGCCTGGCTTGGCCGTGATACCTCTACCTCTTCATGTCCTTCGCCATCTACTTTTCTTTTTCCTTTCTCTTTCTCTTTCTCTTTCTCTTTCAACTCCATTTCCTTTTTCTTTTCCTTTCCCTTTTCCTATCGCTCTCCCTAATCCCTCCTTTTCTCTCATCCCCCTATTTGTCCTCCCTTTCCCTCTCCCAACCCTCAACCCTCACCCCTTCTCACTCCCACGGTCTATGTAGAAGCCCCCATTAAAACATTTAATTTGATACCAATATCTCTCAGAAACATTCGAGTCCACGTTTTGACCCATATTTGAAGACACGGTCAAGGCATCACATTTAAAAGAGCTCTATGTTGCAGTCCTCATCAAAGCATTTCATTCGATACCAAAATCGCTCAGAAACATTCGAGGGTCAACCGGGTCCACATTATGACCCATATCCGGGGACCCGCCTTAGGCATTACAATTAGAAGAGCTCTATGTTGAAGTCCTCATCAAGACCTTTCATTCGATACCAATATCAATCGGTGACATTCGAGGGTAATCTGGGTCCACATTTTGACCCATATCTGGAGACCCGGCCCAGGGATCACAATTAAAAGTGCACTATGTTGAAATCCTCATCAATACCCTTCATTTGACATCAATGTCGCCCAGAGACATTCGAGGTTCATCTGGGTCCACGTTTTGATCCAATTAAAAGAGTTCTATGTTGAAGTCCTCATCAAGACCTTTCATTCGATACCAATATCGCTCAGAAACTTTAGTGGGTCATCCGGGTCCACGTTTTGTGAACTCACCGTACTTCCACCGGATTTTGGTGAATTCGACGTATTTCACCATAGATCTTTAGACCATATGATGTCATAAAATTGAGGAGAACGGTAATGTCAACAATTTCAAAGCCATTCAAATCTTATAATTTTTCTGTTTACTGAGATTCTAAATTACGGAAAAGATGCGTTCAGATAGAGAAACGAACGATCAGCTGCTTTTATGCGTAAGAAGTTTCACCACGAACGTCACGTTTTAAAAATTTGCAATTTGATCGCGGAAAATATATAATAGGGGCGATCATATGAAACATTTATTCATATTCATTTCATTCATAGTTTTTCTCATTGTGTGCACAAACAAAAGTTTATAACAGATGTAATAAAAACATTTGTAATGAACGTTTCAACAACTACAGAACTGTGTGAAAATTGCAGTTCATTAATATACCCTATTTTATGAAATTGCTTTTTATCTTTATATACTAAAGAAACGTTATAAGGATGTATAAAAATGCTTCTGAATTCATTACTGCATAAATAAAGTAAAAAGCAAATACGAAAATAATGTGTTTCAAAATTTCTCCATAGGTGAGCCTCATATTGACTATTTTTCAAACACTCTTCAACAAGCCTAAAACAAAATCAATAACAAAATAAAACTTAAATCTTAATATAATAAAAATATTAGTATTTAAATTTCATCCATTTCATAAGTTTCGTCATAATATCTCAATTATTTATCGAGATATGTGCTCCAAAATCTCGTAGATTCCTTTGTCTAAAAAGAGGCGGTGCCACGCCCATTTTCCAAACTTTTTCTATATTTTGTTTCCGGTATATTGTAGAACTCATGCCACAAAATTTCAATGAATTATCTTTATATTTGACAAATATATCGCTTAAAATATTTTTATTAGGCTCCTTAATAGTTTCCATATATAAATTTGGGCGTGGTCGTCAACCGATTTTGGGAATTTTTCGTCCAAACATTTTCCTAAGTAAGCAAATAATGCATACCAAATTTCATCGATATATCTGCTACGGTTTCTGAGCTCAATACGTGGGTAAAATTTCATCGTTCTAGCTATATTAGTGGCTGAGATACCAAATTTCTGATTTTTTCTATATAGGAAAAGTGGGCGTGGTCATGGTCCGATTTCGCCCATTTTCAGTACCAACCGTCCCAGTCTTGATACCAACTTGCATTCCATGCATTTCATCAAAATATTTAAATTTTTGCGCGAGTTAGAGTGCGCACAGACGGACAGACGGACAGACGGACGGACAGACGGACAGACGGACGGACATGGCTCAATCGATTTCTCTTTTCACCCTGATCATTTTGATATATATATATATAAGTCCATATCTATCTCGATTATTTCATTCTGTTACTATCCACCGTTATGTGATTAAAACTATAATACTCTGTGTACTAGTGCAGCTGAGTATAAAAAGGGCAGTCGTCCAGCGAAAAAAACAAGCACACAAACAGACAGACTTGCAGCTGACGAGACAACAAATTAAAACTGAAGTTTGATAAAATTCATTAAATTTTGCGTACCTCTTCACCTCCAAGTAATTTCTTCGCAAATAAAGGTAAATGTAAAAAGTAGAAGAGAGGGGTAAAATGGTAAAAAAGGCACGAAAGTTATAAAAAGGTAAGAAAAGTAAAAATGCTTAAAAATGCGATAAGCAATTATGCTTGCTGTCTTTTTGCATGGGCATCTAAGCAGTAAAATACCTTTTAAAATATTTAACGTTATAATTATTTTTATTGCTTTTGTTAAATAGTCTCGGGTAAAACGGAACTTTGTTTATTTCAGCGTAGTTTGCTGCGAGAATAATCAAAATAATTTGTGTGAAGGATCACAGGCATGACGAACGAGAGAAAATTTTTCATTATAACAAAATAAAAATGAAATTTTAACTGAATCAAAAACTGAGATAAATGATTTCCTTTTGTGTCTGATTTAATAATTTCCCTGCTTTCTATTTTAAGCTATTGCATATGAACCCCTCTTATTCAATTTCAGTGCAATTTATTTTCTTAATTTCCAAATACACAGTAAAGGGACACGGAAAGAAATTTGCACAATTGAATCAAGAAAAATGTTTTGTTGAACTCAATTTAGAAAATTTTATGGAAATTAGAAAAATTGACTTAATTATTACTGGAATTAAGAAATTGCGTTTTCCAAAAATGAGACAATTATTTTCTTTTTCAAGAACACTAACAAAATCTATAGAAAAAAAGTGTTGAACAAAAATGTTTAAATAAATAAGAAAATCTTTTCTTAAGGGCCGATTTCATAATCAAATTAAAAGCTCCTTTAAAATCTAAAGGATCATTTAATTTGCTGATCGATTTCATAAAGTTTTTTTGAAGATAAAAAATCCTTTAAAGTTAAATACCCAAAAACGGGCATTTAAGTTATTTAAAGGCCCCTTTTGCCAGAAAGAATTTCATTTCTGCCGTCTGTCAAAATCAAAAACTTATTAAAATTTGTGAACCGATTTTCTTTGTTGAGTCCTATAATATTCACTTTCTTCCTCTGTTGTGGGGTTGGCTGACCGCTTCCTTTTTTTCCGCACAGGGTTTCCTTATTATGCTCCTTTGTACCTTTCTTTTCAAAAAAAAAAATTACAGCCACAATCAAAAATTTTTTTTTTTTATTTTCAGAAAAAACAAATTTTAAATTTCAATATTTTTAAATTTATGACAGTCTTTTGGCGTAAAACTGTTGAAGACGGCATTGCCAATTGCAATATTTTCGCTTAAAGGAGCCTTTTATTATTATATTATTATGAAATCACTCCCACTTTAAAGAACATTTAAATGGCTCATTAACTAAAAGGCTCCTTTAGCAAAAGGAGCTTTAAGAATTTTATTATGAAATCGGCCCTAAATTTACTTAAATGAAGAAACTCTTTTTGCTAATATCAAGAAGAATTTAAGAAAATTGTGTTTCGATGAATTGGAACAACAAACTACAGCAAAAAAAATTGAAAAAAAAAAAAATAAGAAAACGTTTTATTGAGCGAAGTAAAATATTTCTTACTGAATTTGCATTTCCAAAGTAACATGTATGTTTTTTCATTTGCCATCCGCTTTGCATATTTCTATAAGTGGCCGCTGTGGTGCAGTGGGTAGAGTGCTCGCCTGCTATGCCAGAGGTCTCGGGTTCAAACCACGGTCCGAGCCAAACAAATTTTTCTAATTAGTAAAAATCCAATTATTGGGTTTTTTAAGAGCAGCGGTCACCTCTCGGCAGTGGGCGGCATACCCTCCGAGAGTATTTCTTTCATGAAAAAAGCTTCTCACAAAAAATGCATTCGCCGTTCGGAGCCGGCATAAAACTGTAGGTCCACCCAATTAGTAGGAAAAAACAAAAAGGAGCACACCTCGATTTGGGAGAGAAGCTCGGCCATAAAACTCGTCAGAGTTATAATAGCGCCATTGTATTATATTATATTATATATTTGCATTGTTCTGAATATTTCTGCAATTCTCAGATTGTTAGTGAAGCATTTGGTATAAGGAGTTCACTATTTGCATCTTCATTTATATTAATTGAAATGTCATTTCAGTGAACAAGTCCTAGGAAAATAAGTACTAGTTGACTAATTATGATTTTCTAATCCCTCATGATTAGTTTTCATTTTCCTTATTTTTTACGTTTTTAATATTTTTAGAAAATTTTTACTTGATTTAATATTTTCTTATTTACTTAATCTCGTATAAGAAAAGTTTTACTTGCAACAAAAAAATTATTTCTTAATTATTTATTTCTAAAAACAACTTACCGTAAGTAAATTATTTCTTATTTATTTAAAATCCAATTTCACTTGAAGCAAGAAAATGTTTACTTATTTATTTAAAATCCAATTTTCTTGGATTTTCTTGATATTAAGAAATTATTTTCTAAGTTCAAAATCAAGTCTAATTTTTCTTGTATCGGCATTGATTCTAGTAAAAAATTCTTTCCGTGTACTGAGAGGCACATCTAAGGGAATAATCTTGTCACGAAATCTTGAAACAAATCTTGTCACAAATATCGTGTTAAAATTGAAGAAAAAATATTTAAAAGTATCTACTGAAATAAACTGAAAAATGTATCAGCTAAATATCTTTATCCGTTTATAGCGTATATTTCCCAGGCTGATAGTTTTATAAATTTATCAGGTTTACATGGTATGTGAGTAGCCCTACTAAGTATGTAGATATTTCGACTACTTTTATAATATGTAAAAATTTACTTTGAATACCATCACAAAATATTAAAGCAGTCGGCATAGCAATCATACAAACTTCCAAAATTTAAGCTTGCAAACGAAAGGGGCCAAAAATCAACAACAACAAAGAATAGTGTTTAACCAAAAAAATCTCAGTAAAGGGCTTTTGGAAATCCGAATCAATTCACATGCCGGAACACAATGTACATAGTGATGATAAAAAAAGCATACGTATGTACATTGTACAAGTATGTTCACTCTCACAAAGGATATACATATGTATGTATATATTGTACCTACGAAGGGTAAGCCATTAGAACACCCATAGGTATGTATGTACATATGTATATAAACACCCACTACCATTTGTAAAGTGAGTTTTGTTAATGCCAAGATACTTGCTTTTGTTAGGTATACCGCAGGTACTGCCGAAGTATGTTGAACGGCACGTACAAATTGAGCACAGATCATTTCTTCACTGACTAAAGTAGGAGTTAAGAAGAGTAAATCGCAACAGAAAAATTTACACGAATGAAGTACATAAAAAAGTTAGATGGTAGGCAGCTGTATATTCAGCACTACAATACTGCTAACATTCATGCTGAATACATAACAAGATGATAATAATGAACATATGAAAAAAGCGTGCGATTAGGAATGAAAGCGCGAGGTTTTCACTTCATTGCTTTTTTTACTATACAAAGTCATTCATGCGAAGGCGGCGATCGTCGTGCGATAGTCATGGGGCATAGTATAGATATGTAAGGAGGAAAGTATTGACAATTGTAGTACCCTTAAGCCTACTGGGTATATATAAATGTACTTAGAAACTACTTCCTATGTTGCTGCGCCTATATTTTTACATATATAACTACACATGGTACATACCCTGTAGGGAAAATCTCTAGTTCCGAACTAGGTCGCTTCTGGTGCATTTTTCGACACTACTAGTGCGAGCTAAATCTCTTTTGCATGTTATCAACGGGCGAATTTAACACGGCGATGTCCTAGGCGGTGTCTATTGTCCCTCTCTGCACTACACTTTCGATAGTTCCGAACTAGTACTAAATTCTACAGTTTACACTAGTTCGTTTATTGGCACAATTTCGATAGTTCTGAACTAGCTACAAGTACCTACAAATTCTACAGTTTTACATCTGCAGCTTAAGAGCAGCATTTGACACACTTCATGCAAGTGGCGCGATGGCCGACTGGCTAACGCATGTGCCTTTCAATCTGAGGGACGCGGGTTCGAATCCTGTCGGTATCAAGGTGAATGATAATTTTTCTTTTATATTTTTTTTTAACTAATATTTTTTTATTTATTTATTTAATAAAAATTTATAATAATATTTAAAAAGTAATAAAATCAAAATAAGCATAAGGGATCGGAAAAGCATAATTAGGGGAACATTTCATTTTATACAAGATGCAAATAGAAAACTCTTTATATAAAATGCTTCACTAAACATCTGAGAATTGCAGAAATATACAAAGCCGACGGAAATTGAACGAACGAAAAATTTTCATAGAATTTTTGTCACTTCGAAATTGCATACAAATCAAAGTGTGTCTTATAATGGTCACTCAATTCTCTCCTTCTGAACTGGTGAGGGTCTAACTACAATTGATCTAGTTCCCCTTTGACACCTTTTCTCTAGTTCGGAACTAGAAATTTTGCTCACTAGTTATTGAGTTCCCTGCAGGGTATGTACGTACTTATGAATATACATCAACACAATACACAGTGGGCAAATTTCTATGTACATACATATATCTAAATGCTGCCATTGAATTTTACTAGAAATTTCAATCGAGGAAATTCAATTTGCCGCTTGAGAGTCTGTAGGTCTATGTGCCCATGATGCGTGAATGAGTTTTTACTCAATGGCTGCAACTGGAAGTGGATAGCCTTAACTACAGAAAGCTTAAAGTATTTATACACGCGTATGGAAGTATGTTTTTATGGCCATACATACATACATATATACGTCGTCAATGTTGTAATTGTTTTGAAGGGAATTGGTCGAATAGAATTTTTGGCATCACCCTGCAAAAAATGCGATCACTCCGGGATACATCCGGGACAACTCGCAAGGGAGCATGCGATTACTACCCATTTGTATCTCTTTATATGGGTTGAAGTGTTCTCTTTTGTTTGAGCATGTCCTATGAAGAGACTAATTGTACCCAGTTTGTACCCGAACGGGTAGCAAAAGCGCACAATTGTACCCGTTTTGTACCCGAACAGGTAGCAAATGCGACACATCCATTTGTGCGACTAATTGTACCCGTTTGATACCCTTTCGGGTACAATTCGTCTACAATTAGTATACATATGTACCCGTTCGGGTACAATTGGGAACAATTGTAGACTAATTGTACCCGAAAGAGAGCGCTCCCGGACAAATCTTTTTAGAGACTCGTCGCACACTTTTTTACAGGGCAAGTAAGTTATATACATACATACACGCATATTCAGGGGCCGTGAGAGGTATAGAATATTCGGCAATATTATACAACAATTGAAGGGTTGTTGTCTGGGAGCGAAATGATTACAACTCTGGATGAAAGACCCACACATGCTCAAAATCATTTTGCGTCTTCTGGTCGAATTTCTTTGATGATGCAATAAGGGGTTAAAATACATATCGGAGATTAATATCTTGTTAAGGAGCATATGGTAATATTTTGCGTGAAATAATTTTATAGAACATTTCAAAACATTATCTCTCTCACGGAAAGGAGCTTCAGACCACATTTTCAGAGAGTCAAAATAAAATGACACTTTTAAGTTCTAGCTAGAGAGTTAAAATGTTCTAGAAAATTAATTGGCATAAAATTTCACTAGGTGGTTCTCGCAGACAAAATCTTCGCACAAATAGTTGTCCTTTAGGACAGAGATATCACAAAAAAGTGCTGGGACATGTGCGTATGTATGTATGTACATATGTGTGTATGTATGTATATGAATGAGTGTATCGCTAGGCATGTCAGAAAGCCAAAAATAAAGGAAAGTAGCCAAATAAAGTGTGCAAACTCTGACACAAAAAAGTGTATGTAAATTTCTTTGAAATCAATCGCCGTACGCCCTATGCGAGTACTCGTATATTTGGCAACATGTATCCGGTATTGTATAGATTTCAGGATATTGACAGCATGTAAACCTTTATCAGCATATAATTGTGCAAATACAAACAAATTTTTGTGCCCGTTGATCTGGCATGGATATCCTAAGACTCATTGTGGTGAATGTGCATTGATTCGATTACGAAAATGAAGAAATCGACATACCTACACAAATCCCAAGCAATACAACCACTGAACAAAATCAGAGCAGCTACATAGGTAACAAGTATGCATGTTTTTTTGTTTTGTTTTGGAAATGGTTATGTTGCAAAAATATATAACAATATCTACTATCTACTTGAAATTGTGAAAACTAATGCAAGTAATATTTCTTATATGACAAACCGATATGAATTGCAATCCTTAAGCCATTTTTATTTTATCTTATCTCAACTAATTTATCTTACATACATATCTATGTAGATATTTAGGGGATTCACAACCTGTCATATTAGGTCATATCGTCATAAGTCATAATATTTTGTTGTTACATTCTATGCTGTATGTGTACTAAATAAATACAACTCTACACGATATGTTTTGGGTCGTGTTATTTGATCAGTTATTTTTGTTTACTTCTTCACAGGGCTTCGGAAAAGTTTATTATAACTATTTCCGTACAATATTTTAATATGACATATGACTTTATGACACTTTGCCAATCCCCTAATTAGGTATGCACTTAAACAGTCCTATATCTAATATAGACTATAGGCCTACAATGCCGAACTCTCTTTCTGAACGAAAATTAAAAATGACAGATTCTAAGGAAAAATGTTTTATTAATAACTACAAAAACAAAAACAAAAAATTACAACGGAAGCACTGCAGTGCACAGCGGCGGTGGAGGTGATGCTGCAGTAGAAGCAATCAACTCCGCAAAAAAAAACCTGAGAAATCATAAATGTCAAATGACTTTTACCCCAAGCAACACACGTGCAAGTTTGAGTGTGTGTGCACATACATACATACATGAGCAATTTGACAACGCGAATTAATTTATTTTTATACTCAGCTGTACTAGTACACAGAGTATTATAATTTTGATTTCATAACGGTGGATTGTAACATAATGAAATAATCGAGATAGATATGGACTTATATATATCAAAATGATCAGGGTGAAAAGAGAAATCGATTGAGCCATGTCCGTCCGTCCGTCCGTCCGTCCGTCCGTCCGTCCGTCCGTACGCAGGATAACTCGCGTAAAAATTGAGATATTTTGATGAAATTTGAAATGCAAGTTGGTATCGAGACTGGGACAGTTGGTATTGAAAATGGGCGAAATCGGACCATGACCACGCCCACTTTTCCTATATAGAAAAAATCGGAAATTTGGTATCTCAGCCACTAATATAGCTAGAGTGATAAAATTTTACCCAGGTATTGAGCTCAGACCGTTATGAAGAAAGTTGATTAAGTTTTGGAAAATGGGCGGTGCCACGCCCACTTATTAAGGGTCAAACATTGAAAGTTTTATATGTCATAACTCAGAAACCGTTGAAGATATATCGATGAAATTTGGTATGCGTAATTTGCTTACCTAGACAAATGTTTTGGCGAAAAATTATCAAAATCGGTTGACGGCCACGCCCACTTATATATATGGGAACTATAAAGGGGCCTAATAAAAAAATTTTAAGCGATATCTCTGTCAAATATAAAGATTTATCACTGAATTTTTGTGGCAGGAGTCCAACTACGGACATAAAACAAAAAGTACAAAAATTTTGGAAAATGGGCGGTGCCACGCCCACTTATTAAGGGGCAAACATTGAAAGTTTTATATGTCATAACTCAGAAACCGTTGAAGATATATCGATGAAATTTGTTTTGCGTAATTTGCTTACTTAGACAAATGTTTTGGCGAAAAATTATCAAAATCGGTTGACGGCCACGCCCACTTTTATATATGGGAACTATAAAGGGGCCTAATAAAAACATTTTAAGCGATATCTCTGTCAAATATAAAGATCTATTACTGAAATTTTGTGGCAGGAGACCAACTAGGGACATAAAACAAAAAATATAAAAATTTTGGAAAATGGGCGGTGCCACGCCCACTTATTAAGGGGCAAATATTGAAAGTTTTATAAGCCATAACTCAGAAACCGTTAAAGATATATCGATGAAATTTGGTACGCGTGATATATTTACTTAGCCAAATGTGTGGACGAAAGATTACCAAAATCGGTTGACGACCACGCCCACTTTTATATATGGGTATTATAAAGTGACCTAATAAAAACATTTTAAGCGATATCTCTGTCAAATATAAAGATCTATCACTGAAATTTTGTGACATGAGTTCTACAATAGACCGGAAACAAAAAATAAAAAAGTTTGGAAAATGGGCGTGGCACCGCCTCTTTTTATACAAATCTACGTGCCTATTACTCGAAAAATAACTGAGATATTATGACGAAACTTGGTTTATACACTTTTATAACATGTGTTAATAGACACGCAAAAATGTATTGAAATCGGTTTATGACCACGCCTACTTTTTAACAAAGATATTTCTGGAACACCCTTTTGGAATTTGTAACGTGAAGTCTTTGCAACCAAAAGTCAATTTTGCACTAACAATAATATTTATATGCTTATTTGGATGATTGATACAAATTTTGAAAATGGGCGTGGCTGCGCCCTGTTTATGCAGCACTCGTGTCATATAAAATACACCCTATATCGAACAAACGCAAACAAACAATGAAAGCATACAGCTGAGTATCTAATGTTCGATTCCACTCGAACTTAGGCTTCCTTACTTGTTTTAGATTATTTTTGCTACACGGAAATTGTTTTCTTCGTTTCGCTCATAGGTATAGCAGTTCACTTTATGATATGTATAAGCGAACAGCAGGAACAGCTTAAGTGAATAGGAATAACAGAGTACAGACAGAGTACAGAGAGATGCATAGAGGAAAATATGGTTATGTGTATGCAATTATTGAATATATACACAGAAGGTGAGCTGCTGGAAATTTGAAATTGCTTTCGAATAGTTTTTTGTATATAGGTGAAGCATGTACATTAAGCCGTATCACGAAAATAAAGTTTGCATGTGTCAGTTTTATTTGAACACTTATGTCGAAAAAATATTTTTGGTGTAAATTTTTTTTTTTAAGGCCCGCGTTAAAAACAGCTAAATCGCGTTTTTTGTAATAACTTCCTTATTTGATGTCGGATTTCTATTGTCTTAATGTCGCTGAAAAGGTCTCGCCCAGCACTATATTTGGCCCATATAAAGTTTCGACCTCAAAGGTTGTTCTGATTTTTACCTTTAAAAATTTGGAGTTACTATCCCTAGATTTTTTTATTTTTATCACTAATACAAAGCTCTCAAAAAACCATGAGGACACCGCTAAAAAAGTTGTAGCCTTTATTCACAAACAAAAAAGTTATATCGTTTTAAAATCAGGGAACCTGTGTTTTTATTAAACGGTTTTATTTAGCTCACCCCGTTTGTTTTATTATTTATTCTTTATTCTTGGGTCAAATTTAGTAATTCAAATTTCACCCTCTTCCTGTCAACCGATTAATCTGAAATTTTGCACGCATGTATAACCCCGATGACAATGCAATATTGTGAAAAAAAATTTCCGATAGGTGGCGCGTGGGTCGCTATATTTACAAAAATCGCATTTATGGTCCTATTTGGCTGAAATTCGGAACATGTATTACTACCTTGAAAAGAAATATTTTCTTAAAAAAAAAAATTCCGATAGGTGGCGCGTGGGTCGCTATATTTACAAAAATCGCATTTATGGTCCTATTTGGCTGAAATTCGGAACATGTATTACTACCTTGAAAAGAAATATTTTCTTAAAAAAAAAATTCCGCTAAGTGGCGCGTGGGTCGCTATATTTACAAAAATCGCATTTATGGTCCGATTTGGCTGAAATTCGGAACATGTATTACTACCTTGAAAAGAAATATTTTCTTTAAAAAAACTTCCGCTAGGTGGCGCGTGGGTCGCTATATTTACAAAAATCGCATTTATGGTCCGATTTGGCTGAAATTCGGAACATGAATTACTACCTTGAAAAGAAATATTTTCTTTAAAAAAAAATTCCGCTAGGTGGCGCGTGGGTCGCTATATTTACAAAAATCGCATTTATGGTCCGATTTGGCTGAAATTCGGAACATGTATTACTACCTTGAAAAGAAATATTTTCTTTAAAAAACATTCCGCTAGGTGGCGCGTGGGTCGCTATATTTACAAAAATCGCATTTATGGTCCGATTTGGCTGAAATTCGGAACATGTATTACTACCTTGAAAAGAAATATTTTCTTAAAAAAAAAATTCCGCTAGGTGGCGCGTGGGTCGCTATATTTACAAAAATCGCATTTATGGTCCGATTTGGCTGAAATTCGGAACATGTATTACTACCTTGAAAGGAAATATTTTCCTAAAAAAAACTTCCGATAGGTGGCGCGTGGGTCGCTATAGAGGCGTTGGACTGCAATAAACTAACGGGCAAGAAACCTTGCAATAATGAAGCACTAAATGAATTAAACAGAATGCGAAATAAAAACTAAAAACTAGAAAATAAAAATAGGTAAAAAAACTTTTTAAGTTAAACGGTTTTATGTTATACATACATTGCAATGTTTAAGATAAATGTACTAAAAACCAAAAAATAATAAAATAGATACAGTCGTGGGAATTATAAACATTTGCATAGACTAGACTAAAATAAAACCGGGGGGCACGTCAATTGTCTACAAATTATCGACTTAATGTGCGATAGAAGAATCGTTTAATTCGTCGTTAGGCAGTTGGCCCGCAGACGGTGAGGAAATTACTTACTATTTTCTTGCTCATGGAAATTCCAATAGTTATACACTCCATGTTAATAAAAGGGATGTTTCAACTAGTTTATCGTTGGACATTCACACGAGGAATCGTTTCACTGCTCGTAGTTTGTCTTTAATCGACAAAACATATGATAAAAGTACTACTCGCTCACCACTATGAAACCCTAAACCTCGCTTATAATCGAGCTTGCTAGCTTTTTTCCACATTCTAGCCCTACTTATCACACGTCCATCGTTGTCGGTTGAACAACTGCCTAATTATAGTGTAACATTACAAAACAAACATTTTAATCAACGATTGTAGACAATTGACGTGCCCCACGGTTTTATATTAGTCTAGTCTATGCAAATGTTTATAATTCCCACGACTGTATCTATTTTATTATTTTTTGGTTTTTAGTACATTTATCTTAAACATTGCAATGTATGTATAACATAAAACCGTTTAACTTAAAAAGTTTTTTTACCTATTTTTATTTGAAAAATTATCCCAAGTTCTTATTTATATGAGGCAGTAACGCCATATAGTATGAGTTTTTGATTAAAAAGTATTCTAAGTCCTCGCTTGGCTTGAGTATGTACCGCGATGGAATAGCTATCAATACAGGACACATGATATGCAAAAAATTATTGATGATTGGACTATTCGTGCTGATCAACTTTATTTATATTGAATGATAATGGCTGTAATCAGTGTTGTCACCGCCAAATTTTAAAGTGAAGTGAAGCGGCTGAAAAATCGAAGTGATTCGAAGTAAATCGAAGTGAAGCGCGGCTAAATGGTTTTTCATACGTTTCCCGCGAGGTCAAGAAAATTTGGATCGTAAAAACGGAATAATATATGCATTTTGTTTTTAAGTATCATCTCAAAGAAAAACTATTAAAACTACATATAAAATAAAATGCTTAAATTTTTTAGCGATATGCAAAATCAAATTCATCAAATTCAAATTCATGTACATATGTATGTACATACATTATGTACATATGTATATATGAATGCAGCATATTCAATTGGTTATATTGGCTCATGTATATAAATACGAGATCTTTTTTATTCCTGGGCCCTCACTCTGTAGTTCTATTCGAAAGTGAAATTAGATTCGAAAGCACATTCGTAAACAGGGCTGCTCAACGCTCTCGTATTGAAAGTACAAAACTCAATACATCTACAAATTTTGTATAGGTACGCACTGAAAAATTTTTTTGCTCATTTAAATTTTTTCATGAATTCCAATAAAATATTATTTTACAATTTATTTTCAAATGATAGTATCAAATACATAAAAAAAATTTTTATTTTTTATATGAAAATTTTTTGAATACAAATTTTTTACAGTGCTTTCATTTTTTGAATTTTTATTTCATTACCAATTTGTTTTTGTAAATTTCGATTTCTTACGGCAGTGCTCGAGCTCCTATACAAAGTGCCTTTGATCTGCACATTCAATATGAATCATAGGCACATTCATATACAATTTTTTTATATCTGAGTGCTTATGGGAGTGCAAAGAAAATTTTATTTTCATATTTGAAGTGAAAATATGTATCTGTGCCTATGATTCGGAACAAAACAAAAACAATTGTGCTTTGAGTGCCTATGAGGTGAGCAGCCCTGGTTTATATGGAATATGGAATTTTCTTTCGAATCGAACTACAGAGAGAGGGCATTGGATAACGAGAATATACTAAGTATTGTTTTTAATACTTAAGTATGTACTCGTAAAATTATATTTTATTTAAGTACATATGTATAACAGGTACTGGTTATAATTCATTCAATGTAAAAAAAATAAAACTTATACTTAAAATACCACACGGTAGGGTAGAACAAATTTTAATACGAAGGGCAGATCATTGCAGAATACAAAGTTCAATGCTTCACTAACAAGTATCTGTCAACCCCAAAATTGCCCAATGGTAACTTTTTGAGAAAACCGCGATTTTATATATTTCACAGAATATTTTGGCAGAATCTAATATCCGCCACAGTTCGAATTTTTTCGATTGGTATACCTTTTCGGATGGCTTGAGGATGACAAAGTTAGTGCTTTTTTTTTTCGTTTGCTCCGTTCCCACTCCGCATCCGCACAGTTCCATTCAGTATATGTTTTTCAGAGGGACATGTTCACAATTGAAGTGAAGTGAGTAAAGCGTAGCGTAAAGGTCGCTATCTCTCAACTTCTTTAAGGTTTTGGCCAAATGCACGCTTTCTTTGCTTGCTTGGCTTTGAGCAATGTCAACAATTTTTTTAGCTCTACTAAAATGTATAAAAGTTGGCCATATGGCAGCTTTACTTCACGCGCTTAAAGCTCCTTAGAGTTTCGAATAGCCGAAATCTCATTTTGACAGCGCTTTGAAAGCATTGACCTTAACTTTGACTATTCAATTTCACCCACGGCTGTTGATTAGGTGCAGAAAAAAGTCGATTCCCCAAATATTTTGCACAAAATCAGTTTTATAAATCAAAGCAAAAAAGTGAAGTGGAAATTGTCAAAGTGTTAATTGGAGCAAGCAAATTCGCTTTGCTTTAATGTGAATTGTACACGGGCTATTATTTGCCAATTTTTTTTTGCTTCGAACTCCGCTCCGGGGCCCTGTGTCAAACTCTTAAAAAAAAGCGATAAAACCCTACAGATAAGAGAAGCTTTTAAAAAATCGATTATTCATCTCAATGAGGGATGCCAAATCTTATAATTGTTTAAATATTTACCTCTTGCACACTTGCATATGCAACTTTTATTAGAATTTGTAAGAATAAATTATAAAAGTAAGTTAATTCTGATGGGTAAAAATCGAAGTGATTTGGTGAAAGAGGAAGTGTCGAAGTGACGGGCATAAAAGTGAAGTGAAATACTTCGATCGAAGTGAAAATGACATCACTGGCTGTAATGAACATTTGGCAAGTATTCAAGTGGGACCTCTAAGCACAGCGCGCTGGCTTACAACGGCTTCACAATTTCTGCATCCGTGCGTATCGTAAAATCATGTAAGTTATTTAGAAAAACTGCTAGAGTTCGTTGTAATATTATACGCGCCTAAAGAGACAACGAAAGTCTAAATGTATTATCAATACTTGCGCTGGATGCGTCGTCTGCCCCTAGAAATGCAGTTAATTATTCAGCCTACAATTGAAAACAATGCATTTTACTTTGATCCAGAAAACATCTTCTTGTCTATGATAACCGAGACCGAAAATGACGATGCCCACCAAATTTTGAGATATTTATGAAAGAAGTTTCAGAGCTCTGAAAGTGAATTCTTCGTCGCTTATATTACTTTGCTCAGACTCAAAAAAAAATTACCAGATTATGGAAAAACGGGAATGATTTCATTGTTTTGAATACAATTTTCTTTCAAAACGTGGTATTCTCTTCCCTCTCATATGCATTTTATATACATATATGTACGTATATATTATGAACGATATTAAAAGCAGTTTTTCCCCTTTTCTTTATTTTTATTACCTCAACAATAATGACTCAAACGCCCACCCCCTTCCCTTCGGATCACTTTGTATGTAAAAACTGAAAATTCTTTCTTAAATATCTCGAAAATGAGAGCTAATCCGGATTTTCTAAAAACGCCATCGTAATCTGGAGCCATAAATTAAGCTGACGTGTTTCGCCGATTCTCTGCGGTATTTTTGCCTAACTACTGTGGAATTTTTTTACAAAAAAAAACAAGTGTTTCATTTTACATCGTTATAACTTTTTTGTTTGTGAACAAAGGATAGATTTTTTTGGGGGATTCCTCATGGTTTTTTGAGAGCTTTGTATTAGTGGTTAAAAAGAAAAAATCTAGGGATAGTAACTTCAAAATTTGTAAAGGTAAAAATCAGATCAACCTTTGAGGTCAAAACTTTATATGGGCCAAATATAGAGCTGGGCGAGACCTTTTCAGCAACATTAAGATGATAGAGATCCGACATCAAATAAGGAAGTTATTACAAGAAACGCGGTTTAGCTGTTTTTAACGCGGGCTTAAAAAAATTTTTTTTACACCAAAAATATTTTTTCGACATAAGTGTTCAAATAAAACTGACACACACTAAACTTTTTTTTTTGTCCATATAACGTGATACGGCTTGATGTACATATGTAGGAACCTGATTTATGTGTGGTAAGTATATAAAAGAAATGAAGACTGAAATAGCGCTGGGATCGAAAATTATTTCCATCGATCAATATAAAAAGACTTTAGGTATATGTCTTTTCAGAAGTAGAGATAAATTGAATACTAAAATATTTGTAGCTTTTGTTAGTGTCCTTGAATAAGAAAATAATTGTCTCATTTTAGGAAAACCCAATTTCTTAATTCCAGTAATAATTAAGTAAATTTTTCTTATTTCTCTACAAATTTTCTAAATTGAGGTGAAGAAATCATTTTTATTATTTCAAGTAAACAAATTTTACTCTGTGTAAGCGTGTTCATGGCAGTGTTGTCTAAACACCCGAAAGATCCGGCCAAGAACGGTTATTGTGGCTTTACACTTTAGAACAACAACAATAACCCAAGTTCAATTCTCGCTTGGTTCAAACTTCCACTCCCGAAAGGGGTATTGATGAGAAAATATAAAGTGCTTTTCGAAATATGTAGCTATGTATATATCACTGCTTCGCTGTTAATAGTTTTCAGCTAACCAAAACAACAATGTCAATTCGTAAGGCTTGAAAGTGGATAAGAAAGTACGAGTAATTTCATTGAAGAAGAAAAATATAGAAAATTTTGAAATTTTTCCAATTTCCGGCAGGGATAGGCCCATTAACCTAGAAATATGCAATTTTAAGCATTTACATATATTTACGTGTGCACATATGTATGTTTATCCATAATTGATGTTGGCGTCAGCACAAAAGTGCGTTGGTCGTCTAAAAATGTCATCACCGGATTCACGTATCTATCCATGGTGACTTTTGCAAAGTGATTGGAAAAAATGTAATGTTTTTTGCAAAAAAAAGAATAAAATTTTTCAGACATAAAAAAAACAATCCAGAATAAAATAGTTTGATTTCTTTATGCGCTACTTTCCAAAAGGAAAAAAAATCGACAATAAAATGTGGCCAATTCCTTACCTACATCTCGTTTATATGGATATCTACATGCACGTGAACTAACCAAAGCAATGAGGTCACAGCAAGTCAAAGCATTCCATATGCAAAAATGCATTGATGAGTGAAGTTGGCGACATAAAATTATCTTGCTTTTTTCTCCAACTATTTTTAGGAAAAACTGCTTGCATATGCAGACATCAAAATAGCAACTCTCTGCGTACAGCTCGGTTGTCTTCAGCTCTGTCATGTTCGTTCTCCATGCGGCTATTCTTCTTTCGTGCTTCATTTAGGCGAATGCAGAGAATACACTTGCTTATGGAATTAACTGAAAGTTTGCTAAATAGAAAATTTTTTCAAATTGCGTATTTTTTGTATGAAACTCTTTGCCGATGAAATTTAAATTTTAAAATTTTTTATTCAATCTACATATGTATTTGTTGGCAGAAAATTCTACAAATTTCTGTACCAAAAAGTAACAAAATAACTTGTCGCTTATTCACCGCTAAAGTGTCATAACTCAAAAATCAGATAAATTTTAAAATTAGTTAAATTAACTACGAATCAGAGATGTTAAGTAGTGTAGTACTTTGTGATTGCGAAATATTTTGATTGCGGTCAAAATGACTGGTATTCATTTTTTGTTAGTCATGACTGGGAATTAAAAAAGTAATCCTTCATTCTGACTGGTAAATTTTAACTGTGCAGTCACCTGGCTGCAATTCACCACGTTACTGCAATCATTTGATTGCAGTCATAAGATGATTGCAGCTACAGTCCATTCCTCTAATAGGGGTTACTTGGTTTTTAAAGTTTCGATCCCTAAGTTTGATACACCAATCTCTTTAGCATGAGAAGAGGGTTCCTACTTTATAATTGTATTAACCCTACGTGCGCCATTGGGGTCACTTCCACCCAGTGCTGAGTTTATACCACCTTAATGTTACTTCTTTTGCCGGCATGTTAAACGTCGTCAATAAGCATTAATTTTTTTTAAAAGAGGAATTTCTATCGATTCAGTAGAACCGCAAATGAAACACATTTAACATTCCGAGGAATATAAGTTTTTCGCTTCCTGTGATCTTTTAGGTTCATTTTACAAAGATTTTTTCTGAGGAGAACCCTAATGAAATTTTAAGGCGAATAATTTTCTAGAAATGTTTTCGAAAAAGAAATCATATGGGGCCGTACGGCGAACTTTTTTTCTCTATACGCTCTAGTGTACATATCGCTAGCTTAGAGTGCAAATTGTGTAAGTAAGGAGAGATAAAAAACAAAAAATAAATTAAAGCGTGAATAACGAGTATTCATGAACGTTGATGTGTAAACAATTTCGAAATAGGATTTACATATATTCCCTTTCTGGCTTTCTTTGGATTAAAATGCGACTTTTTTATAATTTTTTGTTGTCATTGTCACTGCTATCTAGTATATGGTTGTTTTTCAATTTTTTTTTTCTCGTTCTTGCTTTGGTTTTTGCTTTTGCTTTTATTTTTGTTTTTGTTTTTGCTTTTGTTTTTGTTTTCGCATCTACCTCTTCATATTCTTTTCCCTTTCTTCTTCGTCTTAGCCTGTCGCTCCTTTTCCCTTTCCCCTTTACCTTTCCCTTTCTTTTCCCATTTCTCTTTCTGTTTTGTTTCTTTTCCTTTTTATTTTCCCTTTCTCGCCACATTTCCTCCTCTGTTTCCCATTACCTATCACTCTCACTTGGGTCCAGCTCTTTTTTCTCTCCCCCTCCCATGCGTTTTCCTTTTCTCTATCCTACACTCTTTCTTCTTGCCCCTCCTATTCTATTTTCGTTTCCTTTTTCCTATCATTTTTCCTTCCTCTTTCTTTTCATTTTCATTTCCCATTCCATTAAATTCGTCTTCCCTTTTCCCCTTACCATTCCCTTTGCCTAGGAAACCGGGTTGAGCATAACATCGAAGAGAGCTCTATATTCAAGCCTTGATTTCCGCCTTTCATTTGATACTAATATTGCTCAGAAACATGCAAGATCATCCGGGTCCGTTTGACCCATATCTCGGGACCCGACCTAGGACTCATAAGGAACAAAGCTCCGTATAGAAGCCCTGCTCAAAATCTTTCCTTTGGTACCAATATTGCTCAGAAATATTCTGGGGTCATCCGGGTCCACGTTTTAACCCATTTCATTTCATTTTTCATTTATTGAAGTATATATTAGTACCGTAAGATATAATATCTTTGTAGTACAACAATTATATAAATTAGAGTGCTGCCTACTGTCGAAATTCGACAGTTTTCTGGATGTTTTCTTATGAGTAAGGTGCAACTATAGTTTTTGTATAATTGTTTGTTGTTATTGTCACTGTTACTATTTTATTGTTGTTCCTGTTGATGCTGCTCCTTTTGTTGCTAATGTCACTGCTACTATTTTGTTGTTGTTGTTTTTGTTGTTGTCGGTACTCGTCTTCACAATTCTCCTACATATGTACTTCTATCTTTCTATTTCTGCTCTTTTCTTTCCTCAATTTCTTTCCTACTTAATCTTTCTTATCATTCTTATTACTTGACTTTGTGTTTTTGTTGTAGTGCTTTTGCTACTTTTTTGTGTTTCTACTTCTTTGAAACTACACACCACTTCCAGCCAAACATGTTCACAAGTTTGGTGAAGACGCATAAAATCACCTATGCATGTGCATCTGTTGTGCTCAAAAGCATGCAACAACAACCACACAGCAATTTTCCAACGACGATTGTGCACGTATTTTCCAAACAATTTTCATGAAAATTGGCGCAGTTCTATTTGAAAGCAATACCTTTCTAATGGTGTTCTTAATTTTAACAAACGAACAAAATTTATGTTAGCGTATTAATAATATAGATAGATAACATATGTATATGGTACAAAGGATGGTATTATAATATTATTACAAGAAAAAGAAAAACATTATATATAAATAATGGCAAACATTACAATAAACACATTAAGACATAACTTTAACAATAGTTAACAAAAATTGACAATACTTAAAATATATTGAAACCCTATATAAACTAGATTATCGGATTAAAATGATCAGTTTAAGACTTTAGCTCTGGTTAAGAGAAGTTAAGAGAAGTAGGCGAAGAGAGTTTGCTTATAGTTGCTTTTGTTCACGCTGTTCCTTATATTAGCTGGGATTGAATTCCAAATGCGAATGGTGTTAACGGAAAACAGCCCTGTAGAGTCAACGAAATTAATGCTAGGTACAACCAAATTACAAGATCTGAGTGATCTTGCAAACGCGAGTTTCTCGTATATATACAACGGAGATTTTGAGGATATTAACTTAAACAGAAATGCCACACTTCTAGCTTTTTGGTAGTTGAAGATGTCACATCCTAAGAGTTTGGACCTCCATTCAGAAATATGATCAAACCTTCGTAACCCAAAAACGTAACGAGTTACGTGGTTGAAAGCTACTTCAACTTTATGCGCAGAACGCGAATCCAAGTTGTTATAAATTAACTCTGAATATGTTATTATTGGTAAAATTAACTGAATACTCAGCCTAATTTGAAGAGGTGTGGACGGTGCAGATTGCCTCAGATTGCGTAATATAGAGTATACCTTACCAATAACTGTGTTAATATGATCCGCACAAGTTAGATTCGAGTTGATGACAAGACCCAGATTCGTGATATCTGCATACCCGGCCTAGGGGTCACAATTAAAAGTGCTTCATATCGAAGTCCTGCTCAAAACTTTTCACAGACTTGTTTAGCGCGATGCGTATTTGATTTTTCTAGCGTTTTACATAAAAATACAATTTTTCATAAAAATGGACTAATACCATGTCGCCACATAACGTGTTTCGCTCTTTTTTTCTGCATTTTATCTCTCAATCTTGTTTCGACACGGAAACCAGTGCCGAAACTCGCCAATTTCCATACAAATTTCTAAGAGCGAGTGAAGATTGAAACACTGTTTCATTCTGAATCATCTTGCCAACCTCGATGTCTTCTCTAATTTTGTATCGAAAATCTATCGAAATCTCACACAGACCAAAACAAATACGCAAAAATAAGCAAACATACAAACATTTAAGAAGAACATGAAAGAGAAATGTCAAACTGAATCACGATTAGCCACGTGGAGCGAGATATTTTGCTACATGTTTCTCTGGTGAATCAAGTTATGTGGAGACGGGCTTTTACACAGTTTGCACTCTAAGCTAGCGATATGTATTTCAAGGATTTTATAAACTGACCATCTTAGGTATATACTATTACAGCTAAAATACATAGAGAGCATATTTTTGGTACTAGTTTACTAAATGACTGCTTAAAAAATATCGCCAGTCATCAATGAATGACAAAGACTTCAAGAAAAAGAATGGAACTTCAAGGGCTGAAAGTCACGATGATTACAATACTTAACATCTCTGCTACGAGTAAGTACTTTTAAATATCATATCTGCAATGCAGAATTCATCACGCACCAATGCTTCTAATGTTTGTCTAATCGAGTATATATACACAGTAAAAAATTATAGTTTATTTCTAATACCATTTGGTACTTAGTTTAATCATTCTCGGAATTAAATTTGAATTTTAATGCCAAAAATTCTTATTTTTAAACTATGAGAAGTTTTACAATTTTATTTATTCCAAAATAGTTTCAAAATAAAGTCTTGAAAAGTATTAAAATCCTCTCTAAAGAAGTTTAATCATTTAATAATAATAATACAATGGCGCAATTATAACTCTGACGAGTTTTATGGCCGAGCTTCTCTCCCAATTCGAGGTGTGCTCCTTTTTGTTTTTCCTACTAATTGGGTGGACCTACAGTTTTATGCCGGCTCCGAACGGCGAATGCATTTTTTTGTGAGAAGCTTTTTCATGGCAGAAATACACTCGGAGGGTGATGCCGCCCACTGCCGAGAGGTGACCGCTGCTCTTAAAAAACCCAATAATTGGATTTTTACTAATTAGAAAATTTTGTTTGGCTCGGACCGTGGTTTGAACCCGAGACCTCTGGCATAGCAGGCGAGCACTCTACCCACTGCACCACAGCGACCACATTAATCATTTATGGTTTAAAAAGAAATCCTGAAAAGTATAAAAAACTTTCTCTTTCTCAATTATGTTACCATCAAAATATTTTTGGTTTGAAATCAAAACCAAAAAAAATATTTAAAAAAATTATCAGAAAAAAGTAAAAATAATAATGGTATCAAGTAAGTAATGCAGGAGATTAATTAAATATCACGAGGGTAAATTTTGCTTTATTTTTTCAGTCATAAGGCAGTATCACTGCAAGAACCGCGACGGTGCCGAAATTTCCCTGGATATCTCCAAAATATTAGTATAAATGTGACAACATGTATATATATCGAGCCCTAACCGCCATAAAGGTGTATCCAACAAAATTGTCGATTTCAGCTTTTTTATGGAAATCAATAATTTATTATCACATGCATCAACTCCCAAAATTTCATGGCTGTGAAATGTGCAGTTTCGAAGTTAGAGACTAAATAAGTTTCAAGGCTGCGTACAAACTGTATGCAAAACAAATTAAAAAAATTGTCCAGTAAAATTTACTTTTCGTCCAGTAAAATTTACTTTTCGTTATGAGGATTAGGGCTCGATATATAAGGTACTTTAATGTTTGCTACTACTGTTTTGGATTTTTATGTAAATAAACTATGGTAACGTTATTCAATTTCTCATTAATCTTTGGGATAATAGGTTATTTGCGGCATATCAACTGGAAATTTTAATGGGGTTTATTTTTAAATCCAAAAAAGTATACAATTTATTCCAATTTTCGGATAGATTTAATACCATTTAAAATATTTTTATTACCAAAAATATTATAAAACTAATCAAAATTTGGTTTTGATTTAATTCCATAAAAGTATAGAATAATTCCAATTTTGGATTGATCTTATACCATTTCAACTAACTGGTATTCTTAATACCAGAAATATTCTAAAAATAATGAAAATTTGGTTTTGATTTAACTCCAAGAAAGTATTAATTTGACACCAAGAATAATTTCTGTCTCTCAATATTCTCTTCTTTTTTTTAAACCAGAATGGTTTTAATTTTATGCTTTTTGGCATTGTTATATATAAATACCAAAATGGTATTAAAATTAAACTAAAATTTTTACTGTGTAGCATATAATTGAGTATATGTATATTTTTATAGTTTCAACTATTTTTAATACCAGAAATATTCTAAAAATAATGAAAATTTGGTTTTGATTTAACTCCAAGAAAGTATTAATTTGACACCAAGAATAATTTCTGTCTCTCAATATTCTCTTCTTTTTTTTTAAACCAGAATGGTTTTAATTTTATGCTTTTTGGCATTGTTATATATAAATACCAAAATGGTATTAAAATTAAACTAAAATTTTTACTGTGTAGCATATAATTGAGTATATGTATATAGCATATGCATAAATGTAACTATTAAAATTAATATGTTTACATACATATGTACGATGTATTCAAATACGTGTATGCTTAATTTGTGATGATATTGTGTAAAATAATTATTGATGGAATATCATTTGCTATTTGTGAGACACAGCATTTAAGAAGCTTAAGCATGTTTACTGGTGTAATGCAAGTTCAATAGTAGTTCCGACAATGTGTTGCTTAAATAATGAGCTTGTGCATAAACCGCATTGATGTAATGTTATTTCAATTGGATTGGTAAGAGTTAAGCGACGATGCCAAAATATATATGTAGGTTTATTTATGGATCGAGACAAGAGTAAAGGAGTTGCAGCGAACATTTAAGTTCCAAAGATTTCAGATTTTTCAACAAGCTAAAAAGATTAAATTTTTTAGAAAGTTTTACGTGGATGAAATGTGTTCGAAGTCTAGGGGTTTCCAAAAATGAGTTCTTTGTTATTTGTTCTCAGTTTTTAGTTCTTAGTTCCTCGTTCTTAATTTTTAGTTCTTAGTCTTAGTTCATATATCTTATTAAGTGGAATCAATTGCAATCTTATCAGTCTTACTTAGACTGACTCAATACAAATTTTAGAAATTTCAGAAACTAACTAATTGATTTCATCAATTTCTATATAAAATTTCTTACTATTTTAGTAAACTTACTAATATATCTATGCCTGTATAGCTTTCAAGTACAATACGAGTATTACCTCTGTAATCTCACTGTACTGCTCAATCTGTGTAGGTTAATTTGAAACAACATTAATCTGTCAATGAAGCTCTTAACTTATGCTCTAACAACTAATAGCTAACCAAATGCGCAGTACCGGCCATACGTACCGTCTCCTAAGTATATGTACATACATACATACATATGTGCTTGAACTCAGCATGTTAAAAGGTAAGCTATACTACAAGTTTCCAATACAAATCCTGCCATTATGCAACTTTGTTACACCAAAATTTATGTATGCTTATAGGAAACGGGATTCCGCAGCATTTTTTGCTTAATATCCAGCAATTACCGACCGAAATTGCCGGCAACATTAACATTTTCAACGATAAATACATATGTAGGTAATTGGGTTTTGTTGGAGTATCTTAAGCAAAGCAAATTAATCGGCAAATACATACATACATATGTACTTATGCGTGTATGTTACTTAGTTGGTTTATTGCACACAAATTGAATAATGACCAACTCCTGAACTAATTGTTGTCGTCCTGGCGAGATTTTGCATTTAAACAAGCAACTTATATACTACATACGAGTTGAATTGCCACTGAACTAAGTACATACATATATCTGTGTGTATCAAACGTTGGTCGATTTGTACTAAATTATCTCATACTGATTTTTTTCCTTCTACACAATGTATATTATCGATTGATTATTCTACGGATTAGCGTAACAATTGGCTTTTGTTTCTTCTATAAGCCTAAATGACCACCAATAAATTGGCTGAGTCATTAATTGCGCTTGTGCGCATCTCCACATATCGCAATTGGAAGCCATTTATTTGTCGCCATGTATGGTCTACCATTTGCTGTGTAAAGCCTTTATTTGTCTAAGAAGATTTTCTTCCTTGCCTGATATCGTAGCTATTTGCACATTTATTGTTGGATTTGTGTTGTCGCATCGTCATTCATTTGAAATGTTTACACCGAAAATTGTGCTGTCGAAGGAATATTAATGGGTAGCTTAGATAAAGTTGTCGCCTATTCATACATACATACATGCTTATTTTCATAATTTTTTTTTTGTGATTATTGCATATTAAAGGCCTGCAATTGTTGAACTATTTAACATGCCACATTTGCGACATCATGCAAATGTCATGCCTTGCCATGTTGCTCATACATGTTTAACAACGACATACAAAGACACTATCGAAAAAATTCAAATCAAACCTATACATTTTTTTTATAATTGTTTGGCATGCATGAACATCGAAAAACAATTTTTCAATACATGCGACATGTGCAACAAGTGCGACACATGCGACACTTGCGACATATTGTGGCAGCATTATTATTTATACTACAATTCCGTAAAAATTAGCATTGTGAGCGAAATCAAATCAAATTTTGCAAGTGGAAGATGCGCTGAATATGAATCTGGTCTCAACAAAAAAGAATTATAATAGTTATGTACCTACATACATACGTATGTATAGATACATAGCCCAGAAGCCAAATTGACATGTACACTAGACTAGACATGAAAAATCTTTAAAAGTCCGTCCCTAAATATAAAGCTAATGTTAAGGAGGTCTCCGGACAACATTTTTTTTTTTGATCCCGTTTGATCCCGCAAAAAACCACCGAATTTGTTTTTTTTTATAACTTAGTTATTTGAATCCGATTTTTAAAATTGATATATCATTATTTTTGTCCTATGAAGCTCTATATTTCCTTCTAATGTTCTTTTGAATTCTGAAGTCGTTTTCACATACATAGCTGGGTCTGCTATCTATGTTGTACGTCCATAAATTATCCTTTTTTAGAGGTCAAATAACAAAGTTACAATAAAAAATCTTTTTCGGAGGTGTTTCGCGGGATCAAAAAGATGAAAAAAAAAAAACAATATTGTTCCTTAAACATAATCTAGCACATATCTGTGTTCATATCGAACAGTAGCTTATGTTGAAAGGCAAATTTTCAAAATACTCTTAAATTTGTGTAATTTTCTAGCAGTTCCCCGCACAGGCTTATTAAGTAAAATCATTGAGACTGAAGCCGGTTGAAAGCCCGAGAAGGAGTTTAAACATCATATGATATCATAAAATTAAGAAGGCCGGTAAAGTCAGCAATTTCAAAACCATTAAAATCTTATCATTTTCTGTTTACTGAGATTCTGAGTTACGGAAAAGATGCATTCAGATAGATTAACGAACGATCAGCTGCTTTTATGCGTAAGTAATTTCACCACGAACGTCGCGTTTTAAAAATTTGGAATTTGATTGCGGAAAATATATATTAGGGGCGATCATATGCAAAATTTATTCATATTTATTTCATTCATAGTTTTTCTCAATGTGTGCACAAACACAAATTTATAACAGATGTAATAAAAACATTTGTAATGAACATTCAACAGCTACAAAAATGCGTGAAAATTGTAGTTCATTATTATCCCCCTATTTTCTGAAATTACCTTTTTCATCTTTATATACTAAAAAAATCGTCCTAAAACTTTATAAGAATGTATAAAAATGCTTCTGAATTCATTACTGCATAAATAAAAGTAAAAACCAAATACCAAAATAATGTGTTTCAAAATTACCCCATAGGTAAGCCTCAGAGTCTCACTTTCAGTTCTACGAACTTTTTAAAATTCAGTGATTAGGAATTATTGATATAAGGCCATAGATATTATTTATATATATGTTAATAATATGATTAGGGTTAATGAACAATTATAATTATAGCTTATATCCTTTTCCCTATCTCTATCCTTATCCCTATTCCTATCCCATTTCGTTTTTATATATGTACATACATAGTAGATAAATGTTTTCTCAATAAAAAAATAATAATCTACATATGAATGTATGTACGTACATACGCACATATATTTTCATACAACAGCATGAAAACATACTGCAGAGGCATGTTATAGTAAACAAAATCGAACAACAGTATAGGTAACAACAATGACATGTTACAACATTATGTTTGAGTTCGAACGACATGGCAAGACAGTATGCTTGTGATGACATGGTATGACAATGTATGAAATTTTTGAAAAGGACAATTTTACAGAAAATGTTGAACTTTGCAGTACTTTATTGCATATATATGTATGTATGTATATCGTCGCCTGCGAAAACGAATGTCGTATGTAGCAAAACATAGTTTCGAGAAAAACGACTTTGAAGTTTAAATTGGAAATTCTCAAAAACTGTACAACAGATTTTTCTGTTAATTGGACGAGCTGTAGAGAGTATTATATATTTTGACTTGCAATTTGCAAAAGTTTGATATCTTTAAAATTATGGGAGATAAACGATTTTTCATTCAGTATGCATTTGTCGTATGTGACGTATGAGCACCAATACCTGTTTATGATAGCACATACGACAAAAATTCTTCTCTTTTTTCAAACCGGAATGGTTATGAGGCTCACATTTTTTGAGATATCGACTTGAAATTTGGCAGTTGCATATATTTTGATGATACTTTGATCATTTGTAGGAATCCACCACATCGGACTAATATAAGATATAGCTCCCATACAACTGATTGTTCAGATATAGCTTTTTCGGGTATAACTTCTTTATTTGAGGAGATAAGGATATGAAACTTTGAAGTAGTTGTACCCATATGGACCTAATAAATGTCACTAAAATTTGTTAAGATCGGACCACTATAGCATATAGCTCCCATACAACTGATTGTTCAGATATGGACATTTTGGGATATAACTTCTCCATGTAAAGAGATAAGGGCATGAAACTTAGAAGTATTTGTACCCACATGGACATAATAACAGTCACCGAAATTTGTCAAGATCGGACCACTATAACATATAGCTCCCATACAACTGATTGTTCAGTTATGGACATTTTGGGATGTAACTTCTCCATGTAAACAGATAAGGGCATGAAACTTTGAGGTATTTGTACCCATATGCAGGCCCGTAGCCAGGAATTCGTTTCGGGGGGGGGCTTACAGAAATTATGGACAAATTGCACTCCCCCCCCCCCGCCACATACATATACATATGTACATACATAGGTCAAATGAAAGTTATTCATATTGGTTGATTATTTTGAAAATGAATATGGAAAAAATTTGTACATATGTACAAGATTACTGAAAAGCTATTTTAATTGACTTTTATTATGTACATACATACATACATATACATATGGAATGTGGTACAAAATTTCATATAAAACTTTCTTTTACAATAACCTTTTCATCAAAGAAGTAGCCTTCTGGATTTGTTTTTTGATAAAATGTCTATGACATGGTCAGGATCAACAGCAATATCCCAGTGAATGGAGATCATAGCGAGAACTCGAACTTAGGCTTCCTTACTTGTTATCTAGAAATTTAGTGTTGGCAGAAAAAATTTTGATATATTTAATTTAACGAGCACAGGCCCATGTTATATTTAATTTTTTATTTTTTATAAACTAGAAAAAAACTTTTTAAGCATGGATGTAACTACAGCTGTTTCGCCTTAGATCCCTCTAAGACTCATCAGGTTACTTTTGCTTCTGCCAAGACTCGAACTTGCGCACTTTGGTTGGGGCTAGGTTCACGAAAAAAGGGCTTGAAAGAGCTAAATTTTTTAAAGAAAATCCAAACCCGCTTTCGCCATGCTTGACATTCGAATTTGTGAGACGCGAGTTGAGGAAATTACAAAAAAAAATACTTCCTTCGAATTTCGGGGGGGGGGCTTGAGCCCCCCGATCCCCCCCCCCCTGGCTACGTGCCTGCCCATATGGACCTAATAAATGTCATTGAAATTGGTCAAGATCGGACAACTATAGAATATAGCTCCCATACAACCGATTGTTCAGATATAGCTGTTTTCGGGTATAACTTCCATATTTAAGGATCAAATTATACTAAACTTTGCAGTAAATGGTTTATTCTCAGTAGCTCAGCGGCACATACGACATTTGTTTAAAATAAACAAACACGAATTTATATGGAAATTTGTCGTATGTGTGTTACATACGACAAAAGCTTACCCAAATGGTAGTAATTTTGTAACATACGACAAATGCATACTAAATAACTCAAAAACTAAAAGAGATAGAAAAAAATGGATTGGAAAAATTAAAAGATTAGGTCCGATTTAATTAATCTGCATCAAAAACTAGAAATCTTCAATTTTCACATACGACATTCGTTTTCTCAGGCGACGATATGTTTTTATACCCAACTGCCACTGCCATTCGTAATTAATTATTTAAGTAAGATGAACAGAAAATTCGACTAATTGTTTCTCAGTATTGAATTTTAGCTAAAAATATTTCATTTTAGATGCTTACAATAAGCTAAGAAAAGAGCGAGGTTTTTAGAATAAAATAAAATACTGACAAGCATTCCCGAAATTGAAAAACATATCCTTGCATTAGATATACATACATAGTAGCTACAAATGGTTATGAATTACTAAAGCTCACTTTACTTTAACTTTGTTCTTGTTTGTTTTTTTTTTTAACTTCTAAAAGTTCATTATGTTTGTTAGTGAGTTCCTCGCTTGATTATTCCCAATAAACACAATGGATTCGCCTCGAATTCGCATCGGATTCGCTTCCTCTGATTATATTACCACAGCAATAGTGCGCGGCGATAGATCGGCGAATCCGAATTCTCAGGCATGTCACCTATCACTAGCGATTCGAGAATTTGTTCATTCTGGAATTGTTGGCGACTCTAATTTTTTATCATTCGCGATTCGAGAATTTTTAATTTATCTGATCGTTGGCGATTCGAAAATTTATTCATTGCCTGATCGTTGGCGATTCGAATTTTTTATCAATTCTCGGATAGTTGGCGATTATTGGCCATTTCAGAGCTTGGTTTACTGGCAATGGTTTAAATCCGTATAAAATAATACAAAGCACTTAAAATATTTTTATAAAGAAAGTTGAACTTTCATGAAATAACAGAAATTGTTGAAATAAATTTAAGCAGTAATGTTTATTTGGTTTCGTTGCTGTATTAAATAAGGTCCTCTTGTTTACACAATTTTGATTTGTTTTTTTCCACATACTCGCATCTATGTGTTTGATTAAAAACTGATTTTCGCGAATTCGCCTCTAATTCGGCACGATATCATCTGCATACTCTGATATTCGAGTTCAGGTCTAAATGTAAGATTTCAGAACTATGTAGTATATATACTTAATGATTTTTTAATGCAAAACAACTTAAGAAAAAAAATAGAAAAAAAACCATATCGCGAATTGATTTTCTCGAACTTGCCGCGAACTCGAGGTGAGTCCGAGAAATTACATTCGCGGAAAATCTGCTTTCGCGAACTCGCCTCGAATTCGCCGCGATATCATCCTCGCTTCTGGTTGTATTGGGTTATTATCATTTAAACGCACACAAGCATTTTGTTACTTTGCTGTCAGTTGCGTGTGTCTGTCTCAGTTTGACTTTATCTGTTTGTTTATTTATTTAAGCTTATGTAAATTAAACATAAATCAAAGTTTTTATTTTATTAACAACAAAAGCACAAGAACTCATGTGGTTAACTTTAGATTTTTCTATTTTTGTGTTTTTGTTTTTTTTTTGTTTGTGTTTTGCGTTTGTGTGAGTGGCCACCTTCTTAACATGTTGTTGTGGTTTTTTGCGGTTATCCTAAGTGTGTACTCAGGCACCTCATATTTGTGTGTCCATTTAGTGGTCAATTTAGTGGTGACAAAGGGGGCCATTAAGTAAATCCCTGAAAATATGTTTACATTCTCATGTATTCGCAATAGCATATGCTTAACGGACGAAAAATGGAAAGATGTGAGACAAACAGAGAAAAATTAAGGCTATGACTGTTGTTGTATTTAGAATTGTATGGCAAGTATCTACAAACCAGGGTTCGGATTTGCCTCATAATTTGGCTCCTCACTCACACATCCCTCACTCATGAGCAGCCTTGGGCAAAATCTTAGCACCTGCAAAATGAGAGTAAGCGCCCGTGTACATATACACACCGATTGTCACTACTACACACAAATAAAGAGCGTAAAGCGAGCGCTTACGATGGGACTTGGCGATCGTCGCTTAGGAAAAATAATCAGTTTGCCTTCGACTGGCGTGAAAGCAAGTGGTCGCTAGGTGATCGTCGCTTGAAATTCTTTTATTCTATTTGCAGATGCCAAACAACAAGCAAAACTACGAGAAGTTTGCATATAACGTGGGTACACAAATACATATGTATGTGTATACGTACGTTGTTTCATAATTTCGCGAAGCGTGCGCGCATGACCCTGCTTGCTCAACATCTGCATGCAGACTGATTATTTTTAGTAATTTTTCACTTTATCCTACAGTAGGCGCACCAACACACACTCATTTTTTTAGTAATGGCTTGAGTGTAGTGGTGCCCAAGGCTGCTCATGAGGCTGCAGCTGAATGAGGATCCTCTGAGTGTGCAAACAACAGAGGCCACCCAATAGCGCGAGCGCTCTGCATGAGTGACAGCAGAGTGGACAGCCAATAGGAGGCAAGCAAGTAGAGTTGCCTCCCCTCAGCTGCGCCCTCATATGTTACTCTGAGTGAGTGAGGAATATGAGCGAGGACTCATAGCTTGGCGACGCACAGTGGAAAATGCTAGAACAAGGGCATATTTTTAATGAATTTTTTAATGTCGCTAGTGACACCGCATTTTGATCTTATTTAGTAGTTAAATATCTAATCTATCTGAAAATGCAATATTTTCCTGGAATTTCATGTAAAAAGAAGGGTTTTGAGGCACTTCTGTGCACTACATCTGAAAAAGTTCAATTCAAACCAATTCGCTTCATCATTTTAAAAGTTAAGTTTCTATAGAAACGTGCAATAGAAGGTATATGGTATTATACATTTTTGAAAAGGTAACATTATGGAGATAATAGGTGAAGTTTACGCATTAAAAATTACAAATCGGTTTATTAGTAATTTACTCTTTTAAATAATAACAGGAAAAATAAATATATTTCAAGTTCATCGAAACTTTTCAAAGTTAGCTACGCTTCCCTATGCTTTGTATTTGTTACGTGTTTGTAGCCCAGGTATTTGTTAAAATTGTGTAAAAAACTTAGCTGCGGATACGTGCGGTTCTTGAAGTTATTGGGAAAAAAAGAACCAGAGTCGGAAAACGAAATTCGTTATAGTCGTACTACTTTAAAAATAAAAAGATAGCCACCGAGGCACTAACGAGTTCACCCATTTACTTTTGTATAGTGGCCGCAGTAGTGTAGTGGGTAGATTACTCGCCTGCCATACCAGAGGTCTCGGGTTCTAACCCCAGTCCGGACAAGCACCAACAAACATTTTTTTTTGTATTGCATTCGATGTATGGAAATGATATTAGTAATATTACACATTTCATACAACCTTTCTTTCAAAACATGGACCGCTTCAAACCAAGAAAAAAGCGAATGAAGCAAGAAAAATGGTCCATTATACACAAACGTTTTCGCGAAGAGATGAAGGTGTTGAAAGTTAACTAATTTATGTTGCTCATTTATTGGTTTATTATTTATTTGTATCAGAAATTAACGCACCTGAAATGTAGCAATTTGTCTTAAGTCTTAAATATTTGAAGAAAGTGAAAAGAGGTACTCAAACCCAGGTTAATGGAAATCATAGGTTAGTACAATGGCTATAAAGGTCCGCAACATTTCTTTGGAATGCATGTGCATTCAAACAACTTAATCGGTTATTGCAAACATTGAAAGATTACTAGGCAGATCCTATATCGACTTAAGCGAGATATAAATAAATATAATGCAAAATTATAGCTTATATCGACTTAGGTTTAAATGGCAAGTAAAAAATAAGCATGCCTTATGAGTTTTTATTCGCAATAATTGCTTAAGTCGCCTTTAGCGATTTCAACACTTTAATAAAATTCGGCAAAATAAAAAAAATGCAAAAACCGCTTATGTCGATATAGGCGTATTAGGCAACTTAAGTAAATATTTATAATGGTCCTTAAGCATACAAGAGCGATTGTGCAAATGTAAGTTGATACGATTCCAAGTTCGGCGATTATGCACTTGATGATAACTTTTCTATAAATTTGATTGGACACAAATAAGCAGATTTAAACTGCGAACACTCTAACATCCTTAACTCAAAATCTTCCTAAGTCGGCTTAAGCGGTTATTGCAGGAAATCACAGTTGTAAATGTACTGGTTTTAAAAATTTTTCTTACATTTAAAGTAAAATGTATAAAAAAAACTGAATTCAACATTTATCTTTATCGTTTTTATTTATTGTTGTTGTTGTATACGATTTCTTTTAATGGACAAGAAGCGGCTTGATTTGCTTTACATATATGCTAAAATTGTAAAACTCTATCCACATTAACAGAAAAGTAATAGATTTTTAATCCGAAACTCCTCATTATTTTCCACTGTGCGACGAGCAGCGTTGCCACTTTGGTTACTTTTTACCAAAATTGGTTACCATTTTTTCGTTTGGTTACGTGGTTACTTTCGGCCGATTTTGGTTACCATCAAGTTCCATGAATTGAGTGAGTACACCAACTTTTAGGAATACGCTTTTAATTTTTCCAAACTATAAAATATGTTTTTCCCAAATTGTTTTGTAGTATTTTTTTTTATCAAATTCCAAATAATTTATTGTTGGGGGTAAATGGAAAAAATTAGCTGTTTCACGAAATTCATTAAAGCCCATATGACACTACATTTTTTTCTGGTATTCTACCAGGTTTTTTGTGTGAAGGAAATGGTCAAATACAGTTTTGCGTTGGTGTAAGCGAGCAAGCTATATTGAAAAAACCAAACAAAATACCATCTAGGCGATTAAAAACCAACGAGCCAGCTTGTATTTCGGTAGGTTTTTTGGCATTCGGTCATTTTTTCTGACAATTTGTCCAATTTGACAACCATAAAATAAATTATATTTAAAATAAAAATATATGGAAATACAAATTTTAAATTTGCCCCTTGTAAGCTTCTGCTTTGGCCGTAAGGGTAAAGAAGAAGTCCGCAAGAAAAAATATATTGCGTACTGGCTTCCCTTCATAACATGGAATACACAGCTATCCTGCCCTTTGGGTTTCATAACTTTTTTATTTCAGTAATTTAAATCAAATTTCCAAAAAAAATAATTTTTGAAATAAATATTATTTTCATTTAGTTTGAAGTTTAATGTCAACCAAATTATTTTTGAGGGAGTATTTGTCTCTTTTCAACCTATAGAAGAATTTTTTTTGTATTTTGACTTTCGGTGGGTTTTCAAAACCAAAAAAACCAGGGAAAAAATGTAGTGTCATATAGGCTTAAGGCGAAACTGGGAAAAATTCAACAGCTTTGGCAGAGTATGAGTGGTCGAGCTTGTAAAAGCTTTCGCATATTGTGCTAAGCTTTAAAAAGCTTTTAAGTCCAAATAATTTATTTGACAGGAGCCAGCGACCACATTAGAATTTCTAATTTCTAATTTACAAATAAATCTATTCTGGCGAATTTTCGTCGGGCGATTTTCGTCAGCTTTTCATTCTCATGTCTGACCGTGTTTTTAAATGTTGATAGAACGCTACGATCGGGCGATATTTCGCTCGAAGTTGGATCTGCTTAAGGCATAAAGATGTAAAACAATTGATATATTTTCGTTTTTTTAACCGTATATATTGTTTTGCTTCCAAATAAATAGCCCTAACGTTAATGGGACATATCGCTAACTTAGAGTACAAATTGTGTAAGTCCTTTAGCCAAACTTTGTAGGAGAAAAAAACAAAAAATAAAAAAAAAATTTCGAAATGAAAAAGTTTCTGTTCATGTAAATATTTTGGACTTACAGTATTTTCTTCGCTTTTTGGACACACAATTTGCGTATCACTGAATAACAACGAGTAGAAATATAACAAGTGTCACAGACTTCTTTAGCGTGGTGCGTATTTGATTTTTCTAGCATTCTACATAAAAATACACTTTTTTTATAAAAGTGGACTTACACAGTTTGCACTCTAAGCTAGCGATATACCTATATTATTAATTTTGGTTACCTGTTTCTAGTTTTGGTTACTTTTATTTTGTATTTTGGTAAATTTAAAATTTTTTAAATGGCAACGCTGGCGACGAGGCAGCCAAACGTCTATAGTGTGTAGTATGAAGAAATTAAAAAAAAGTCTTAAAAATTAAAAAAAAAAAAAATTATTTCTGGTAAATGACATTTCGTTATCGTGGCGTTCATTTAGGCTTATTAAATTTTTTTATAAATACATATACCCCAAATTTGAAATTAAAAAATTTTTTTTTTTATTATATTATTATTATTATTTGGGTGCTGGACGAAATTAGCACATAAATCTAGCGTTCAATTTTGCATATTGAATTTTCGATCCGTTGCACCCTCCAGCTACACGTATTCTAATGTATGCATTATTGACTGATTTTCTGCGCAGCGTCATCATTCATTCAGACGCATTAGACCGAGAGAAGAGGAAACCTACGGCGGCTCACATGCTCAAGAAAAATTTCTTTTGTCATATTTTCTTTTGCGGTACGCAGTTCTAAAGAAATTCTACTACTATTTTTTAAGATTTTTTTTAGAAAAAGTGCACAACTGAACTCTGGTTCTGCCAAGAAATAATGAATTTACTATTATGTCTTCAAGAAAATTTGACAGAAGAGGTAAATAAACTCAAATGTGACATTTCTTTTGAAAATATAATGACTTTCTTGCTACTATTTCAACGCACAAGAAATAATGCAAATTTTTTCTTGAGCGTTTTCTTGAGAGCTGCGGAGAGGCCTTTAAATTGAATTCGAAAAATCTAAAATGATATCTAACTATTCATAATCTTTATATTTTTATATTGGTAAATGTAATAAAAAAACGATATCACGTTAAAAACATGAAAGCAGCTTATTTTATTAATTTTAGTTTTTTTCAAAAATTTTGAGTGATACGAAAAAAAAATTGCAGTATCAATTTGTTATACGGGTTAAAATCCCGAAAACAGATTTTTTGATTAATTTAAGTTTTTTTTTCCAAAAAATTTTCGGTGATACGAAAAAAACCATGAAAGTATCAATTTTTGATACCAAATTTTTTGAGGCTGCGGCAACACTGACGGTCACTCATCAGCACGCCGTGAGGATGAGATTCCTCACTCACACAGCCATACTCTGAGTTTCCTCCTACCCTGCTACCAAAAACACGTGCATACATATGTACTTATTGGTCCTCTGGTTTTTTGACTTTCCATTTGTGTAAAAAAATTGCCAGATTTCTCTGTTACACCCGTTTGTAACAGTCTTCTTCAAATTAAGAATTACAAACAATCGAATTTTACAACTATATACACATTAAATTTTTCTTTTATTGCCATGTGCATTTCTTATGCATTATCCGCATGTAATACGATCGTATTCTTTTTTTTTAATTTTTCTTTTGCAAATATGTACTTCGAAAATGTCAAACGTTTGGTATATCATTTAAGCCGATGATTGCAATCCTATTGTTTTAAACAATTTTTTTTTTGTTTTCACCATGCTTTCTTCATATGCTTTCTTTCAATCAATAACTTAAACAACAACAACATATTTAACCACATGTCGACTCAGTATGTCTTATTGTGTTATTGAATTGAGCTTAAAGCATCAATTTCACATACAGAAAGCTAAAAGATAGTATAGTTTTGTATACTATATGTACATATGTATGTTACAATTGTACTCTAAATGCGGCAAATGTGAGTCATACTGACATTGGCAAAATGCAATTTTTTCTTACCATTTTTAAACCTTTTTTTGTGTTAGCATTTATGTATGTACTGCGTAATTGTAGTGTTTACACTGTTGCTTGTTGTATTTATCTTTGTTACTTCAAGCTTTGAGCAACGATAAACCGACCGGCCAATGTTGTTTGCTACTTCCCTGCAAAAACCATTGGATTATATGGTCCTTTTGTGGTAGATTGGAGTACTTACAAAGTGATCATTTACATATCCCCAAAGGAGCATCAGCATCGCCTTGTAGTTAGCCGAACATATCAATGAAGAAGAAATGTTTATCGCAATGACGACGAAGCAATTGCAGACATCATATATATTATTTATAATTGGTTTTTTTGCAAATATCCCTTTTTCTGCTCACATAATTTACCAAAATTAATAAGTGAGGCATCGTTTTAAAGGTATAAATTAGCGATGCATGCGAAATAGTGTTTTATTGGGCGTGGTACTTTTTTTTAATAGTATTTTGCAAAAATAAAATGTTTAAATTTAAACTAAAAGATTGGCGCCTAAAACTATGCCTTCAGAATTATTTTATTCTAACAAGAGTTCAGAGTTAAATACAAATTTCAAATATAGATGTCGCTCCAGTTGAACAGTCGTGTATATTTTAAAACACTTTTATAAGCTTAAGCTGTATGTTTGTATGTAAACATCACATTATTTTAGGCGAACACGTGTGTATTCACACTTACGCTGAATGGGGATTTTTTAATAAGGGATCTGCTTATTTATAAACAGCTGTATGTAGTACACGACCATAAAATAATTGAGATAGATATGGACTTACATACATAAATCAAAACGATCAGGATGAAAAAAAATTGATTGAACGGCCGGCCGTACATAATCTAACTGGCGCACAAATAGAAATATTTTAATGAAATTTGGTACACAGATTCTAATGGGAACAGAGAAGGTTGGGGTTGAAAATAAGGCATATGTATGTATTTCGAAAAACATGTAAAACATGATAATTCAATCACTAATAAAGCCCGAGTGATGAAATTTCATCCATGCAATGACCTTATGCCGTTATGAGTTAATATGCTGAAATTTAAAAAAAAAATGGGCTAAGAGGGGCAAATTTTCAAAGATTTATAAGTCAAAACTCAGGAAATGTAGCAGATAAATCGATTAAGCTTCGGCCACTGATTTGCTTGCCAAGGCAAACGTGTGGAAAAAAAATTACCCACGTCGGCAGGGACCACATATATGTATGTACATAAAAATATATGTAAACTATATAAAAATATAATGCACATACCTATATACATACATAGGTATGTATAATAAAAACATTTTATGCGATATCTTTGTCAAACAAATAGGTAATGCATTGAAAGTTCCATAAGTTCCACCAAACCAAATAAATAATAAGTTTTTTAAAATGGGCGTGACAGCACAAACCATACTTACTGGCGCCACGTATGTTTTGTTATTTTTTGCGCAAGATGCGCATGGGCCCGGCTAGTTTACATATATTCGTGCTTGAACAAGTGCGATTTAGTAACAAAGAGAAATTAAAACGCAAAACAATATATCCTTTGTGTCTGGCAGGGCACTTACCAAAAGAAAAAAATAAAGATTTATAAAAAAAAAGTGTAAAGCTAATAACCAAAATGAATTGGTTGTCGTACAAATCCTTTTGATAGATTATCAAATATCTTTAATTTTAGTACTCCATAAATTAATCCAATGCAGGTACTCCATGGATTACTCGGGTGTCATGCGGAAATCGGAGTATGTGATCCGTGCCTAGGACAACGCCATGTTAAATGGACCATATTTGTTTATATGAAATGTGGTAAATTCGGCAGTACTCGTATGATCCACAGCGAGCACTCTATGCACGCATGCATGGAGTACTCGGCTTTTTTGCAGGTTTTATTCCTTTGAACAGACACATACCAAAGTACTAACAAAATTGCATTCGCTGATTTCATGCATACATACATATACATATGTACATATGTCAGCGCATATATTCACGTACATTGATATGTCTGCTATCACTTGTAATTGCTTTTCAAAATTTTTTGTTCACCCATCCATTTATCTCCTCTCGTTTTCATTTTGGTTCTTTTTTTTCTTGCTTCGTGTAAGACGCATTTTGCTAAAAAAATTTTTCTCTGTAAATTTCTCTTTTTTGTTGCTATTTTTCTTTTCACTTTCAACCATTTAACTGCCATCAACTTTATATTTCATGAGTTGGCGGCATTTTGTTTGCTTGCTTTGCTTCGCTTTCGCTCGTGCTGACCAAGTGTGCACTTTTGCGCCGGAAATGAAAATGGCCTTTTCGGCAGCAGCGAGCACTTTGGTCTTTTGATTCTCTGGTTCTTTTTGATCTATGAATTCACATACACAACCAACAACAAAACAGCTGGAAACAAATGTGGCAAACATTCTCGCTTTTTTTTCCAAGAAATGGCATGTATAACTCTGTTCTAAATGAATTTTGTTCTTGTATTTCTTTTTCTTTTTCATTCTTGCCCTCTTTTATTTAGCTTTCAATTGTTTCAGTGAGTTCCGCGAAACCCATTTTGTTTGTATTGTCATATGCGTAGTGGAAATTGTCGCACAAGTTCGTAATGAAACTTTTATGAACTTCCGTTGTAATTGGTGGATACCAGGGATCGTAACGATTATGACTTTTAGCGAAAACGTCAAAAAATAACTATTAAATTTTGACTTTTATTTTTTACGTCAGAAATAAAAATCAAAATGGCGTAGATCAATGAATATTGGTATCTGGGTCATATTCGGTATATACATCGATGCGTATACCAATACGGAAGCGAATGCGAATACCGAATATCGAATACGAATACCAAGTACCGAGAACCGAATATGCATACGAATATGCATATGAATATGTATGAATATGAGTATGAAAAGTGTGTTAAGGGGAATATGGATACCAGTATGAACACGTAAATATACCGAATACCGACCACGAATACTGCATATCAAAATGAATACGTATAGCGAATTCGAGTACCGAATTCAAATATCGAACAACGAGTACCGAATATTAATATGAAAAGTGGGAGGATGCGAATAAATGTGATGTGATGTCATGATGTGATTTCATGATGTGATGTGATGTGATGATGTGATGTCATGATGTGATTTCATGATGTGATATGATGATGTGATGTCATGATGTGATGTCGTGATGTGATGTCATGATGTGATGTGAAGTCATGATGTGATGTGAAGTCATGATGTGATGTCATGATGTGATGTGATTATGTGACGTGATATCATAATGTGATGTCATGATACATATGAATATGTATGCATTCACCTACTTTACAGATTAATATTCGGTACTGCTCAGTATTTGAATTCGTGACTCGAATTCGCTATACGTATTCGTTTCGATATGCAGTATTCGTGGTTGGTATTCGGTATATGTACGTGTTCATTCTGGTATCCATATTCCCCTTCACACACTTTTCATACTCATATTCATACATATTCATATGCATATTCGTATGCATATTCGATTCTCGGTACTCGGTATTCGTATTCGATATTCGGTATTCGCATTCGCTTCCGTATTGGTATACGCATCGACCTATATACCAAATATGACCCAGATACCAATATTCATTGATCTACGCCATTTTGATTTTTATTTTTGACGTAAAAAATAAAAATGGCCAATAGCTCATTTAAATTCACATAATATAAAAATCAAAGTTTAATCGTTATTTTCTCACGTAAAAAATAAAAATCAAAGTTTAGTCGTTATTTTTTGATTTTTTCGATAAAAGTCAAAAAAATATAAATCACATCGGATTGACCATCTGTGGCCCACGAGCATCACAATGGTATATATAAATGTCAAAAATATTAACCCTTTCCCTTTGACTTTTTGAGTTGAAATTTCAAAAATAACAATTATTTTCCATCCCTGGTGGATACACCTCTATGTATGTATGTATGTTGATATGTATAAGTACATTAAGGTGGAGTGAATTTTTTTTGGAAATTTAATTTGTTCCAAAGCCAGAACGGCACCTTTCTAGCCCAGAAAAAAGCCTGTAAAATTTTATTGACCTACTCGCATGTTTTGAGGTGCCCCACAAATTTGAAAAAATAGCACGATTTGGTACAAATGTGAAATTTCTAAAATTATAAAATCAAACCACGAAGTAGGAGGATTGATAAACATGGCTAAGCTGAGTATTAAAGTCGGTTTTTCTTTTTGTTTATGGAAACAACAACAACAAAAGTTATTAAAGGTCAAAGTTTATATTATGCATTATTTAAATTGCAATTACTTAAAAACTACTGAACCGATTTCGAATATTTTTATACCATTCGATAGGTATTTTGATTCCCTTTAACTTGATATACATCTTATATATGAAAAGTAATACCCTCCTGCGGGGGTCAACTCCCCTTTTACCCGCCTCGGCCGCTGTGGTGCAGTGGGTAGAGTGCTCGCCTGCTATGCCAGAGGTCTCGGGTTCAAACCACGGTCCGAGCAAAACACCAAAACAATTTTTCTAATTAGTAAAAATCCAATTATTGGATTTTTTAAGAGCAGCGGTCACCTCTCGGCAGTGGGCGGCATACCCTCCGAGTGTAATTCTGCCATGAAAAAGCTTCTCACAAAAAATGCATTCGCCGTTCGGAGTCGGCATAAAACTTTAGGTCCACCCAATTAGTAGGAAAAACAAAAAGGAGCACACCTCGAATTGGGAGAGAAGCTCGGCCATAAAACTCGCCAGAGTTATAATAGCGCCATTGTATTATTATTATATTAAGTGAAGGGAAATAATGCATTTAAACTAACTAAAAACAATATATGTAGGTAAGCCATTAACAAAATGTAAACACTCAATTTGTTTACGCTCTTCGGCACGCACGCCTACTTAAGTGTGTCTGTTTGTCGGTGTATAGTAGCAATGGACAATAAATGCTTGAATGATATTTGACACACTTCAATAGCAGCCAAATGGCACTTGAAAATAACCGCCAATAATACATAAGTAATACAGCCCACATATACTTAATCAAACACGTTTCAGTGTAAATTACGCCAATTCTCCGATATGAAATAATAAATGACGTCAATTGCGTGAGTTGCAAAAAAAATTTGAAATATTAGCCGCTTTCGATTCACAATTTCTCTGCTGGCTATAAATTTCCTTCTGACAAATTTATACGTGAATGATAGCGAGCAGAGGGAAATTTTTATCGACCAGTTAGCGAGTATGGCTACTACTCATTATGGGTTCAAACATTTTTGTTCGATCCGACCTCGCTTGTGTGATGGCGAATCGAAAACGACAATTATTTGTCCCTCTGTTCCCTCTGCTCGTTCAAATTTCCCTCTGATCATTCACATATAAATTTTACAGAAGGAAATTTATAACCAGCAGAGAAATTGTGAATCGAAAGCTGTTATTAATACATAATTACATTATTCGAACATATAAGTATGTGAATAGCTGAGTACTTATTTATACTTGTACGACTATAATCACTCAAGAGTACGAATACCTAGTGTTGAGGACATGAGCGAGGAAGAGGACCTCATACAATTCGACGACTAGAACTATAAGTAAATACATACATGCATAACTTATATAGAAAATTTTCTTTTGCATAAATATCCACCCCTAATTTCTCTTTATGATCCATACTTACCCTTTCACTGCCCAATTTACACATCTTTAAGCACCCTATACTTACCTGTTACTTACCTCGTTCTTCCTCTCCCCATATCTCCATATCTACTTACCGTACCGCTCCCACTGGAAAGATCCAGCTACCTCTTCCTATTTTACTTATAAGCATGTATCGAGTTGAAAACTTACCTTCATGCCGGCCTATTGTATGCGCGCTTCTCAATACGTCAAACTTAAAGAAAATTGAACTCAAACATAAATTATATTGTGAAATAAAATATATATACATAAATCATATTGTAGACAAGAAAACTAAAAATAAAATTATAAATTATATTGTGAAAAAAGGAGAGGTGCTTTATTTTAGAGAAAACCGAAAGTGAAGAAAGAAAAAGAGATGTACAAAAAAGGGTCTACAAAAAAAATCATAAAGTGTTTAACATACTTAACTAAAGAAAACTAAATATACATAAGAATTATATTATATTGAATTTTATACACCTAGAATACTAAAATGTTAAATTCAAGCATCATTTCGCAAGCAACAACTTATTTGGTTGCTCAATATCCAAAATTCTACAAGAAAAATTTCATAGTTTTGCATTTTACATATGTATATTTGAGGGACACACTGTTCGACAATCAAATTTAGCAATCGCAGCACTTCGGTATGTTGTTGCACGCATTATCTTTGACTTGGTGTTGTATCTTTACACTAGTGATTATCAGCGCCTATTCACGCGTGAAAAAGCTTTTTATAGCTTTCATGCCGACATCCTATCCTAAAAGTTGCAACGTTTAACTCAATTATTATTTTTTTGAAACATTCACTTTACTTTTATTATGTTCTCTCCTCTATTATTTCTATTCACCACCGGATTCGAGACATGGCATCAACATGAGATTCAACCCAACGACGTCATATAGTGGGACATTCAACATTATATTCCATGCTTCATTGAGGCTTTTAAGTTACCTTTCTTCAAAATAGCCTCTATGAATTTCATTCGATTCACTCCCGTATGCAAGCCAGTAAGTAAAAAGCTTTCTGTTTTGTTGTTGTTGTATTTGAAAATATAATGAAAATAACCGCATGTACATACATACGTATGCAAAGCAAGAACTGGTTTTGTGTTTTCGTTTGTTCAAATTCTATTTATAGCACTTACTCGTATAGCACGGTTGCCGAACTTGGTAATTACCAAAATAGGTTATTTTTTCGCTGTTGGTTTCTTGGTAACTTTCACATGTGTTTGGCAATTTTTATTTTCAAGAAGTTGTTTACTATTTTTGGTATACAAGAAAAATATGGAAGTGATTATAGGACAATGAGAATATTTTGGAGCGCTGACTGTTCATTGTGAATATTCACAGGCAAATAAAGAAGAGCATATCTCCGATTAAAAACTGAAATAGTCTTGCTTCGATACACATAGTACCAGGGTTTGAAATTGCTTAGCTACTTTTGCTGCATTTGCTTTTGGTTTGCTTTTGCTAACGAAAAGTAAATTAGCAAACTCGGCCAGCCGAGTAAAAAACGAGAACACGATTCATTCGCTTCAGTTTTCAGCTGAGCCGTGTTTGCTTGGATAGTTAAGCAAAGCAACGCGATTTGGGGGCTTTCATTTTACTTCCAGCAATTAGTTGTGTCTTTGCATTTTTCTGCTTTTGCTTATTTTACTGAAACGATTTGTTTACGCCAGGGATTATCACACTAATACTTTCAAACATTGTGCATGTGTTAAAAGCACAAAAGCTCTTGGCTACACCCAAAAGAAACTCAATCATTTTCGAAAACTAAAATTTTTGAATTGCAAATGGATAGTATTTTTGTTATTAACGTCACACAAAACCACAAACAAAAAAAAAATAAACTAAAAAAATATGAGACGAAATGCAAACTCTCGATTCCTAATAAAAATATTACGTAAAAAAATCCAAATAAAAAAACCACCCCCAACACACAATCATTTACAAGCATTCAGAGACTGCTCGAGCAACACAACCTGCTAGCTCAACAGCTAAATGCTGACTGAATAGAAATTTGCAAAATTTCTGTGCGTGAACGAAGTGCTTTGACTCGTCGGTGTGAGGCTGTCGGTGTGAAAGCTATAAAAAGCTCCCGCACGCGTGCATAGGAAAATCAAACACGGGTTTACGCATATTTCGATTTTTTATACATATTCACTTATGTATGTATGTATGTACACATAATATGTATGTATGTCCGTGTTTGATTTTCCTATGCACGCGTGCGGGAGCTTTTTATAGCTTTCACACCGACAGCCTCACACCGACGAGTCAAAGCACTTCGTTCACGCACAGAAATTTTGCAAATTTCTATTCAGTCAGCATTTAGCTGTTGAGCTAGCAGGTTGTGTTGCTCGAGCAGTCTCTGAATGCTTGTAAATGATTGTGTGTTGGGGGTGGTTTTTTTATTTGGATTTTTTTACGTAATATTTTTATTAGGAATCGAGAGTTTGCATTTCGTCTCATATTTTTTTAGTTTATTTTTTTTTTGTTTGTGGTTTTGTGTGACGTTAATAACAAAAATACTATCCATTTGCAATTCAAAAATTTTAGTTTCGAAAATGATTGAGTTTCTTTTGGGTGTAGCCAAGAGCTTTTGTGCTTTTAACACATGCACAATGTTTGAAAGTATTAGTGTGATAATCCCTGATGTATGTCCATTTGTAAACATCTTTTCATGTTGAATTCTGCTTAAAAACTAGTTTCAGCAAAATAAGCAACTGTAAGCAAAAATTTACCACTCAACTAATTGCTGGAAGTAAAAGCAACCCTCTCAAATTGAGTTGCTTGGCTTAACTATACAAGCAAACACGACTCAGCTGAACACTGAAGCGAATGATTCGTGTTTTCGTTTTTGGCTCGGCTGAATTCAGCAATAAGCAAAAAACATCGGCTATTGCTGTTTTGCAGCAAGCAAATTCAAACCCTGCATAGTACATATTAGTTGATATTTTTTCGTTTAGGCTTCATTTTTGAGCTCTCATGACCAATGTTTTTTTATAATGAAATTATGACCAATGTTTTTTTTTTTTTTATAAGGGAAAAATTTATGTGAAAAATTAATATTTTTGGTAGAGGTTATAAATACATATGTATGTATGTAGATCTATTTCAGAGATCACCACATCCCTTCATCAGACTTCTTTTTACCTTTATTCTTGCGTCCGCGTAAAACATCCTTTAATGAAAAATTTCACTAAAGTTAATTAAGTTAAAAATAAATAATAGCTTAAAAAAACTAAAAAAAAAAACACGCTTTAATCTTAAAAATCGTACTAAAAATTGAGAAATAATTTAGAAACAAAATGATGAACGAAAATATAAGTATTTAAGGAAAAGCGTGGGGGTGCTCAATAATATTTGAACATGAATATATTCTATTCGTACAACTAGTACAAAAATATACACACCTAGTTGCGAAATTAAAGAGTACGTTATATGAAATCTCAAAAAAGTCAAAATAAAAATATTAGTAAAAAACAGCGATTTTAAATATTTTTTGACATACTGAGCACCGCTTGATATTTTTTCATGTATATATTTTGGGTGAATCAAAATTTTATAAAATTTATTTATTTTCACAAATCATGCTCTGTACGCACTTTTCCATGCACACAACATGCATACTTCGTGTATCAATACATTTGATTTCAACTGGGAGGTAACACCTTTATTTGAAAACATGATTTTGTATTTTTTGCACTTATTTCTTTATTTTAATTATTTTGTTTGTGGCTTGTTTTGAAGTTAATAATAATATCCAAATTTAAAATTTTAATCTGCTGCCATGTTGAGCTTTTTTGGGTGTAGCCAATAGGTTTTTGAGCTTTTAACCCATGCGCAATTTTTGATAGTGTTAGCGGGGATTCTTTATACGCGGCCAGCGATACCATTTCTTGTTTCATAATCTATCATAATTGCAACCAAAACACACGATAATCACACATATGTATGACCGTGGCTGAAACCGAAATTGATTGTTATTTATTGCTCGTTTAAAATTTTTATATGAGCGGTTTTATGAATGCGTAGATAAATGTATGTGGGTGTGTGTCTGTGTGTTGATATCATCAAGTCCCCTGCAAAAAATGCGACCACTCCGGGATACATCCGGGACAACTCGCAAGGGAGCATGCGATTACTACCCATTTGTATCTCTTTATATGGGTTGAAGTGTTCTCTTTTGTTTGAGCATGTCCTATGAAGAGACTAATTGTACCCAGTTTGTACCCGAACGGGTAGCAAAAGCGCACAATTGTACCCGTTTTGTACCCGAACAGGTAGCAAATGCGACACATCCATTTGTGCGACTAATTGTACCCGCTTGATAACCTTTCGGGTACAATTCGTCTACAATTAGTATACATATGTACCCGTTCGGGTACAATTGGGAACAATTGTAGACTAATTGTACCCGAAAGAGAGCGCTCCCGGACAAATCTTTTTAGAGACTCGTCGCACACTTTTTTACAGGGTCACTTGCGACAAAGCAACATCAATACCCTGTAAAAAAGTGTGCGACGAGTCTCTAAAAAGATTTGTCCGGGAGCGCTCTCTTTCGGGTACAATTAGTCTACAATTGTTCCCAATTGTACCCGAACGGGTACATATGTATACTAATTGTAGACGAATTGTACCCGAAAGGGTATCAAACGGGTACAATTAGTCGCACAAATGGATGTGTCGCATTTGCTACCTGTTCGGGTACAAAACGGGTACAATTGTGCGCTTTTGCTACCCGTTCGGGTACAAACTGGGTACAATTAGTCTCTTCATAGGACATGCTCAAACAAAAGAGAACACTTCAACCCATATAAAGAGATACAAATGGGTAGTAATCGCATGCTCCCTTGCGAGTTGTCCCGGATGTATCCCGGAGTGATCGCATTTTTTGCAGGGTATCTACTACACCTACACCATCCCGCTAACCTTCTCAAATAATTTTCAGCATAATTTACGATTATAACACAAATGCTGCCACACATACAAACACATCAACATTTGTGAATTCATAAATTTTGCCAAATGTGAGAATAAAAAAGCGGTTACGATATGAAAATACCTCATCCGGTAATCGGCAGACGTGCATGTGTGGTGGAGAGGTGTGGTGAGACGGCAGTCAATTTGCAATGGCGAATTAAACAGATGATATATCCAATATCCGGCGGCATGTATGTATGTATGTTTGTTTTTATGTGATTTTGGGTGCTCATAACACACATTAAAAGCAAACGAACCATATTTGCGTTTGGGTAGGGTTTGTTATATTCAAAACTCACTCACATTGCAAATTCACACACATGTAGGTACTTATTTTGAGCAATTTATGTGAATACAAAACTCTAAACATGTTCTAGCTCATCACACCCAAAAATAATGGCTGGCTAACCAATTTTTGGCGCATAAAAAGCAACAACAACAATAAAGCAATAATAACTGCTAAATAACCAACATTTGGAGATAATGAGCGGTCATAAAAGCGTAATAAAAACATTTGAAAAAAATTATAAAAATTTTGCCAGGCAAAAGGGAAGAAGAAAAAAGTGCAAAAAGGAAGCTGTGCTGAAGCGAAGCGGCAAAGTGCCTTAATGGCGACCAAGGCCGTATTTAGGGGGGTGATTTTGGGTGTTTGAACCCCCCACGAAATTCTGCTAGATAAATTTTACTTCTATCATATTCAAAGCTATATGTATGTTGAAAACACTACATAGTTTACAAATAATTAATTTGAGAAAATACCAAGAATTTCAGGTATAGGGGAGGGCTGGCATGAACCTGCTGAGGTCAAAACCATTTTTTTATGGTTAGGGCTTTGAGATAACGTAATTTTGGGTTTTTTTGGTTACAACTTCAATCAAAAATTTTCGCTGAAGTTAAAAATATCCCACCCTATCTACTCCGTTCGAAAGATAATTAAAATATGCTTCTAACAACATACCACTTTTAAATTAAATTATGTTACATACATTTTCTAAAATTTTAGCATATTTCCTTATAACTGCATAAAGTCATTGCATGGCTGAAAATTCATTACTCGGATTATATTAGTGTCTGAATTATAACATTTTGTGTGTTTTTCGAAAGATCCCATATATGGGATGTGTGCGTTGTTATAGTCCGATTTCACCTATTTTCAGTCAACATTTTATTGATTTTTTGCGATTATTGAAAAAATTTGGTTTTTATTGGGGTTTTTATAAGAAGTTGTAAAAATCAGGAAAGTCTTATTCTTTTTAAAAATTATTCTGTTTTATTGCAAACATTATAAGCGTAATATTAATAAGATTCGATGAATACTTTATTTTTGGCGATTTTTTCCAAGTGAAACAAAAAGAATGTTTTATGGTCGAAAAACTCGGCTAGGTGACCCAACTATACGAAAACGACTTCACAGATCAAAGGACATTAGAGGGAAATATATAGCTTCCCAAGCAGTGTTTGCCAGCATAACAGCAACGGGCTCAAAAAATAAGCTGCTGCGGTTCTGCGAAAGTTATCATAATTTTTGAGAACTTTTGAATTTCGATTTCCTTTGAAAATATCTGGAGCATAGAACAGTCGTATATATTTGTTTGTTTATTTATGCTTTTGCTTTGCTGTGTAATTTCAAGCAGATCAGTCGACAGCAAAGCACAGATAAACAGAATTTAATTTTGAGTGCGGCTTTTTAAAATTTTTTTTTTTTTGTAAATTACAATTTCGATTGTGTTCCCATTAATTAAAAAAATAAAACAATAACAACAGTGCTGTAAAAACTCGAAATTATGTTTGCCCTTTGCCCTTTCCACAATACAGAAACAGTCGAGTGTTTTTTGAAACTTAAGGCTGCGCAGTTGCAGTACAGTAGAACTGTTTATTTTTTATACTTCTGCTGCGCTGTTTATTTTTTAATTTTCACATAAAAATGAAATTCAATGGAAATGAAAAAAAAGTTGAAAATAATTTTAAACTCTGCTCAAAAGACTAAAATAATGACATATCTATCAATTTTAAAAATCGGATGTCAAATAACAATGTTGAAAAAACAAGTTATAGTCTCAACATAAGCTAAAAACCTTGGGGCGGAATTTTACAGCTGAAAACATCTGGGTAATCTAACCGACTTTTTCGTCCATAAAATATTTTTTTTTTTTCACTTGGATAAAATCACCAAAAATAAAGTATTCATCGTGTTTGCAATAGAACAGTCTAATAGGGGCGTCAGAATGAATACTTTTCCAGTTAAACGCTGCTGGATTGCCGGAAAAGTATTCATTCTGACGGGCCCATAATTCTTAAATGAATAAAAGTTTCCTGATTTTTAAAACTTCTTATAAAAACTAAGTTTTCTAAAAAATTTTTCTTCTAAATAGCACTTTAGAACCCAGAACTTTTTTTATTATTTTTATTTAGTGCACGAATAGGTTATATATTTTTCTCAAAAAAAAAAAAAAAAAAAAAATCTACAACGATAAAACCCCCCACGAAAATAATTCCGGGCTACGGCCCTGATGGCGACAATAACAACACAACCAGTAAGTATGACAAATATTTAGAATAATTTGTGAAGGATATCTACATACATACATATTTGAATTATTTAACATAACAAAAAAAGAAATCGAAAAAGAGAAAAGCAATAAAGACAATAAGCTAAATTGTAATTGGTTTTCGTAACCGAAGTGAGATGCTGGCGAATCTTTTATAAACGTGTTATGAGTACAAAAACATTGATGGGCCAATGTACAAACAGCTGTTACGAGTACTTACACTTTCTCATGTCACTCATACGCCCCGGCTGACCCTGGCGCGACTTGTCTGTGTTTGTTTCGATTGTGTATGGCTTTGTTTGACAGTGAAATCGCCATCCTTCAAAGATGACATATGTATATGTACATAAGCATGCATATAAGGGCAGATTTTTTTAATTTCTTAAGTGTTTATTTTTTTAAAAGCGCTCAGCGTTCTTCTTTTGTTTATGTTATTATACATATGTATACGTACATACATATCCAACAAAAATTTACGCCTTTTTAGGAATTATTTATTACAGAAGATTTAAATACGATCTGAGCGCACACCTTATTTATAAGGCTTATCCGCATGCGAAATTAGGCTTATTTAAGGCCTTATTATGGCCTAATAATCACGCCTTATGTGTTGTATTTATACCATATAAATGTTCTAATAATAAGGTGTTTTTTGTTTTACCTCATAATTCACGCGCAATTAGTGGTTGCTAGGATTGAAAACTTATTATTAGGGCATGGAAATCTATGCAAATACATGTTTTTCTTAGATTTAGGTAGAGCAAAATAAATAAACAATCTTTGCGAATCGTGAAATTGTCTTAAAAATGGCATTCAAATCATTTTTGCATATTTTGCATATTTTGGTCATATATGCATATTTTTACATATTTTGCGTTGGTTGCATTTTTTTATTACATATTTCGCATTATATTGCCTATTTTTGTAATTTGCTAGTTGACAGTTTTATACAAACGAAATTCATGCATAACAGTCATCTGACGACGAATAGAGTTTCTGTGAACACGGCTACTATTAGTATTTTCGATACGGTGAATACCTGTCGACAAAGAGCCGTTTTCAAACATGCTCCTATTACCTCTGTGGATGTAGAACGTTCGTTTTCTATGTATAAGAGCTTTTTTCGACCGAATCGGCAAAGTTTTCTTTTTGAGAATATGAAAAAATATTTCATTGTGTATGCTAATGAATCGTTAAATAAGGATTAACCTTTACAAATTATGAAATGTTCAAGACTGAGTTTATGTACATATCTATAAAAACATACATACATATTGCTAGCTTAGAGTGCAAATTTTGTAAGTCCTTTTTTCAAACATTGTAGGAGAGACAAAAAAACAAAAAATTAACAAATTTCGAAATGAAAAAAAATTTCTGTTCATGTAAATATTTTGGACTTACACAATTTTCTTCGCTTTTTGGACTTACACAATTTGCGTATCGCTGAATAACAACGATTAGAAATATGACAAGTATCACAGACTTGTTTAGCGTGGTTTGATTTTTCTAGCGTTCTACATAAAAATACAGTTTTTCATAAAAAGTGGACTTAGGTACACAGTTTGCACTCTAAGCTAACGATATGTATAAACGTACAACGTAAGAGCAAAATTGAATTAAAAAATGTTTGTACCTAATTTATTTAACTATTGTAACTTCAATAAACATGAATTATCTGAAGTTGAAAAAATTTGAATTAATGCATTTTTTTGATTTTTTGTGCATATTTCTCAGTTTTCGTTGCATTTTTTATGCGCATATTTTTTATTTTTTAGTACATGAAATTCCATGCCCTACTTATTATTCATGGTGACAGGTAACAAGGTCAACGGAAATAATGTCAATTGACCTTATTTCCCACCCGGTTGGGAAATAAGGTTACTGGACATTATTGCGTTTTTGGAAAACGCAATAAGGTCAACGAAAATTTGGAAATAAAATAATTGACCTTATTTCCCAATCCAAATGGAAATAATGTCAAGTTTGCTTAAAACTTGTTCATTCATGAAAATATTTGCTGAGTTCTTCTGCAAACCCGTTATGACTGACGAAAATCTTATTGCGGATTGTGATGCAAGTATGTCAGACGCAAGCGGGGAGGAAGACAATAATGAAGTCATCCATTTCAGCCAGACAAATGCCATTTTAAATTGTATCATCTGTACCGAAACCCCTCGCGATACGGTATTATTTCCATGCAGCCATTTTAAGCTTTGTGCCGAATGCTATTCAAAAATTGCGCAAAATGCCGCTCGTGTAAAGTGCCCTGTTCTCTGCCCCTACTACAGACAAGTTGTTGCCAACACAGCAAAAATATTTCAATAAATTATATAATAATGTAAAGTATGTTAAATATCTAGTTATACAAAAATTTAAATAAAAATGTATATAAAAACTATGTCTACTTGCCTTATCCTGCGGCATGGCAAAAAAGTAGGAAAATGAAAATTTGGAATTAAAAATCGCGCGATTTTTCATTCCAAATTTTCGCCTGCGGCGCATTTCTTTTCTCATACAAAGCAGTTTAGGAAAATGAAAAACGCAATAATCTCAATTAACCTTATTTCCCAACCGGGTGGGAAATAAGGTCAATTGACATTATTTCCAATGACCTTTTTACCTGTCACCTTATTCATACATTTATGTATATATGTATGTACATATACATACATACATATATGTATATATCGGAATGAAATAAGCGCGCGCACTTAACCACTTAACACTTGATTGCATGTCAGTTGAAAGTGGATAGATGCGACAATACGCAATTTTTACGCTCGCCCCCTTTGTACTTTGCTCATAGAAACACAATTCCCTTTCTCTCTGTTTGGGATGTGTTAAAATGAAGTATTAAGCGTATTCCAATTTAACAACTCAGTTTCAGCTTACAGAATAGGGGATTATATACTTACATATATATATAGAAATGTTAGATTTATATACCCTATAAACAATCAAGTAAAGCATTTAAAAACGATTGAAAAACGAATATCTTTTTTAGATCTCACCTTCCATAATTAACCCTTTCTACATGGGTTGTTTTTCGAAAGTTGGTCATTCTGTAGCAAAACGGAACGTTGGCTATTCAATGAAATTCCCCTTTATTATAAACTCGAAGAAGAGCTCATTCTTGAAATTTAGAAAAAAAGGAAGAGATATAAAGAGACAACCGACATTGAAGATAGCATCGTGCCGATACAGGTTTCAATATACCTGTGGCAATTTGCAATAATCGCTTAAGTAGAAAAATATTATTTTGAGATAAATTGATTTTATATACGAAGGCGTTTCTTAACAAATCATAAAAGTCACTTAAAAACTATGGACGCAAAATCACTGAGCCATCCATAATGATACAATCAAATTTTGCAAATAAAACAAAATGTCGTGAAGTAATTTGATTAAAAGCATGGGTGTTTTACAGAACTATAGAATTTTAAAAGGAGAATAACGTGGTATATATAACTCGAAATCTTCCTAAGTCGACTTAAGCGGTTATTGCTTGTGGCCACAGATATGTTCATCAGTGAGGTTGTCTGAAAACACGTCACTTTACTCTTGTTGCTATAGTAAGATATGGTTTTTATGTTTTTCGTTATAAAATTGTTGTCACTTCGATATCCATAACCAATTAGAGAAGATTTATGTAGAGCGCTACCATAATGAACAGGAAATAGATCACTCTTCTCCAGCAACTAGATTATCAACTATAGAGTCGCTGTCATCACTTTTGATTTCCTATTGTTTATTTGTGAGTTAAACGTCTTTTATTTGATCTCCTACTATTGTTTTGGGATCACTTAGTGAGCGCTCTGGCTCCTTATTTTTTTAAGCGATCGTCATATTACATTAAATGGTGTGGAAATTTACATAAGTAAGCAGTATGTAGTAGTACGATTAATTAAAATTCATTTTTGTTTCCAGTTACATACTATATTTTCTAGAGCCCTAGATACCCGGGTATCGAGCAATTCGAACTGATCGTTTTTGTTTGAAGCCCGTTTGTTGTTCAAATGCCCGTACAAACATTCGAGCATTCGAGCTTACAAACAAAAAAAATGTGTATCGGAAAAACAAAAATAAAAACAAATACATATGAAGAAGAAAAAAAATAATAAACAAAACAAAAAAAACAAACTTCAAAATGCCCGAATTGTTCAAATGCCCGTACAAACATACGGGTAATAAACAAACAAACGACTGTTCGTGCATTTGAACAAAATTTGTTCGGGCTACTCGAAAATGTTCAAAAAAAATCTGGAGCTCTAATATTTTATTTAAACAAAAATTTTTCCCACATAAAAAATCTGTTTTTAAATTAGCGCTCAGCTCATTTTGTCTCTTTTAAATACCGTCTCCGGAGGCTTTAGCGCACTCTCAGTTTTAAGAATTTCTACATACAGGGTATCTATCTACATACATATTCCTTTTGTATCAGCTATTGTTTGCACCTACATATTTCACATAAAAAAAGTAATTAATATATTGACACTTTATCAAATTAATTGATAATACACACAGACGTTGACCGTAAAATGAACAAGTAAGGAAGCCTAAGTTCGAGTGGAATCGAACATTAGATACTCAGCTGTATGCTTTCATTGTTTGTTTGCGTTTGATGGAAACACAGATTATTTTATATAAAGCGAGTGCCGCATAAAGTGGGCGTGGCCACGCCCATTTTCAACATTTTTATCAGTCATCCAACTAAGCATATGAATATTATTATTTGTGCAAAATTTCATTCCTTTATGACTTCTAGTTACAAAGATGTCACGTTACAAATTCCCAAGGGGTGTTCCAGAAATATCTTTGTTAAAAAGTAGGCGTGGTCATAAACCGATTTCAATAAATTTTTGCGTGTCTATTAACACAAGTTATAAAAGTGTATAAACAAAGTTTCGTTATAATATCTCAATTATTTGTCGAGTTATAGGCTCAGAAATCTCGTATATTCCTGTCTCTAAAAAGAGGCGGTGCCACGCCCATTTTCCAAAATTTTTGTGTTTTTCGTTTTATGTCCGCAGTTGGACTCCTGCTATAAAATTTCAATGATATATCTTTATATTTGACAGAGATATCGCTTAAAATGTTTTTATTAGGTCACTTTATAAGACCCATATATAAAAGTGGGCGTGGCCGTCAACCGATTTTAACTATTTTCCGTCCAAACGTTTGCCTAAGTAAGTACATCACGCCTACCAAATTTGATCGATATATCTTCAATGGTTTCTCAGTTATGACATAAAAAACTTTCAAGGCACTGCCCATTTTCCAAAATTTCATCAAATTTCTTCCTAGGGGCCTGAGCTCAACACGTGGGTAAAATTTCATCGCTCCAGCTATATTAGTGACTGAGATACAAAATTTCTGATTTTTTCTATACAGGAAAAGTGGGCGTGGTCATGGTCCGATTTCGCCCATTTTCAACACCAACCGTCCCAGTCTCGATAACAACTTGCATTTCAAATTTCATCAAAATATCTCAATTTTTGCGCGAGTTAGAGTGTTTACAGAAGGACGGACAGACGGACGGACGGACGGACGGACATGGCTCAATCGATTTCTCTTTTCACCCTGATCATTTTGATATATGTAAGTCTATATCTATCTCGATTATTTCATTCTGTTACAATCCACCGTTATGTGATTAAAACTATAATACTCTGTGTACTAGTACAGCTGAGTATAAATATAATTATTGTGGCTAGCAACGCTATGCTCTTTATATTAATTGGCAAACGAGCACAGCTTGCAGTAGCATTTATCTACTCCTAGTCCTCGCTGATCTGCTCTGGTCTGGCTATTTCAATTAAACTAAACCAATGAATTGCAAATAATTAACGCTAATGGCAGACTTTGTCAAGTTAACTGGCAGCAACTGTAATGCCGATAACAACAAAAATTACAACAACAACAACAAAAATTACAAGAGCAACAACAACAACAAAAAAAAAACACCAAATAACGCCAACACACTTGAACGACACTCTATGGCACTAGATATTGGCCAAAAAGTGAAAAAGTCTTTGCTGTTTAGTGAAATTGGCAACATTAAACACTTGAACTTATATAATTTTGACCCGGTCGGCAGGCGAGCAAGAAGAAAGGGGAATGTACAGGAAGAGCGTGTGTGTGTGTGGGTTTGCTTGTGTAAAAAAAAGCGATTGAATATAATGAAAGTTATTGTGGCTAGAAGCGCTTAGTTGGCACAAACACACTGCATATATTTACTTTATGCAGTTTCTCTCACAGCCCACTCAAATATGTTATATATGTATATATATATACATATATATATGTGTGTAACAATTTTTGCAATTTGTTGTTGCCATTTCACTTTTATTATTTTCATATGCATACAAACATTTTATGTTGACGGCGCCTTTAGCTGCGAAGTGTTAGACCAAGAAAAAGTTACTATTTACTATAATCGATGTGCTAAAACAACAACAATAACACACACAAACATATGCAACGAGTTGAAGTAGCGAGAACAATGCCGGCAAGTGGCAGAGCAACGAGTAAGCGGCAAAAGCGGGAAAAGCGGCAAAAGTGCCTTCAACAACTGCAGTTTGCTATTCAAGAGCATACAACATAAACAAAAACAACAACAACAATAGCAAAACACAACAACAGCAATAACAAAAACAAAAAGAACAATTACTGCAGCAACAACAAAAATTAGTACTACGAAGTTAACGGCAAAACTTTATCCTCGCCAACTTTTGGCCAAGTTGAAGCAGCGCATATATGTATGTATGAGTGTTTGTATGTATGTTCGTATGTACCCTGCAGCGAAATCAACTAGTTGTAAACTAATTGACAACTAGTTGGCCATACAGCTCAACTAGTCAGTCATCTATCTTTTTTCCATATTAGCAACTGGTATTTTTAACACGGTGATGACCTAGGAAATGGCAATTGTCAGTATCCGCACCAGAGACATACCACTTGACTGACTAGTCAGTATACACACCAGCATCATACCAATTTGCTGACTAGTCAGTGTAGATATCAGAACTATACCAGTTGGCTGACTAGTTTTACATGCTACTCCAATGAAAATGAAAATTGCAAAATAAAGTTTCTAATACATTTATTTAGTTATTAGAATATGATATTTAAATTAAAGAATTCAGGCACATTAGATTGTGATCTTGCATATTAAATATTTAGGAAAATTAACATTAACATTGTGAATAAGTAACACGTTGACCATTCTAAGCTTGACTTTTATATTGATGATTTTCTGACTTTATACAAACATATCATGTACTTTTTTCTATGGCTGAAGTAGTATCTAATATACAGGGCTGTATTAACATCTCAAACTATGTTATATTTGTGGTATTCACCTGATTTAATGATCTAACAATTTGCAACCAACTAAATCTACAAGGGGCCTACTACGCAGGGTTCGAATACTACAACAACAATAAAGAAGTTGCTTTACTTTTACTGCATAAGTGTTCATTGCAACCTCCAGAAGCCCCGGATACATTCGTTTTTAATTTAAAACCCTTTTTTTTGGCAAAACTTCTTGTTTCATAACTAATCTGAATTTTTCCCCTATGAATCTAGTTGGGCAACTCCCATAATTTATCTAGTCAGTTAACTGGTAGGTTGGCTGACTAGTTTGGACTTTCGCTGCAGGGTACATTGAACTATTTCCCGAATTAAAAAGAGGTTGATTGTTTGTGAGAGCCAGAATAATAATGATTCTTTATTCATAAAATGTTCAGCATATTTATAGTAATTCTTATCTCTAAAAATTCTTATTTACTAGATACATATTTACTTCTATGTCTTACAAACTAAACATAAGTAAGGCACATACTTGCACATACATATGTACATGTATTCATATGTGCATAGCTCGGTACCTTACTAGATGCATATTTCAGTGCAGTTACCAACACCAACATATCCAACGTGGGGCTGCAAGCGATGCAGTCACACACATATGTACATATACCAAGCGTGGAGACACCGGCAGTGTAGCCGCACATATCTACATATATAGAGTCGGTGTACACAATCCGATGCAACTCCACAGCTTGTGCTGCTTATGTACTTAGCGTGAGAAAATGAATAGAATTAGAATTTTGTTGACATAGCAAAATGTGTACATTCCACAGCCGGACATTTAGAAGTCAGCTTGTGGCTTTGTTGTTGTTGGCGACTTGCTCTGACACACTACACCTCCTTTCCTAAAAAAAATCGTGAATACATATGAACGATTTTAGAGTTGTAATGTTTTGTAGTGGTTTTTTTTTTTTTTTTTTTTTGTGTATATTTTTATACATTTATGGGTTTAAATTTTGTTTGTTATTTTGAGATGTTTATTGTTTGTCATTTGTTTACAAAAATTTTTCTGTTGCTACAATGGTTTGGTGTATTTTATTTCAAGTGGTTGAACAATAACTCATGTTTTTAGATGTTTGTTTAGTTGTTTGTTTATTAATGTGATACTTTTATTGTTTTGTATTTATATTTTGCTTTGAATAAAAGTCGGATTTTTGTTTATGATACTTATAACTTAGAATTGTTTTGTGTACGTAGAACATAAAGTAGAAAAATTATGGATAAGTGAAATTTATGAGTAATAAAATTTAACGTTTTTGTAAAGTTAAAGTGGTCTTATTTAAATAGCTTAAGTCTGTTTTTATGAATTATGATTTTCTTAGTTTTATCGCTTAGTTGGTTATTTAAATCTAGATTTTCTACATTAAATGGGGTTAATGTATAATTATTTTTCTTATCGATATTTACTACTCTATAGGGTCCTTTATATCTATTGTCTAACTTATGACCTGCTTCATTTTTAATTAACACTAAATCTCCTATATTAATTTCCTTAAATTGAAGATTTTTATCGTAATGAATTTTTTGTTTTTCTTTACTTTCCTTAACTAGCTTATTAGCTCTTTGTTGTGCTACTTGTAATCTATATTTAATTTCTTTATCGTAAGCCTCATAATTATAAACTGGGCTAATTGTATTTTCTTGCAAAAATTCGTACGTCAGGGGTATCTTTCCAAAGACTAACTCGAATGGGGAGTAACCGTGAACTGTTGATGGTGTTGTATTGTAACAGTATGCAAAATATTTGATATACTCATCCCAATCATCTTTGTTAGTGGATATATAAGAACGGATGTATTCATTAAAAGTTCTATGGCTACGCTCAACAGTGCCCAAAGTTTGATGGTGATATGGGGTTGATGTTTTGTGTTCAATTTTTAAAAGTTTACACAATTCTTCAAATATGTTGTTTTTGTATTCAGTTCCCATATCTGTTATGATTGTTTTCATACAACCATAAATTAAAATAAAGTTTTCAAAGATTGCTTTGGCGACTGTTTTCGCGTGCTTGCTTGTAATTGGAATTGCGATCAGATATTTGGTAAGGTCACATACAATAGTGACTGCATATTCATTTCCATTTACCGATACTGGCAATGGTCCAATTGTATCAACCTGCACCGTATCAAACGCTTTTGTGGGCGTTTCGGTTATTATCATTGGTTCTTTCAAATTTTTATTAACTTTGTTTTTACTACATTTAATGCATTTTTTAATATAGCGTTTTATGTCATTTTTCATATTTTTCCAATAATATTTTTGTTTAATTTTATTAGTTGTGCGATTGATTCCTGGGTGGCCACCATTAACAGGATCATCGTGATATTTTTCTAATATCTTTTTAATTACTTCCTTATTTGTCACGTGCATAACCTCCGGAGTTAATGCAATGGTTAAGTTTTTGAGAACTTTGGTACCTATTTCTTTAAATTCGTCTACTCGAGTATAATTATTTTTAAACAATTTGTCTCCTAAGGACAACTGTATTTTATTTATTTTCAAATTGTTGGCTTCTTTCATTAGCCTGACAAAGAGTTGACCTAAATCAATCTTCGTCTTAACAATTGAATTATTATTAATATTTGAATTGCCGGCTTCATTCGGAAGCCTGGCAAAGGATTGACCTGAATCAATCTTCGCCTCAACAATTAAATCATTAATATCTATTTTGCTACAAATTTTCTTTCCCTTTTTGAACTGCAGTTTCGGGGGATCGAAAACGAGCTGAGCTAGCCTTTTTACTTCACATTTATTAAGCGCTTCATATATTTTTATGTTCTCTTCGTGACATTTATTTTTGATATTTTTATTGTTGGAAGTTTTATTATTGGAATTTTTATTGGTTTCCGATCGTGTCGTAACCCTCATTATCTGGCATGCTTTAACCGACATGTCTTTTAAATCATTAATATTTATGCGTGATAGTGCATCCGCAACGTAATTTTCTTTACCAGCAATATACTCCACCTCAAAGTCATATTCCTCCAACTCCAATCGAACTCTGGTTAATTTTGATGAAGGGTTTTTCATTGAAAATAGGTATGTTAAGGGGCGATGGTCTGTTTTAATTAAAAATTTTCTGCCATAAACGTATGGTCTAAAATAAGTTATTGCCCAATGTATTGCCGCCAACTCCTTTTCGATTGTTGCTTTATTGCTTTCACCTTTTGTGAATGCTCTTGACGCATAGGCAATTGGTAGTTGTTTGCCTTCATATTCTTGACTAAGAACTGCGCCGCAGGCAAATCCACTGGCATCTGTTGTTATACAAAATTCTTTATCGAAATCTGGGTATTGTAAAATATTTGGGTGTATTAATGCCTCCTTCAAATAGTCAAAAGCTTTTTGGCATTCCTCTGTCCATTCGAAGGGGACATTCTTTTTACACAATCTTGTTAAAATTCTAGAATGGGCTGCAAAATTTGGAACAAATCTTCGGTAATAGTTACAAAATGCGACAAATCGCTTAACTTCATCCGCGCTTTTTGGGATTGGATAGTTTAGAACAATTTCAAATTTACTAGGGTCAGGTAGAATTCCTTTGTTTGTGCATTTATGTCCAAGATAAGTGATTTCTTGGTTAAAAAATAAACATTTATCTGGATGTAATTTTAAATTATATTTTCTGCAAGTAGAAAATACATCTCTCAAATTTGTAATCATATGTTTTTCTGAGCATCCCAATACCACCAAATCATCCATGTATAGAAACGCTTGTGATGGTTTAAGGCCTGCAAATGCCAGAGTCATCATTCTTTGAAATGAATTAGGCGCTACTTTCAAACCATACGGCAATCTTTTGAAACGGTACGTGCCATCGTCCGCCGTAAACGAGGTGATGTCCCTAGAGTCTTTATTTAATTCAATTTGATGAAAGCCGGACATTAAGTCCAGGCATGAAAAATATTTAGCTCTGCCTAATTGATCCAGGATATCATCAATTCTTGGCAATGGAAATTTATCCGCGGTTAGTTTTTTATTTACCTGTCTATAATCAACGACTAGTCTCCATCTTTTATCATTTTTTCCGGGTAATGGTTTTTTAGGTACCAGGAGAATTGGGCTATTATATTCTGATATAGACGGCTCTATAATGTCGTCTTCAATTAATTTATTTACATGTTTACTAATTTCATTTTTATGAGCTTGTGGAATTCTGTAGTTTTTGACATAAACAGGGTTATCATCTTTCATGTGTAATTTTTGTTTGTAAAAATTATTAGTGGTTATTGGTTCAGTTTCTAATGAGAATATGTCAATGAATTCTGAGCATAATGTATTAAGTGATTGGCTAGCGAAAGGTGGGAAATTTTTATTTAATCGTTCTAACTTCTCTTTATTATTTTCTGCTGAATAAGATTTAGTTTTTACTATTGTGTAATCATTTAAATTTTCTATATCGATTTTGAAATTTTGAATGGTTGCGTTTTTATCTGTTGTATTTACAATTCTAATAAAGGTTTCCTGTGAATTTACTAATGTATTGGCGATAAAAATGCCTTCAGATAATGCTTGATGAGGTACTAATAGTTCAGGTTTGTTACTTTCAATATGGATTTGTCGGATTACTTCCGATCTTGCAGGTATTGTTATAGTATTGATGGATGGTCTATTTGACATTTGTATTATAATGTTTTCTGGGTAATCATATGGACGTAGTATTAGGGTGTCTCCGTTTTTGTTGTAATCTAAAATGCAATTGTATTTTTTAATAAAATCAAGTCCTAAAATTCCGTCGCACGGTATTGGAAAATTATCTTCTACTATGTGAAATTTGTGTCTGATTAGTAGGTAATCATCTTTTAAATCTGCTTTAACTGTTCCAAGAGTGCTTGTTATACCTTGACCAATGCCCTTTAATTCAGTTTTTTGTGAACAATCTATTGTGACATTACTGTCAATTTGACCCTTTTTTATAATGGAAATATCTGCTCCTGTATCGATCAGGAGGGTTGAAATTGAGTTATTTAGAGTTGTTTTGGAGGATATATAGCTATTGAGGTGTAAATTGAAAACATATAATTTTTTATTTATTGAGGTGGAGTTTGTTGGTTTTCCTGTTGGTTAATATTTCGTACGTTTCTGGTATTATTTCGGTTAGGACCTCGTGATCCAAAGTTTCGACCCGATCTTTGGTTATTAGACCGATTATTATTGTTATTGGCCGCTGTGGTGCAGTGGGTAGAGTGCTCGCCTGCTGTGTCAGAGGTCTCGGGTTCAAACCACGGTCCGAGCCAAACACCAAAACAATTTTTCAATTAGTAAAAATCCAATTATTGGGTTTTTTAAGAGCAGCGGTCACCTCTCGGCAGTGGGCGGCATACCCTCCGAGAGTATTTCTGCCATGAAAAAGCTTCTCACAAAAAATGCATTCGCCGTTCGGAGCCGGCATAAAACTGTAGGTCCACCCAATTAGTAGGAAAAACAAAAAGGAGCACACCTCGAATTGGGAGAGAAGCTCGGCCATAAAACTCGTCAGAGTTATAATAGCGCCATTGTATTATTATATTATTATATTATTGTTATTGTTGTTGAAATTATTAAATCGTGGTGGGTATGTACGCCTTTGGTTACCTCTATAATTGCTAGATTGGTAACCTCTGCGGAAATTACCGCGAAAATAATTTTGTTGGCGTATATGAAGTAACGAATTAGGGTTATCCGTTATTTCTGTGCAGCTATTTGTGAATTTCGATATAGCTTCGTTCATCGAGGTAAACGTTCCAGCTTGCATAATGGTTTTCACCTTTTCGTTGGAGCAGTTTTTACACATAGCTTTCACAGCTGATTGTGTGGCATACTTGGTTGCTAACTCTGGGGTTAGTCCGTCGGAGATGTATGCTCCTTCCAACGATTTTGTAAGTTTCTCAATTTCGGCAGTGTACTGATTTGCAGTTTTACTGCGCTGCTGGATGTTCAGGAGTTTTGCAGTTAAAACTTCTACTGACTCACCTTTTACTGCATTTTTTAATTTTTGTTTTATTTCTTGTATAGTTGTTTCAGTACTTATCAGATTTCTGGCCGTGCCCTTTAGCTTTGTCTTTATCATAGATACTGCGACAGCCTCATGTGTTTCTTTGATTTGTTCTAGGATATCAAGGGCATCCAAAAAACTGGGTAGGTTTTCGGGTTTGCCATCGAATTCGGGTAATATCGATGACGCTGTTTTAATAAACGCTACCATTGTTTGCGCCATGTTTATATCTGTTTGGGTATTCTGGTCTATGTTAGGTAAAAGTGTCCCTGTCTGTGAAACAGTCTCGGTTTGCCAGAGTACATCTATACTTGGAAGAATTTTTTCTTCTGATTCTTGTTCTTCCTCAGTGTCTGAACTGTCTTCGTTCAAACTAGTGTCGAAATCGATTTCAATATTATGCGAAAAAGTTTTTGGTACTGTGAAGTCAATGCCATATCTCGATAACGAGTATATTAATTTGTCTCTAATGCTCGAAAATATTTGGTAGGCTTCTACCTGATGAGCTTTTTTTAGAGAATGGTTTACTCTTCGTAGTATTATTCCTGAGTTATTGAATGACAATAATATAATTTTGAGATGTTTCTTTATTGTCTCCAATTTTATTTTTGTGTTTTTACATATACATTTATATGATTTGTCAGCGTTTATTTTTTCTTCAGTAAGTTCCCGCAAAATATCATCCCACTTTTCCATTGGGTATAATAATTAAATCTTATCCAGGCCGTCTGCGCGGCTCTGGTACTTCTTTTTCAAAAATTTATTATGAAGTGAGTATATTCTCAGGAACAAACTGATGCAAGTGCAGATTGTCACAACCAGAAGCAACACTTTAATGAATTCTAGTGTCTCAGTATGGTCAACTACTTTTATGTTATTTATAACATTAGCGTTTGGGTTTTCAATTTTGGATTCTATTCCACCCATGTTTGAAATTGTTAATTGGGAATATTTTAGAATTTGGAATACCTATGCATCATTCTACCAATTTCTTCCTCTTGTGTGGTTGGGGTGAGTATATCTTGTATGGTAGGTTCTCTGGTCATACCAATTGCTCTCCATAAATTCCTTAACCATTCCAATTCTTTTTCATAATTACGTTCTTCGATTGTTTCTGTTCGGTTTGGCTCAAAGTTAAGGATTCCCTTGGAAAAATCCCTAGGACGTTTAGAAAAATCCCTAGGCATCATTGTATTAAGTACAACAGCTTTTAATTGTTCTTTCTTTATTTAAAATCCTTAAAGTAAACCTTACATACAAATTTATATTTATTTTCTTTTTGTCAGAATGAATTCATTATAAAAATTTATTTATAAAAAAATTTATTTTAAATTTCTTAAGAACATTATTTGGTTCATAAGCTCTTTTCTTTCTTCTATAGAGCTACAAAAATTGAGTTCTCTGTATGTATGAGCTAACCCTTTTTTCTTTTGGAACCTCTTTCCACCTCGTGTTTGCCTTTTTCTTTTTAATGGTGGAGGTATTCTTGGTTCTATCTTTTTTTGTTTTTTGTTCCGCCGCCAATACTCTTCAATAGTTATTGGTTGCGGACCCTGTCTTAAAACTGTCGAGGTTTGAGGAACCTCTTCAGTGACTTTTTCAGGCTCTTTACTTTCTTCGGCAGTTTCCAATGCAAATTTTTCCCATTTATTAAAAATGGCATCAAATTCTTCTTGAGTAATGTCTTGCATTGGAATCTGTTTTTAAAATTTATTAAAAATGTTTTTTGTTTTTGTTTAAATTTCTTTTCTCTTTTTTTTTTTTTGTTTCTAAAAAAAAATTGCTTAATACATAACCTAAGCAGAAAAATTATCTGCTACTTGGCAGGCGCCCATCGGACGCCGAAGATTTCTATTTTTTTTTTTTTTTAATTAAATACTTATCAAATACTGCTGCTGCCGGTCGTGTTGTTGCCTCGTAATTTAAATGTACTGCCCGACTTCAATGGGTTACTATCAAATACTGCTGCTGCCGGTCGTGTTGTTATCTCGTAATTTAAATGTACTGCCCGACTTCAATGGGTTACTATCAAATACTGCTGCTGCCGGTCGTGTTGTTATCTCGTAATTCAAATGTACTGCCCGACTTCAATGGGTTCCTGTGATTCGGCATATCAATCAGTCAAAATTAGGACACGTTTTATATTATTGTGCTGCACTGTTGAATTTTTAGCAGTCTGCTTCCTTATTGTTTAGCAGTCTGCATTCAACAGGATCAAACCAGTCTGCTTTTTTTTACTAGCAGTCTGGCAGGATCGCCATGAACTATTTCCCGAATTAAAAAGAGGTTGATTGTTTGTGAGAGCCAGAATAATAATGATTCTTTATTCATAAAATGTTCAGCATATTTATAGTAATTCTTATCTCTAAAAATTCTTATTTACTAGATACATATTTACTTCTATGTCTTACAAACTAAACATAAGTAAGGCACATACTTGCACATACATATGTACATGTATTCATATGTGCATAGCTCGGTACCTTACTAGATGCATATTTCAGTGCAGTTACCAACACCAACATATCCAACGTGGGGCTGCAAGCGATGCAGTCACACACATATGTACATATACCAAGCGTGGAGACACCGGCAGTGTAGCCGCACATATCTACATATATAGAGTCGGTGTACACAATCCGATGCAACTCCACAGCTTGTGCTGCTTATGTACTTAGCGTGAGAAAATGAATAGAATTAGAATTTTGTTGACATAGCAAAATGTGTACATTCCACAGCCGGACATTTAGAAGTCAGCTTGTGGCTTTGTTGTTGTTGGCGACTTGCTCTGACACACTACAACATAAGTGTGTAATTTTTTTGATTTTTTTATCTTTTCTAATTGTTGTTATTGCTGTTTTTTAATTTTGTTGGCACTTGCAACAATTATGTTGGCAACTTGGCAGCAATAATAAAGACAAACAAACAAACGAATGAACAAAAAAAAAAACAAAACAAGTAAGGAAGCCTAAGTTCGAGTGGAATCGAACATTAGATACTCAGCTGTATGCTTTTATTGTTTGTTTGCGTTTAATGGAAACACGTTGTACTCTATATAAAGTGAGTGCTGCATAAAGTGGGCGTAGCCACGCCCATTTTCCAAAATTTTTATCAGTTATCCAACTAAGTATATGAATATTATTATTTGTGCAAAATTTCATTCCTTTACGAGTTCTAGTTACAAAGATTTCACGTTAAAAATTCCCAAAGGGTGTTTCAGAAATATCTTTGTTAAAAAGTAGGCGTGGTCATAAATCGATTTCAATAAATTTTTGCGTGTCTATTACCACAAGTAATAAAAGTGTACACACCAAGTTTCGTCATTATATATAAATTATTTGTCGAGTTATGGGCTAAGAAATCTCGTATATTCCTGTTTCTAAAAAGAGGCGGTGCCACGCCCATTTTCCAAAATTTTTGTGTTTTTTGTTTTATGTCCATAGTTGGACTCCTGCCATAAAATTTCAATGATATATCTTTATATTTGACAGAGATATGGCTTAAAATGTTTTTATTAGGCCACTTTATAATACCCATATATAAAAGTGGGCGTGGTCGTCAACCGATTTTGGCAATTTTTCGTCCAAACATTTGTCTAAGTAAGTATATCACGCCTACCAAATTTCATCGATATACCTTCAACGGTTTCTGAGTTATGACTCATAAAACTTTCAATGTTTGCCCCTTAATAAGTGGGCGTGGCACCGCCCATTTTCCAAAATTTCACCACATTTCTTCATAAGGGCCTGAGGTCAATACGTGGGTAAAATTTCATCACTCCAGCTCTATTAGTTACTGAGATACAAAATTTCGGATTTTTACTATATAGGGGAGGTGGGCGTGGTCATGGTCCGATTTCGCCCATTTTCAATACCATCCGTTCTCGTCTTGATACCAACTTGCATTCCAAATTTCATCAAAATATCTCAATTTTTGCGCGAGTTATCGTGCGTACAGACGGACAGACGGACAGACGGACGGACATGGCTCAATCGATTTCTCTTTTCACCCTGATCATTTTGATATATATAAGTCTATATCTATCTCGATTATTTCATTCTGTTACAATCCACCGTTAGGAAATCAAAACTATAATACTCTGTGTACTAGTACAGCTGAGTATAAAAAAACTAAAACGATTGCAATGTGCATGAGAGAGAAAGCGAAGAGTGAGTCAGCAACAAGCCAAGGCAAGGTGTTATACGAGTACATATGTGCGTACATTAGGGTGTGCATTATTGGTATATTATTTGGAAATATATTTCAGTTTCTTCATAAATGAAAATGCTTAAGAGAAAGTTTTCCGTGAACCGTGAAAACTGCTGAAATTTTGTTAATGAAAATTGTCACAATTGTGAGTGAGGTTTATCTAGACTTATCTGTCGCGTGGCACCTCCTTTAAAAACTAAAATTTTCATGATGTATATATTTTAAGCTATTTGCAGTAGAGGTATAAGGATTAGGTTACATTAGGTTGGAGTGGCTGTCATTATAGCGTTACACTTAGGCCAGTGAGGAGACCCTTTGTGATACCACGAGAAAACAGATTATTCTACTTTTTGAACCAATTTGAAAGCCTAATGAAGTTCACCAGGTTATTTGCGTCAATGTCCGCGACCTTACGTAGGCTATCCAGGAAAAGAGTCCCACGAAAGCGCCGTGTGGCATCGTTAAAAGCCGGGCACTGTGGGAAGTAAGGGTCGATATCGAAAAAGGGCGCGTGGTACGTACATACATACAATATAAAGTGACAATTTCACGTTGTACATATGTATATCCCTTGAACTATTTGTAGTCGAGCATTAAAACTTAGTAGGGAGTTATAGATGAAGTACATATATCATCGTTTAAACTTCATAACCGCCTATGCCAAAATTGAGATTTGCCAAACTTTAAATCCTGGCGTCCAGCTCTATTGATTCATGCCATAAATTTGGTCTTTGGGAAGCTCGGGGAGCTCTATATATCCTTATAATGTCCTTTTCAGTTCTGAAGTCGTAGAGTTGGGCATCACGAATTCAATTTAAATTTTTGGCAACAAATGTCGGTTAGGCGGCTATCGAAGTCTCACTTAGGCGGTTATGAAGTTTAAACGGCTAAATGTATAACAATTTTCGTATCGGAAAAGGGGGTGAATTTTTTATATTGTAATGCGAATTTAAAAACAGCGCTCATCAAGTTTCGACCACTGGGTGAGACTGACATTTGTGTATATTAAAAATTCTGAAACTATAAGGGCGAAGGTTTCAGAGATGGTGGTGATGATGATGATGATGGTGATGATGATTATGATGATGATGATGTTGGTGATGATGATGATGATGATGATGATGATGATGATGATGATGATGATGATGGTGATGATGATGATGATGATGATGATTATGATGATGATGATATTGGTGATGATGATGATGATGATGATGATGATGATGATGATGATGATGATGGTGATGATGATGATGATGATGATGATGATGATGATGATGATGATAATGATGATGATGATGATGATGATGGTAATGGTGATGATGGTAATGGTGATGATGATGATGATGATGATGATGATGATGATGATGATGATGATGATGATGATGATGATGATGATGATGATGATGATGATGATGATGATGATGATGATGATGGTGATGATGATGATGATGATGATGATGATAATGATGATGATGATGATGATGATGATGATAATGATGATGATGATGATGAATTTTATGATGATGATGATGATGATGATGATGATGATGATGATGATGATGATGATGATGATGATGATGATGATGATGATGATGATGATGATGATGGTGATGATGATGATGATGATGATGATGATGATGATGATGATGATGATGATGATGATGATGATGATGATGATGATGATGATGATGATGATGATGATGATGATGATGATGATGATGATGATGATGATGATGATGATGATGATGATGATGATGATGATGATGATGATGATGATGATGATGATGATGATGATGATGATGGTGATGATGATGATGATGATGATGATGATGATGATGATGATGATGATGGTGATGATGATGATGATGATGATGATGATGATGATGATGATGATGATGATGGTAATGGTGATGGTAATGGTGATGGTGATGATGGTGATGATGATGAATTTGATGATGATGATGATGGTGATGATGATGATGATGATGATGATGATGATGATGATGATGATGATGATGATGATGATGATGATGATGATGATGATGATGATGACGATGATAATAACGACTGTAATTTTCAATGATTCGGTCGGTTGCGTTATTCTTCTATATTTTAAGTAACACTCTAATATGTAAATATACGTAAGTATGTACATATATCTTATGGGCAAATCCGTGTAAAAAACAGAAAGAGGTAAAACTAAATGTTAAAAATCAAAGTGTATTTCTCAAGATATATTAGAGAAATTTGGCATGTGGGTAAATTTTTATGACTAGCTGATTATTTGACAGAATCGGCCGAATCGGACCACTATAACATATAGCTGACATAAAACCGATTGTTCAGATATGGACAGTTTGGGATATAACTTCCCCACTTAAAAAGCTAAGGGCATGAAACTTTGATGTATTTGTATTTGTACCCACATGGACCTAAATAATGTCACCGAAATTTGCCAAGATCGGACCACTACAACATATAGCTGCCATACAACCGACTGTTCAGATAGATAGCTTTTTTGGGGTATAGATCCCTCATTTTATCTACTAGAACTTTTCTGAAAAATCTTTGTCCACGTAGCTTCCCGAATTGACAATGCAAATTAATAAATATTTGACAATGTAAAATTTCATTTTTTCGCGATTTTACGCGTTCACCTTAAAATGGAAAATTTTGTTAATTTAAGTTATTCTGAGTTTAAATTACTTGAATTTATCCATAGTTTATGGATCAGACAGGATTAACTATCCATAAATATGGATGTGATATCAATATAGTATTTTCCGTGCGGTAAAACCATCAATGAAGAACTAAATTATTCTACTTTGATGGCTAATCATTATTTTTTAAATGATGGACCAAAATTCGCAGAATTGTGCACTTTTCTAATAGCACCTAAAAATTTCAATTTTATTTTTTAACGTTCGCCATCGCCATTGAAATGCTAATATCTCAGAAGCTTCAAATCGATACCACTTCTTATTTGTACCGATTATAGTGCCGCTCAAATGATTTCTAAAAATGAAAATCATAAGAAAAATATTCGACGCTATGTATATTTTATTCAACTTTGAAAGCGAACGGGACGTCACGTTCGGCATTCTGGAATCGCCCATATGCATTTATATGGATATAGTATATGTATATACATATATATTCCTTTACTCATGTGTGTAAATATTTATAAGCATGTGAGCTCTTTCATGTGTGCTTGTAAATATATGTACATATATAGGTACATTCTTATCGCTAAGTGAAAAAACTTCCTTTTCAACGAGTTAAAAGAAGCATAAAACTTGCATTATTTGCTCTGTTTGGTTACAATTTGTTATTATTTTTGCGCATTTGTTTTTGTACTTCTTTTTTTTTTTTTTTTTTTTTGCTCTTCTCTCTGGCGCTTGCAATATGCATTATTGTGCTAAAAGAAAGTCGACGACGACGACAGACGACAGCCGTCAATGTATTGCCAGGTTTTTAGTTATTTTATTCGTTAGGCCATGCCCGGCGGGAGTTGTTGTTGTTGTTGTTGTTGTTGGCAGTTGCCCACCGTGCAACCGGAATTCGCAAAGGGACCACTTCCGGCTTTTGTGTTGCAACGCAGAGTTGCATAACCACATACCACCGTTTTATATTAAAATACTTAAAATATAAAAGAACCACATTGTTGACAACAAATGCGGTTACGCTTTTGTTACACATTTGCTGGCAGCCACTAGAGCTCTGACGCGGCTACTGCCATGGGCGCGCCATCAACCTTTTGAAATTTTGCCCACTTGCCGTTGACTTGAGTGCATTTATTTACAATTTGGCTAATTCATAGAGGTGTTGTTGTTACTTGTTGCAAAAATAAATAAAATAAAACAAATACTAACGAGTGTAACTATCAGAAAAGTTTAACGTGCTACCAGGTTTTATATTTTTGTTAACTTTTCCTGCTCTTTTCTCTTCCAACATTTATTTCATCAGCGCAACGCTTTGTTATACTGTTGTTGAAATGTTGGCTTCATTCAATTGTGCCAAAGTGCTGGCTTATTTGAATGGTTGCTGATATGTCAATTGATTTTTCCATTGAAAATTCTCTCACGGGTATTTTAGTGTTTAATAAATAAATTTTTTTTGTACGAAAAAGAAAGTGATGATGATAATGATGACAAATGAGGAATGATGAATGGTGAATGATGGATGACGAATGATGAGTGATGAATGATGAATGATGGATGACGAATGATGAGTGTTGAATGATGAATGATGAGTGATGAATGATGAATGATTAATAATGAAAGATGATTGATGAATAAAAATTAAAAAGGTGGAAAACTCGTTCAGATTTGGACTAAAATTACCAGCTCACTCATCAAACAGTAAACGTAAAGAAAACAAGAATTTACAGAGAAAATATAAGGGAAAAGCTTCTAACAGCGACATACCACAAATAAAACGAGAGCTATACCTGGTTAGTCGTTATTATTATTATCGCGTGATGGCCCTCTTTTTATTATATATTTAAACCTTTAATAAAAATGAAATGGTATTAAAATCTATTGCCGAAACAAGTTTTTTCGAAAGCACCAAAAGGAGAGGTGTCAGGCCCATCAAAATATAAGTATATATACCGATATGATCACAATCATAAGCTGAGTCGATTAAGCCATGTCCATCAGTCCCTCGGTCTTTGTGAAACTAGTCCTTCAGTTTTTGAGATACGTGAATGAAATTGGCGCTCTTACTTGTTTTACTTTAAGGCCACGAAAAAATATGTTACATCTACTAAATCCAAATTTAAATAACGGTTATTATCTGATATTTAGTATCACATAAAGGTCATCTAAACAAAAGATAAACATACATACGTATATCACAAATATATATCGTCGCTCCCAACGAAGACTAGCACGGTTCAGTTAGCGTGGAAGACTAGCACGGTTCGTTGTTCACGTGGAAGACTAGCACACTTCGTTGTTCGCGTGGAAAACTAGCATACTTCGTTGTTCGCGTGGAAGACTAGCATGCTTCAGTTCTCTGCGTGGAAGACTAACATGCTTCACTTGTTTGGGTGGAAACTAACATACTTCTGTTTGTTAGAAATAAGCTTAGGGGTTAAGAACATGAAGAGTATGGTCCGAGGAGTGAAAGATATTTGATAAGTAATTGCAAGAACAATAATTCATACTGCAATAAAACTTTAAATAGGAACCTTCAGCCAAACTATATGAAAAGTATATGAGTTTCAAATATTCCTAGACTTGTACTAGGCCTACTTTTAAGTATGTGCATAGGTTGTGCAAATAAAACCTGGCTTTTGCAGCAAATAAAACACCGAGTTAGTCATTAGTCGGAACTCTACATTTATATATGTATATGTAGATATGACTAGTGCTGAGGTACTACACAAAAGGTGTGCACAGTGTGTATCTTTGTATTTCTAAAATGATTTAAAAAAAATAGAACCGTGCTAATCTACGTTGGGAGCGACGATATATAAATATAGAGTTCCGAGTAATATGTAACTAACTCGGAATTTTTTTTATTTGCACAACCTACTTATGCACATACTTAAAAGCAAACCTGTTAAATAATGATTATTAATCGTAATGATTACCGGCTTGATTGATTATTTTTTCAACTGTCCATTTAATGATTGATTACCCATTGTTTTCAAATTTTAATGATTATTTTGCAATTACCATTAAAAAAAATCAAAAAAAAATCATAAAAAATCAAAAAAAAAGAAAAATAATCATAAAAAATCAAAAATAATCAAAAATAATCAAAAAAAAATTATGCACTTATGCAATGATGATAAAAAATCAAAAATAATCAAAAATAATCAAAAAAAAATTATTTTGATTGTTTTTGATTATTTTTGATTATTTATGATTTTTTTTGATTTTTTTTGATTTTTTATGATTTTCTTTTGATTATTTTTGATTTTTTTTAATTTTTATCAATATGGTTTAAAGAAATATGCACATTTGTACGTATGCAGGTATATACATATATCGCCTTTTAAGGCAGACTCCCGACGGTAGCTTGATGGTAGTACCGGGGGGTTCGATACGATGAGCGTAGGTGGTGTAGTGCGGTTAAAGTCCCACACTAAGGGCCGGTTTCACCATCTCCGGTTAAGGTCTTAACCGTAGTATTTTTCCCGGTTAAGCAATTTATTTGACAGCTCGCCATACAATTTACGTCAAATTAACCACCGGTTAACTTAACCGGAGATGATGAAAACGGCCCTAACAGGATAAAGGCTCTATATGCTTCCTCCTCGTATATTTGTGCAGAGAGGCATACACATTTATACATATCTTACAAGCTTGGAATTATTGTTAATTTGTCATTGGCCGTACATGGTACGATGCACGTTTATATCTAATTATTTATCTTTATGAAAAATTGTTTAAAGTGGCCAAATCAAACATTTTAGTGTAACATTCGCTGACATTCGAGACTTTATGACATTCATGAATGAGGAAAAGAAGCGATACATAGTCTCATTTTCATTAATTTATACAGTGAATTATGTGTGTTATTTATGGAGATGTTATAGTCCAAAATGTCTATATCTGAACAATCCGTTGTATGGGACCTATATGTTATAGTGTTCCAATTTCTCTTAAGAAGTCACCCAAGTACCAAATTTCAAGTAGATATCTCAAAAAATGAGGGATTAGTTTGCGTTTATACAAACGACTCAGCTCATGATCCTCATCATAGCGGTTATATTTTGGTGGATCTGTCATGCCTCCTTCTGCATTTTCCGTGAGTTTGTCTGTATATTTTATTGCCAAATTTGAAATAATTCTGGTCCAGGGTTATTTTCAGCGTATTTACGATCCCTGTTGCAATGTCTTTGTTCGTTTTCTCTGTCAGTATTTTAGTTAGAGCTTTTAGTATTTCTGTCTTTGGTATCGAGGGGTATAGATCCTTCACGTAAAGTGATACCTGTTTTGAGTCCTTGGGTACGTTCAGAATTCTCAGTTTGTTGACTAGTTCCGTTGTGTTTTTGATTGCTAGTAGCATATTTAGCAGAATATGGTCGGACGAGCGCATGCCCGACGATTGGAACTTAAGTGTGCTCTGCCCAATCCACAAAAAAGGAGACTCCACAGTACGCGCCAATTATCGTGGGATAAGCCCCCTGAATATCGCATATAAGGTCTTAGCAAGTGTAATGTGCGAAAGACTGAAGCCTATCGTCAACAATCTGATTGGACCTTATCAGTGTGGCTTCAGACCTGGTAAATCTACCATCGACCAGATCTTCACAATACGACAAATACTGGAAAAAACCCATGAAAAAGGAACCGACACACACCATCTCTTTGTCGATTTTAAAGCCGCTTTTGATAGCACGAATAGGAATTGCCTGTATGCCGCAATGCCTGAATTTGGTTTCCCTGCTAAACTTATACGGCTATGCCAAATGACGTTGACTAACACCACCAGCTCCGTCAGAATTGGGAAGGACCTCTCCGAGCCGTTCGAGACCAAACGAGGTTTCAGACAAGGTGACTCTCTTTCGTGCGACTTTTTCAATTTGATGCTGGAAAAGATAATACGAGCTGCAGAACTTAACCATACAGGAAGCATCTTATATCACAAGAGTGTGCAACTGCTGACGTACGCCGAGGACATCGACATCATTGGCACTAACACGCGCGCCGTATGTTCTGCCTTCTCCAAGCTGGATAAAGAGGCTAAGAAAATGGGTTTGGCGGTCAACGAGGACAAGACGAAGTACCTCCTGTCATCACACAAAGAAACAGCACGCCTTGGCAGCCACGTCAATGTTGATAGCTACAAATTCGAAACTGTTAAGGACTTCGTCTATCTGGGAACCAGCATTAACACCAAGAATGATGTCAGCACGGAGATCCAATGAAGAATCACGCTTGCCAATAAAAATTAAATTAAATTCCGATTAGGATTAGTAATCAATTAAATTGTTTTGTTTTTTAATTGGTAATCATTATTTTAATTCTTTTGCTGAAAAAAAGTAATTTTAATGATTACCATTAAAAAAAATCAAAAAAAAATCAAAAAAAATCAAAAAAAATCAAAAATAATCATAAAAAATCAAAAATAATCAAAAATAATCAAAATAATTTTTTTTGATTGTTTTTGATTATTTTTGATTTTTTATGATTATTTTTGATTTTTTTTGATTTTTTATGATTTTTTTTGATTTTTTTTTATTTTGTTTGATTTTTTTCAATATTGTTGTAAAGAAATTTGGATACGCATGCACATAAGTATTCAGGTAGGCATGTATGTTTGGTCAGAGAGGCATAAAGTTTGTTTGTACAAATGTATGTGAACGCATATTAAAGTACGTAACCCCGCAGTAAATATAGGGACAGGTGTATCCAAGTCATTGTGTATTCTACAGCGACAACTGCACTAATTAAAATGTCGACAAATTTAGAAGTACAAAATTTGTATAGACCTTGGCTCGTTCGAAGTTTTTCGTACTAGATACGGATACAAACCCTTCCTACACCTGGGGAAGATTCATTTCTAGGTTCAGTATAAGGACAGGGAAGAGCGAATAAAGAATTCTGATTATGACAGAGATTATCTTTACGTAAATCTATTTGCAACATAGCAAATCGTCTACTGCTTTATTATGTAGTAGGCATGCGAAGACGAATACAAATTCCCAAATAATCCTATTTGAGGAACAATGTCGGAACGTAAGTACGTAATATTTCTGCCTTTTAAAAGAATACAATATGGCAATAACTAGGGCTGAAACGGTATGGCGTATGATGAACAATAAATACAACTTATATGAAATTAAGAATTTTTCCTTTTTTGAAAAAATTGATGAAGTGTGAAACAGACAAAGGAAATACAACTGTGCTAATGGAGGAAGAGGAATACACCGCAAAAACAGGTCAACTAATCAAAGAAATGGGCTGCGGAGTGATGAGAAAAGACCCAACGGAAGAATACCAAATGGCAATAAAGCGTGCAATAAAACAAGCGAAAAATATAAGAGACAGCAAAGTAGCCTACACTCTCACAGCAGTGAATCCATCTGTCCCATCACTGATCGCACTACCTAAAATCCACAAAACAGGAACACCTATGCGACCAATAGTAAACCATAAATCGGCACCAGGATATAGGCTTTCAAAACATCTAAATATGCTACTTCTTCTTCTTCTTGATTGGCGCTTAACCGTCTAGACGATTCTGGCCGAGTCCAACAGAGCACGCCAATTGCTTCTGTTTCGTGCAGCATGGCGCCACTTCGGAACACCTAGGGAGGCAGCATCGCTGTCCACCTGATTTTCCCAACGCAGTGGAGGTCTCCCTTTTCTTTTGCGTTCAGCGGGTTTCGATAGAAATGCTTTCTTGGCCGGAGCGCCTTCGTCCATTCTCACGACATGACCTGCTCAACGCAGCCGCTGGATCTTTATTCGCTGAACAATGTCGATGTCTGTGTAAAGCTCGTACAGCTCATCGTTAAATCTCCGTCGATACTCGCCCACTCCAACGCTCAAAGGTCCACAAATCTTACGAAGAACTTTTCTCTCGAATACTCCAAGTGCCATCTCATCTGATTTTGAAATTGTCCATGCTTCTGCGCTGTACATGAGGACTGGAACGATGAGCGTCCTGTAGAGTGTGATTTTTGTTTGTCGAGAGAGGACTTTACTTTTCAGTTGCCTACTTAGTCCGAAGTAGCATTTATTGGCAAGCGTGATTCTTCGTTGGATCTCCGTGCTGACATCATTCTTGGTGTTAATGCTGGTTCCCAGATAGACGAAGTCCTTAACAGTTTCGAATTTGTAGCTATCAACATTGACGTGGCTGCCAAGGCGTGCTGTTTCTTTGTGTGATGACAGGAGGTACTTCGTCTTGTCCTCGTTGACCGCCAAACCCATTTTCTTAGCCTCTTTATCCAGCTTGGAGAAGGCAGAACATACGGCGCGCGTGTTAGTGCCAATGATGTCGATGTCATCGGCGTACGCCAGCAGTTGCACACTCTTGTGATATAAGATGCTTCCTGTATGGTTAAGTTCTGCAGCTCGTATTATCTTTTCCAGCATCAAATTGAAGAAGTCGCACGAAAGAGAGTGTTCATAAAAATATGAACATGAAACTCTGCCACCATAGAGATAAGAATTTAGAAATATTTAATACATTCATACATACAGTTAAGTATGCATAAACATAAGTAAATCTATAAAATAAACAAAAAAATATATACAGTCCACTAATAACTGCAATGATAAGCAAAAGAATTGTAATGTGAATGTGTCAAAATTGCTTATCTAAAAAAAATACATAATACATACATAAATACATTACAGTTGATACAGAGAAACATAAAAATACCAAAGCATACAAACAGCAATAGCTTATCACCAATTGTTTCAGTGCGTGCATTAAATGCACTCAAGTCTATAGTGTACATAAAATGCCTTGATATTCAATGTGTACAATTAAGATAAGAAATAGACACATACTCACACATGTATAATTAGTTAAGCAATTAGTATTAGAAAATGTATATAAGGAGATATTTTAAAAATAAAGATTTAGAATAGAAATAAAATTCTCCCTGTACAGTAATCTGTACATTTGTTTTTTTTTTTTTTTTTTTTTTTTTTTTTTTTTTTTTTTTTTTTTTTTTTTTTTTTTTTTTTTTTTTTTTTTTTTTTACTGTATCAACTGTAATGTATTTATGTATGTATTATGTATTTTTTTTAGATAAGCAATTTTGACACATTCACATTACAATTCTTTCACTTATCAGAAACAAGCTACCACACAAATTAGTACTACCTGGAAAACAGTTCGGTAATGAATTAAAGGAAATATATAAGTCAATGACTGCTAAAGGTTTTATTATCGATTCACGACTAGTCATAAATATAGAAATTCCTTTAATATCATACGAACCGTCAGATGTGTACAAATTAAATCCACTGCCAATAAAATATAAAGGTAACATCATTATCCCTGATATAAAAGCAGAATATTTAGTATACAAGTTTGATTTAAATCAATATATATTGATAAACCAACTAGATTTAGATAAGTGTTCAATCAACTCGGAAATTCATTATCAATGTCCAGGGAATTGGGCTTGGAAGTCAGCAACAGATAATTCATGTGAAGTAGCAGCATTGAAACAGTTAGAAAATGAAGCATGTGGATTCAAGCCTTCTACAAATGAAAATGTATGGATTAAATTATCTTCTCAAAATCGTTGGCTTTACAAATTATTTAGCAAATTAGCGATACATCTAGAATGTGACAATAGTCAACAAATGCGAATGGAAATCCCTAGTCAAGGCATTATCACAATAAAAGAAGGATGTACAGCTCGACATGAGGGAGTAACATTAACAGCATCTCATCACGTGCGATCCGAGATCAACGAAGAATTGTTATCTTCTTCTTGGGTAAAAGACATTGAAGATATTTCAGAACTACAAGTTAAGCCTGTTGATTCGACCTTAATAAACAACACAAAAGATATCCTAATGCTCAAACAGCAGATAGAAATTCTTAAAAAAGAAAATATTAAATTGAGGGGTATAAATTTTCATAATGTAAGTGGTCATGCTTCGCTAACTTTAGTTTTCATAATAGGATTAATCATCGTTATTCTATATTTAAGATCAAAATGTAAAACAAGAGCTGTAGCTGTTGCATTTGAACTACCAGTTAGACATAATCATAATTAAAAAAAAAAAATATTAAGAAAGGCATTTAGTCGATATATTAAAATAATCTAATTTGGGCCCCCGGCAGAATGTTCATAAAAATATGAACATGAAACTCTGCCACCATAGAGATAAGAATTTAGAAATATTTAATACATTCATACATACAGTTAAGTATGCATAAACATAAGTAAATCTATAAAATAAACAAAAAAATATATACAGTCCACTAATAACTGCAATGATAAGCAAAAGAATTGTAATGTGAATGTGTCAAAATTGCTTATCTAAAAAAAATACATAATACATACATAAATACATTACAGTTGATACAGAGAAACATAAAAATACCAAAGCATACAAACAGCAATAGCTTATCACCAATTGTTTCAGTGCGTGCATTAAATGCACTCAAGTCTATAGTGTACATAAAATGCCTTGATATTCAATGTGTACAATTAAGATAAGAAATAGACACATACTCACACATGTATAATTAGTTAAGCAATTAGTATTAGAAAATGTATATAAGGAGATATTTTAAAAATAAAGATTTAGAATAGAAATAAAATTCTCCCTGTACAGTAATCTGTACAGAGAGTCACCTTGTCTGAAACCTCGTTTGGTCTCGAACGGCTCGGAGAGGTCCTTCCCAATTCTGACGGAGCTGGTGGTGTTAGTCAATGTCATTTGGCATAGCCGTATAAGTTTAGCAGGGAAACCAAATTCAGACATTGCGGCATACAGGCAATTCCTATTCGTGCTATCAAAAGCGGCTTTAAAATCGACAAAGAGATGGTGTGTGTCGGTTCCTTTTTCATGGGTTTTTTCCAGTATTTGTCGTATTGTGAAGATCTGGTCGATGGTAGATTTACCAGGTCTGAAGCCACACTGATAAGGTCCAATCAGATTGTTGACGATAGGCTTCAGTCTTTCGCACATTACACTTGCTAAGACCTTATATGCGATATTCAGGGGGCTTATCCCACGATAATTGGCGCGTACTGTGGAGTCTCCTTTTTTGTGGATTGGGCAGAGCACACTTAAGTTCCAATCGTCGGGCATGCGCTCGTCCGACCATATTCTGCTAAATATGCTACTAGCAATCAAAAACACAACGGAACTAGTCAACAAACTGAGAATTCTGAACGTACCCAAGGACTCAAAACAGGTATCACTTTACGTGAAGGATCTATACCCCTCGATACCAAAGACAGAAATACTAAAAGCTCTAACTAAAATACTGACAGAGAAAACGAACAAAGACATTGCAACAGAGATCGTAAATACGCTGAAAATAACCCTGGACCAGAATTATTTCAAATTTGGCAATAAAATATACAGACAAACTCACGGAAAATGCAGAAGGAGGCATGACAGATCCACCAAAATATAACCGCTATGATGAGGATCATGAGCTGAGTCGTTTGTATAAACGCAAACTAATCCCTCATTTTTTGAGATATCTACTTGAAATTTGGTACTTGGGTGACTTCTTAAGAGAAATTGGAACACTATAACATATAGGTCCCATACAACGGATTGTTCAGATATAGACATTTTGGACTATAACATCTCCATAAATAACACACATAATTCACTGTATAAATTAATGAAAATGAGACTATGTATCGCTTCTTTTCCTCATTCATGAATGTCATAAAGTCTCGAATGTCAGCGAATGTTACACTAAAATGTTTGATTTGGCCACTTTAAACAATTTTTCATAAAGATAAATAATTAGATATAAACGTGCATCGTACCATGTACGGCCAATGACAAATTAACAATAATTCCAAGCTTGTAAGATATGTATAAATGTGTATGCCTCTCTGCACAAATATACGAGGAGGAAGCATATAGAGCCTTTATCCTGTTAGGGCCGTTTTCATCATCTCCGGTTAAGTTAACCGGTGGTTAATTTGACGTAAATTGTATGGCGAGCTGTCAAATAAATTGCTTAACCGGGAAAAATACTACGGTTAAGAACTTAACCGGAGATGGTGAAACCGGCCCTTAGTGTGGGACTTTAACCGCACTACACCACCTACGCTCATCGTATCGAACCCCCCGGTACTACCATCAAGCTACCGTCGGGAGTCTGCCTTAAAAGGCGATATATGTATATACCTGCATACGTACAAATGTGCATATTTCTTTAAACCATATTGATAAAAATTAAAAAAAATCAAAAATAATCAAAAGAAAATCATAAAAAATCAAAAAAAATCAAAAAAAATCATAAATAATCAAAAATAATCAAAAACAATCAAAATAATTTTTTTTTGATTATTTTTGATTATTTTTGATTTTTTATCATCATTGCATAAGTGCATAATTTTTTTTTGATTATTTTTGATTATTTTTGATTTTTTATGATTATTTTTCTTTTTTTTTGATTTTTTATGATTTTTTTTTGATTTTTTTTAATGGTAATTGCAAAATAATCATTAAAATTTGAAAACAATGGGTAATCAATCATTAAATGGACAGTTGAAAAAATAATCAATCAAGCCGGTAATCATTACGATTAATAATCATTATTTAACAGGTTTGCTTTTAAGTATGTGCATAAGTAGGTTGTGCAAATAAAAAAAATTCCGAGTTAGTTACATATTACTCGGAACTCTATATTTATATATCGTCGCTCCCAACGTAGATTAGCACGGTTCTATTTTTTTTAAATCATTTTAGAAATACAAAGATACACACTGTGCTTATTCTAAGCTTAAGCTTATTTCTAACAAACAGAAGTATGTTAGTTTCCACCCAAACAAGTGAAGCATGTTAGTCTTCCACGCAGAGAACTGAAGCATGCTAGTCTTCCACGCGAACAACGAAGTATGCTAGTTTTCCACGCAATCAACGAAGTGTGTTAGTCTTCCATGCGAACTACGAACCGTGCTAGTCTTCGTTGGGAGCGACGATATGTACATTTATACGTATCGTAGTATTTCTACTTATAGACACATGAACGTAAACACGTAATAGGAACATGACATGAAAATATAATATATTCGAAAAAAAACCTGAAAAAAATCACTCAAAAACTGTAAGAGAATTAAAATGTCACTTAATCCTTGCCAATGCCACAAAAGTAAATAATCGCTAAGACAATGCACACTCACACACACACATATACAAATACAGCTTAACATAAATACACATAAACCTAGTTCCTCAAATGAAACAGCAACGTGACATTTTGTCAAATTTGTCATAGTACTGAATTTGTCTCATACATGCATACATACATACATATGTATTATATAGTATCTGGCGCTCCGTGCTGCCTTAAACAATAGTTACGCACGTGACTACCCCATGTCGTATACGTAACATTCGTATAGTACGAGTGCATGCATACGTGCGTACTGCAATTATAATTCACGTACGTTTTTGTCAGGCACCGAGTGAATGTTTAACCAGCACATTTTTTTTTTCTACATGCCATAAAGAAATGGGAATAAAAAATGCAAATCAAAATTGAATTTACTTAATTCGAGCTTCTTTATTACACGATTTTTATGACAACTGCCATACGCACTTAAATCATTTGGCGATGATAGGATCAGCGTCAAAGTTTTTATCAATGCTAAAGCAGCTTCCATATAACTTTGCACACATTTATATGGCTTTTTTAATGTCGCATAAAAGTTATTTTTTATTGATTTGGAATTTTTATGGCGCGGTAATAAAAAAATTGCATGTGGTGCAGTGGGTAGAGTGCTCGCCTGCTATGCCAGAGGTCTCGAGTTCAAACGCCAGTCCGAGAAAACACCAAAAAAATTTTTCTAATTAGTAAAAATCCAATTATTGGGTTTTCTAAGAGCAGCGGTCACCTCTCGGCAGTGGGCGGCATACCCTCCGAGTGTATTACTGCCATGAAAAAGCTTCTCAGAAAAAATACATTCGCCGTTCGTAGACGGCATAAAACTGTAGGTCCACTCAAGTAGTAGGAAAAACAAAAGGACCACACCTCGAATTAGGAGAGAAGCTCGGCCATAAAACTCGTCAGAGTTATAAAGGCGCCATTGTATTATATTATATTATTATAAGTCGGATAGAATTTGATATTGATTCACCGTGATAGAAATATACAAAAGAACAAGTAGGGAAGCCTAAGTTCGAGTGGAATCGAACATTAGATACTCAGCTGTATGTTTTCATAGTTTGTTTGCGTTTGATGGAAACACGGTGTACTTTATATAAAGCGAGTGCTGCATAAAGTGGGCGTAGCCACGCCCATTTTCAACATTTTTATCAGTCATCCAACTAAGCATATGAATATTATTCTTTGTGCAAAATTTCATTCCTTTTTGACTTCTAGTTATAAAGATGTCACGTTACAAATTCCCAAAGAGTGTTCCAGATATATCTTTCTTAAAAAGTAGGCGTGGTCCTAAACCGATTTCAATAAATTTTTGCGTGGCTATTAACACATGTTATAAAAGTGTATAAACCAAGTTTCGTCATAATATCTCAATTATTTGTCGAGTTATAGGCTAATATCCCTTTGTGTAAAAAGAGGCGGTGCCACGCCCATTTTCCAAAATTTTTCTATTTGTTGTTTCTGGTCTATTGTAGAAATCATACCACAAAATTTCAATGAATTATCTTTACATTTGGCAAAGATATCGCTTAAAATGTTTTTATTAGGTCACTTTATAATACCCATATATAAAAGTGGGCGTGGTCGTCAACCGATTTCGCTAAAATTTTCAACATGTATTACCACAAGTAATAAAAGTGTACACACCAAGTTTAGTCATTATATATAAATCATTTGTCGAGTTATGGGCTCAGAAATCTCGTATATTCCTGTTTATAAAAAGAGGCGGTGCCACGCCCATTTGCCAAAATTTTTGTGTTTTTCGTTTTATGTCCGCAGTTGGACTCCTGCTATAAAATTTCAATGATATATCTTTATATTGGACAGAGATATCGCTTAAAATGTTTTTATTAGGTCACTTTATAAGACCCATATATAAAAGGGGGCGTGGCCCTCAACCGATTTCGGAAATTTTTCGTCCAAATATTTGACTAAGTAAGTATATCACGCGTACCAAATTTTATCGATATATCTTCAACGGTTTCTGAGTTATGACATATAAAACTTGCAAGGTTTGACCCTTAATAAGTGGGCGTGGCACCGCCCATTTTCCAAAATGTCATCAAATTTCTTCCTAGGGGCCTGAGCTCAACACGTGGATAAAATTTCATCGCTCCAGCTGTATTAGTGACTGAGATACCAAATTTCCGATTTTTTCTATATAGGAAAAGTGGGCGTGGTCATGGTCCGATTTCGCCCATTTTCAATACCAACCGTCCCAGTCTCGATACCAACCTGCATTTAAAATTTCATCAAAATATCTCAATTTTTGCGCGAGTTAGAGTGTTTACAGACGGACGGACAGACGGACGGACGACGGACGGACGGACAGACGGACGGACGGACGGACGGACATGGCTCAATCGATTTCTCTTTTCACCCTGATCATTTTGATATATATAAGTCTATATCTATCTCGATTATTTCACTCTGTTACAATCCACCGTTATGTGATTAAAACTATAATACTCTGTGTACTAGTACAGCTGAGTATAAAAAGCATAAAGTTTCGCCTTTCCGCTGCTTACACTGCTCTACAAAAAAAAAATACTCTGAACGCCACTATCCTATCTATTTGTAATATCGATCGCTGATTCCGAAAATCAAGTTAAATTCTAATTATATGGGAAGGTTTTTGAGACATCGGCAATTTACCGTTATTCGGTCAATGTCTCCACTTAATCCTGTATATCTCTTTAAGGTATTGAAAAAATAAAATTATGCTCTAGGTCTTATACGAGTAGTTTCTAAAATATTGAAGATTCAATTGAAATTTTTTTAAATTTTATATGAAAGCATAGTGGAGTCCATGTGGCCGCTGTGGTGCAGTGGGTATAGTGCTCGCCTGCTATGCCAGAGGTCTCGGGTTCAAATCACGGTCCGAGCAAAACACCAAAAAATATTTCTAATTAGTAAAATTCCAATTATTGGATTTTTTAAGAGCAGCGGTCACCTCTCGACAGTGGGCGGCATACCCTCCGAGTGTATTTCTGCCATGAAAAAGCTTCTCACAAAAAATTCATTCGCCGTTCGGAGCCGGCATAAAACTGTAGGTCCACCCAATTAGTAGGAAAAAACAAAAAGGAGCACACGTCGAATTGGGAGAGAAGCTCGGCCATAAAACTCGTCAGAGTTATAATAGCGCCATTGTATTATTATTATTATTATAGTGGAGTCCAGAGTACAGATAAGACTCGTGTTCAATAACAAAAAATTGTTACGAATTTTTCATAAAAAGTGTCATTTTCATATGAAGAACTGTCATTTTTTAGGATAAATTCGTAACAATTTTTTGTTATTGAACACAGCTGAAAATTTTGATTGTTCCAGTGTTATCAGCAAAAAATGTTGAAATTTAAACACAACTTGGTTTTCAAATGATTTCAAATTAATGATACCACAAAGGAATTCTTTAAAAACTCGACATTTTGTGCTTATGCTTTCTATAAATAGTAAATACATAAATAATAAATCAATTGAATTATAATAAATGACTGAAAGTCTCAACAAACAAATTTCTATACTGAATTCAGCGTTCACCTGTGCTCAGCTGCTATTTAAGTAAAAAAATTAACACAAACAAAAATAAAAATGTGAATTTTTCACTTTCTGAAAGTAATTTCTTGCCTCGTCTGGCTGTACCTTATATTTATACCTTTCATGAGAATGAAATGGTATTATAACTTAGTGCCAAAAAATTTTTGTCGAAAGTACCAGAAGGAAGCGTGGGAGACCCACCAAAATATATACCGATATGATCAGAATCACGAGCTGAGTCGATTAAGCCATGTCTGTCTGTCAGTCTGTCCTTCTGTCCGTCTGTCCGTCGGTCCGTCCGTCCGTCTGTGTGAACGCAAATTAGTCCCTCAGTTTTTGAGATATCTGAATGAAATTCGGAATACAGGTATGTTGTTATATGCAGCTGATCATTTGTCGGAACCGGCCGAATCGGACCACTATAACATATAGAAAACAACCGATTATTCAGATATACATGAAATTTTTGAATGTAATTTGTGCATAACTTCCCCATTTAAACAGCTAAGGACATGAAACTTTGAAGTAGACGCGCCCATTTTGGCCCAAACAAGGTTACCGAAAATTGTCAAGATCGGACCACTATAACATATAGTTCCAAAACATCCGATTATTCAGATATACACATTTTGGTGTATAACTCCTCCATTTTAACAGCTAACGGCCTGAAATTTTGAAGTATTTGTACCCATATGGACCCAAACAGGGTTACCGAAAATTGTCAAGATCGGACCACTATAACATATAGCTCCCCTACAACCGATTGTTCAGATATGGACATTTTGGTGTATAACTCCTCCATTTTAATAGCTAACGGCCTGAAATTTTGAAGTATTTGTACCCATATGGGCCCAAACGGGATTACCGAAAATTGACAAGATCGGACCATTATAACATATAGCTCCCATACAACCGATTGTTCAGATATGGACATTTTGGTGTGTAGCTCCTCCATTTAAATAGCCAAGACACCATTTTTTCTAATAAATCTTTCCATAAATAACCTACAGAATTAAAATTATAAATTAAACTTAATCAGGCTATGTACATACATAGGTAACTTTTCATTTCCCCACTCATGAAAGGTATGAAGTCTTCGGTACGGCCGAAGACAGCCGCGATTTTACTTGTTTTAAATTACAGCTTACCTTTATAACTTAAAAATCTTCTTACGGATTATGAATTCCCCTCTCCAGCGCTTTGGCATTCATTTCAACTACGTAATATTTACATAATTTGCATAACTTTTTGATCAAAGAAAAACCCATATACATAATTATAATTGTAACAATGATTATTAAATCACTTATAAATACCAACAACAATAATACAGATATTTATTCATTTTTCATTTCATTGGAATTAATGAATTTCAAATGAGCCACTATGTAGCTGGGCTGTAAGAAAGATTGCGGAATGTATGGGAGAGTTTGGTCGCAGCTGCAGCAGCAACAATTGAAAATCATTCAGCTTCGGTTGTGCTTTTTCTTTGTTGTCATACTCGCATTATGCCATAGACAAATAAAATACCTCACTTGGATACCGTTAAAGCCATTAAAATTAATGCTCCCGCAGAGTATTGAACAAAAGCACAAAAGTAATGCGCGTTGCCATAATTAGTGTCGACCACACCCAAAACGCCCCACTGCCATTGAATATATCTCGCCCAACGAGCCCCTTAAATCAACAGCGCATATACATACCGACATACATATGTATGTATCCTGTAGGGAAAATCTCTGGTTTCGAACTAGGTCGCTCTTAGTGCATTTTTCGACACTACGAGTGCGAGCTAAATCTCTTTTGCATGTTATCAACTGGCGTATTTAACACGGCGATGTCCTAGGCGGTGTCAATTGTCACTCTCTGCACTACATTTTCGATAGTTCCGAACTAGTAGATACTAAATTCTACAGTTTACACTAGTTCTTTTATTGGCGCAATTTCGATAGTTCTGAACTAGCTACAAGTACCTACAAATTCTACAGTTTTCCATCTGCCGCTTAAGTGCAGCATTTGACACACTTCATGCAAGTGGCGCGATGGCCCACTGGCTAACGCGTGTGACAATCAATCTGGCAAGCATGGGTTCGAATCCTGTCGCGACATGTCGGTGTCGAGGCAGATGATAATTTTTTTTAAAATTTTTTTTTAACTAATATCTACTAATTAGTGCAAAGCATTGCTTGTGCTTAAAATAGAATTTGTACAAACCAAACAAACACACAACCACACCAACATACAAGTGACAAATACCGATAACGTCGGCAAGGTCACTGTTGCTGGATGGTAGGTTGTAAAAAGGAAAAAATGAAAAGAAAAATTAATAAAAGCAAAATGCAAGGCTTAATGGTGATGCCATTACACTTCTAACCGGAAAATCCGAGGTTCGATCTCGGCGGACGCCAATGAATAAAAAAAAAAAATGTTAAAAAGAAGTCTGATGAAGAGATGTGGTGGCCTCCGAAATGGATCTATAACTTCTACCAAACAAGTATTAATCTTTCATACCAATTTTTCCTTAAAAAAAAAAAAAAAAAAAAAAAAATGGCCTTGAGAGCTCAATAATAAAGTAGTTATCAAAATAAAAACGACCAAAAACCAAAAGTAATATTTTTTTATTTATTTATTTATTAAAAATTTACAATAATATTTAAAAAGTAATAAAATAAAAAAAAAAATTAAAAATAAGCCCCGATCCCTCAATATTAGGGGAACATTTCATTTCATACAAGATGCAAATAGAAAACTCTTTATATAAAAGCTTCACTAAACATCTGAGAATTGCAGAAATATACAAAGCCGACGGCAATTGAACGAACGAAAAATTTTCATAGAATTTTTGTCACTTCGAAATTGTATACAAATCAAAGTGTGTCTTATAATGGTTACTCAATTCACGCCTTCTGAACTGGTGAGGTTCTAACTACAATTGATCTAGTTCCCTTTTGACACCTTTTCGTTAGTTCGGAACTAGAAATTTTGCTCACTAGTTATTGAGTTCCCTGCAGGGTACACAGATGAGTTTGCGTGTGTATTGTGCATAATTCCTTTACTTACACAGAATTACGTTGCTTTTTTTTATTTTTTGCTGAAATCGCATACAAACACAAATATTTATTCTTCATATTTAAATGGTTTATGGGTGATTAATTAAAATTTCATTAAAGGTTTCCGCTTGAAATGCCAGCGAAGTAGCGAAGAACGCGGAAAATAAATGGAGGGCTTGAGAATGCCAAAAACAAAAACCAATTAAACATTGTCCCTTTTGCTCTCTTTTGGCTAGGTGTTGTTGCTGATGTATGTATGTATGTATGTAATGAAGCAAATGTCCATAAATATTTAGCTATAGATATGCGCGTTTGTGTATGCAATTAAATGAGACATCAAAAAAATTGGTGAAACGAAAATGTAACGGCGCAAGAAAATTGATTGACGCTGAACTGGCGGTGAGAGCTCCTTTTCCAAGCAAAATATTACCTTTACGAGTACAAAATTTGTTATGCAATCCCAAAGAAATAAAATTTTAACGCTATTCATCTTGATTTTAGAAGAACTGTCGCTGTGAAGATTTTTCAAAAAAGCAATGCACTTCAGTTCACCGGCTAATAAGAAAATACCCACTATTATATTTCTAATACAATCACCTGCGGTGCTTCTTTCTTAAAGCCCGTCTCCACATAACATAATTCGCCAACGAATAATGCAGCGAAACATCTCGCCCGAAATAACCCATCTCCACGTAGCTGATCGTGGTTCACTTTGATATTTCTCATTCTTGTTCTTCTTACATGTTTGTATGTTTGCTTATTTTTGCGTTTTTGTTTTGGTCTGTGTGAGATTTTGATAGTATTGCGATACAAAATTAGAGAAGGCATCGATATTATCGGGTTTGGCTAGTGTGTTGAGAGCGAATGACGCGTTTCATTCGTTATTCGCTCTCAGAATTTTGTAAGGAAATTGGCGAATTTCAGCACTGGATTCGAGGCCGAACGACGATGAATGCAGAGCGAATGCAGATAAAAAGAGCGAAACACGTTATGTGGAGACATGCTATTATGGGTTAAGAAATTTTTCGACCGCAATATAGTTAATAACTAGTGAACCCGGTCACGCGATGCTGTGGCTTTCAATTACACTGAGCTAAAATTTGAGGGTGAAAGACCACTTATTGCCACATTTGACAATTTTTTTTATTGCCATTTCAACTTTAACTTGCCCTTAAAAATGGCAGAATATATATCGGCTTTAAGCCCATAGATTCTTATTAATAAAATATAAAATGAAGCCTATACATAATTACTGGTTATTTTTATTTTCTGTGGACCTAGATTTTGTATACAAAGATTTTGTCCGAGGAGTGCATTAGCGAAGTTTTAATGCGAATAATTTTCTAGAATGCGTTAACCTTAAAGCGATCTCCAAAAGGTCATTTGTCGCAGTCCTCTCTCTCTTCCTAGTTTCCTTTCTAGTTCTCTTTTCCCTTTTATTTGCGCTTCCTTTTCCCTTTATCCATTTTATTTTCCGTACTCTTTCCTCTTCCGCTTCCTTTCCTTCGCCATTTCGGTCGCTTTTATTTTCCGCTTCCCTTTCTTGTTATTACCCATCTACAGAGCAGGACCTTTCATGACACTTAAAATTAAAAGAATCGGACAAATTGTAGCGTAAAAATGAATTTTTGAACAGGTGGCAACCCTTTTTGTAAAATTGTAATGAATTACTCATTTTCAGGCAAAGAACTTTCATATGCCCGGCAAAGCCATTTCAAACGGCTCTTTAAATTTAAAAATCAAACAAACTGTAGAGTAAAAATAAATTTTGAAACAGATGGCAACCCTCTTTGTAAAAATTATAATAAATTACTCATTTTTAGGCAAAGAACTTTCATATGACACGTCAAATTTAAAAATCAAACAAACTATAGCGTAAAACTGAATTTTTGAAAAATTGTAATATATTACTAATTTCCAGCTCAAGCCCTTTCATATGGTACCTCAAATTTAAAAATCAAGCAGACTATACAGGACAATTAAATTTTTAAATAGGTGGCAACCCTTTTCAAAAAAATTAAACCTTCCTGCACATCTACAGGCTAATCCCTTTCATATGACACCCCATTTCCGAAAATCGGTATAACTGTGTAGATGTTATGGTGCGTACAAAAAATCGCTTAGCGTAATATATATAAAGATATACATATACATATTTTCTTGTTCTGTACTCTTTGCATATACATACATACATATTTAAATTGCTCTCAAGTCGCGCAAGTATGAAATGACATTCCGATATGACGAAACAATTACAATTATACAACATGCTTTAAGCCACTTTACACACCCACAGACACGAACCTGCATTGATTTTACACATTGATTTCGACACATTAAGCATGAGGTAATTAATTTCAATGTATGTATGTATGTACCCTGCAGCAAATCACGCTGGTTCCAGGCTAGTGCAGAACTAGTTCAAAACGTTACAGAATTGGTTCTCGCTCTATCCCAACGCAATGCTTTCAACTGTCTTTTTTAGCATGGTGATGTCTTACGAAGTAGCAATTATCACCCTTTCCTGTACTTTGAAACGCGTTCTAAACTACTTCCTATATGAACTACATACATATATGCCAGGACTATTAGTTAAAAAATCCATATCTAGTTCGGAGATAGTTCAAAAGGAGTTATTGCACGACTGCACCATTTCCATATGGATTTTAGAAAGCGTCAACTGGATTTTAGAAAGTGAAAATGTGATTTTAGAAATGTCAATTGGATTTTAGAAAAGGGAAATTGGAATTTAGAAACTGTAAATTGGAGAATTTATATAATTACGCATATGTACATTATACTTTCATACGCAACAAAGAATTTCTATTCGAAGAATTCTGTGTAAAATTTACTTTACACGCACATTCTGAAATCCAATTAACGCTTTCGAAAATCCAATTTACGTTTTCTAAAATCTTTTTAACGCTTTTTAAAATCCAACTGACATTTCTAAAATCAAATTTCCCCTTTCTAAAATCCAATTGACATTTCTAAAATCCAATTCTCTCTTTCTAAAATCCAATTGTCCTTACTAAAATCCAGTTAACGCTTTCTAAAATCCATCTGGAAATGGTGTAGTTCAAAAGTAGTCGCTTTTTGGCCGCGATTTACAAAAATTAACCACAGCCGAGAGAACTCTTAACATACTGCAAATAAATGCTGGATTATATATGTAGTAAAATACCAAGTTTTTCAAACTTAGCCATACAAAAAGTGGAATGATCCCCATTCACCTACAAAAGTCAAGTAATATAACTTTGGTCCCTTTAACCAGGTTCCGTTTCGTACTAACCAGCAAAAGACAGCAAGAAGGAGCATTATTGTAAAGTGCAACATTTGCTGTTGCTCAACTTTAAAGTAATAGCTGTAAACATAAATTTTTCATACAATCAAAATAATAAACCGTTCCGCTCTGCATCCCTTTAGAGACAGTTCTAGTTGCGAACTCTCTAGTGCTAGACTATCGTTTTTTGGGATTGTCCCCTATATTAGCTGCTGGGTAGCTTCGAGTATATTTGACAGTTTCCATGTTGTATTGTGGCCGCTGCGGTGTAGTGGGTAGTGTGATCGCCTGCCATACCAGAAGTCTCGGGTTCAAACCCCAGTCCGAGCAAACACCGAACATTTTTTCTAATTAATAAAACCCCAATTATTGGGTTTTTTAAAAAAAAGCGGTCAGCCCTCAGCAGTGGGCGGCATACCCTCCGAGTGTATTTCTGCAATGAAAAAGCTTCTCAGAAAAAATGCATTCGCCGCTCGGAGCCGGCATAAAACTGTAGGTCCACCCAATTAGTAGAAAAAACAAAAGCTAAGGAGCACACCTCGAATTGGGAGAGAACCGCGGCCATAAAACTCATCAGAGTTATAATTGCGCTAGTGTATTATTATATTATATTATTGAAATGTGTTACTTTCATCTTTTGCTTGCGCTCTACTGATGATGACCTCTTCGGAAATTAATTGCAGCTTAAATTGCATTTCAATTTTCATTTTATTTTAAACACAATTCACTTTGAACTGTGAAAATTTCATTTTCGTATATGATAATAAAGTGGCAGTCATTTAATTGATACATATAATGCTGTGGTGAAAATAAATTAATTTTTTAAACTGAGCGATGAGCAGAAATGATTTTAATAAATGTTATTAAAAGAAAAGAAAATTTAATTCTTTGGACTTAATATTTAATACTTTTTCTAAATAACCACATTAAGATATTAAAAATATTGCTCCAATGGTATGCTAGGCAAAGTTGATGTGAAATGAACAAAGGCGTTTGTTTTTTGGTTAATGTGTTTTTGAGAATCTAATTGAGTTCTGTGATCTCAAAGATTTTTGTATAAGTACTTAAAAAGGTGAAGTCCGATATTCATAATACTAGGTAGGCTTCGCACTTACTAAAGAATATGTAAACAAGTAAGGAAGCCTAAGTTCGAGTGGAATCGAACAGTAGATACTCAGCTGTATGTTTTCATTGTTTGTTTGCGTTTGATGGATTTTATATAAAGCGAGTGCTGCATAAAGTGGGCGTAGCCACGCCCATTTTCAAAATTTTTGTCAGCCATCCAACTAAGCATATGAATATTATTCTTTGTACAAAATTTCTTTCTTTTATGACTTCCAGTTGCAAAGATGTCACGTTACAAATTTCCAAAGTGTTTTCCAAAAATATCTTTGCTAAAAAGTAGGCGTGGTCATAAACCGATTTCAATAAATTTTTGCGTGTCTATTAATACAAGTTATAAAAGTGTATAAACCAAGTTTCATCATAATATCTCAATTATTTGTCGAATTATGGGCTCCGAAATCTCGTAGATTCCTTTGTCTAAAAGGAGACGGTGCCACGCCCATTTTCCAAAATTTTTCTATTTTTTGTTTCCGGTCTATTGTAGAAATCATACCACAAAATTTCAATGAATTATCTTTACATTTGACAAAGATATCGCTTAAAATGTTTTTATTGGGCCACTTTATAATACCCATATATAAAAGTGGGCGTGGCCGTCAACCGATTTTAACAATTTTCCATCGAAATGTTTGCCTAAGTAAGTAAATCACGCATACCAAATTTCATCGATATATATTCAATGGTTTCTGAGTTATGGCTTATAAAACCCTCAATGTTTGACCCTTAATAAGTGGGCGTGGCACCGCCCATTTTCCAAAATTTCATCAAATTTCTTCATAGGGGCCTGAGCTCAACACGTGGGTAAAATTTCATCGCTCTAGCTATATTAGTGGCTGAGATACCAAATTTCCGATTTTTTCTATATAGGAAAAGTGGGCGTGGTCATGGTCCGATTTCGCCCATTTTCAATACCAACCGTCCCAGTGTGGATACCAACTTGCATTTCAAATTTCATCAAAATATCTCAATTTTTGCGCTAGTTAGAGTGTTTACAGACGGACAGACGGACAGACGGACGGACGGACATGGCTCAATCGATTTCTCTTTTTACCCTGATCATTTTGATATATATAAGTCTATATCTATCTCGATTATTTCATTCTGTTACAATCCACCGTTATGTGATTAAAACTATAATACTCTGTGTACTAGTACAGCTGAGTATAAAAATACCGAAAAAATTGCATAGTAAACATATATACCGAGGATGGCCAACCAATAGCCATATTTGCTCCCTAAGGCCCACAAAACATCAGTTTGGCTCCCAGTAATAAAAAAAGCAATTTCCTAATCTACGGATATTATTATTGGGAGTAAAACTGATGTTTTTGTGGGCCTTAGAGAGCCAATAAAACTATTTTGGTGGACTTATTTCCATGTAAGTTTAAGACGTTTTTGCTTTATGGCCCCGTTAGTCAAACTGCTTTTGGCCACCCTTCACATAGACATACATATGTATGTATTTGAATATGTTTAGACTTTTTATGCAACATAATACTACAACTATGCAGCGAAACAGCTAACTAGTATGCCAAAATTGTAGTATATTAACTGGTATTCGTATGACAATACCATACCAGTTTATTTTGTCTAGTATTATACCAGTTAAATGCAGTTGAATTTGAACCACAAACTAGTTATCAAAATACTAGTTTATCAACTGGTATCCAAAAGGCAGCATCATACTAGTTTATTTTATCCAGTATAAATAAATTTGATGAAGTCTAGCTAGGAAAAGCATTGCAATTGAACAAAAAGGGGTATTTTCAAAAAAGCAAAGGAATTGAAAAAACAGAGTGCCTGAATTTTTATACAATGGGCCATATATTAATAAAAGCCAAGCATTTGCTTTTGCTTAAAATTTCAAACCTTTTACTCAAATTTTGAAATTTGGTTCATACAAATTAATGTCAAATTTATAAAATCTCGAGTAAAAGCATTTGCTTGGTTTTTATTAATATGGCCCAATGTGTCTGTTTTAGTTTTTTAATTACTGAATATGTACCTTACGTTTTGTTTTTGCTTATAAAACTGAACTGCCACCTATGTGTATCTAAGCAATATTTATTTTTATTGAATGAATGAATATAATGAATTACATACGAAATAAATAGACTTCAAAATTAATTTTTTTTGCATACTTAAACTGACCCATACAAACTGGTATTTAACTGGTATGAGCTTATGCAGAGGAAGACAATTGCCATTTCGTAGGACATTAACACTCGAAAAATACCAGATGTTTACATGGGAAATTTACAGTCGGGCAAGTAGTTACCTGTACCCTGCAAACTGGTATAATTCTATGTAGTTTGAAACTGGTTATTTTCGCTGCAGGGTAGGTATATATTGTTAGCTCGTAGACAATTTCAAAAACACAAAGAATAACAATGATAATCTGGGTCACAATGTCAAAAGTGTAAACGCAAAATAGATACACGCATAAGCGAAAAACTACTCATATACACATTTGTAAATATGCTGTCAACTCTTACATACATAAAGCATACTAAAAGCATATTTTGATTTTTTATATTACATTTTGTAAATGCAAAGTATACACATACATAAACGCATGTTATATATCGCCCTTTTGTTTTATAAGCTGTTACCAGCTGCTGTATGCACGGACATATGTATGTATATACATATCCTTTACAGCCAAATGAGCATATTGTGAGCTTGCTTACTGGCAATGACTCATGTGCCGACACTACATAGTCAGACATCTCTATTTTTTTAATTTGTCAGCCACGGCATCAGAGCACTTATTGGCTAGTCAACTGTCTAACATTTCCTTCAATGGGTAAGTGAATTTTGTGTTAATTTTCCGGAGGTAGTCGAAATGAGCGTGGGCTACGAGATTGTGTGTCCTATGGTTTCGTGTTTGGGAATAAGTTTCTACCCTACAGCTGTTATTTTAGCGATTTTGGTACCGCAGCTCATTTCTCCGCCGTGATCTAAGCATTTCGAATGGAATGAACCAACAAAAAAGCATTAGATTGCTATTTCGTCTATGGGCCAGCATTATTCTAATTTTCCATATTACATACATATGTATGAATGTATTAAGTAGTACAACTACCCAAATATACTAGTTAATTCATCAGTATGCTTGCTCAATAGTGTTTTCATTTCACTGCAGTGTTGTTGAAGATTTTATTTTATTTTTTTTTTTTAATTTCATCGTGGCGTAACAGCCAACGACAAAAAGCCGCACTATCAACAGCAAGTTCAAGCAGCATTTTTTTCAACATTATCCTTATACCATTTAATCTGCTTCCAAGCGTTTTTACATACATATGTGAAAGCTTGTAGTTGCATATTTTAGTGCCAAGTAGTTCAGATTAGATTGGCATTCGTCAACTGAAGAGGGAGGGAATGCTGTTGTAAAGCAAGATGGAGAGCTTTAAAGTTTAAACGTTCATACATATACCTATGCATATATGTATACAGAGAAACCTCTCCTAACGGAAACCTCTCATAGGCGGACACCTCCCTTGAGCGGACAATTTTTCATGCAGCAAGGTTTAGGTTCAATTTTTAGAACAAATTACCCTCTCTTAGGTGGACACTCTCTTGGCCGGACGCGGGCAGTTATTTACTATTGAATTGAACTAAAAACTTCTATTAAGTGGACACGAACCTCTCGTCAACGGACACTTTGAAAACCTCTGTTAGGCGGACATGAACTCCTCTTATGCGGACAAAATATAAGTATGTATAGCAGTATAAAAAAAGTTCGTGGGATGTTCGTTAGGTAAAAAGCGCTACGATGAAAGGGGAATCACCAACTAAAATAAATGTCCGCATGACTAATGGAATAGATATAACTACATCATGGGCTTCCAGTTAGATGTTCTAACTGACCAGAATGTCGAAACCATTGAAGATGATAGTACCGATACTGAAAGTATTACCGCTGAAAGTAGGTAATGCAATCTCCTCGAACGAAAAGGCTTTGACTGCAGTTTCAAATTTGATTATGTACATACATAAATATGTAGGTATATGTTTTTATGTATTTAAGTGAAATTTTGAAGACATAAGAATCCTTGTTTTTTTCAGTGATATATGAATAAATAAATCCTTTAAAATTCAAAAAATTTCTAAAATAGCAACCCACTCCCTTAGGCGGACACCTCTCTTGGGCGGACAAAATTTGCCCGACGGTGAGTGTCCGCCCAAAGGAGGTTTCACTATATATACTTTTGCAGACATTGCCTTTTACATCGCTATAAACGTTTTTAGAAGCATACCAAAAGAAATAATAGCGCCTAATAGTGTAATAAGGCATTTGGGCCTCACTTTTGAGTTTCAATATAATGTTTTATTATCCAAAAAAATTCCAGAACGTGAAAGCTTATAAATGTGCAAAGCAGCAAATTTTAAAACTTTAAACACCTTAAAATGTGCTTATGAACAATACATACATTACTTTTCGTTACTGACTCAAGTCAGATCGTTATCATTTTTACGAAACTACTACACCCAACTTAAGTAAATTTCTCAAAAGAGGCAATCTACATACATATACATATTGATACCTAGTCATATGCATTTATCACTTAGATAAAACATTCACCACTACCAAATCAAAGAATGAATTTATTCCAGCTGAGAAAATTGTGAAAGTTTACAAATGTACATATGTATACAAAAGAGCATCAGTTCAAGATTTATGATAGATTTTAAACTCTGCAGCAGCACAATGGGATACAATCTGTGTGCCATAAACAGACAGACTTAAGTCATCAGGGTTATGCTATGGCCGCCCCACATGTAACATGGGCAGCTCAAAAACGTTCTTCATTCACAAAAGTGTATGTGCAGACAAATATACATAGACACATATGCAGAGATATAAATATTAGGGTGTTACATTCGGAGCAGAAATTTTTCAACTTCGTTAACTGCAAACCCGATTTTAGGCTTTGCCCGTACGAGAATTCCATGAATATCGCCATAAAATACGATGAATTGATCGAATTAACACGCGAGAAAAAGCGAGGAATGTTCCTTCTTTTGGCTTATTTTCTATAAGAAATTAGGAGCAACGATATACATACATATGTAAGTAGAACACCCCAAGCTGAAAAGTAGAACAACCCAATGTTTGTAATATGCAAACGAGGATAACGAGTAAAACGTTTGATTTTGAAAAGGAAAAAGCGCCCAATCTACAGACATACATATGTGTGTATGTAAGCACGTCTGCGTAAAAACAGTAAAACGTTTGAATTAAAAAAAAAGTACAAAAAAAAAAATCAGAAAACAGAAAACACGTAAAGAACACAAAAGTCGAACGCGGCAGACAAATTGTCTGCCAAAGTGATATGATTGCGGATAAACCCACATATTTTTGAACGAATGGACCATTCACAAATATACATATGTACGTGTATGTACTCTGAAAGAAATACCCGTAGTTAAACCAACAACTTTCGGCTGTTGAATCTCCGTCTTTGATTCAACAGCAAAAGTATTTGTTTTTACAGCAAAGTTTTTGATCCAACAATTTATTCAAAAACGGGCGCTGTTGTTTCAAAAACTTGCTTGCTTTTAAAAAATCTTTTGTGAGAAAATATTTTTTTTTGTGAGAAAACCAACAAAAAAATAATGGAGAGAAGATGAAGAGAAAAATCCAAACAAAAGTTTATTTTTAGCAACAATATTCTCCCCGTTGTTGATTTAAAGGCAAAAGTATTTGACCCAACAGTTTCCGTTGTAAACAAAACTAATGAGAACAAATTTTGTTTAATTTTGTTTTCACAATGATTCAAATAATTCATGGATTTCTTTTTAGGAAATGGAAGTATAAATAGGTTACTAAAATTGAATATAATGTTGAATGTTCCACTATGTGATGATTGGATAGAATTTCAGGTTGATGTCATGGTTCGAATCCGGAGGAGAATATAAAATAAAGAAGAAAAATCAGAATAAGAAATAAAGATAGCAACCAGTGAATAATAAGATGGAGAGAAGAATAGGAGAACAAGCAGAGGCTACATATTTGCAGTTCGGACCCGGGCGGAGAGAAGATGAAGAGTAAAATGCAAACAAAAATTTATTTTTAGGTGAAAATTTTTTCCAACAATCTCCGTTATTGACTTAAATCAACAACTCTCGCACCTTTGAAACAACAACGGAGCGTTGCACAGTGGGGGCACCTCCATACAAACGCGGCCAAAAATAGTAATAATTAAGCTAGAATCTTGAAACTCGGAACTTAAGCTTTTTTGGTTGAAGTTAGTAAACTGTGAAAATTTGAACAAAATCCACCCACAAATACGCCCACCTCCCATATAACGGTATTTTTGAAATTTCAGCATTTTCCTAACTATTATAGCTAAAATGCTCCATTTTGATTAGTGTATACATTTTTGAAATATAAATCAAATGCGGTAATCATTTTGGAAAAAGGGTAAAGCACTTCACCGTTTTTAAATTAAAAATATATGCACTTTTAAGTATGTTATAAGCATTTATCATAAAACTTTCATACAAAAAAATCGCATTTCAAAAAAATTTTATACCGGAAATGAAATTACACTTTTCTAAAGGATTTCAGTGTGATAAACCTGAGTCTGGAGTCAGATTTTCCAAATTGTTTCTAGTTTCTGAGATATTCATGCCCAAATAGGAAAAAAACACGTTTTTTGGCTCTATTCCCTGCTTAATATCTTTTATATAATTACTTTCCACTCAAATTCGATTTAACCAGTTGAAAGCACAATCATTACCCTTGAAAACAGCGTTTAGTTTCTTCGAATATCTTAATTAGAATTGGAAATATCGATATTTAAGTTTCACCATTTTGACAAATATTCCCCATACAAAAAAATTTTAACTTTTTGAAGCATACTTCTGGGCATTTTGTATGGGAAAAATGTACCAAAACTCAAAAAACACCTTCCATAAAAATGTTCATAAAACAAAATGGAGCAAACGAATTTTTACAATTTTTTCGCCAGTTTTTAAAAGACATTCAGGAGCATCAAATATTAAAAAATTGAGGAGGTAATATTTTTTGTTTTTTTTTAATTTCATTTTAAAATTTTACAATTTTAACAATTTTTTTTTTTATATTCTAAAATAAAAAAGCTGCCAAAGATAATAATTAACGCTGATAAAAAAAATTACCTCATAATTTTAAAGTATAGACCATTTGCTGAAAGACGATAGAGAAATATTCGATTAGTCGCCTAAATATACACGTTTTTCATAATGTCAAAAGTAACATAATTAATGCATTTACAAAAACACAGTTTTAGGCAGATGGGAAAAAAATTATAAAAGCAAATGGAGCAAGTGGATTTTTAAAATGAAAATGCAGTTTGATTAAGAATATATTATTTCAAAGCATAAAAAAAAATTGAGAAGGTAATATTTTTTGTTTTTTTTATTTTTTTATTCAAAGTCGAGGAAAATTTTTTTATCATCGTCATTTTTTGTGAATATTTGAAAATTCATATAAATTCAACAGTGAGCGCTATTTACAACTCAGTTATTTTTTCTGAAAGAGAAAATCATTATCTATGTAACGATGTATCATTCGTGTATGTAGGTTAACAGTTAAATGAGAAAGAGCGTTTTGTATGAGGTGTGTTCATTGAGAAATAAAAGGACCTATTTTTTGCTCAACTTTGGGCACCCTGTACGGCTAAACGAAAAGATACTCAAAAATTTTTATATAAGCTTTTTTATTACATTGATATTATTACATTTATATTGATGTATCTGTCGATCTCTTTTTAAAAAAATGGTTTTACTCATACTTTAATTTTGAATTTATTTTTGGCCGCAATCACCCATTGTGCGTTGTTGGGCACATTTCAACTGCGGAAAATAGTTGATTTAACAGCGAAAGTCTTTAGATTTACAACGTTTTTTTTTTTTTTCAGAGTATACATAAAAATATTTATAAAAATACATAAAGATGCGCACAAAAATGGCGGCATTGCTTCTTACAAGCATTTTTATCCTCCATGCCATCACGTCCGTAAAAGAGAGATTTCCCGAGACCGGCGCTTATTCATTCACTCAGTCATTTATTTTGCGCGATTTTTATTCCATTGCAGTATATTTCCTGAAAACGGCAGGCAGTTCGTATGTCAAACGTTTTGCCTTTTGACAGCATTATAAACTCTGGCATACAAATCGTAAAGACACACAGTCTTTTTTTTTCGTTTATTGTGAATTGAAAAAGCAAATTGCATATTCGCTTAACCCGCAATTCCGCAAAAATTTCTTTCTCCTTCATTTGGTGTATATTATGTATATTCTATACAGAGAACGGTGTCGCTATTTAAAGCACGTATATAAGTGGGTAAGTGATGAAATAAATAAATTATGACGACTATGAAATATAGCCAACTGGCAATACGCATATATGTAGTTAAAGCCTGTTTCCTTATAACTTAATTCGCACTCGAACTATCTTGCCAAGTTGTTCGTGAACTAACCCGTCTCCACATATCTGCTAATTATTCAGTTTGACATTTCTTATTCTTCTTTTTTTTCCTCCTCCTCCTCCTCCTTCTTCTTCTTCTTATTCTTCTTCTTCTTCTTCTTCTTCTTATTCTTATTCTTCGTCTTATTCTTTCTTCTTCTTCTTATTCTTCTTCTTCTTCTTTCTTCTTCTTCTTCTTCTAATTATGTAAATTAAATAAAGATATAATTTTATGTACAACAAAGCTTATTGGTTCAGTTTTTTGCCTATTTGTTTTGGTTTGTTTGTCAGATTTCGATAGATTTTCGATACAAAATTAGCAGGGATAGTAATCATTATGAGTTTTATAACAAAAATCGCCATTTAATCATTATATGTTGAGTTTTTTTATATTTCATCAAAAATAATCATTATTTTTTTAGTTTAATTTTTTTTTTGATCAGAAATAACAATTATTCCTTGAGCGATATTTAATCTTTCAGAAATAATCATTATTGTGTGAGTTTTATTTTTTTCGATCAAAAAAATCACTCATTCACGAAGGTATATCAATGGGAATTTTTATACTCAGCTGTACTAGTACACAGAGTATTATAATTTTGATTTCATAACGGTGGATTGTAACATAATGAAATAATCGAGATAGATATGGACTTATATATATCAAAATGATCAGGGTGAAAAGAGAAATCGATTGAGCCATGTCCGTCCGTCCGTCCGTCCGTCCGTCCGTCCGTCCGTACGCATGATAACTCGCGTAAAAATTGAGATATTTTGATGAAATTTGAAATGCAAGTTGGTATCGACACTGGGACGGTTGGTATTGAAAATGGGCGAAATCGGACCATGACCACGCCCACTTTTCCTATATAGAAAAAATCGGAAATTTGGTATCTCGGCCACTAATATAGCTAGAGTGATAAAATTTTACCCACGTATTAAGCTCAGGCCCTTATGGAGAAATTTGATGAAGTTTTAGAAAATGGGCGGTGCCACGCCCACTTATTAGGGTAAAACATTGAAAGTTTTATATGTCATAACTCAGAAACCGTTGAAGATATATCGATGAAATTTGGTATGCGTAATTTGCTTACTTAGACAAATGTTTCGACGGAAAATTATCAAAATCGGTTGACGGCCACGCCCACTTTTATATATGGGTATTATAAGGTGACCTAATAAAACCATTTTAAGCGATATCTCTGTCAAATATATAGATCTATCACCGAAATTTTGTGGCAGGAGTCCAACTACGGACATAAAACAAAAAGTACAAAAATTTTGGCAAATGGGCGGTTCCACGCCCACTTATTAAGGGGCAAACATTGAAAGTTTTATAGGCCATAACTCAGAAACCGATAAAGATATATCGATGAAATTTGGTACGCGTGCTATATTTACTTACCCAAATGTGTGAACGAAAAATTACCAAAATCGGTTGACGACCACGCCCACTTTTATATATGGGTATTATAAAGTGACCTAATAAAATCATTTTTAGCGATATCTCTGTGAAATATAAAGATAATTCATTGAAATTTTGTGACATGAGTTCTACAGTAGACCGGAAACAAAAAATAAAAAAAGTTTATAAAATGGGCGTGGCACCGCCTCTTTTTAGACAAAGGAGTATACGAGCCTATTACTCGACAAATAACTGAGATATTATGACGAAACTTGGTTTATGCACTTTTATAACATGTGTTGATAGACACACAAAAATGTATTGAAATCGGTTTATGACCACGCCTACTTTTTAACAAAGATATTTCTGGAAAACCCTTTTGGAATTTGTAACGTGAAGTCTTTGTAACTAAAAGTCATAGAGGGATGCAATTTTGCACTAACAATAATATTTATATGCTTATTTGGATGATTGATACAAATTTTAAAAATGGGCGTGGCTGCACCCTGTTTATGCAGCACTCGTTTCATATAAAATACACCCTATATCGAACAAACGCAAATAAACAATGAAAGCATACAGCTGAGTATCTAATGTTTGATTCCACTCGAACTTAGGCTTCCTTACTTGTTTTTAATAATTATGTTCCAGAGCACTTCAGAGAAAATTCTAGTTTTTTGACCTAAGCAAAAAAATAAAACTCAAAGAATAATTTTTATTTCTGAGCTATAAATATATCACTCAAGGAATAAATGTTATTTTCGATCAAAAAAATAAAACTCAAAAAATTATAAGGGTATTCATCTAAAGTGATAAACTGCTGGTAAATGGGGTAAAGTGATAAAATAATAATTGTGATAAATTATCTGTCAAAATTTGTATGAAAATATATTTAAGCAAATTTTATCACTCAAGGAATAAGATTTGTTTTTGATCAAACAAATAAAACTAAAAAAATAATGATTATTTTTGATTTTTATGGATATGGCTTAAAAGTTTTCGGTCATAGTGGATTCGGATAATGCTCTTTCAGAAATGCACACACACAAACTCAATACTCTTCTACGATTTTTGCAAATATTTGATTTTTTTCACTGAAAATAAAACGAATAATGATTATTATGGGACCCTGAAAATTAGAGATGGCATCGCTTTTAGCGGCGTTGGCGAGAGTGTTGAGAATGATCAACTTTGTTTAATCGTTATTCGCTCTCAGAATTTTGTGAAATTATCGTCGTTCGGCACGGGATTCGAACAACGATAAAAATAGCGGAGGACGCTATGTGGAGACAACTGTGTTACTCATTATGAGCAACTTTTAGAGCATGATTTTTGTTCGTTCAATCTTAATCCAAAGTATAATTTATTGGCAAGAATGTTTCTTTGTTGGATTTTTGAGGCTGATTTCAACTTCACTAATAACGCTTATTCTTTGTGACCATTTCTTGATAATAAGCCCTCCCGCCGCAGGGTATAAAAAATATATTGCGAGGCGGCTGCAATGAGAAAGCAACGGCAATTCACTACACTCTATACATACTCCCTTTTTTCCACTCTCCTGCTCAATCAATTTTATGCCTTCGCCTTCTCGCCATAGCTCTTAACCTTAAGCCGCTAAAACAAATTTGATGTCATTTATTCTATTTACTAAATTGCTATTGTACGAGTATGTAGCTTATTTGATGATATTACCGACACTTTCTCCATTCGCATACACTGCAATGTTTTTGCTGCGAAGGAATCTTTTGTTTTCTTTTCTTTTCCTTTTTGTGGCCGCTGTGGTGCAGTGGGTAGAGTGCTCGCCTGCTATGCCAGAGGTCTCGGGTTCAAACCACGGTCCGAGCCAAAAAAATTTTTCTAATTAGTAAAAACCAATTATTGGGTTTTTTAAGAGCAACGGTCACCTCTCGGCAGTGGGCGGCATACCCTCCGAGAGTATTTCTGCCATGAAAAAGCTTCTCACAAAAAATGCATTCGCCGTTCGGAGCCGGCATAAAACTGTAGGTCCACCCAATTAGTAGGAAAAACAAAAAGGAGCACACCTCGAATTGGGAGAGAAGCTCGGCCATAAAACTCGTCAGAGTTATAATAGCGCCATTGTATTATATTATTATTATATTATTCTTTTTTATACTCAGCTGTACTAGTACACAGAGTATTATAGTTTTAATCACATAACGGTGGATTGTAACAGAATGAAATAATCGAGATAGATATAGACTTATATATATCAAAATGATCAGGGTGAAAAGAGAAATCGATTGAGCCATGTCCGTCCGTCCGTCCGTCCGTCCGTCCGTCCGTCCGTCCGTCCGTCTGTCCGTCCGTCCGTCCGTCCGTCCGTCTGTAAACACTCTAACTCGCGCAAAAATTGAGATATTTTGATGAAATTTGGAACGCAAGTTGGTATCGAGACTGGGACGGTTGGTATTGAAAATGGGCGAAATCGGACCATGACCACGCCCACTTTTCCTATATAGAAAAAATCGGAAATTTGGTATCTCAGCCACTAATATAGCTAGAGTTTTAAAATTTTACCCACGTATTGAGCTCGGGCCCTTATGAAGAAATTTGATGAAGTTTTGGAAAATGGGCGGTGCCACGCCCACTTATTAAGGGTCAAACATTGAAAGTTTTATATGTCATAACTCAGAAACCGTTGAAGATATATCGATGAAATTTGGTACGCGTAATTTGCTTACATAGACAAATGTTTTGACGAAAAATTATCAAAATCGGTTTACGGCCACGCCCACTTTTATATATGTGTATTATAAAGTGACCTAATAAAACCATTTTAAGCGATATCTCTGTCAAATATAAAGATCTATCATTGAAATTTTGTCGCATGAGTCCAACTATGGACATAAAACAAAAAACACAAAAATTTTGGAATATGGGCGGTGCCACGCCCACTTATTAAGGGGCAGACATTGAAAGTTTTATGAGTCATAACTCAGAAACCGTTGAAGATATATCGATGAAATTCGGTACGCGTAATATAATTACTTAGTCAAATGTTTTGGCGAAAAATTATCAAAATCGGTTGACGGCCACGCCCACTTTTATATATAGGAAATATAAGGGGGCCTAATAAAAACATTTTAAGCGATATCTCTGTCAAATATAAAGATCAATCACTGAGATTTTGTGGCAGGAGTCCAACTATGGACATAAAACAAAAACTACAAAAATTTTGGAAAATGGGCGGTGCCACGCCCACTTATTAAGGAGCGAATATTGAAAGTTTAATAAGCCATAACTCAGAAACCGTTAAAGATATATCGATGAAATCTGGTACGCGTGATATATTTACTTAGCCAAATGTGTGGACGAAAAATTACCAAAATCGGTTGACGACCGCGCCCACTTTTATATATGTGTATTATAAAGTGACCTAATAAAACCATTTTAAGCGATATCTATGTGAAATATAAAGATAATTCATTGAAATTTTGTGACATGAGTTTTACAATAGACCGGAAACAAAAAATAAAAAAGTTTGGAAAATGGGCGTGGCACCGCCTCTTTTTAGACAAAGGGATATATGAGATTTCTTAGCCTTTAACTCGACAAATAATTGAGATATTATGACGAAACTTGGTTTATACACTTTTATAACATGTGTTAATAGACACGCAAAAATGTATTGAAATCGGTTTATGACCACGCCTACTTTTTAACAAAGATATTTCTGGAACACCCTTTTGGAATTTGTAACGTGAAGTCTTTGTAACTAAAAGTCATAGAGGGATGAAATTTTGCACTAACAATAATATTTGTATGCTTATTTGGATGATTGATATAAATTTTGAAAATGGGCGTGGCTGCGCCCTGTTTATGCAGCACTCGTTTCATATAAAATACACCCTATATCGAACAAACGCAAACAAACAATGAAAGCATACAGCTGAGTATCTAATGTTCGATTGCACTCGAACTTAGGCTTCCTTACTTGTTTTCTATACGTTAAGTAATTTGACATTTTTATTTTGTTATTGCTGCTAGCTTGCAATCACGAACAGTTTTTTTTATTTCGCTGGAATGTGTCGCAATCTTTCTTAAGACTCTCTTTATTGAGCAAATTGATAGCTACTTGGTTTAAAATGAACTGCAATAACGGAAGTAAAAGGTACTTAGTTTCTTTTTTTTTTTTAAAGAGTTAAGGTGTGATGTCATAGATTTCAGTAAAATTTGTTTATATAGCAGCCTTTTGTTTCACTGACTTTGAAGGTATACCAATATTCGAGAGCTCTAGAACAAAGCAATTGCGATGTTTTTGTTCCCCAATCCTACCCTTATGATCTATTGGCTTCAAAACCTTATCACAGTTCAATGCATACAACATTCATTTTGGCAAGAAGGAAAAGCTTGATTTAGAAAGAAAGAAAATAATTTTTAATGTACCTACTCATGCAAGAGTGCTAATGCCTTAAAATATTTTTGTAGTGCTGTTTTAGAAAAAATAAATAAATTTCGCTTTGCTAAAAGTTTGCGTTGGCTTTAAGCGAAATTTGAAATAAATAAAAAGAAATTTCACTAAACAAATAAAAAAGGATTTCAATGGAATTTGAAGTCAACAAACTTTACACAGTACTTTTAAAATCACCTTTTTATGTACTTGCAATATTCTAAAAGTTGAACCGAACACCTGCCATGTAACATAAAATGAAATAGTTGAAAGCCAGTGGAATTACTTTAGCTACAGTGGCATCAAGTAGAAGAAAAATTGATTAAATTGAAGAGGAAAGAAAGCTTCAAGCTCTTAAGCTTAAAAACATTTGATGGGCGCAACTGCTCACTTACGGGACCGTTGCGTTAAAAATCCCACCTCATTTGATTTCTGCGACACGGGCGTGATCGTCATCCGTCATTGAGTACTTAATCGTTTACATACAGTTCCTATAGAATAGATCGGATCAGCACGGTATACGCGCTTCCGTCGCTGACTAACCACGCTATAAGTGATATTGTTTTTTTTTTTTTCGAAGCGCTAGTTAACATTGATGGACAAGCCCGTATTCTTCTTTCACCATCTGTATTATTATACTCCAAAGGCTGTATATCACTTACATGTTTAAAATTATGTAATAACTTACTAGCAAACGCCCGTCTCGCTTTGGAGCGAGGAAAATGGTGTTATGTTATAATTAGTCTTTCTTTCTACCTATAATTTTCCCTTTCACAGTCCCTTTCCGCCACCCACTGCCTTTTTCATTTTCATTTTCATTTTCCTTTTCCTTTTCCTTTTCCTTTTCCTTTTCCTTTTCCTTTTCCTTTTCCTTTTCCTTTTCCTTTTCCTTTTCCTTTTCCTTTTCCTTTTCCTTTTCCTTTTCCTTTTCCTTTTCCTTTTCCTTTTCTTTTTCCTTTTCCTTTTCCTTTTTTACTTTTCTTTTGCCTTTTCCTTTTCCTTTTGCTTTTCCTTTTCCTTTTCTTTTTCCTTTTAATTTTCCTTTTCCTTTTCCTTTTCCTTTTCCTTTTCATTTTCCTTTTCCTTTTCCTTTTCCTTTTCCTTTTCCTTTTCCTTTTCCTTTTCCTTTTCCTTTTCTTTTTCCTTTTCCTTTTCCTTTTCTTTTTCCTTTCACCCCTTCCCTTTTCGTTTCCTTTTCCCTTTCCCACTCTTACTTTTCCTTCCTCCATCTTTTCACATTTTGTTTCTCTCCTTTTCCATAGTGAACCGATATCTATAGAAAAGCCCTGCTTAGCACCTTTCCTTTGAAACCAATATCGCGCAGAAACATTTCGGGTTAAATCGGATCAACACACGTGATCCAAATAAACAAAAACGGACCATAAATACGAATTCCCTGAGTATCTCGACTCCAGCGCCACCTAATGCCTTTAATAGTTTTGGAGCCATTTCCTCACACAAAAACCCACTAAAATTTTATATATGTGACAGCGCATAGAGAAAGGGATCTAAGGTTAAAAAATTAATTTTTTTTTTGGGCATGGGATCGGTCTCATTCGATGCTCAGGATGTTGTTCACATCTAACAAAAAAACAAAAAAAAATACGCTTAGGTATCTTTCTCTATGCGCTGTCACATATGTACATATATGAATAGATTTCAATAGATTTTGACGAGTATACAACATTTTCTTGTTGAAAATTTCCTCTGCCTAAAACACAAACCTTAAATCACAGCAAATAACCACCTTTTTATTTGTGGTTATGCAAAGCCAAAACAAAACCAAACTAAAATATAAATAAAAACAAAACTTTGTATTTCAAATACAAAATTAAAAGATGATTTGTGTTATTACAACAAAAACGTTAGGTGAGTTAAATTAAAAAGAAGTGCTTCTGCCTTCTTACACACCCTACATATGTATATATATTAGACTGACCACAAATGCAAAAGTGCTGATTTTTTTTGCTCCCCGCGAATTTTCTGATAGCTTGACAATAGAAAATAAGATCTGTATAAAAATCTGACCATATGTAGTGGGAAATAGCCACGCGCATTTGACCTAAATTTCAAAAATTGACCTAAAAATTATGCATGGCTTTAGAGACCAATATCTCTTTAAACAATGTTTTTCGGAGAAATAATGTTATAATCGTTTTTATACAAAATGAAACTGGAAACATATTCTTCATATGATATTTATACCTACCGTTATTATTTCAGGACATATTGAGTCCTTAAAGTGAAATTTAAATTTTTTTACTTTTGGGTTTTGGTCGTTTTTTTATTTTGATAACTACTTTATTATTGAGCTCTCAAGACCATTTTAATAATAATAAAGTAGCTATCAAAATAAAAAAACGACCAAAAACCAAAAGTAAAATTTGATCGGATGAGCCAGCCGACAAACAAACTCTACTAATTAGTGCAAAGCATTGCTTGTGCTTAAAATAGAATTTGTACAAACCAAACAAACACACAACCACACCAACATACAAGTGACAAATGCCGAAAACGTGGGCAAGGTCACTGTTGCTGGATGGTAGGTTGTAATAAATAATAGCTTAAAAAACTAAAAAACACGCTTTAATCTTAAAAATCGTACTAAAAATTGAGAAATAATTTAATTAGAAATAAAATGATGAACGAAAATATAAGTATTTAAGGAAAAGCGTGGGGGTGCTCAGTATGTCAAAACATATTTAAAATCGCTGTTTTTTTTACTAATATTTTTATTTTGACTTTTTTGAGATTTTATATAACGTACTGTTTAATTTCGCAACTAGGTATTTATATTTTTGTACTAGTTGTACGAATCGAATATTTTCATGTTCAAATATTATTGAGCACCCCCACGCTTTTCCTTAAATACTTATATTTTCGTTCATCATTTTGTTTCTAAATTATTTCTCAATTTTTAGTACGATTTTTAAGATTAAAGCGTGTTTTTTTTTTAGTTTTTTTAAGCTATTATTTATTTTGAACTTAATTAACTTTAGTGAAATTTTTCATTAAAGGATGTTTTATGCGGACGCAAGAATAAAAGTAAATTTTTCACATACATTTTTTCCTTATAAAGAAAAACATTGGTCATGAGAGCTCAAAAATGAAGCCTACACGAAAAAATATCAACTAATATGTACTATGTGTATCGAAGCAAAACTATTTCAGTTTTTAATCGGAGATATGCTCTTCTTTATTTGCCTGTGCATATTCACAATGAACAGTCAGCGCTCCAAAATATTCTCATAGTCCTATAATCACTTCCATATTTTTCTTGTATACCAAAAATAGTAAACAACTTCTTGAAAATAAAAATAGCCAAACACATGTGAAAGTTACCAAGAAACCAACAGCGAAAAAATAACCTATTTTGGTAATTACAGAGAAACCTCTCCTAACGGACACCTCTCATAGGCGGACACCTCCCTTGAGCGGACATTTTTTCATGCACCAAGGTTTAGGTTCACTTTTTAGAACAAATTGCCCTCTCTTAGGCGGACACTCTCTTGGCCAGACGCGGACAGTTATTTACTATTGAATTGAACTAAAAACTTCTATTAAGCGGAAACGAACCTCTCGTCAACGGACACTTTGATTTTTTTTCATAACGAATAACATAAAAACCTCTGTTAGGCGGACACGAACTCCTGTTATGCGGACAAAATAAAAGTATGTATAGCAATATAAAAAAAGTTCGTGGAATGTTCGTTAGGTAAAAAGCGCTACGATGAAAGGGGAATCACCAACTAAAATAAATGTCCGCATGGCTATTGGAATAGATATAACTGCATTCACGGGTTTCCAGTTAGATGTTCTAACTGACCAGAATGTAGAAACCATTGAAGATGATAGTACCGATACTGAAAGTATTACCGCTGAAAGTAGGTAATGCAATCTCCTCGAACGAAATGGCTTTGACTGCAGTTTCAAATTTGAAAAGATTTTGCACGGAAGACCTTATTGCATTTGAATTGTTGCAGAAATTTCAAAGCCATCTGCAAAACAATTTTATTTTAAATAAGCAAAAAACCCCTCTTCAATCGACAATTTCGCAATTTTTTAAATAATTTCAAAGATATGCCAACATTTCTAGCTCTCAGCAACTTACTAATTGATATGTAATATGTATATTAATACTTTATGTATTGTATACATATGTCCATACATAAATATGTATGTATGTACCTATATGTTTTTATATATTTAAGTGAAATTTTGAAGACATAAGAATCCTTGTTTTTTTCAGTGATATATGAATAAATAAATCCTTTAAAATTCAAAAAATTTCTAAAATAGCAACCCACTCCCTTAGGCGGACACCTCTCTTGGGCGGACAAAATTTGCCCGACGGTGAGTGTCCGCCCAAGGGAGGTTTCACTGTACCAAGTTCGTCAACCGTGATATAAATAGAATTTGAACAAACAAAAACAGTTCTTGCTTTGCATACATATGTATGTACATTAGATGAGTTTTTTTTTGTATGGGATTCTTTAAACCTTCTCAGATCCTCCCTCCGGCACCGGAATATGAAAATAGGATATTTTAGAGTAAGTAAACTGAAAAAAAATTTAACTTTTCCAAAAACTGGATGGAGCTACACCGAAAACCGCGAAAATTCCCAGAATTTCAAGGTATGTTTAGATTTATGTCTGAAAAAAGTTAGGATTTTGCACAAGAAAAAAAAAATGATACCCACCCATACGAAGAATTAACCGCTAAATCGAATGGCATATTCAGTTTTTTGGTACACTACCCAGGGATGGTGATAACGCGGCCTAAAGTGACCATTTTCTTTTTTTCTCATGAATCTTCAACTTCTTGCCCTATACTCTTCCCGAAAGCGAACGTTATTTTTTAACTAAATCACACGGTAGGCTGCGTTATTTAATGCGCTTTCCTGAAATGTATAGCTATTACAAATCGAATAATATTTGGATGAGTTCATCAAGTTTAAGTGAAGTAAAGTCGGGTATAAAAGGGTAACATACCTTAAAATTTCTCAATTTTTTTTTTAAATTTTGCTCTTGAAGACGGGTTTTTGGGTTATTAGTGATTGTTTTATTTTGTTGGATAACTCCACAAATGTAAAAAAAAAAATTTGGAAGATCGAGACCGTGGACAGCGGAAAAAACCGTGGGCCCGGATGGCGCCAAAATATTATTGGGCAATATTGGTATCAAATTAAAGGTCTTAACAAGGGCTTGCATATGGAACTTATTACATGCAAATTTCTTAGCCAATTTCCGATATACTGGCGAATAAGTGGTCCAGGATGACTACAGAATATTTTAAAGGATATCGGCGACATTTGAGTCTAATTTTTGACTTATATGTGTCGAAACGGTGGACACAGCAAAATGGATTGGCTTTACATTGAAGTCCTAGGTAAAATCTTTATTTTGATACCCATATTGCCCACAAATGTTTTGGCACCATCTGGCTCAACTCTTTGTCCGTTATCCGCGGTCTCGGCCTTTCTATTTTTTTTGCATTTGTGGAGTTATCCATCCACATAAAACTATCACTAAAAACCCAAAAAACCGCCTTCAAGAGCAAAATTGTTAAAAAATTTAAGAAATTTTAAGATATGTTACCCTTTTATACCCGACTTTACTTCATTTAAACTTGATGAACTCATCCAAATTTTATTCGATTTTTAATAGCCATACATTTCTGGAAAGCGCATTAAATAACGCAGCCCACCGTGTGATTTAGTTAAAAAATAATTTCCGATTTCGGGAAGAGTATAGGGCAAGAAGTTGAAGATTCATGAGAAAAAAAGAAAATGATCACTTTAGACCGCGATATTACCTTCCCTGGGTAGTGTACCAAAAAATGGAATAGGCCATTCGATTTAGCGGTTAATTCTACGTAGGGATGGATATACATTTTTTTTTTCGTGCAAAATCCTAACTTTTTTCATACATAAATCTAAACATACCTTGAAATTCTGGGAATTTGCGCGGTTTTCGGTGTAGCTCCATCCAGTTTTTGGAAAAGTGAAATTTTGTTTCAGTTTACTTACTCTAAAACATCCTATTTTCATATTCCGGTGCCGGAGGGAATATCTAAAAAAAATTCATCTAATGTACATGCGATTGTTTTTATTGCAAACTCAACAACGACAAAACAGAAAGCTTGTTACACAAAACACAAAACCAGTTCTTGCTTTGCATACGTATGTATGTACATGCGGTTGATTTCATTGCAAATACAACAACAACAAAACAGAAAGCTTCAAGCTTCATTTTTGAGTGAATTTATGCATTGAGTTTATCGCCAACGCTATGAGCGATCGATGGCTGTTGTGCGTTAGTTCGCTAGCTATTTGAGTGGTTATACGTTTTTCTTTGAACATTTGTTTGTGGTTTGAGAAGAATGTATTTTTGAGCGTTCGTGAGTGGGTTTTTCCGTACCCTGAAAGCTTGTTACTTATTGGCTTGTATACGGGAGTGAATTGAAATTCATAGAGGCTATTTTGAAGAAAGGTAACATAAAAGCCGCAATGAAGCATAAAATATAATGTTGAATGTCCTACTATATGATGCCGTTGGGCTGTTGATGTCACGTTTCGAATCCGGAGGAGAATAGAAATAATAGAGAGAACACAAAAAAGTGAATGTTTGAAAGATATAATAATTTAGTTATAAATGTTGCAACTTTTAGGATGGGATGAAGTTACATACATACATACATACATACATACATACAGGTGAAGCTAATAAAAGCGTGTTAAAAAGGAAAAAAATGAAAAGAACAAGTAAGGAAGCCTAAGTTCGAGTGGAATCGAACATTAGATACTCAGCTGTGTATGCTTTCATTGTTTGTTTGCGTTTGATGAAAACACGGTGTATTTTATATAAAGCGAGTGCTGCATAAAGTGGGCGTACCCACGCCCATTTTCAACATTTTTATCAGTCATCCAACTAAGCATATGAATATTATTCTTTGTGCAAAATTTCATTCCTTTATGACTTCTAATTACAAAGATGTCACGTAACAAATTTCCAAAGGGTGTTCCAGAAATATCTTTGTTAAAAAGTAGGCGTGGTCATAAACCGATTTGAATAAATTTTTGCGTGTCTATTAGCACAAGTTATAAAAGTGTATAAACCAAGTTTCGTCTTAATATCTCAATTATTTGTCGAGTTATGGGCTCCGAAATTTCGTATATTCCTTTGTCTAAGAAGAGGCGGTGCCACGCCCATTTTCCAAATTTTTCTATTTTATGTTTCCGGTCTATTGTGGAATTCATGCCACAAAATTTGAATGAATTATCTTTATATTTGACAAAGATATCGCTTAAAATATTTTTATTAGGCCCCTTTATAGTTCCCATATATAAAAGTGGGCGTGGTCGCCAACCGATTTCGCTAACATTTTGAACATATATTACCACAACTAATAAAAGTGTACACACCAAGTTTCGTCATTATATTTAAATTACTTGTCGAGTTATGGGCTCAGAAATCTCGTATATTCCTGCTTCTAAAAAGAGGCAGTGCCACACCCATTTTCCAAATTTTTTGTGCTTTTCGTTTTATATCCGCAGTTGGACTCCTGCCATAAAATTTCAATGATATACCTTTATATTTGACAGAGATATCGCTTAAAATGTTTTTATTAGGTCACTTTATAATACCCATATATAAAAGTGGGCGTGGTCGTTAACCGATTTTGGCAATTTTTCGTCCAAACATTTGCCTAAGTAAGTATATCACGCCTACCAAATTTCATCGATATATCTTCAACGGTTTCTGATTATGACATATAAAACTTTCAATGTTTGGCCCTTAATAAGTGGGCGTGGCACCGCCCATTTTTCAAAATCTCACCAAATTTCTTCATAAAGGCCTGGGCTCCACACGTGGGTGAAATTTTATCACTCTAGCTCTATTAGTGACTGAGATACAAAATTTCCGATTTTTACTATATAGGAAAAGTGGGCGTGGTCATGGTCCGATTTCGCCCATTTTCAATACCATCCGTTCCAGTCTTGATACCAACTTGCATTCCAAATTTCATCAAAATATTTCAATTTTTGCGCGAGTTATCGTGCGTACAGACAGACAGACGGACAGACGGACAGACGGACGGACATGGCTCAATAGATTTCTTTTTTCACCCTGATCAATTTGATATATATAAGTCAATATCTATCTCGATTATTTTATGGTGTTACAATCCACCGTTATGTGACTAAAACTATAATACTCTGTGTACTAGTACAGCTGAGTATAAAAATTAATACAAGCAAAATAAATGCAAGGCGGCGGTAGCCTAGTGGTGATGCCATTAGACTTCCAACCGGAAAATCCGAGGTTCGATCTCGGCGGACGCCAAAGAACAAAAATGTTAAAAAGAAGTCTGATGAAGAGATGTTGGTGGTCTCCGAAATGGATCTATAACTTCTACCAAACAAGTATTAATCTTTCATACCAATTTTTCCTTAAAAAAAAAAAAAAAAAAAACAAATGGTCTTGAGAGCTCAATAATAAAGTAGTTTAATTTGTTTGTTTGTTAAAAAGGCAAAAATAAATATTTAAACACTAGAGAATTATATAAACTATACATCATTTAATAGGTTATTTAAAGTAGTTTTACACATCATAAAAAAAAAATAAAATAAAAAAAAAACAAACAAAACAAGTAAGGAAGCCTAAGTTCGAGTGGAATCGAACATTAGATACTCAGCTGTATGCGTTCATTGTTTGTTTGCGTTTGTTCGATATAGGGTGTATTTTACATAAAGCGAGTGCTGCATAAAGTGGGCGTATCCATGCCCATTTTCAACATTTTTATCAGTCATCCAACTAAGTATATGAATATTATTCTTTGTGTAAAACTTCATTCCTTTAAGACTTCTAGTTACAAAGATGTCACTTTACAAATTCCCAAAGGTTGTTCCAGAAATATCTTTGTTAAAAAGTAGGCGTGGCATAAACCGATTTCAACATATTTCTGCGTGTCTATTAGCATAGGTTATATAAGTGTATAAACCAAGTTTCGTCATAATATCTCAGTTATTTGTCGAGTTATGGGCTAAGAAATCTCGTATGTCCCTTTGTCCAAAAAGAGGCGGTGCCACGCCCATTTTCCAAAATTTTTCTATTCTATGTTTCCGGTCTATTGTGGAACTCATGCCACAAAATTTCAATGAAACCGATTTCGACAATTTTTCGTCCAAATCATGCGTACCAAATTTCACCAATATATCTGCTACGGTTTATGAGTTATGGCTTATACAACTTTCAATGTTTGGCCCTTAATAAGTGGGCGTGGCACCGCCCAATTTTCAAAATTGCACCAAATTTCTTCATAAAGGCCTGAGCTCTACACGTGGGTAAAATTTCATCACTCCAACTGTATTAGTGACTGAGATACCAAATTTCCGATTTTTTCTATATAGGAAAAGTGGGCGTGGTCATGGTCCGATTTCGCCCATTTTCAATACCAACCGTCCCAGTCTCGATACCAACTTTCATTTAAAATTTCATCAAAATATCTCAATTTTTGCGCGAGTTAGAGTGTTTACAGACGGACGGACGGACGGACGGACATGGCTCAATCGATTTCTCTTTTTACCCTGATCATTTTGATATATAGAAGTCTATATCTATCTCGATTATTTCATTCTGTTACAATCCACCGTTATGTGATTAAAACTATAATTCTCTGTGTACTAGTACAGCTGAGTATAAAAATTTAAATTGCACTTTAAGGACTCAATATGTCCTGAAAGGATAACGGTAGGTATAAATATCATATGGAGAATATGTTCCCAGTTTCATTTTGTATAAAAATGATTATCACATTATACCATTGTTTAAAGAGATATTGGTCTCTAAAGCCATGCATAATTTTTAGGTCAATTTTTGAACTTTAGGTCAAATGCGCGTGGCTATTTCCCACTACAGGTGGTCAGATTTTTATGCAGATCTTATTTTCTATTGTCAAGCTATTAAAAAATGCGCGGGGAGCGAAAAAATTCAATACTTTTGCAAATCCCATATGTTTTGTGGTCACTCTAATATATATGGATAACTCGTACCGGTAGCAGAACGATGAGTACTACTTGCAAAGTTAAGCTATGAAAATGTTTTAAGTTTTATTAGTTTGTTGGTTGCAAAAACTTTTGTGTTAAAAGCTGCCAAGATTTTCTCCACTATTGCACACATAGCTGTCCATATTTTAGGTACATACATATAAATACATATACATATGTAGGTATGTACAAAAATGGAAGCAATTCTCATACTGCACCATGTACGCAAGGGCGTGAACATACTTATTTATTTGTATGAATAAAATAAATAAATATCTATAAAAATCTATGTAAATCTGATGTAAAGACAATTGCTGATACGCGTGACCAAAGTGTTGTGCACTAAGAAAAAGATCTTGGAGAATACTTTTATGAGAGAAAGTACTTATCTAGTAACTTGTGAAATGATAGAAAATTAAGAGAATACGAAAACCGGATATAAAATAGCTAGAAAGCTTGAAGTCTTCGTACACATTGGGTCATATTAATAAAAGCCAAGCATTTGCTTTTGCTTAAGATTTCTGACCTTTTATTCAAATTTTGAAATTTGGTTCATACAAATTAATGTCAAATTTCTGAAATTTTGAGTAAAAGCATTTGCTTGGATTTTATTAATATGACCCATTATGCACATAAGAACTGTTAATACCTAGCTCCATAGAAAAAATTTTAGCATAAAACTAATTTTATTAAATGAGCATCACTCTTTAACCCTTTCTGCGCCTATTTTGTAAACCAAAGTGCTTAACAGCCAAAAAAATTTGCATCGTCAGCCAAAACTATTCGAAAGTTAAATTAATAAAGTAAATGTTGTGCAAAGTCACATTAACACCCAACGCACGGTTGGAAAAGTGAAAAAGACTAGCTACTAGCAGGGTTGCGTGATTTTGATTTGGCTGAATCACGAATCAAAAATATTTTCTGATTCTTGATTTAAAATATTTTCAAACAAAAGATAATTTTTATTTGTGATTCGTTTCAAAATAGAATCAAAAATACTCTTTTATTCGTGATTCAAACTACATATTTTCAAATAAAAGATAAATTTGATTTGTGATTCATTTCTGAAAGGAATCAAAAATATATTTCTTGATTCAAACTTGATTTCAAATCAAAATTATTTAGAATCAAAATCTGATTCGAATCAAATTTTTGAAATTTGAAAAATGTGATTCGAATCAAAAATATTTTTTGAATCTTGATTCTAAATAAATTCTTGATTCGAATCAAATTTTTAACAAAACAAAAATAAACAAGTAAGGAAGCCTAAGTTCGAGTGGAATCGAACATTAGATACTCAGCTGTATGCTTTCATTATACCTTTCATGAGAATGAAATTATACCTTTCATGAGAATGAAATGGTATTATAACTTAGTGCCAAAAAATTTTTGTCGAAAGTACCAGAAGGAAGCGTGGGGGACCCACCAAAATATATACCGATATGATCAGAATCACGAGCTGAGTCGATTAAGCCATGTCCGTCTGTCCGTCCGTCCGTCTGTGTGAACGCAAACTAGTCCCTCAGTTTTTGAGATATATGAATGAAATTCGGAGTACAGGTATGTTGTTATATGCAGCTGATCATTTGTCGGAACCGGCCGAATCGGACCACTATAACATATAGAAAACAACCGATTATTCAGATATACATGAAATTTTTGGATGTAATTTGTGCATAACTTCCCCATTTATACAGCTAAGGACATGAAACTTTGAAGTAGACGTGCCCATTTTGGCCCAAAACAAGGTTACCGAAAATTGTCAAGATCGGACCACTATACCATATAGTTCCACAACATCCGATTATTCAGATATACACATTTTGGTGTATAACTCCTCCATTTTAAAAGCTAATGGCCTGAAATTTTGAAGTATTTGTACCCATGTGGACCCAAACGAGATTGCAGAAAATTGTTAAGATCGGACCACTATAACCTATAGCTCCCCTACAACCGATTGTACAGATATACACATTTTGGTGTATAACTCCTCCACTTTAACAGCTAACGGTGTGAAATTTTGAAGTATTTGTACCCATATGGGCCCAAACGGGATTACCGAAAATTGTCAAGATCGGACCACTATAACATATAGCTCCCATACAACCGATTGTTCAGATATACACATTTTGGTGTATAACTCCTCCATTTTAACAGCTAAGGGTGTGAAATTTTGAAGTATTTGTACCCATATGGGCCCAAACTGTCAAGATCGGACCACTATAACATATAGCTCCCCTACAACCGATTGTTCAGATATGGACATTTTGGTGTATAACTCCTCCATTTTAACAGCTAACGGCGTGAAATTTTGAAGTATTTGTACCCATATGGGCCCAAACGGGATTACCGAAAATTGTCAAGATCGGACCACTATAACATATAGCTCCCATACAACCGATTGTTCAGATATACACATTTTGGTGTATAACTCCTCCATTTTAACAGCTAAGGGTGTGAAATTTTGAAGTATTTGTACCCATATGGGCCCAAACGGGATTACCGAAAATTGTCAAGATCGGACCACTATACCATATAGTTCCACAACATCCGATTATTCAGATATACACATTTTGGTGTATAACTCCTCCATTTTAAAAGCTAATGGCCTGAAATTTTGAAGTATTTGTACCCATGTGGACCCAAACGAGATTGCAGAAAATTGTTAAGATCGGACCACTATAACCTATAGCTCCCCTACAACCGATTGTACAGATATACACATTTTGGTGTATAACTCCTCCACTTTAACAGCTAACGGTGTGAAATTTTGAAGTATTTGTACACATATGGGCCCAAACGGGATTACCGAAAATTGTTAAGATCGGACCACTATAACATATAGCTCCCCTACAACCGATTGTTCAGATATGGACATTTTGGTGTATAACTCCTCCATTTTAACAGCTAACGGCGTGAAATTTTGAAGTATTTGTACCCATATGGGCCCAAACGGGATTACCGAAAATTGTCAAGATCGGACCACTATAACATATAGCTCCCATACAACCGATTGTTCAGATATTTACATTTTGGTGTATAACTCCTCCATTTAAATAGCCAAGACACCATTTTTTCTAATAAATCTTTCCATAAATGAACCCACAGAATTAAAATTATAAATTAAACTTAATCCGGCTATGTACATACATAGGTAACTTTTCATTTCCCCACTCATGAAAGGTATGAAGTCTTCGGTACGGCCGAAGACAGCCGCGCTTTTACTTGTTGTTTATTTGCGTTTGTTCGATATAGGGTGTATTTTATATGAAACGAGTGCTGCATAAACAGGGCGCAGCCACGCCCATTTTTATACTCAGCTGTACTAGTACACAGAGTATTATAGTTTTGATTTCCTAACGGTGGATTGTAACAGAATGAAATAATCGAGATATATATAGACTTATATATATCAAAATGATCAGGGTGAAAAGAGAAATCGATTGAGCCATGTCCGTCCGTCTGTCCGTCTGTCCGTCTGTCCGTCTGTACGCACGATAACTCGCGCAAAAATTGAGATATTTTGATGAAATTTGAAATGTAAGTTGGTATCAAGACAGGAACGGATGGTATTGAAAATGGGCGAAATCGGACCATGACCACGCCCACCTCCCCTATATAGTAAAAATCGGAAATTTTGTATCTCAGTCACTAATAGAGCTAGAGTGATAAAATTTCACACACGTATTGAGCTCAGGCCCTTATGAAGAAATATGATGAAATTTTGGAAAATGGGCGGTGCCACGCCCACTTATTAAGGGGCAAACATTGAAAGTTTTATGAGTCATAACTCAGAAACCGTTGAAGATATATCGATGAATTTTGGTAGGCGTGATATACTTACTTAGGCAAATGTTTTGACAAAAAATTGCCAAAATCGGTTGACGACCACGCCCACTTTTATATATGGGTCTTATAAAGTGACCTAATAAAAACATTTTAAGCGATATGTCTGTCAAATATAAAGATATATCATTGAAATTTTATGGAAGGTGTCCAACTATGGACATATAACAAAAAATACAAAAATTTTGAAAAATAATCGATATATTATGACGAAACTTGGTGTATACACTTCCACTACTTGTAGTAATACATGTTCAAAATTTTAGCGAAATGGGTTGACGACCACGCCCACTTATATATATGGGTATCATAAAGTGGCCTAATAAAAACATTTTAAGCGATATCTCTGTCAAATATAAAGATAATTCATTGAAATTTTGTGGCATGAGTTCTACAATAGATGGGAAACCAAAAATTGAAAAATTTCGGAAAATGGGCGTGGCACCGCCTCTTTTCAGACAAAGGAATCAACGAGATTTTGGAGCTCATAACTCGACAAATAATTGAGATATTATGACGAAACTTGGTTTATACACTTTTATAACTTGTGTTAATGGACACGCAAAAATTTATTGAAATCGGTTTATGACCACGCCTACTTTTTAACAAAGATACTTCTGGAACACCCTTTGGGAATTTGTAACGTGACATCTTTGTAACTCATAAAGGGATGAAATTTTGCACAAAGAATAATATTCATAAGCTTAGTTGGATGACTGATAAAAATTTAGAAAATGGGCGTGGCTACGCCCACTTTATGCAGCACTCGATTTATATAAAGTACCTACACCGTGTTTCCATCAAACGCAAACAAACAATGAAAGCATACAGCTGAGTATCTAATGTTCGATTCCACTCGAACTTAGGCTTCCTTACTTGTTAAAATTTGTATCAATCATCCAAATAAGCATATAAATATTATTGTTAGTGCAAAATTGCATCCCTCTATGACTTTTAGTTACAAAGACTTCACGTTACAAATTCCAAAAGGGTTTTCCAGAAATATCTTTGTTAAAAAGTAGGCGTGGTGATAAACCGATTTCAATACATTTTTGTGTGTCTATCAACACATGTTATAAAAGTGCATAAACCAAGTTTCGTCATAATATCTCAGTTATTTGTCGAGTAATAGGCTCGTATATTCCTTTGTATAAAAAGAGGCGGTGCCACGCCCATTTTATAAACTTTTTTTATTTTTTGTTTCCGGTCTACTGTAGAACTCATGTCACAAAATTTCAATGAATTATCTTCATATTTCACAGAGATATCGCTAAAAATGGTTTTATTAGGTCACTTTATAATACCCATATATAAAAGTGGGCGTGGTCGTCAACCAATTTTGGTAATTTTTCGTTCACACATTTGGGTAAGTAAATATAGCACGCGTACCAAATTTCATCGATATATATTTATCGGTTTCTGAGTTATGGCCTATAAAACTTTCAATGTTTGCCCCTTAATAAGTGGGCGTGGCACCGCCCATTTGCCAAAATTTTTGTACTTTTTGTTTTATGTCCGTAGTTGGACTCCTGCCACAAAATTTCGGTGATAGATCTTTATATTTGACAGAGATATCGCTTAAAATGGTTTTATTAGGTCACTTTATAATACCCATACATAAAAGTGGGCGTGGCCGTCAACCGATTTTGATAATTTTCCGTCGAAACATTTGTCTAAGTAAGCAAATTACGCATACCAAATTTCATCGATATATCTTCAACGGTTTCTGAGTTATGACATATAAAACTTTCAATGTTTGACCCTTAATAAGTGGGCGTGGCACCGCCCATTTTCCAAAACTTCATCAAATTTCTTCATAAGGGCCTGAGCTCAATACGTGGGTAAAATTTTATCACTCTAGCTATATTAGTGGCTGAGATACCAAATTTCCGATTTTTTCTATATAGGAAAAGTGGGCGTGGTCATGGTCCGATTTCGCCCATTTTCAATACCAACCGTCCCAGTCTCGATACCAACTTGCATTTCAAATTTCATCAAAATATCTCAATTTTTACGCGAGTTATCATGCGTACGGACGGACGGACGGACATGGCTCAATCGATTTCTCTTTTCACCCTGATCATTTTGATATATATAAGTCCATATCTATCTCGATTATTTCATTATGTTACAATCCACCGTTATGAAATCAAAATTATAATACTCTGTGTACTAGTACAGCTGAGTATAAAAATTTGATTCGAATCAAAAATTTATTTAGAATCAAGATTCAAAAATATGTATTTTTGATTCGAATCACATAGATATTTTTTGAATCAAGAATCACAAAAGATTGAGAAATGAATCACAAATCAAATTTATCCTTGATTTGAAAATAGTTTGAATCACGAATCAAAGGGTATTTTTGATTCTTTGTGAAATGAATTACAAATAAAAATTATCTTTTATTTGAAAGTATTTTGAATCATGAATCAAGCTGATTCTTTATTTGAAAGTTGATTTGAAATCAAAATTGATTCGAAATCACGCAACCCTGGGTACTAGATATGTACATTAGGCCGGGGCGATTTCTATGGAGGGAAATTAATCGATATCGTGCCATCGAAATTGGGATTCCTATTAATGCTTTTTAACTTATTTTACTCTAACAGCCAGTTTTAAGAAAGAATTTAAGTTTAATTTAATTTTTTTACTTGAATTTTATATGAAATCTGACAGGGAAAAAATAAAATTTTCACTTAAATTTTTTCGTGAAACTGGCTGTAAGAAAACTCAAGGTTACTCATACGCTATAGGCTACTAGTGGACGCAAAAACCAAATTTCAAGCAGCATAAGTCTACCTTTTGGGGTAAAAATCTTCAATTTTTGCACCTTACTTAAATACTCATTTTCTTCTTTGGGAGTTATTTCATTTCTAAAAGTTGGGAGTTATTTCATTTTTATTGGGACTTATTTCATTTGGGACTTATTTCGGGGTACCGATTGTGATTCTGATTTCATATTTGGATGCAGCATAAAACTTTGGTTGAGTTTGATGTGCATTTTGGCCTGATTAATTTTTTGGCGATTTTTGTCCATTTTTGATTTTCAAAAATTCGCCTTGGTCCATGAAAACGAAATTACGGCGTAAAAAAATTAATAACCGACCTCGATTCGAACTCGACTTCACTCAGTGGCAAATTGGGACATTATGTAAATTAACCAATATGTATGAATGTATGTATGCATTTACATCTCAATGTACATAAGAACATATCGTTACCTTAATTCACAAAGGCCCTAACTGACAAAATAATTTTTTTACAGGAGAGCCAAAACACGTGATAAAATGGAAATAAAAGACTTTTGTGAGTTTGTAAAAATGCAGTTTCTGCACAAACAAGGCGCTGAAGTAGATATTGAAGAAAATTTTTAGATACATTGGATTTTGGCAATTTTGTGTCAGATAGGGCTTTTTTACACTTCGAATTTAGAAAAAAAAAACTGTAGTTAGGGCTTTTTGTGGTTTGAATATTGATTCCAATAACTTCAAAGCGCATTATAAATAACATTTCAGACTGTAAATATATATGTACATCATATATCTTAAAATTAATGTATTAATTTCAATACACATATATACATACATACATAATATAGGAAAATTTCATTAATTTTTTAAGGGCAAGTTTTCATAAAAATAATGGCAATCTTTAGGTAATGATATTTTTAGATCCTATAGATTTTCCCATTTATTTTTAGAGATTGGAAGTTGTTGATTATGTAATAAGCTGGGCTTTACTATTTCAGAATTTTTGCTGGCTCTCTGAGGTAGAGGCTGGTACTCAGATGTTATATCAGTTTTATAAAATATTTGTCCCGGAGGATCATATCCTAGGGCACGAAGCATGTTGACTGTGGAGTCTCCTGACATTCTTCCTGAAAAGGAAACACCATAATTAATTTTACATATGTTTAACGCACTAGGAATATACATATTCCATACCAGGTCGAATCGTTGAGTACATTTTCGGAATATTTTCAAAATTCAAAAAAAAGCTATGCTCTAGGTGGTGAACTTGAAGTGGACTAGGATTTTTTCGAGCCTCACGGATAAGCAAGGCTGCAAAATAACGTTATTTTTAACAATAAACAAAAAAAAAATTTTTGTTTCTGTTGAAATACTCGATTTTATAAACGTAAAAAGCATAACAAAATCCATTTCGTTTCAACTGTTATCAAAAAAAAAATAACAACATTTTTTTTTGTTTTGATAATTATCAAAACAATTATTTCAAAAAAATATATCGCTAGCTTAGAGTGCAAACTGTGTAAGTCCATTTTTATGAAAAGGTGTATTTTTATGTAGAACGCTAGAAAAATCAAATACGCACCGCGCTAAACAAGTCTGTGACTCTTGTCATATTTCTACTCGTTGTTATTCAGTGATACGCAAATTGTGTAAGTCCAAAAATCGAAGAAAATTGTGTAAGTCCAAAATATTTACATGAAAGGAAATTTTTTTTCATTTCGAAATTTTTAATTTTTTATTTTTCGTCTCTCCTACAAAGTTTTAAAAAAGGACTTACACAATTTGCACTCTAAGCTAGCGATATGGGCAATTCACTGCGTATTGTAAAGTTGTATGTTGTAAAGGAAAATGTACATAAGAACGCAGTACCTGTGAACAGACTCTCGTATGTGTTTTGTTGTATTTCGTTATTGTTTACAGTTTTTTCGCGGTAAAACGATTGTAGTAAAATTGGGCAGTTGGTTTCTAACGGAAACGAAATTAGGTGCTTTATAAAATTCAAATCATAACAAACCCTAACAGACCTCGAATTCACGATTTTCCAAAAGGAATTCGACCAGCATATTCTTCTCGGCCATATCCCACCTCCTTGTTAGGTGGGTTGGAGCGTATGCGTCTCTTGCACTACAAGTAAAGAAGTAAAAAGGAAAAATATGAAACAGATATGTATGTACATTTGTATTCATTTAACTCCATTATATTTACCGGAATTTCGTCAGTCGCTTCCATATTTTTGTTTAAATTTTTTTAACAAACTGTCAGAATAAAAAACTTAAATCAAATAACACATTCAATAAACATAGGCTGCCCAGTTGTATTGGTTGTATTGAAATTTCTATGAGAAAAATCAACCCTACTGATACACCTATTGTAAACCTTTACCAGTATACAACATTACAATACTTTACAACAGCTTGTGAATTGCCCAATAGTTTCAAATTTAAACGAAAAAATTGACTTTTCAATAATTTCGTTTTCTATGAAGAAAATAAATTTTACATATGTTTGTATTTATGTCAGAGCTGGGCGATAAGGATTACGATTACAAGATGAATACGACTACAGTAATCGTAATCTTAGAAATTTTGAAATTACGATTACTGTAATCGTAATCGTCGTTACAAAAATTACGATTACTGTAATCGTAATCGTCGTTACAAGAATTACGATTACTGTAATCGTAATCGTAAGAAACTTGAAATTACGATTACTGTTCTCGTTTTCTGGGATTACAATGTGTAAAAAACAGTGATATACTTACCCAACATCATTTTCCAAGAAATAATAATAATTTTTACATACATGCATACATATGTGTTTATTTCTCACACATTAAGTAAACAATTAAAACTGGGATGTGTATTAAGAGGAGAGAAAATTAGCGGAGATAATAAAGATACAAAATTAAGACTGTTCTTTGGATAATTTACATTCAATAATATTAATATTAGCCTTAAGCAGAACTAATTTTTCAAAAGAGACATCGGAAAGTGCATGGCGTCGAGGACTGTTTATAATGCCCGCCAACGAAAATAGCCTTTCCACAGGTGCTGACGATGTTAGCGGGGTGCTGAATCTTAAAGATGCTTTCTTTATCAGAGGATATCTTTTAAAACAGCCATGGCTGCTATCAGCATCGTTCAAATATTTAAAAAATTCTTCTCCTATAATGTTTGAGCCACTACCAGGAAGCACTTCAGGTAAATCAGTGTTTTCTAAAGGTATATTGAGTTTTAAAAAAATATATATTAAGTTGTTATATAGATACATATAGGTTAGGTATTTACCGCCGAAGTCAAAAAAATCTTTATCTAATATTGGCTTTTCATAGTTATGGTCATTTACATCTTCAAAAGTTGCAGTGGAGTTTTATTACTTTTTAATTTTGTTATGAGATAAACCTAAGTAATTTGTTTAGTAAAATCTAGCAATTGTAATACATATTTTTTATACATGCAAAATCCACATTTTACGAAGAAAATTAGTGTGAGCTACACCTCGATTTTTATGCATGAGGCCATTGTCTTCAGCCCACTAAAAGCTGCTATCTCAACCGCAAATATTTCAAAATGTATATAATATGTGTGAAATTGCAAGCTTTACATAATTATTCGTAGTTTTTAGCACTTCTTTCAGAGCCAAGCATATTTTCCTCCCTACACCGTTTAGTATCAAAAAGCAATTTTTATAATTTTTTACATGTAATTCTTAAATTTTGTAATCGTAATCGTCAAAAACTTGAAATTACAATTACTGTAATCGTAATCGTCGTTACAAAAATAAGGATTACTGTAATCGTAATCGTCCGAAACTTGAAATTACAATTACTGTAATCGTAATCGTCGTTACAAAAATTACGATTACTGTAATCGTAATCGTAAAAAACTTGAAATTACGATTAATGTAATCGTAATCCTATGTGTAATCGATTGCACATGTAATCCTTATCGCCCAGCTCTGATTTATGTACATACGTACATGAATAAAACCAAATACAATTTTTGTTAATTTTTTTGTTATCAACGAAACAAAATTATTCTGATTAAAGGTTTGTTGATAATTTTTGAAACGAAAAAATTTTGTTTCTGATAATTAGCAAAACAAAATAATTTTGGATATTTTTTACTGATATTTTTTGAAACAAAATTATTTTGTTCATTTCGTTGAGCAGCCTTGCGGATAAGTTGTACAAGTTGAGATGGTAAGTTTATTTGTTTTTTAGAAATTTTTCTTGCAATAAGAGAATGTGTAGCCTCGCATTCCATTTGGGTATGTCCTTTTACTAAATATTTATGTTCTATAGTTACATTATTTTCCATACAAAAGTTTAGCAAAGCATTTGATAACACAGTGTTACGATTTTGGTAAAAACAACCATCTAAGCATGCATGGACTCCAAAATGTATAACTCAAAGCCTGCCAAACACTTTCACCTTGTACTACTGCATATTGTAGCAAATGTAGTTAGGGCCTTTTAATTTATAGATTTTCAGCATATGGCCGATTTTCTGGGAAAGTAAACCAAGTAGTTTTTTTTTTTGTCAAATATTGCAAGCACTGTGGTCTTGCGGGGTTCATGACATATTATAGTAGCTGTTAAAAACAGTGGCATTCAATTTTAGTCGTTTTAAATTAAACTTTTCGCCCTTTTTATAAAACGTTGTGATTAAAAAAAAATATGGTCGGAAGTAGTTCAGTAAACAAAAAGGTAAATATAACATATGTGTTGCGACTAAATTTAGCCGCTCAAGTTTTATCTATTAGAAAATAAGCTATAATATTATAACACGTAAAGTTTTTAAAAAAGTTATGTTCCAACTAGCAGTTATGTGAAAAGTAAACGTGCCGCAAAAATCTTATGTAACGTTAGCAGTGCAAAACCAAAAAAGTTTTTTTAAGATAATTTAATTTGTTTATATATTTTCTTAATACTATACGTATATCTCACGTTCCAATTAAAAAAAAAATTAAACTTCCAAAGATTTGAAGACATTGTTAGCTTAAATAATATGTAACGTTAGCAGTGATTTTTTATCTATATAATACATATAATAAAATTGTAACAGGTCGATGTCTGTACATTGAAGATATTCAAGAAAAACCGATAGGAGAGGTCATTATTGGACCAGCGGAACCCAAATCTACAATTTTTAGAAGTCTATCTGTCTGTCTGTCTGTCTGTCCGTCTGTATGATTGTGCGCGCATCACGCAAAAACTACTGAATAGAATTGCATGAAACTTTCACCATTCTATCACTTAACGCCTAACTTAAAATTCAGGACAACTTCATTTGGATATCTCATCCAGTTCCCGAGTTATTGACCACAATGTGGGAAAAATGTGACCAAAATGTGTATTTTTACCATAACGCCCGCGTCACACAAAAACGACTGCATAGAAATGAATGAAACTTTCAATAATCATTTTCTGGATGAAAAAATTAGAGCTATTGGAAAGGGGGCGTGGCACAACCCATACAAACTTAATCTTTCATGCTGAATATCTCTGGAAGTGTTTTCCGTAGGATATCAAAACTTGGAGAGATAGGGATAGGGATAGGGAGATATCTCCGAAACCAATCGAGGTATTGAATTTAATAGAATTACTTATTGCAGCACTCATCAGCACCTTTTATTTGATACCCATATTGTACTAACAAATTTTGGATCACCCTTGGTCCACATATTGGTCGATAACTCCAAAACTAGTTGAGCTATAGAAATAAGGGATATCTTAAATCTTAAAGTAGACATCTATAATAATAATAATACTAGTTTCATTCAATTCCATCATTCCAATTTTTAGTGACCCGCGCACAAACATAAGGACAGACAGACAGTCAGACCGACAGAAATTTTAAAAACAGTTAATTTGGATTCCTCTGGCTCCTTTTTTTATTTTCTGTATATCTGCAATGTACAGAGATCAACGGTTACAATTTTATTATATGTAGAGATACTCAGTTTTCGCACGTGTAACGTTAGCAGTGCTTTGTGTAACGTAGGCAGTGCCTTATTTTATGTTAAATTACGTTAAAAATCCTAAAGATTTTGGTAAAGCGGTATGCCATGACCTTGTGACATCCTTGCTATATAACATGAAGTAAAATTGGGATGATTGTCTCAGCAAGTTCGCAGAAATTAAACCAAACATGATCTGTATCTTGATCTCACTTCCAAATGATGTAACGTTAGCAGTGCGTTTCACGCGATTATAACTTTTACGGTATGGTAGCCATCAGACTAATTTTACTCTTAAAATGGAGGTATAGGTCTACCTGATAGCATAAGTAACAGAACCTTGGACGTTTCTAACATTTTTGTTATTATTTCGTATAAACTAAAAAAAAAACTCCATGCGAATGTAACGTTAGCAGTCAGAAAATTGACCATATGCAGATAGGGCTTTTTAAAAAGTGGTATAACTTCGTTACTTTTGTAACTATCGCTATCAAATTTTGTGGGAAGGTGTATTTTAATATATCCTACTACAATCTGCGAAAAACGCAGTTTCGAAAAAAGTGTCAATTAGGGCCTTTATGAATTAAGGTAACGATATCTACATTACTAACCCAACATACCAAAAGGCTTGAGAATAATATTATAACAAGCTTACAAATACAAGCGTTAAGCTTGAGAAATACTTGCGTAAACTATTGAAAAAGACTTATGAACAATTGTAGAAAAATCAAAACGGCACCCTTTTTATAAGCTTACAAATGTAATTGTAGGAAAATATTACTTGTGAAAGATTGTTGTAAGCCCATAATAACTGTTATCGAAATATTTTTAGATAAAAAGTCAGAATCAAAATATCGCCGTAGACATACAATTTTGATATTTCTGAGGTCCTCTCGACCTCCTCTCCGATATTACCTAACTGTTAAAAATTGACTTTTATTTTTTTAGTCAAATAATAACAGTTAAAATGTGACTTTTATTTTTTATTATTAATTGAAAATTTTCAATTACAAGTAATTGTAATGGAATCAATTCAATTACATTTTTCTTGGGTTTGAAAAAAATTTTTTTTGTGTACATACATGTGCAGCCCAAAAATAGCCGAAATTTCATAAAATGTGGTTAAAGGTTTCGAAGATGCTCTTTAGTAATTGATATTTTTATTAGGTATACCCCAAAATATCTGAATAATCGATTGTATGACAACTACCAGTACATAGATATATGTTATAGTGGTCCAATTTAGCTTAATCCGGAAAATGATAAATTGTATACGAAAATTCACCTGTATATCGAATTTCAATCAGATATCTCAAAAACTGAGGGACTTGCTTGCGGACGGACGGACGTACAGGCGGACATGGTTTAATCGACTCAGCTCATGACTCTGATCATATCGGTGTACATTTTGGTAGGTCTACCAAAAAATCGGCATGACGGCCGACAGTAAGTCCAGCCAGTAAATACACAATTGGATTAGCAGCACACGGCCTAAAGTTCGTTAGATTTATTAATACTCAATTACACTGGATCACAAAATGAAATTTTTTGTCTGTACTTTGGACGTGACTATCCTATCTATATGTAAAATCGGTCGCTGATTCCGAAAATCGGGTTCATTTTTAATTCTATGGGAAGGTTTTTGAGATATCGGCAATTTACCGTTATTTGGCCAATGGGTACACTTAATCCAGTATAGCTCTTTAACACAGTGAGTTATCTTCTTTGGGGTGACACCATACGAAAGAAAATTAAATTTCTTTTTCGCGGCTCCTATAACATTTTTCTCTAACTCTTATAGTTTCTGAAATATTGACGATTAAATTTTAATTTTTTCGATTTTTTACGATTTTTTGAAGAAAAAATTGACTTTGTCAGACAATATCTTTAAAACCAATGTCTTCACCTTCGGTTTTAATCTTTTACTTGAAGCTCCATTCCATTAGCAAAGAAATAAGCTATCAACGAAGAAAATCCATGGTAAAATGGAAAAGTTATAGGCGATCAAGTAAATACAGCCAAGTCGCACAATGCCTCTACACGGGTATATTTTATGCATGTTATACCCGTAAATGGGCTTGTATCTACCGCGCTGCCAATGTGCTGCTACTGCAGATGTGTAGGTATTGGTACAATATGCATAGAATGTACGCGTGCAGAGGCATTGCGCGACCTGGCTGTATTTACTTGATCGCCTATAACTTTTCCATTTTACAATGGATTTTCATCGTTGATAGCTTATTTTTTTGATAATAGAATGGAGCTTCATGAAAAGGAGTAAAACCGAAGGTAAAAATATTGGTTTTAAAGATATTGTCTGACAAAGTCAATTTTTTCTTCAAAAAATCGTAAAAAATCGAAAAAATTAAAATTTAATCGTCAATATTTCAGAAACTATAAGAGTTAGAGAAAAATGTTATAGGAGCCGTGAAAAGGAAATTTAATTTTATTTCGTTTGGTGTCACCCTAAGGAATATAACTCACTGTGTTAAAGAGATATACAGGATTAAGTGGACACATTGGCCAAATAACGGTAAATTGCCGATATCTCAAAAACCTTCCCATAGAATTAAAAATGAACCCGATTTTCGGAATCAGCGACCGATTTTACATATAGAAAGGATGGTTGCGTTCAGAGTATTTTTTGGCTGTAGAGCAGTGTTATTATTATTTTTGGTTTTATGATTTGTTTGCTCCGATTTGTGTTGAATTTCCACGAATATTAAATTCGCCAACATGCAAAGTTGCTAATATAACATACAAAAATACATATCTAAAAAAATTTACATTTATGAATCGTATATGTAAATAAATTTAAAATATTAAAATTATTGTTGACGGTTATTCAAACTTTCATATGAGCGATACAAACCTTGTTGCTACGAGTATTGTGTGTTTTATTCATACACATGTGGATGTATTTGCACAGTTTTCTCCCCCTTTTTTGAATGTCAAACAAAGTTAAAAACAACTTTTTCTATAGAAATAAAATACAAACATACCGTCCAGAACAGAGATCAGCAGCGGTGCACCGCATTTTCTAAAGCACCGCAAAAATACTTATTTTTTAAGTGGCTCATAAAATAAGTACCCAGAAAAAAATTCACCGCCACCGAATTGATTGAAAACCTAAATGATATTGCGGTATGTAGTGTTGTTTACACCGCATACCGCAAACACCGCATAACGCAAACACCGTATACCGCAAACACCGCATATCGCAAACACCGCATATCGCAAACACCGCAAACACCGCATTTGTTTATTTGTATGCTATTCAGTGTTGCCGGAAATTTTTCATACACTGCAAAGGTATAGGCAATTGAAAATTCATTTGTACGTAAATACATAGATATGTATGTGTTACTGATTATAAGATATACAGCAAATTTATTCTCAATTATTTTTTTTATTTTTGTGTGCTTTGTTTTTTGTGGCAGTTTTTTGAATAATAAAATATTTTTCAATAATGAAATAATCAAAAACTCATTTTTTAAATCCAATACGACTAATAGGGCCATCAGAATGAATACTTTTCCGTCAAACTAGCAATCCGTTTAATTGACAACATAGTTGAATTAAATGTATTTAAATGACGATCGACACATTCAGTACTTCAGCTTTGCCGTAAAAAGGACATCTAATTCAACTATGTTTCTCAGTTAAACGAATTGCTAGATTGACGGAAAAGTATTCATTCCGACGGGCGCATAATAAAATGTATAAAAATAAACATGTGTATTGTTTTTGCTCCAATAAAATGACAAAAAATTCGGTTTCAATCAATGTGTCATAGCCAATTTTATCGATTGTGAAAATTTAATGAATGCCTCGTTGGAAAATAAAGAATTATGTCACAGACAAACAAAAATGTGTAAACAAAACTTATAGTTGTATGTATATTACTAAGAAACCATAAATGTGATTCAAGGATTTTAGGAAAAAACTATTTCATGTAAATAGGACATATTTTTATTTTGAAATTCATTAGTTAAATTAGTTGGAATGTAAACAAACTCAAAATTTTAGGTGGCCCTTTCAATGAAAAAATTAAAAACAAAACCAATCCTGAGAGTTTTCCTATATAGGTATTCTTTGGTTAAAATCAAATTGTAATTAGTAGTATTTTTCATCAGAAATCCATAAGACGGTAAAAATTACAAACAAAAAAACGCACTGGCAACATTGTAAATATCTCTATTTGGGAAATGCGGTGTTTGCGTTATACGGTGTTTACGATATGCGGTGTTTGCGGTGTTGTGATATCCATACTACCGCATACCGGAATTGATCAAGAAAATGCGGTACGGTGTTTATTATGATCGCATATTTTGCGGTTGCGGTCATACTCCCACCGCATTTTTTATGAGTATACTCTAAATCACAAAAAATGTATCGCATGCTGATCTCTGGTCCAGAAAATCTATGGCTTCTTTAAGGATTATGTCAGCTGATGATAAGGCTTAGTAAATAATACCTGAAATTTCTAAGACACATACCTAAGTTGCAGGAGCGGAGGCTTATTTGCCTTTGTTAATGTCAACAGGTCATAGGGGCTACTCTCTCTCTCTCTCCCTCTCTCTATCTGATAGGAAACATCATTGGCCATAGGAAGGTATTATGTAATGTTTAAATGCCTTATAATTAGACTTATTCGCCATAGGAAATAAGGCCCATCGCATTCCTTATAATAAGGGATTATATAGAGTTTAATTACCTTATAATAAGGCTTATATAAGAGATTATCAAAAGTACGTTTGTTTAGCTGCATAATTACCATTTTTTTGGAAAACTTAAGTGTTGGGCTTATTTAATAAATAATGCACGATTTTGAGCATTCAGCCTCCAAAACTGATAATCCGGCTATATCTCTATACATACTATAAAAGTTTAATTCTGATATCTTATTTAGATTCAGCATACAATTTTTATTTAATTTGATGTGTATATTGATCTGGTTACTTTTTGCCTATTTTTGTCCATCTTTAATTTTCTGATATCCGCCTTGGAACATAAAAATCAAAATCCGAAACACCAAAATTAATTTTAGACAAATTCCATGGAAGAGTTTTTTACTTTATGAAGATTTATTTAAATCCTTTAAATGCTTGAATGACACAGCTCTTAACGGTAACTCCTCAAATTCTAGCGGTCATAAACGGATTTGGGATTAATCAACCGTCATAAATTTACTGGAATTCTTGACTCACGTCTCTAATGGCTTTATTTTTTAGTATTATTAATATTCACAAAAATCTAACATTCTTTTATGCATATACACATTTATCTGCACGTAGGTAAATACACGATTTGAAATTTCGTTTACATATGTCCAAAAATTTGAACCACAACCGTTGAGTTTCCGTGTGCTCTCCCAGTTAATTGAAGAAATGCAAATTTTTCTCCTACACCTCCAGTTCCCATTTCTACACTTGCGCATCCATCTTTCGACACATAGACAGCGATCTTGGTGATGGTATGATATTTTTCTTTACGCTATATAAAATTCCATATATTAATAATTTTAATAAAGCATTTGTAAATAGTTAAACTTACAAATGATGGAAACTGTAATATTTCTTCTTGACCACATCGTAAAACTATAGCTTTCGAGTCAAGTTGCTCATCCCATTTCTTGTAGTCAGAATGCACCCATTTCTTAATGCAAGTGAGACTATCATCATCATCTGATGATGACGTGTCACCACTGTTGACTTCAAATATGGCAAATATGACGAAGACAGTAATTATAATTAATGTAAAAGACTTCATATCGAAAATTTAACGGTATTTTCTTTTAAGTATCAGACAAGTGAACTGTATCTACATAGATAGATATACTGGCTGGTCTATGGAAATCGGCCCTTTATATATGTTCCGAAAGTAATAGATGTATGTATGTATGTACTGCGGCTGCTTAATCAAGTGAAGTGTCCAACTAACTTCTGTTTAACTATTCATTGTTCTTTTTTTTAGGGTTTTATTAACATTTCTTTCAAATTAACAGTGCAAACATCCTAATTTGTGTTTTATTCTTTTATATCTATTCAGATTTAAAAAAAAAATAATAATTAAAGCGTGAACATTGATGTGTAAACAGTTCCAAAATTGGATTTTTATTCCCTTTCTGGTTTTCTTGGGATTAAAATTTGACTATATATGTATAGTTTCTTTTTAATTTTTGTAGATATCGTTGCTGCTCCTATTTTGTTGTTGTTTTTTTTGTGTTTTCGGTTTTCTTTTTTGATTTGTTCTTCTTTTTATTTGTTTTTTTATTGTTTCTTTTTGTTTCTGCTTTTGGTTTCGTTGTTTTTGCTTTTTTATTTTGTTGTTGTTATTGTTGTTGTTGCTGTATGAGTACGTCCATACAATTGCATGTATAGTTATTTACATGTTCAAACATGCGCTCCTTTTTATTTTGCGTTTTTGTCGCATTGTTGCAGAAAACAACAACAACTTCTGTTTGTCGTAGCTAAAATAAAGATGTTTACACATCAAAAAGAGGAATGCTACTCAGCACCATTTCGGTGCAAACAAATATGTAGTACAAATATTTTTTCATCCATCCCAACTTTTAATTTTTGTTAGGTATACAAAACAGGGACCGCAAATAACTGTTATCGGGAAAAACTTTGATGCAAAACTTTAATATGAAGGAAATGTGCTACAGTCATATAAAATACAACAAACGTTTTGTTTCATCGCGAAGATTTGATGCTGGCAATAAACGTTTTTTTGGGACTTTTATCGAAAAAATTAAAAAATAACACTTATTTTTGAGTTTTATTATAAAGCTCTATAAATAACAGTTATTGAGGGCTTTTATAATAAAAGTCTATAAATAACTGTTATAATTGAGTTTTATCATATCACTCCTGGTTATTTTTATTTTTAAAGTCCATCAATAACTGTTACGAAATACTTTTATTCATAAAACTCATCTATAACAGCTATTTGCTGAGTTTTATTTTTTACGTCCCAGAATAAAACTCATTTGCTAGTATTGTATGTATGTATTGAGCTACCTAAAAAAAGTATTTTATATACATACAGTGGCTCTCAGAAGTATTTTGCATAATTCATTTATTAAGAAAACGTTAGAAATTCGCCTTTTTTTCGAATTCTTTTGCAAATTTTTTTAATGTCGTATTATAGCTGAATCTTCATACTACAAAAATACATTCATTAAAAAACCAAAATGCATTTCATCTTTTTTAGAAAATTAAAGAAACGAAAAAAGGCATACATTTTTGCTCACAAAAGTATTTTGCATATTGGTATTTTTGGTGAATAAATGCATCTACAACCTGTTTAATATTATTTATGATATCCGTTCTTTTTCGAGACCGCATTTGTATAATTTTTTGGGGAAATCTTCGATTTTCTCACATGATCTTCAAGATAGGATCAACAATTTTTAATGGTTCTTATATCGGAGCTTTGAACACAAACTTGGAAGTGTTTTTTATTCCAAAGTGTTCACATTTTAACATCAAGAGTTTTTCAAATCTCTGATATAAGAACCAATCAAAATTTTTAGTCCTGTCTTGGAGATCACGTGAGAAAATCGAAGATTTCCCCAAAAAATAACCCAAATGCGGGTTTGACCGGGGAATGGGACAAAATACCTCCGGAAATTTTGCCAAAAATTAGCAGAGCCCATTCCTAGACTCTTGGAAGCCATTTCGAAAAAGAACGGATATCATAAAAAATATTAAACAGGTTGTAGATGCATTTATTCACCAAAAATACCAATATGCAAAATACTTTTGTGAGCAAAAATGTATGCCTTTTTTCGTTTCTTTAATTTTCTAAAAAAGATGAAATGCATTTTGGTTTTGTAATGAATGTATTTTTGTAGTATGAAGATTCAGCTATAATACCACATTAAAAAAATTTGCAACAGAATTCGAAAAAAAGGCGAATTTCTAACGATTTCTTAATAAATGAATTATGGAAAATACTTCTGAGAGCCACTGTATGTATATATGACCGTAGACAAAAAAAATGCATATGGAAATTTTCATTTATATACATACCTTGGTACATACTTTGGTACATATGTACATTCATCCTATTAATATGATATGTAAATGAGAAAAGTATACTGAGAGAAAAAAAATATATGGAGGGGTCAAAGAAATTGTTTACCTATTTTGAACACTACTTTCTTTGTTTTGAGTAAATTTTCCTTAAAACATGTTAAAAGGTTTATAAAATATTGTTGTTACATGCGTTACCATGGTTTTATATGCTTGTTTTGAAAAAATTCATACATTAAAATAATGAAAAATTCTTTAAGCGCCATTCCATTCCCAACTTTCCTTGTTTTGAAGACTTGATTTCTTTAATTTTGAGAAATTAAATTCCCATACAAATCCCCATGGCAACGAATTTGTTTGAAAGTTTTTTTATGTTTTTTCCACATTTTTGAGAAAATTTACACAAAACAAAGAAAATTTTGTATTGGGACGCGTGTTCAAAATAAGGAAAATTATGTCTTTGATCGAGAGAAATTTTTTTTTTGAGTGTATGCGTTATGGTCGTCATAACTCAGATAATATTTGATCCAGATCAATCATATTTGGTATATGGGTCATACAGATGAAGATGTAGATACTTTTGGAAAAGTAGGGTGTGTCACCCCCTCCACTCCCCCTTGGGAACTCTGTTTAAAAATCGCTATAACTCTGAGGCTATTTAACCATACCAAAACTGTATCTGATTTGCATTTCACATTTTCTTATATTTTTGCTCCATAAAAAATTTTTTACATTTATGTACATATGTTAATAGTACATATGTATGTACATTCTTCCTTGAATATTTTTATATTTTAGGTAAAGGGTGCCAGCGGACAGTTGGGTGAGCGATTGCTTAGACAACCCATGTATGTATGTACATTTTGGTTTTGTTTTCATTCTTTAAATATTTTGTATTTTAACCAAGGCTGCTCAACGAAATGAACAAAATAATTTTGTTTCAAAAAATATCAATAAAAAATATCCAAAAATTATTTTGTTTTGCTAATTATCAGAAACAAATTTTTTTCGTTTCAAAAATTATCAATAAACCTTTAATCAGAATAATTTTGTTTCGTTGATATCAAAAAAATTAACAAAAATTGTATTTGTTTTTATTCATGTACGTATGTACATACATACAAACATATGTAAAATTTCTTTTCTTCATAGAAAACGAAATTATTGAAAAGTCAATTTTTTTGTTTAAATTTGAAACTATATTTTTTTGAAATAATTGTTTTGATAATTATCAAAACAAAAAAAATTTTGTTAATTTTTTTTGATAACAGTTGAAACGAAATGGATTTTGTTATGCTTTTTACGTTTATAAAATCGAATATTTCAACAGAAACAAAATTGAATTAAAATAAAAATTTCGTGCTAAGCACTAAAAACTCTTTCAAGTAAAATTTTTTTTGTTTATTGTTAAAAATAACGTTATTTTGCAGCCTTGATTTTAACTTCAAATCCGAAAACAAAAAAAAAAATAACAAGTAAGGAAGCCTAAGTTCGAGTGGAATCGAACATTAGATACTCAGCTGTATGCTTTCATTGTTTGTTTGCGTCTGATAGAATCACGGTGTATTTTATATAAAGCGAGTGCTGCATAAAGTGGGCGTAGCCACGCCCATTTTCAACATTTTTATCAGTCATCCAACTAAGCATATGAATATTATTCTTTGTGCAAAATTTCATTCCTTTATGACTTCTAGTTACAAAGATGTCACGTTACAAATTCCCAAAGGGTGTTCCAGAAATATCTTTGTTAAAAAGTAGGCGTGGTCATAAACCGATTTCAATAAATTTTTGCGTGTCTATTAACACAAGTTATAAAAGTGTATAAACCAAGTTTCGTCATAATATCTCAATTATTTGTCGAGTTATGGGCTCCGAAATCTCGTAGATTCCTTTGTATAAAAGGAGGCGGTGCCACGCCCATTTTCCAAACTTTTTTTATTCTTTGTTTCAGGTCTATTGTGGAACTCATGCCACAAAATTTCAAAATTGGGCGTGGACGTCAACCGATTTTGACAATTCTCCGTCAAAACATTTGCCTAAGTAAGTAAATCACACATACCAAATTTCATCGATATAACTTCAGCGGTTTCTGAGTTATGACATATAACACTTTCAACACGTGGGTAAAATTTCATCGCTCCAGCTATATTAGTGACTGAGATATCAAATTTCCGATTTTTTCTATATAGGTAAAGTGGGCGTGGTCATGGTCCGATTTCGCCCATTTTCAATACCAACCGTTCCAGTCTCGATACCAACTTGCATTTCAAATTTCATCAAAATATCTCAATTTTTGCGCGAGTTAGAGTGCGTACGGACGGACAGACGGACGGACATGGCTCAATCGATTTCTCTTTTCACCCTGATCATTTTGATATATATAAGTCAATATCTATCTCGATTATTTCATTCTGTTACAATCCACCGTTATGAAATCAAAACTATAATACTCTGTGTACTAGTACAGCTGAGTACATGGTATAAAAATTCATGGCTGAGTATAAAAATCAGCTGCTGCTGTTCTGCGAAAGTTGTCATAATTTTTTGAGAACTTTTGAATTTCGATTTCCTTTGAAAATATCTGAAGTCGAAGCACAGAACAGTCGAATATATTTGTTTGTTTATTTGTGCTGTTGCTTTACTGTGTAATTTCAAACAGATCAGTCGACAGCAAAGCACAGATAAACAGAGTTTAATTTTAAGTGCGGCTTTTTAAAATTGGGTTTTTTTGTACATTACAATTTCGATTGTGTTCCCATAAATTAAAAAAAAAATAACAACAGTGCTGTAAAAACTCGAAATTATTTTTGTCCTTTGCTGTGCTGTACAAATTTCCACAATACAGCAACGTTCGACTATAATTTTTTGAAACTTAATGCTGCGCAGTTGCAGTACAGTAGAACTTTTTATTTTTTATACTACTGCTGCGCTGTTTATTTTTTAATTTTCGAATGAAAATGAAATTCAATAGAAATGAAAAAAAAGTTGAAAATAATTTCAAACTCTGCTCAAAAGACTAAAAAAATGACATATCTATCAATTTTAAAAATCGGATGTCAAATAACAAAGTTGTACAAAAAAAATTAGAGTTCAACATAAGCTAAAAATCTTGGGGCGGACTTTTACTGTTGAAAACAGCTGGGTAATCTAACCGGGTTTTTCGTCCATAAAATATAATTTTTTTTTTCACTTGGATAAAATCACCAAAAATAAATCATCGTGTTTGCAATAATTTTTCAATGAATAAAAGTTTCCTGATTTTAAAAATTTCTTATAAAAACCAAAAGTTTTGTAAAAAAAAATTTTCTTCTAACTAAATTGCACTTTAGAAATAAGAATTTTTTTTTATGATTTTTTTTTTAGTGCACGAAATAGGCTCTATATTTTTCTCAAAAAAAAAAAAAAAAAAAACAAAAAAAAAATCCACAACGATGAAACCCCCCACGAAAAATATTCCTGGCTACGGCCCTGAAACCAACCAACAACCAAAGCGTGCAGCTGAGTAACTAATGTTCGACGTAACTCGAACTTATAGCATTGACAGACGGCAGCGATAATCCCGATTACCGCAACACTTAATTCGATTAAAATTTTACCCTGACAAACGGCAAGTATTGCGGATTAACAAAACACCTGAAGGAAGGTAGGCGCAGCGGCGAATCCAAAAACTTCTTGTTTTATTTCCAAAGGTAGGGTAATGTCAAAATCAAAACGAAGTCACATCATGGTCAATAGGAATGGGCGAGTTCCAAACGAATTCAGATTTCAACCAATGCGAAATATCATTTTGACATTACACTACCAATTACAGTAACAAATTACACTCGAAATTTCTGAATTCACTTATGCGCCTACCTTCCTAGATCTGCCTTGGGTTCTTCTTTTTCTTCCCTTTCATTCACAATAGACATTTTTCACCAGGTTTGTCATTACAAAATGCTTTAATCCACTAAAATTTTGAGGACTAACTCAAGAGATATTCCGGATTACCTCCAGTTAATTCTCAAGCTAAGTCCGAATTAGCTAGATATTCCAGATTATCGCTGCCGTCTGTCAATGCTATTAGGCTTCCTTACTTGTTTGATTTTTATGTTTTTTTTTCTTATGGCCGTTGTATTGCTGACGTATACATTAGGGGTATTCGCTATCCATAGCATAACCCTAGCACGTAGCACGGATTGCAAAGTTTTACAACGCACAAGAACAAAATATAGGCGCACAGAAATATGCTAGACCTCAAAAATATGCTACACCAAAACCTATGTATATTTATTTGCTATGAAGTGTAGGAAATTAATTGCGACCCTGTGTCAGCTGACATTTAATAATAATACAATGGCGCTATTATAACTCTGACGAGTTTTATGGCCGAGCTTCTCTCCCAATTCGAGGTGTGCTCCTTTTTGTTTTTCCTACTAATTGGTTGGACCTACAGTTTTATGCCGGCTCCGAACGGCGAATGCATTTTTTGTGAGAAGCTTTTTCATGGCAGAAATACTCTCGGAGGGTATGCCGCCCACTGCCGAGAGGTGACCGCTGCTCTTAAAAAACCCAATAATTGGATTTTTACTAATTAGAAAAATTTGTTTGGCTCGGACCGTGGTTTGAACCCGAGACCTCTGGCATAGCAGGCGAGCACTCTACCCACTGCACCACAGCGGCCACAGTGGCCAGCTGACATTTACCAATTGCTAATTTCAATTTCAATTTGAGCATCCGAATTTTGCTTAAAATGTTGTGTTTTGTGTGTATTTATTAAATTTACTCAAATAAAATGATTTATTTATTAAAAAGTGAGTGATGAAGGCGTCCCTTTGGCTAAAAAGAAAAGCTGCTTCTTAAAATTTCCTACGACTGTGCAATGGGGTGCCCTCAATGTGTAGCATATTTTGGTCTAGCATATTTGCAATCCGTGCTATCTTGCTATCTTGCTAGGGATAGCGAATACCCCTATTGTTAACAATTACATGAAAACAAACCGACATATAATAACCACCGTTGTATTGTGTTTCACTAGTAAATATTTTATCATGTACTCGTACATAAATATAAACTTTTATATACAATACAGATGTAGCTTACTACAGTAAGGCACTTCATTTGTATACTAAAAACTGCAAATAAAAATATATATGTAACCGCATGACTTTAAATCAGATATAACTTTGCTGGTAATGTAAACGAGTAAGGCTTGTACTATTTTATATGCATACACCAACACACAAGAAATCCTTTCAACAGGTGTGCTTACAAAAAAAAATATTAATATTAATGAAATTTGATACAATTTAATCCATATCAAAGAATATTAATGTACTTTTTTAATTTTAAAGACCCATGGATGCCATGAAAAATGTGTTTTGTGAAAGTCTTTGAAAATAGCAAAAATGGGTAGATTATTAAGCAATATTTTATCAGACTCTTAGCAGACATCACTGCCCATAGCAGGCATTTTCGCTTAAAGGAGGGCAGCGCAACAAATATTTAAGAACTGATTCAATGATTGCAATTCAATTCAAGAATCAGCTCTGGCAACTAGATCACCCAGCTCGTTTGACGCATTGAATTTTGTAGAACGTTTATATTACTCGGTACAACACTTAAGTATTCATATTCATTTGCATGTAAAATTAAACATACTTGTTTTACCTTTATCGTTGAGCACAAAACGTAGAAATTTATTTAATAAATTAATAAAGTGAAACAAGTACCTATTCATTTTTGCATTCAACAAACTTCCCTTACATGCATGCAATTTTATTAATACTTCATACGAACAAGCTATGTACATAAGTAAATAAAAGAAAAACAATATTTGTTGTTGTTAGTCACTGTCGTTTCTTGAATGTCTTAAAAATTATGTAGTCAGTAGCTCAGCGCTTCAGATTGTCCAGCACTCGTTTGCACAAAGGAAACTTGTAAGCATTGTTCAAATACTTGTAATGTCTGTGTTTACATTTAAAGGAAAGGACAAACAACTTCATTTTCTGCGAAAGCTATGTAATGAATATTAAAATTTGTGTTGTACATACAAAACTAAACAAGTTGAAAAAGTTTTTTAATTGGGTGGAAAGGAGCGTGTTTTGTTTAAACTACGTTGTCCCTCTACGTTTTAGATAATCTGTTATTTATGATTAATGTATGAATATAAACTAAAATATGGGCAAGCGTTTTATTGATTATTTTGAAGATTATCAAGTAGTTAAGCGCTTCGTATTTGATGTCTCGTAGGCTTGAATTACCAGTCCAAAAAAGTTAAAAGCCTTTGAAAAATCAAAGCAAATATTGTCAAGCAAATGTTTTTCGCAAAACTCTCTGATTTGCTAGAAGTAGAAGTTACTTTGAGTGAGCAATAAAATCTACTTTTGACCCAAAAGAAATACTTCTTGGAAAATACATAGAATACTTGAAAGTAACTTAATACGTATATTAAGCGATATATTAAAGCGAAAAGTTCGTCTCTGCAAAATTCATTGGCATTCAAACTTTTGATATAATTTCAACTCGTTTAAAAGTATGCCTAAACTATTAAATACCCCAAGGCGCCAAAAGCTTTTTTTAATAATAATACCCAACGGTTTACCCTCCATTTCCCGCCCGACCGACGCGAGGGGCGCAATCCGCATGACGCACGGATATATTTTTTAATTTTGCCAAGGTGTTGAGTGGCTTGGAGTTTGTTAAACGTCGAGTTCTTATGCTGCTCAGCTACAGAATAGAAATTCATCAGCTGATTACACATACATAAGTTTATATATACACTTAGAAGCAATTACTTAGTTAATAATATAATACATATTATACTAAATTAGTAGAAGGAAACTATATCTAGTAGACAATTTGTTATTTGTTAAGAATTAAAAGAAGAGTTTTCCTTATAATGGATAGAGAGTCAGAGATGTCAAAGTAGGTAGAGTATGTGTTAAAACTTTTGCATAGATATCGGAATGGCTCATTTAATTCAAAATTAGTTTTACATTGTTTTAAAAAGATGGGCTGGTAATGTCTTGATGGACGGGCAGGAATGTTTAAGCTTATTTCAGAAAGAAGAAATGGGCTATTTATTGATCCCTTCAGCAGTTTCGTTACGAATATTACACCCAGAGTTTCCCCACGACTAGCTAAAGTTGGAAGGTTAATAAGCTTTAAGCGACTAGTATACGAGGGAAGTTTGCAATGAGGGTTCCAATTCAAATTTCTCAATGCAAAAAGTAAAAATTGTTTTTGAATCGATTCAAGTCGATCAGAATGAATTTTATAACTCGGATTCCAGATTATAGATGCATATTCTAGTGTCGGTCTTACTAAAGTTGTGAAAAGGGCTTTAGTTAAGTAGGGGTCACTAAATTCCTTAGACCAACGTTTTACAAACGCTAGAACACTTTTAGCTTTATTTATCATGACGTTGATGTGAAGGTTGAAATTAAGTTTATAATCCAATCTTACACCTAAGTCGACAAACTCATAAACTCGCTCCAGATCATGATTATTAATGGCGTAAGCTATAGGATCGACATTACTCCGCGAAAAGCACATAAATTTACATTTATTTAGATTTAGTGGCATAAGATTTATATTGCACCACGTAACCAAACCGTTTAAATCATTTTGAAGGAGCGATCTTTCCTCCGGTGAGGTGTAGGACTTGAAAAGTTTCACATCATCTGCGTACATTACAACTTTAGAATAATTTATAGCACATGAGATGTCATTAATGAACAACAAGAACAGGGTCTGTCCGAGATGGCTGCCCTGCGGAACCCCAGAGGACACATCAATAGTAAATGAATAGGCATTCTTAAAAACAACCCTTTGTGTTCTGTTAGAAATGTAAGAAGAGACCCAGTTTAGGAGTATAGGTTGAAAACCCAGTAGTTGAAGCTTGTGGATAAGTAAATTGTGATTAACCTTGTCAAAGGCTTTACTAAAGTCAGTATAAATAACATCCGTTTTAGCACTTTCCCTAAACCCATTAGAAACACTTGTTGTAAATTCCAGAAGGTTAGTGATGGTTGATTTACCCCTACAGAAACCATGCTGAGAGTTCCCAATCAATGACTCAATAGAGTATTTTATCTGGTTGCTAATAATCGACTCAAACAGTTTTGGGATAACAGACAATTTTGCTATGCCTCGATAATTTTCAATTGAAGATCAAATACCACTTTTATGTAAAGGAATAATAAAGGATTCTTTCCAAGCAATAGAAAAAATGCCAGATTTCAATGACAAGTTGAATAGCTTTGACAAAGGTAGATAAATATGATCCGCACATTTTTTAAGGAAACATGCGGGGATCATATCCGGACCATAACTAAAAGACTCTTTCAGTGATTTAAGGTGATCTAAAACTTCATCTGAATTTATATAGGCAACATTAGTTGTATTATTTTGAGAAAGATGGTACGGGTATATGCTGAAATTTAAGTTATCTTTGGAATAATTAGATTCGAAAAATTGTGCAAAGAGATTGGCAATGCTTTGATTATCACTAGCCACACAATCCCGAAAACTCATAGATGAGGGAAATCCGCTCACTCTGCGTTTTGAATTCACAAAACCATAAAACGATTTAGGGTTGCGAAAAATGTTCTTTTTCATTTTTCTCAGATAATCATTGTAGCACTTTTTGTTCAATGCAAAATATTTATGTCGTAAAGTTGAGTATTGAAGGTAGACTTTCTGCAAGCCTGTCTTCTTATATAATTTAAAAATGCGAGATTTCTTATTTTTTAAGGCTCTCAAGTCTTTAGTTTCCCACAAATGCAGGGGCTCAACATATATGTATTTCTGTTTGGGTACAAATTTATCAAACAAGCAGTGGATCGTGTTAATAAAATGCAAAACATTTTGTTCAACGTTGCCATCGTAGTTTGGCCAGACTAGTTTAGATAGTTCTCTATTAAGTTTTTTATAATTAGCCTTAGCAAAGTTAAAACGAAAACCCGATTCAGACGTTTTTGAGCTACAATGATCATCATCGCTTATAATTTCGTGTATTAACACCAATGATGGATGGTAAGCATCTTCAGGGAAAATAAGAGGGTCAGTTCTATTCACATAGAAATTAGAAACGTCATCTACAAATATCAAATCAAGTACCTTTCCGAATTTGTTTTTAAAAACGTTTACCTGATGAAGACAGAGATCTGACATTTCTTCTAAAAAGTCAGTACAATTTGCCTTAGATGTAATCGGCATGATTTCATTGTTTTCCTCGCTCCATGAGACGTGCGGAAGATTAAAGTCGCCCAAGACTATAAAAGAATCCAAGGGCGTCTTTTTTGACTCGACACGTTTCAGCAGGGAAACACTTTGAAGGTAAACTGACTGTTCGGAAGAAGGAGGAATGTAAATAACTGCCAGGTAAATATGCCCTTTGCCAGCTTTTATACGAATGCACAAAAACTCAATGGATTCCCCTGCAGTTACATTAATTTCTTCAGATGGAATTGAGGAATGAACCGCAAGTAGTACCCCTCCGCCGACCCTGTTCAAGCGATCATTTCTGTACACTTGGTATTCTTTACTAAAGATTTCGGAATTAAAAATATGAGGTTTAAGCCATGTTTCGGTAAAAGAAATTATTTGAAAGTTACAATTAAAAGTTTTTAGATAAAAGTCTGTTAGTTTAGTATTTAAACCCCGAACATTTTGATAGTAAATTTTAGAGCAGATTTATTTATTAGTTTTTTGAGGCATTGCTAGGCAGGACGAGTTTGGGTAAGTTGTTATTAACGGATCTGGGCCTTTCTTCAAATTCCCGGACAAAGGTCCCGGCTGGCCAAAATGATTTCTTTAAAACAGTGTCATAATCTTGGGACGAGACATAAATTTTGAAAGAAGCTATATTTCTCTCATAATTAAAATTGAATTTTTTAACGAAAAGTTTTTCGGGAGCAATTTTGGATGATATGAAAGCCCTCAGGTCCTCTACGGTTGTATCTTTATGAAATCTAGATACAAAAAGGAGCACACCTCGAATTGGGAGAGAAGCTCGGCCATAAAACTCGTCAGAGTTATAATAGCGCCATTGTATTATATTATTATTATGTGAGGGAATTGCTCAAAAACTACTGCACGGCCTTTTACCAAATTTTGGCGCTTTATTCTTAGAATAAGTCCTCTGGACATAGGCTATATCCTTCCCGATAAGTGGCGCTGGGGTAAAGATATTCATAACATCCGTATTTATGGTCAGTTTTTATTAATTTTGAGCATGTATGTTTCTTATGTAATAAAGAATTCTGTTACGAAAAATTAACCCGCTAGGTGGCGCTGAATTTGAGATATTTAGAAAACCCCGGAACTTTTTGTACAGTATTGTCATCAAATGATCAAAAGCTAATCAGAGCTTGAATATAGAGTTATCCTGATTGTGATGTCTAACCCGCTTCCCAATATATACACCAAAACGTGGATCCGGATAGCCCGAACTATTTTTAAGCGATAGAGATAGAGATAGCAATATAGATAGACGGAGGTAGGTTTGTCGCATTGAAACGGGACGGGTATCCTCTAGTCAGTTATAATAATAATATAATACAATGGCGCTTTTGCCTATAACTCTGATGAATTTTATGGACGAGCTTCCCTCCCAATTCGAGGTGTGCGCTCCTTAAATTTGGTTTTTCCTGCTAATTGGGTGGACCTACAGATTTATACCGGCTCCGAACGGCGAATGCATTTTTGTGAGAAGCTATTTCATGGCAGAAATACGCTCGGAGGGTATGCCGCCCACTACGGAGAGTTGAGCGCTGTTTCTAAAAACCCAATAATTGGTTTTAGTTAATTAGAAAATTTTTTTTGGTGTTTTATCCGCACTGGGGTTTGAACCCGAGACCTCTGACATAGCAGGCGAATATTCTATCCACTGCACCACAGCGGCCTCTAGTAAGTTACAAATATGTAGATAGATATACATACATGTGTATGCTGCTGAATTTCGAGTAGAAATTTACTTATATTTATATGAGTTCATTGGGCTCACAAAGCTTCATCATATTCATTAAGCTTAGAAAGATATGTAGTTGTTTTTGTTGCGCATTTACAGAAGGTCATAATCTGAGTATTTTTCCAGTTATTTCCTGCAGGAAATAGAAAGCAAAATGTAGTAAATTTCTTTATTAAATGGAGTTTTTGGGTTGGCTATTATTTTCGACATGTCTTGTTTACCATTCCATGACCAACACGCGCAGTTGGTGATAGGTGTTTTTGAAAAAAAATATATGTAACACAAACATTCATGTTGAAACCCGGAATTGCTTTAATTTGTTACAATTACGCATACACAGTTTGGTATAACGCTATTTCTGTCAGACAGCAAATGAATTTGTTTTAATTTTTTTGGCTGAGCTTCATAACTTCAGAATATTGCCTTTAAAATGCTTTAGTACAATTAAAAAGCGATAATAACACAAACACTCTAGAGTTGAATTTGAAGTTTGAAGTGGGCCACCTAAAATTTTTTCGACGGTCATGTATTTTAATGAAAGTGGGTAGTATGGCTCACAACGCTTAAACAAAAATACGTATTTAACAATTTTTCGAAATTCGAATTATTTTCAAAGTTATAGCTATCAACACTTTTCGAAGTTCCTCAGTTTTTGCCGATTTTCTCACGATTGGTCAAACCCATTTTGCTAAATTTTGATATATATATAAAAGATGATATCTTCTAGCAAACTGAATTTCTTATTTTTGCAAATAATTTTTTTTGCAAACATTATTCGCAATTTTTATGTTCTGGACCGCGGTCGGATGTCGCTTTTGTATGATGTTGTTGGGCATTCCATTAGTAACTATTAGCAAAAAAAAATTTTGGGGCACTTTAACGGCGCGGGAATTACTTACATTTTTTACAGACTTATTTTTGTATGGAATTTTTTTTTTTACTTACTGAGTACTACGAATAATTAATTAAAGCATGCATAACTCCCGCTCCCTTAAAGTGCCTCAAAATTTTTTTTTGCTAATAGTTACTAATGGAATGCCCAACAGCATCATACAAAAGCGACATCCGACCGCGGTCCAGAACATAAAAATTGCGAATAATGTTTGCAAAAAAAATTATTTGCAAAAATAAGAAATGCAGTTTGGTAGAAGATATCATCTTTTATATATATATCAAAATTTAGCAAAATCGGTTTGACCAATCGTGAGAAAATCCGCAAAAACTGAGGAACTTCGAAAAGTGTTGATAGCCATAACTTTGAAAATAATTCGAATTTCGAAAAACTGGGCCAAACGTATTTTTCTTTTGTTGTTGTGAACTATACAAAAAAGTTTCAGAAAGATAGTACAACTTCGAAAAAAAGTGGCCCACTTCAGAAAATTCAACTCTCTACTCATTTTGTCGCGTAACTCTTTCATCTTTTTAACAAATGTACATATTTTTTATATTTTAGGATAAGTGGAAAAAATCCAATTAGCTCATACAGACATATTTTTAATTCAAGCATTTCCGCGCACGATGTCCGTAATATTAGAAATACAAATTCCTACACATTGCCACCCACTTAAATTTAAACTACTCCGCATTCTCACGCTCCAATTTAAACTCCTGCAACAACTTTATCGCACGAATAATACCACGACATTAGCAGGCCCGCAGAGAGCCGAGCCGGACCCCTGGGACAGTTCGCGTTTACGGGCCCCCCTAAAAAATATATTCAATCTAGTAAAAAAATAACATACAAAAATTTTTCAATTCACATTGTCAGTTTTATTTCATATAAAATAAGATTTACTAGAGCACTTACATATAGGCTCTATGCACGATGCGTCTGATTCAAGAGTCAGTTTAGGTGTATTAGTGAAAATGCGCATGTAGTAGTTACACCGACATGACTCTGGCATGACTCAAGAAAATCAAAATTTGTTTGATATGTTGCTGTGACTCGCCTGTCAAATTTTGTCAGTTAATTTCCAAACCGTTTAAAAAATAAATAACGAAAAGAAAAAATATATTTTATTTTCAAAAATGTTTACCAATAAGTTCGATATTGAGGAAGATTAAATTTTTTTTACTTGAATTCATCGAAGTATACAGGTCGTCTGAGATATTCATTTCGAACCTTCTGCAATGAAAACTATTCACAAATGAATGACGCAAGTGAGCCCAGAATGACAGCGAGTCAACACGTACACAGATGACTCGCGAGTCAGACGCACTGTGTATAGACCCCAATACATACATAAATGAAATGTTAGATCTCATTGTTTGATTTGCTTACATTAACTTTTTTAAATACATTTTAAGAGCTTGAATCATCCAAAGAAAACCTTCCGTGCTTTTTGGTCTGCGAATATGGAAATTACTGAGTCAAAGCTAATGCTGCGAGCAAGGCTGGACGCCAATGCCAATGTTCCAAGGCTTGTCAAGCTATTTTGGCTCATAGTAGAACGCAAAAAATTTTTCACGCGAGACAATAGAATGAAAGAACGCTCCCCTTCAGCCACACTGACTGCAAGTGTGCAAAATATTCTTAATACTATGCAGATGTTAGGAAATAATACTTCCTTCTTCAAGTTATGAGGTTTGTTCAGAAGTTGTAATGGTGGCAGCGAATCACATCCCAAATTTGTTAAGTGGATGGCTTTGAGATAAATGATTTCATCTATTAGATCCGTAGAAATATCTATGCCATAAATCGTGCAGAATGCCGTTGCCTTTTCTCTGAGCTCTTCCTCCGACAGATCCTGATACTTCCACAAAAAACTAAATTTAATCGCAATGTCAGTTTATTTATTTAATCCTTCTTGCACTTATTCCTGTAATAACTCTAGTATCTAACTATAAAATCATGGAAATAATAGTAGATAGATAATGGTATTGTTTTTAATAATTTTTTAAATTTTGTATACCTTAACTCTTTGAAATCAATTTAAACAGGGTTACCAACATTTTTCATTTAAAAAGTAAATATTTCTGAGAAGCTTGGTTCACCACCTTACCAATTGCGGTACTTTGGAAACTCTAAATCAAAGTCGATTTTCCTCAATCTCAACTCACTTTTCTAGGATTTGCCCATGTATAAACAAGGTAAATATTTGTTTGGATGCTTATAATTTTAGTTTGGTGATTTGGTTAAGTTAAACACTTCAATTTTAAAACAATTTTTTGTAGCAACAAAATACCTATGTATGTATCTATGAAATCCTATTTCGAGTACGGTCAATACTGCTTTGCCTTTCCGGGCCCCCAAAAACCTTCCGGGCCCCAGGGCGATTGCCCTGGCTGGCCCCCCCTCTTCGCGGCCCTGGACATTAGTAAAGGCGTTTCAACGTAAAATTATAATCTACCTACTTACTTAAGTCATCTTAAACATGACTAAGCAATTTACATCTGCCTACGTCATTACTTTTTGAGCAAGTGAGAAAAACTTTGCGCATCAATTTACAAAAAGGGGGAAATTTAGAAAGCAATAAGAAATCTTAGCTGTATGGGCATACGCAGTTATTTTGCTTAGCTGTGAGCATGTATTACATAGGCACAACAACACCAACAACAACAACACCAACAACAACAACAACAACAACAACAACGAAAACTCAAATCTGTGTAATGAGCAACATAAAATTCAACAAATTTTTGCCTGTCTACTTGTAGATACACAAATCACGACAATCATTTGGTGGAGTAAAAACTTTGCTCCTCTTCGCCTTTACTGTGAGGCAAACTTTTAGGCGGTTTACCAGCAAGCTTCTTAATTCTACTTCTACTTCTTTTTCTTTTTTTTTTTGTGGTTTTGTTGCTTCATTAAATCTGCCAACTTGGGTTTGTACAAAAGTACCGTATAAGGTGCTTACCTCATTTAATAGGTGCGCATTATCCTTTTATTGCGCACAGAAAGCAAAAAGCAAAAAAAAAAAATTAAAAAGAAAACTTTGTCCTTGCTTTACAACTCGTTAGTCTTTACGATTTGTGAGATTTCGTGCGACTCAAGAGTCTCTCTGTGTGTGCGTGTGTATCACCAAAGCGTAACGTCGCCTCAATCCGCCTCAAGCGATCTTTTTCTTGTAAGTGTTGCTTATATAAAAGTAGATATGATGGTACAGCGTTGTTAGAAAATTTGTTGTTGATGACGTATGTACGTATAAAGAAGTAGACACGATAAGATACTTAGCCATCAAAGTTGGTTAGGCTGGCTGCCAGCGCATTACAGCGTACAACAACAACAACTCGTTTGCCATATTTCCACAAAGCTGCATCGTCGCCGCTAACTAAAACGCTTTAGCATCCCCATATCTCAACATCTTAATACTGCAAAAGGCTGCGGTATTTTCCTACTTCTGCTTCTTTCTAACCCGTTTTATTTCACTGTTTCTTGACGGAATTCTTATTTGTTCATAGAATTTTTTTGTTTAAACATTTTTTCCTCAAATTGTTCCAATTCGTTTGCTTATTTGCTTAAGGTGATATCTACACAGTAAAAATTTTAGTTTAATTTTAATACCATTTTGGTATTTATATATAACAATGCCAAAAAGTATAAAATTAAAACCATTCTGGTTTAAAAAAAGGAAGAGAATCTGAGAGACAAAAATTATTCTTGGTGTCAAATTAATATTTTTTTGGAATTAAATCAAAACCAAATTTTAATTACTTTTAGAATATTTTTGGTATTAAAAATAGTTGAAATGGTATAAGATCAATCCGAAAATTGGAATAAATTTTATACTTTGTTGGATTTAAAAATAAACCCCCATAAAATTCCCAGTGGATATACCGCAAATAACCCTTTATCCCAAAGATTAATGAGAAATTGAATAACGTTAACATTGTTTATTTACATAAAAATCCAAAACAGTAGTAGTAGCAAACACTAAAGTACCTTATATATAGACCCCCAATCCCCATAAATGTGTATCCAACAAAAACTAAATTTTACGGGACTCAGTTTTTTTTTTAATTTGTTTTGCATACAGTTTGTATGTAGCCTTGAAACTTACATATTTAGTGTCTTACTTCGAAACTGCATATTTCACAGCTATGAAATTTTTGGGAGTTGATGCATGTTATAATAAATTGTTGATTTCCATAAAAAAGCTGAAATCGATAACTTTGTTGGATACACTTGTATGGTAGTTAGGACTCGATATATGTATGTACATATTGTCTACTTTTACACCAATATTTTTTTGAGATGTCCAGGGAAATTTCAGCACCGTCGTGGTTCTTGCAGGGATACTCCAAGAGAGACCTTCAACTGCCTTATGTCTGTAAAAATAAAGCAAAATTTACCCTCATGCTATTTTATTAATTTCCTGAACTACTTACTTGATACAATTATTTCATCAGGCGTAAAAAAATCGATTCGGCCATTTAATTACTCCTTGGTATTGTACTTTTAGAAAAATTTTGTTTATTTATTTTGACTTTTTTTTCTGAAAATTTGTTCTTAATATTTTTTTTGGTTTTGATTTCAAACCAAAAAAGCTTTGATGGTAATATACATTCAGAAAGAGAAAGTTTTTTATACTTTTCAGGATTTGTTTTTAAACCATAAATGATTAAACTTCTTTAGAGAGAATTTTAATACTTTTCAAGGCTTTATTTTGAAACTATTTTGGAATAAATAAAATTGTAAAACTTCTCATAGTTTAAAATAAGACTTTTTGGTATTAAAATTCAAATTTAATTCCAAGAATGATTAAACTAAGTACCAAATGATATTAGAAATAAACTATCATTTTTTACTGTGTACATATATGTATTTTGACGTGTTTTTTATACCTTTCATGAGAATGAAATGGTATTATAACTTAGTGCCAAAAATTTTTTGTCGAAAGTACCAGAAGGAAGCGTGGGGGACCCACCAAAATATATACCGATATGATCAGAATCACGAGCTGAGTCGATTAAGCCATGTCCGTATGTCCGTCTGTCCGTCCGTCCGTCTGTGTGAACGCAAACTAGTCCCTCAGTTTTTGAGATATCTGAATGAAATTCGGAATACAGGTATGTTGTTATATGCAGCTGATCATTTGTCGGAACCGGCCGAATCGGACCACTATAACATATAGAAAACAACCGATTATTCAGATATACATGAAATTTTTGGAAGTAATTTGTGCATAACTTCCCCATTTAAACAGCTAAGGACATGAAACTTTGAAGTAGACGTGCCCATTTTGGCCCAAACAAGGTAACCGAAAATTGTCTAGATCGGACCACTATAACATATAGTTCCACAACATCCGATTATTCAGATATACACATTTTGGTGTATAACTCCCCCATTTTAACAGCTAACGGCGTGAAATTTTGAAGTATTTGTACCCATATGGGCCCAAACAGGGTTACCGAAAATTGTCAAGATCGGACCACTATAACATATAGCTCCCATACAACCGATTGTTCAGATATGGACATTTTGGTGTATAACTCCTCCATTTTAACAGCTAACGGCGTGAAATTTTGAAGTATTTGTACCCATATGGGCCCAAACGGGATTACCGAAAATTGTCAAGATCGGACCACTATAACATATAGCTCCCATACAACCGATTGTTCAGATATGCACATTTTGGTGTATAACTCCTCCATTTTAACAGCTAACGGTGTGAAATTTTGAAGTATTTGTACCCATATGGGCCCAAACGGGGCTACCGAAAATTGTCAAGATCGGACCATTATAACATATAGCTCCCATACAACCGATTGTTCAGATATGGACATTTTGGGGTATAACTCCTCCATTTAAATCATAGGTGGCCAGGATTTAAGCGTAAGGGAGTCACACGACAACAACATCAATAAAAATTGCAACAACCTTCTTCTCGGAATTATAAAAATATTATTTTGTCAAATAACGGTTTATTGCAACAACATGTACTTATGTATGTATGTACATACATGCATACATACTTCAGTAGATATGCTGCAGCTAGGCATTCAAATATTTTGCTAAACAACATAAACGAGGTAGCAGATATAAATGTACAACATACATACATACATATGTACATATGTATGCCCTGTAAAAAAGTGTGCGACGAGTCTCTAAAAAGATTTGTCCGGGAGCGCTCTCTTTCGGGTACAATTAGTCTACAATTGTTCCCAATTGTACCCGAACGGGTACATATGTATACTAATTGTAGACGAATTGTACCCGAAAGGGTATCAAACGGGTACAATTAGTCGCACAAATGGATGTGTCGCATTCGCTACCTGTTCGGGTACAAAACGGGTACAATTGTGCGCTTTTGCTACCCGTTCGGGTACAAACTGGGTACAATTAGTCTCTTCATAGGACATGCTCAAACAAAAGAGAACACTTCAACCCATATAAAGAGATACAAATGGGTAGTAATCGCATGCTCCCTTGCGAGTTGTCCCGGATGTATCCCGGAGTGATCGCATTTTTTGCAGGGTATGTATGAAGGTGTAAATACGCAATGAATGTCGGTCGATGCTGGACCGTTAGATTTGAGTGCTCGCCGCGACGACGATTTCTGTGAAAAAAAGAAATGTGCGTTAATATGTTGAAATTGGTTTGCTTGTTGTTGGGAGCCACTCGGAGCCACAGCGATGTTGTTGGGAGACAAACGGAGTCACTGGAGCCATTGGCTGGCCATGTATGATTTAAATAGCCAAGACACCATTTTTTCTAATAAATCTTTCCATACATAGGTAACTTTTCATTTCCCCACTCATGAAAGGTATGAAGTCTTCGGTACGGCCGCGCTTTTACTTGTTTTTTTTTTTGCTTTTATTTTGGAAAATCTGCTACTTGTTGTTTCTTCTTCTTGTAATTTATTAGTTTCTTTTTTAGCCACGAAGATTCTTTGTTATGAGTTCGCCAAAGTAATGCTATTCCTAGTGAGAAGCACAATTCCAACAGATTTACTACTCGCGGTCAAGTAGCTCTTTTATAGCGATGTGTTTTGGAAGACAGATAGATAGATATTAATACTTAGGAGGATATAAGTATTCCACTGCGACCTTAGGGTCTATTATGCCATCCACCTGATCACGTCACCTGTCAAGTCCAATCTCATTCAGGAACTCAAGAATTCCGGTCGGTCTTAGGTTTGATATGTGGTTGCTCTCCGGCTCATACGAGCTGAGTGTTCTCTGCCTCCTTCTAGATATTGCAGTGCATTCGAGGAGTATGTGCTCAGCTGTCTAATTTTCCACGTCACAGAACTGGCATGAAGGGCCTTATCTAAAATACGTCACTCATACGGCTAGGCACATATTGGAATCGCCTCAGAATCGGTTGATCTATACTATAAGAGTAAATTTTAAGCGTCTTAGCTCATTAATGGCCATATTTTAACCCACTGATGGCTCTTTGTTCTGAAGAAGTATTATAATATTTTTCTTCTTCTTAATTGGTGCATAACCGTCTAAACGATTGTGACCGAATCCAATAAAAAGCGCAATTCGTTTCTCTTGCCTGGCCCATCATAACTTTTACACCGTTATACCGATTTTCGAAAGGGCTTGTCCTGTAGATGTGCAGGAAGGTTTAATTTTTTTTTTTAAAGGGTTGCCACCTGTTTAAAAATTTAATTGTCCTGTATAGTTTGCTTGATTTATAAATTTCAGGTAGGTACCATATGAAAGGGATTGAGCTGGAAATTAGTAATTTTTTACAATTTTTACACCAAGGGTTGTCACCTGTTCAAAAATTCAGTTTTACGCTATGTGTGTGTGATTTTTAAATTTGAGGTGTCATATGAAACGGCCCTGCGTGAAAATAGGTAATCTATACTAATTATATAAAATCGATTGTATGGAAAATGTATGTAACGCGATAACTCAAATTTTAATAATTTTCTGTTTAAAATGTCATAAATTGTGAATTCTCGACAACCATGTACTTTTTTGCGCATTTCTAAGACTTTAATATCTTTTTTCCCGGTTTTAAATTTCGAAAAACTCAAAAAAGCACAAGCATAGACAGATTCGTTTGGTCAATTGCTGTGTTCAGTGGGGGCGTCGCAGTCGTGCCAGGCAGCGCAGCGTAGGGGACTCATATATTTGTTTTTGCACCGCTTGTTGTTTGTCTCGGTGGCAATCAAAAACCTGCACCTACACGTGCGATATTAGTATCAAATGAAAGGTGGTGAACAGGACTTCAATATAGAGTTATTTTTATTGTGATGCCTAGACATCCTCCCCAGTCTGGGTAAGAATGTGGACCCAGATGACTCCGGAATGTTTTTGAACATAACACATAACACAGACCTATTTTCATTGTGATTTCCATGCCGGTCTCCAGATAAGGGTCAACAGGTGGACCGGATGACCCTCGAATATTTCTGAGCGACATTGCTACCAAATGAAAGGTCTTGATGAGGACTTCGACGTAGAATTATGTTATTTGTGATACCTGGGCCGGGTCGCCAAATATGGGTCAGAATGTGACCCCGGATTAACCCGGAATGTTTCGGAGCAATATTAGTATGAAATGAAAGGTTTTGAACACGGCTTTTACATGGAGTTCTATTCATAATGATTCCTAGACCGGGTCCCCAGATATGGGTCAAAATGCGGACCCGGATGTTTTTGAGCGATATTGGTATCAAATGAAAAGTGTTGGGAACGGTTTCAACATAGAGCTGTAGTGATGACTTGACTTGACTTGACTTCACTTCACTTCACTTCACTTGAATTGACTTGACTTGACTTGACTTGACTTGACTTGACTTGACTTGACTTGAGTCGACTTGACTTGACTTGACTTGACTTGACTTGACTTGACTTGACTTGACTTGACTTGATTTGAATTGACTTGAATTGACTTGAATTGACTTGAATTGATTTGACTTGACTTGACTTGACTTGACTTGACTTGACTTGACTTGACTTGACTTGACTTGACTTGACTTGAGTTGACTTGATTTGATTTGATTTGATTTGATTTGATTTGATTTGATTTGATTTGATTTGATTTGATTTGATTTGATTTGATTTGATTTGATTTGATTTGATTTGATTTGATTTGATTTGATTTGATTTGACTTGACTTGATTTGACTTGAATTGACTTGACTTGACTTGGTTTGAATTAGAGCTCCAGATTTTTTTTGAACATTTTCGAGTAGCCCGAACAATTGTTGTTCAAATGCTCGAACAGTTGTTTGTTTGTTTATTACCCGTATGTTTGTACGGGCATTTGAACAATTCGGGCATTTTGAAGGTTATTTTTTTCTTTTGTTTATTATTTTTTTTTCTTCTTCATATGTAGTTGTTTTTATTTTTGTTTTTTCGATACACATTTTTTTTGTTTGTAAGCTCGAATGCTCGAATGTTTGTACGGGCACAACAAACGGGCTTCAAACAAAAACGATCAATTCGATTTGTTCGATACCCGGGTATCTAGAGCTCTTGTTTGCATTGACTTGAATTGACTTGACTTGACTTGATTTGAATTGACTTGAATTGACTTGATTTGATTTGACTTGACTTGATTTGATTTGACTTGAATTGACTTGACTTGGTTTGAATTGACTTGAATTGACTTGACTTGACTTGATTTGAATTGACTTGAGTTGGTTTGACTTGACTTGAATTGACTTGAGATGACTTGACTTGACTTGAATTGACTTGAATTGAGTTGACTTGACTTGAGTTGACTTGACTTGAGTTGAATTGACTTGACTTGACTTGACTTGACTTGACTTGACTAGACTTTAACTGACTTAACTTGATTTGGATTACCTATTATTCGTCATTGCGAAGCAACGGGTATTTGCTAGTTAAATTAATAAATTTTATTATAATTTTTATAAAAAGTGTTGCCACCTTTTCACAATTTAATTTTTACGCTATAGTCTGTTTGATTTTGATTTGCCACCAGTTCAAGAATTTCTTTTTACGCTACAGTTTGTCCGGTTTTCAAATTGTAGGTGTTGTGAAGGTCTTGCCCTGTAATAAAAATAATGCGGAGGGGAAAATGAAAGGAACGGAAATGGCGAAGGAAAGGAAGCTAAAGAGGGAAGAGTACGGAAAATAAAATGGATAAAGGGAAGAGGAAGCGCAAATAAAAGGGAAAGGGGAATATAAAGAGAAGTACTGCAAATGACATTTTGGAGGTAGCTATATGGATAAAATATTGTAGAAAATTATTCGCATTAAAACTTCACTATGGGACTCTTTGGAAAAAATCTTTGTATACAAAATCTAGCTCGACGGAAAATAAAAATAACCAGTAATTATATATATGTATGCTTAATTTTATATTTTATTAATAAGAATCTATGGGCTTAAAGCCGATATATATTCATATATAGTCATTTATAAGGGGAAGTCAAATTTAAAATACCAATCAAAAAAACTGTTAAATGTAGCAATAAGTGGTCTTCCACCCTCAAATTTTTGCACAGTGTAATTGAAAACCACAGCATCGCCAGGTTTACTAGTAGATAGGGACACGAATTTCGATACGATACGATACCAAATCGATATTTTTTGCATTTGATACCGATACTTTTTACTCGATTCTTTTGCAACGATATTTTTTGGTATCGAGTACTTCAACCACGGTATCGAACAAATGAGTACATTCAGTGATACAAAATTAAAATTGTGTCATATTTGTCCAAAAAATTGTGCAACGCAAAATAGTGCCGAAAATCTGTCGAGTGTGCAGAAGTGACAAGCTGCTTCCTAAAGGGCCGAAAATTAATTTTCACTTGTACATATCGAAAAATAGGTCTGATCCACGTGCTGAAATAATTGCAGGTTTTGGCTACTTCGTAAGGTTTTTTGTATGAAGTTTTCACATTAAACGAGGCGCACACTTACTACCGAAACTTGCTTACAATTTGCAATTACCATGCGATAGAAATAATGATAACTGGAGATAAAGGATTATATATTTTTCACTTTCATACGATAATTTGACGTTTGCAAATAAAAAATCATCATTTCAGCGAAAAAATCGTCAATATCTTTTTTCTTTCTCATTTTACTAAAAACACGTTTTAAACAAAAAAAGGGTCTGTTTTCCATTAATGCCCCTATGACACTACGTTTTTTCCTGTATTCTACAACGTTTTATGTGTGATAGAGGTGGTCAAATACAGTTTTGTGTTGGTGCAAGGGAGTAAGATATGTTGGAAAAAACCAACGAAATACCATCTAGGCGGTTAAAAACCAATGAGCTAGCTTGTACTTCGATAGGTTTTTTGACATTCGGCTCTGTTTTCTGACAATTGTTTCAATTTGACAACTATAAAATAAATTATTTTTAAAATATAAAATATATGGAAATACAAATTTGAAATTTGCCTCTTGTAAGCTTCTGCTTTGGCCGTAAGGGGAAATAAGTCCGGAAGAAAAATCATACTGCGCAATGGCTTCTCTTTATAACATGGAATGCACAGCTATTCTGCCACTTGAGTTTCATCATTTTTTTGTTTCGATAATTTAAATTCAAATTTCCAAAAAAATTCAATGATGGATACATATAATCTCAATGAAAATGAGTTGTTAATGTTAAGTATTCAAGATGTTTATTTTTCAAAATACTAAATATTTTGCAAATATCTTTTTACAACTGTGATTGCATTAAATACTGTTATTTTGTAAAAGCTGTTGGTTTGTAAAAAATGTTTTCAATAACTTAATAAACTTGTATATTTTTTTTGTAATCAGCTTGAACTATTCTTATGAGTTGGAAAAGGATTTACGTCAAAATCAAAACTTTGGAACCAGCCATAGCATACTATGCCATGGAATTAGCACTAATACAGCGATATGCGTATGCCTCATGATGCAGTTTTATTGCGTTTTTGGTAACTTTCTAGAAGGCGGTGCAACTTTAAACCGTTTTGAAAAAATCTTTTATTTCCGCTTTCGAATTCATAATCAGAACGCGTCGATTTGTACCACTTTTAACTATTAGAGGAAATTTTAAGGTTGCACCTTCTATAAAATTACCGCTTTCGATACCGATACTTTGAATATCGAGTAGTTTAGTTTCGATATTATCGGGTTCGCGATTCCTTTTAACCGATATTTTAAATGAGTACCAGATCGATGCTTTTGATTCGATATCGTGTCCCTACTAGTAGAATATTTAAAAAGTAATAAAAAAAAAATAAAAATAAGCCTGAGGGATCGGAAAAGCATAATTAGGGGAACATTTCATTTCATACAAGTTAATATGCAAATAGAAAACTCTTTATATAAAACGCTTCACTAACCATCTGAGAATTGCAGAAATATACACAGCCGATGGCAATAGAATTAACGAAAAATTTTTATAGAATTTTTGCCACATCGAAATTGCATACAAATCAAAGTGTGTCTTATAATGGTGACTCAATTCATTCCTTCTTAACTGGTGAGGATCTAAATACAATTGATCTAGTTCCCTTTTGACACCTTTTCGCTAGTTCGGAACTAGAAATTTTGCTCACTAGTTATTTAGTTCCCTTCAGGGTATGTACATATACATATGTTTTAGGAAATAAGCCGCAAAAATATTCAAATTAATGTCTCAATCCAATTTCCTTTTAGGTCTGGTTTCTTTCTAAGTAATTCAAAGAATACAAACTGATTTGTTTCTTGGTTTTGTCTTTTTGTCTTTCACTTGAAAATCGTGCGTACATACATACATACAAAACGACGCACATTGGGCTATTTAATCAATCTGGACGGCCAAAACTCTTTTTTGACTTTAAATTGTTAATTATGTTACCCATGGTGATTTCAATTCAATTTAACATAAAAAAAAATGTGGCTTTACATTTTTAAAAAGTGATGTAGTGAGACCAAACCGACCTCAGATTTGGATTCAGAACGTCGAAATACATGTTAGTAGGTTAGGTCGATGAAATGTGCCATTTGGGGCTTTTTTTAGCTTTTCGCAATTTTCTCGAAGTTTTGGGGGTATATTGGATAAGCGGACTTTGGATTCGGAGCATGTCGATGTATATGTTGCTAGATGGGAGTTCTCGAATCCACAAACAACTAATTTTTTTGTGTGTGGTGGGGTCATTTTTCCCAACGTGAAAAATCGCCTGTTTTTCTTAAAACCGAAAAAACCCGGGAACGATCTTTCTTGATCTCAAAATAACAGGGAACAGACTATCTAGAAAAAAAAAGAGTCAGTGCCGGGCAATGCCGGGCACCTAAACAAAAACCCTTTTGAAAACAAAAAATTGGGAAATTTTTTTTTAATACATCGTTTTTTAAAAATGTAATTAATAAGACTCTAACAACTAACTAAATCTCAATAAACATGAATTTTGTACTCGATTACCTGTATTATAAGAATCCATACAGTATTCTAAAAAACTTCACTTAAAACCGTAAAAATATTAATGGGAAATGTTGAAATTTTAAGAACGTTATAAAATGCCGCGAGAAATACACGAATGACCAAACTTCCATTCAGGGCCGCGGAGACGGGGTGGTGGCAGCCAGGGCAATCGCCCTGGGGCCCGGAAGGTTTTTGGGGGCCCGGAAAGGCAAAGCAGTATTGACCGTACTCGAAATAGGATTTCATAGATACATACATAGGTATTTTGTTGCTACAAAAAATTGTTTTAAAATTGAAGTGTTTAACTTAACCAAATCACCAAACTAAAATTATAAGCATCCAAACAAATATTTACCTTGTTTATACATGGGCATATCCTAGAAAAGTGAGTTGAGATTGAGGAAAATCGACTTTGATTTAGAGTTTCCAAAGTACCGCAATTGGTAAGGTGGTGAACCAAGCTTCTCAGAAATATTTACTTTTTAAATGAAAAATGTTGGTAACCCTGTTTAAATTGATTTCAAAGAGTTAAGGTATACAAAATTTAAAAAATTATTAAAAACAATACCATTATCTATCTACTATTATTTCCATGATTTTATAGTTAGATACTAGAGTTATTACAGGAATAAGTGCAAGAAGGATTAAATAAATAAACTGACATTGCGATTAAATTTAGTTTTTTGTGGAAGTATCAGGATCTGTCGGAGGAAGAGCTCAGAGAAAAGGCAACGGCATTCTGCACGATTTATGGCATAGATATTTCTACGGATCTAATAGATGAAATCATTTATCTCAAAGCCATCCACTTAACAAATTTGGGATGTGATTCGCTGCCACCATTACAACTTCTGAACAAACTGCATAACTTGAAGATGGAAGTATTATTTCCTAACATCTGCATAGCATTAAGAATATTTTGCACACTTCCAGTCAGTGTGGCTGAAGGGGAGCGTTCTTTCAGTCTATTGTCTCGCGTGAAAAATTTTTTGCATTCTACTATGAGCCAAAATAGCTTGACAAGCCTTGGAACATTGGCATTGGCGTCCAGCCATGCTCGCAGCATTAGTTTTGACTCAGTAATTTCCATATTCGTATTTAAAAAAGTTAATGTAAGCAAATCAAACAATGAGATCTAACATTTCACTTATGTATGTATTGGGGTCTATACACAGTGCGTCTGACTCGCGAGTCATCTGTGTACGTGTTGACTCGCTGTCATTATGGGCTCTCTTGCGTCATTCATTTGTGAATAGTTTTCATTGCAGAAGGTTCGAAATGAATATCTCAGACGACCTGTATACTTCGATGAATTCAAGTAAAAAAAATTTTATCTTCCTCAATATCGAACTTATTGGCAAACATTTTTGAAAATAAAATTTTTTTTTCTTTTCCTTATTTATTTTTTAAACGGTTTGGAAATTAACTGACAAAATTTGACAGGCGAGTCACAGCAAAATATCAAACTAATTTTGATTTTCTTGAGTCATGCCAGAGTCATGTCGGTGTGACTAGTACTCTTGAATCAGACGCATCGTGCATAGAGCCTATATGTAAGTGCTCTAGTAAATCTTATTTTATATGAAATAAAACTGACAATGTGAATTGAAAAACTTTTGTATGTTATTTTTTTACTAGATTAAATTTATTTTTTAGGGGGGCCCGTAAACGCGAACTGTCCCAGGGGCCCGGCTCGGCTCTCTGCGGGCCTGCTTCCATTGACTGTAAAAACTTTGTGTTTGAGTTTTGCGAATAAACTTTTATTGAAAATGATGCGTTAGGGTCCTGGCCTACTAAAAAATTTTATTTTTTGGAAATCGGGCCAGTTTTAGGAAATGAGGTTTTGGCCGCCCAGATTGATAAAATACCCATATTTGCGACGTTGTCATTTCTAAAAATGAGTTCATCATAATTTGCATAATTTTGTTATGAAATGTGCCTGAATGTCATGCAGACAGGCAAATAAAGGCAATTGTGGAACAACACACAATTTCATAAAATATTCTTAGAAACAAAAAAAAAGAATATAAGCATCAGGGACAATATATTGAAGCACATACATACATATGTACATACATATGCATGGGTGTACATATGTTTTGTATGAATGTACATAAATTTGTCATATTTTCTCTTAAAAGTGGTCAAGGAATAATGAAATGGCGTTACCAACAAATTTCATCTCCGGATTACTCAACCACAAATGTTTCGGATGATAGTTTTGTCCTTCATGCATGTAATTTATTTAGATTTTGTTATGGTTTTGAATTTAATTTGATGTAACATATGCCGCAAGTGTACAATATGTTTGTATACTCGTACTTAGTTATACATAAACACAAGTTTGTAGGTATATGTAGATATATATACATAAACTCAATAATCCATATAGTAAATCTCTCCCAAACTTTGCTCAGTCTCAGTAAAGCCTGCTATCTATTCAAACTCTATTTTTTTTATCCAGATATGGCTGTTTTACATATATGCTCAAGGATATATCGCAATACTCCTCCTGGAATTTTTATACTCCATAGATACCTTCAGTAAGACAATTTATTACTCAAACGAGTTAGGTGAAAAATTTCGATACATACATACATGGCAAAAGATAACTAAAATTACTAAACATAAATATTTCTTTATTTATTTAACGAGCACAGGTCCGGGTTATTTTTTATTATTTTTTTAATTTTTTGAAAAAATTTAGGTTTATATCCCTCTAATACTAATCAGGCTACTTCTGCTTCGAGAAAGAATCGAACTTGCGCGCTTCGCAATACAATGACTATAGCTTTAACCGCTGAGCCATTGCCCGCCTTCGAAATTTTGTGCTAGTTTCTTTCTAAAAATGTCTACTCTAACTGGGTTAATTCGCAGCAGGTGGTTAGAAACTATGTAAACAACAAGCAGACCAATAAACACCGTTAAAAAAAGTTTACAAAAACAAATAAAAAACGAGACACAAAAACGTATGTATGTAACAAAAAAAATAGTCATGAATAGCAAAATTGCAACACAAAAGAAAAAGGTAAAAAAAAAATTAAAACAAGAGACGTCATAAAATGGAGGAAAAACTAGTATAAAAACCATAACAAAACAATAATAACAGTCATCAGCAGTTGCAGCAGTTGTATGTAGCAATCAACGACAAGCCATGAAAACACAATAACGGCAGCACTGCAACGAGCGGCGAGCAGCGAGCAGCGAGTGGCGAGTTGTCGGAAAGTCAAATAGTTAACGACCATCAAGAGATGTCCAGAGCAGTCAACTAAATGGAGTAAAAGGACTACCAAGTGATTTTTGTTTTTTTTTTTTTGTTTTTTTTTTTGTATTTTTCTGTTGTCGTTGCTCTCGAGTCTCGCCACTATGCTGTGAGACCAATAATTAAAAGGCGAATAAAACAGGTGGCGAGTTGGTGAACCAAAGGAATCTAGCGACATGCAGACTAGTGGTGGTAAAACAGATTAAAAACAAAAGAAAAATTGAGTTAAATATAAAACTCTAATGGAAAAGCACAAACGGCAAGGAAAGCAAGTAAGAGCGCGGCTGTCTTCGGCCGTACCGAAGTTTTCATACCTTTCATGAATGGGGAAATGAAAAGCTACGTAGTCTTATATTGTTTAATTTAATAATAATAATAATATAATACAATGGCGCTATTATAACTCTGACGAGTTTTATGGCCGAGCTTGTCTCCCAATTCGAGGTGTGCTCCTTTTTGTTTTTCCTACTAATTGGGTGGACCTACAGTTTTATGCCGACTCCGAACGGCGAAAGCATTTTTTTGTGAGAAGCTTTTTCATGGCAGAAATACTCTCGGAGGGTATGCCGTCCACTGCCGAGAGGTGACCGCTGCTCTTAAAAAACCAAATAACACTGGTCGACAAGTTTTTGTTACAGAAATAATATTCTACTTTTCTAAAGGATTTCGGTGCGCTGAATCCGAATCTGAACTCAGATTTTCGCTAATACGTACAGTTTTTGAGATATTCATGTTTAAAGAGGCCAAAAACACGATTTTTGGCTATATTCACTCCTCAATATCTTTTAAATTACTTACTTATTTTAAAAATTGATGAAAGCTTTTGAAAGCGCGGACATTTCTCTTGGAGAAACCGTTTTAATATTTCATATATCTTTCTTGTAACTTGCAATATTGCATATTAAGCTTCATTAGTTTTGCAATATTTTCTCCATACAAAAATAATTAAAAATTTTGAAGCAAGTTTTTAGGCAGTTTATTATCGTAAAAAAAATTGTTCTGCTGAGCAACTACAAAATTTGATTGCGCCTATAAGATGCTACAAATGCTGCCGTTGTTTTCGACGACAAATACCTTATTGTGCAAAAACATATATTACTACATACCTAAATTAGATATCCGAAAAATTAAAACGTTGTCTTCAAGAGGAATGGTCGAGCTTTCAATAGCTTTAATAAATTTTTAAAATAAGTAAGTAATTTAAAAGATATTGAGGAGTGAATATAGCCAAAAATCGTGTTTTTGGCCTCTTTAAACATGAATATCTCAAAAACTGTACGTGTTAGCGAAAATCTGAGTTCAGATTCGGGTTCAGCGCACCGAAATCCTTTAGAAAAGTAGAATATTATTTCTGTAACAAAAATTTTTTTAAAATTTTGTCGACCTGTGTAATTGGATTTTTACTAATTAGAAAAATTGTTTTGGTGTTTGGCTCGGACCGTGGTTTGAACCCGAGACCTCTGGCATAGCATTATTTAATTTACACTTTCAATTCTGTGGCTTATTTTTAGAAGATAAGTCATACCCTAAAATATATATGTATATCTGACAACCGGTAAACGAAAATACCCAAGAGGAATTTCCAGCAAATTTTGGACTTTTGTCTCAAAGACAATAATTATTTTATGTGCAATAACAAATTATACAATCAGACATTCGGAATGCCAATGGGAAATCCCCTCTCCCCCACCATTGCGGACATGATTATGGACGACCTACTTGACCACACGATAGCTGAGCTGAAACAAAAGTGCAATATTGAAATTAAATTTATTAACAAATATGTGGACGACATTCTTGCAATAACAAAACACAGTGACGTGAATATTATTCTAGAGAGACTCAACAACTACCACAATAAACTTCGATTTACAATGGAAATAGAAGAAGAAGAGAGCATTCCCTTTCTTGATGTCCGTTTGCACAGGAAAAACAACCAAATAATTTTCGACTGGTATTCTAAACCTACTTCTTCTGGGCGCCTAATCAATTACTTCTCTTCACAACCGATGAAATATAAAATAAATACAGCAAAGAACCTAATAAGCAAAATTTTAACCATAAGCCACCAAAAATTTCACGACGACAACATAGAGAAAATACACGAAATCTTAAAAAGCAACAATTACCCAGACCATTTGATACGAGAGCTGATCATACAGGAAAAAATTAAAACAAAATACCAAACGAATAAAACACAAAATAAAGCAACAAATAATGAGATAAAGAAGTACTACAGTGTTACATATATTCCAAAACTCAGTGAGAAATTTGACAACAAAACCTTAAAACAAGGCTCGGCAAATTTGTAAATGCAAGTGTATAAGTGAGAGCGCTTTGATCGCTACCCTGCAAAAAATTCGATTAATACGGGACGTGTCCGGGATCAATCGCAAGGGAGCGTGGGACTAGTACAATTTTACATCCCTTTATATGGGGCGAATTGATTGCATTTTTTCGAGAATATCCTGTGAAGAGACTAATTGTTCAATTTGTATACCCGAACGGGTACAAATGTAGATTAATCGCTTTCATCCAAAGTTGTAAGCCAAGGCTATTTTTTATGAAAATGTAAAAATTATTAATTGCTATAAATGTTAGAAGAAAGTTTATTCAATTAGCTTTCATCCTGTAGTGAAATCTTTTAAAAAAATTAAATATCTCCTCAAAATATTTTAAGTTCTGAGAATGCATTATGCGAGTGTAAAATACATGTGACGAATTTTTCAAAATTAGCCAAGGCTATTTTTTATAACAATCTTTAAAATTTATAAATGTTCATGCCTGGGAACAATCGGGGACTAATTGTGGACCGATTGTTCCCGAAAGAGATGAATCCGGGACAAATCTCTTTCGGGATTAATCGCAAATTTTTTTGCAGGGTATGGCGAACAAACATACGTACATGCAAATTTTTAACATTCGCTGCGCAAACATGCGATAGCCACACACGATGTTGTTTGGCCACTTGTTCAGCGACGACTAAATCATTTTTTAAACAAGGAGCGCAACCTGTCTGTGTGAAGAGCGTAACTTGTTTGTCTGATCTTAAGATCTATGAAACGCCGAGCCTTGCCTTAAAACAACAAAACATAACACTTACCTACAAATCGAACGAAACCCTAGCAACAATATACACAAGAACAAAAAGCCCAGTAGACACGCAACAACAAAACAACGTGGTTTACGAAATAAAATGCAATGGAAGTGAGAAAGAAAAGTGCAATAAGATATATATAGGAACAACAAAGAGAGCATTTGGAGTACGATTAAGCGAACACGAAGCGGCCATAAACAAACAAAAAAACAGCACTGCACTGGCTCAGCATATACTAAGCAGCGGACACTCAGCTGACTTCAAAAATGCGAAAATAATAGACAAAGAAAAAAGAGAAACAAAAAGGTACACATTAGAGAGCTTACGTATATTACAAAGAAGGGAGAATTAGAGCTGTCAAACTATCGATAGTCACGACCATCGATGTTTTACGATAGTCCTAAGGGTGACTATCGATACTATCTATAGTATCGACCCATTTTATATGTTTTTTTCAAATCCATTTATTTTTCGCTGCCTTACTTTTAAAAATACCAACTGATTTTCCAATTCATAAAAATTTTTTTGTAAGAATAATAACACATCGACTTTTTTTGGTTTTAAACTCGACCGCCTATCACTTACAATTAAACCAGCTTTACTGAACATGCGTTCAGACTCTACTGCGCTGGTTATAATAGCGGAACGGGACGGAAGCCGTGCCGATAGAGAACGGTGACAAACATAAGGCAGTTATAATAGTGCGTTAACTGCCGTCTTTGACATTTGCCACAGCTGTAAATATTGTACTTTGTTTACCAATTTAAAACAGGAAACTTTCCACTTACCCCAACAAGGAAACTTTCAATTTGTTGGTGATTTCATGACGACACACGCCGTTATTAAGTCTTTCCTCGAATTCGCTCATATTTATTTTATAAAATGTTTAAAAAAAATTTTTGCTAACGGTATTCTGTTTTGTCACAGCAAAGAGAACTGTCAAATTGCCGTAAGAATACGGAAGAAATCTAAAATCAACAGATGCTTACGGTTCTCGCCGCTTTCTACCGTTCATTGTAATCAATCACATGCCTTTCACATACAATAGATATTAAAGTCACAGCTGCATCCATTGCGTTACTGCTATTATAACCAGCGAGTACAGATGATGCCGTGATACAAAAAAAATTGTTTGCAGGTGGGTTTGTGTTTGGTGCAGAGTTAACTTGCTCCAAGTACTGGCTCTTCTTCAGGATTACATCGGTTTTTTTGCTCTCTGTATTTGATTCAACACTTCGGAAATTTTTGGTTTCTTATACGGCAATGTGTTCTCAATAAAAAATTGTGCTTTGAGAATTAATGTGGAAATGGGTAAATGTCAAATGCGCTGGGAAAGAGTATATACGATAGTCGCGATAGTAGTAAAACTATCGATAGTTATTTAAAGTGACTAGACTATCGATACTATCGATAGTATCGTCGATAGTTTGACAGCTCTAGGGAGAATGCGATGAACAAAAAAGAAGACACGGACAATATAGCAGCAGCCTACTTGTTATGTATACAATAGTTAATTAGTCTTGACGAAACTACCACGATAAGTGGTAATGATAATGTGTTTATATGTTCATATATGTATAAATGTGTATATGTTAAGGTTTATAGGTTTTCAGTGTGAAAAAATTCTTTAAAAAAGTTTAAATCAAATTTAAACAGTAAGTTTTAATTTGTACATTTTCGTTTTAAATTCCTTTGTTCACAAAAATTTTATTATATATTTTTGTTGTTTCTTCTTTTATTAATGTGTATAATTTTGTTTATTGTTTTTGTCAAAAATAGAGAAATAAATGCCCCTGAAGATGCTGACATTGATCAGCGAAACGTTGGGAAGCAGGTGAAATAATTACTTTTATTATTTGCACCTAAATTCAAAATAGACCGGATTAGCCTACACGTAAAGTAACACAAAATATAAACATTTAGCTGGTCGAAAACATTTAATAACCGGTAAGGGAGTTTTATGTAATAGTGGTCCGATCTTCTTGACTTTTTGTTTAAGTAGATACATATGGGTACAAATACAGCAAAGCTTTATGTCGTTAGCTGTTTAAATGGATAAGTTATACCCCAAAATGTCCATATCTAAACAATCGGTTGTATGGGAGCTATATGTTATAGTGGTTCGATTCGGCCAATTCCGACAAATGATCATCTTCTCCGAAAAAGGCACCCATATACAGAATTTCAGCAGATATCTCAGAAACTGAGGGACTATTTCGCATTCAAAGAGACAGACAGACATACGGACATGGCTTAATCAACTCAGCTCATGATCATATTGGTATAAATTTTGGTGGGTCTACCACGCCTCCTTCTGGAACTTTCACCAATCGTGTTTCGACACAAAGTTATAAAACCATTTCATGCTCTTGACAGGTATAACAAGAAATAAATATGAGGAAAAAGTGAAAGCAAAAGAAAGCGGCTGCTGCATGTCGCGGGGTGTAGTTAAGTTGTAAGTGAGCACGGAAAAGGAAATGCGACAACAAGCAGCGTGGACGTGTGAAAATTAACTACCAAATGCCATTGCAGTGGACATTTATACTCGCACGACGGCGATACTAGGGTATGCTGGTACGTAGCATGCCAGTGTACTACGCAGCTGAAAGCGAAGTGGCTGCTGAGCGTTGGAATTAAGTTTATACCTACCAAGAAGAGAGGGAGCTACATATGTATGTATATATGTATGTCTGTGTGCTACGGATCAGAAAAGTTTATTATATTGTTGTTTTTATTGTTTTTTCTTTCTTTCTTTTCTTTTTTGTCTATAACGTGAGTATTAAAGTCAAGTTTATACAGCTGGCCGTTCAAGTATGTCGATATATGTACATATGTATATGTACATAACTATATGTGATTCCCTGCAAAAAAATGTGCGATCAATCCCGAATGAGATTTGTCCTCGATTTATATCTTTCGAGAACAATCGGTTCACAATTAGTCCCCGATTGTTCCCGTACGGGTATAAATGTAGACTAATTGTAGACCAATTGTTCCCGAACGGGTGTAAATGTAGACTAATTGTAGACCAATTGTTCCCTAACGGATATAAATGTAGATTAATCGCTTTCACCCCGAACGGGTATAAATGTATATTAATCGCTTTCATTCCGAACGGGTACAAATCTAGATTCTTTAAATGTAGACATTTTACAAAAATATGCAATGTATTTAAAAAATTGGCCACCCTTTTTTAATAACAATTTTAACAAAATGTTGCCTAAAATATCCTATGAAAAAATCCTTTACATTACGCTCATATAATGCATACTCAAAACTTACAATTTTTTTTTATTTATTTATTAAGATTTTTTTTCAAAAGTAAAACATTATATAATCTTTATTTAAATATGTATGAACATTTCCAATTTTTTAAAGATTGTTATTAAAAATTGCCTTGGCTAACAACTTGGAAAAATCTACATTTGTACCTGTTCGTGCTGAAAGCGATTGATCTACATTTGTACCCGTTGGGGATGAAAGCGATTGATCAACATTGGTACCCGTTCGGGTATACAAGTTGAACAATTAGTCTCTTCATAGGACATGCTCGAACAAATGCGATCAATTCACTCCATATAAAGGGATTTAAATTGTATTAGTCGCGTGCTCCCTTGCGATTGATCCCGGACACGTCCCGTATTAATCGCATTTTTTGCAGGGTTATGCCAGACAGGTTGAGTGCTTTTTTCTTTGTATGTACATACATATATATGTATGTGGGAAATGGCAAAGTACTTAAGTGAATTGAATGTATTTAATTTAATATTTAAGTTATTTGTATCATCTGAGATTATGTTACGCATGTTTATGCTACAAGTAAGAGCTCACAGTGCTGGCCACATGTGGACGTGGGTTATATGTATCTAATATGGATATAAGAAAATACAGATAATTTAAATTACATTGTGTGACACTTAAATTAAAATTTCTTCATATCGTTGTACCGTACGAAAAGTAGCACATTTAAAATGTTAGACGAAAGCTAGCAATTAAAAAACGTTGTACGAAAAGTAGTGCATTTGATTTTTGGCTGACGAAAAGTAGTAAATTTGACGAAAACTATTCGATTTGCCATTTTGCGATGTAATAAAGGCCTTTGGCAACTTACAATCTGGATTGTACAGTTTGAGTGTTTTTTTGAGTGAGTTAGTAATATTTGAGTGTTTTTTTGTGTGTGTTAGTGCAATCGGCAGCCGTTGTACTACACGTACTCGCTGTCGGCTCGCAGCGACGAAAATCAAAAATTTTTTAGGCCGTTGGCAACTTACAATCTGGATTGAGAGGAAGTGTATATGTGTGAGTGTCGGGTGATTGACGCTGCCGATTGCACTAACCCACTCAAAAAAAACTCAAATTTGACTAACTCACTCAAAAAAACACTCAAACTGACAATCTAGATTGTACGTTGCCAAAGGCCTTAAAGGTTGAAATTTATTACCCAATGCCACCCTGGAGTCCTGAAAAGAACAAAAAATTAAAGCGCTTTTTCGATGCCACCTTAACATAGCGCTAGAAAGAGCCAAAAGGCTTAGAGTTTTAATTTGTTAATTAAAGGGCATTTGTCTATCATAACGCAATGGCAGAGAGTGCAAGAAGTGTTGCCTTTTCGCATTTTTTAGTGTTTGAGAGGAAATAATGTTGTAGATTTTGTTGTAAACCGGTTACAGCGATGTGCCATCTTTAGTATCGTTCTGGAAGAACAAAAAAAGATACTGAAGATGGCACATCGCCGAAACCGGTTTATAACCAAATATAACTTGAAAATGGATGACGGAAATTAATAATATTTTCCTCCGTTATTGTTTCACTTACTTATTTGACAAAAGAACATAAATTGGCTTTCTTTTTTGCAGCATGAAGGCGACATTTTTGTACAAAAACAGGAAGCTAATAAAAATGCATTTGGCATACATAAATATTATGTAGGTATACGTATTATATTTTTTTATATTGAGTTATTCAGAAACAACCGCATAAACATACCTTCTTCACGTGTAACAGTCACAGTAGTTTTTATAATTCATTTCCATATATTGAATAGGCCAAAATACAATTTGAATTTCTGTACTCTTTCTTTATCTATTATGCTGTACTTATTTTTAAGCAAACATCTCTTGTGTATGACCTGAAATAAAGAAAAAAAAATTTGTTACATACATACATATATTGTTTGCTTGAATTTAATACGATTCTTTGTAAAGTAATTGCTCCTAAAGTAAAAGAGAGGCGCCTTTTTCGACAGAAGAAACGAGAGACTGAGAGGCGATAGTTCCTGGAGCTTGAGATGCTGGCGGGTAGGAATGATGCTCTAAAAATGTCTAATATCTACTTTAACGTGCCTTTAAAACACTAAGTAAATAACTTTCGGATTTAGTTCTCCGTTAGTCCAAAACAATTACTGAACACTAACTCTCTACTGCGGTTAATAAAAAATACCAAAAAATTATTGCTTTACTCTGAAAAATACCCGTAGTTAAACCAACAACTTTCGGCTGTTGAATCTCCGTCTTTGATTCAACAGCAAAAGTATTTGTTTTTACAGCAAAGGTTTTGATCCAACAATTTATTCAAAAACGGGCGTTTTTGATTCAAAAACTTGCTTGCCTTTAAAAAATTTTTTGTGAGAAAATATTTTTTGTGAGAAAACCAACAAAAAAAATGATGATGGAGAGAAGATGAAGAGAAAAATCCAAAAGAAAAAGTTTATTTTTAGCAACAATTTTCTCTCCGTTGTTGATTTAAAGGCAAAAGTATTTGACCCAACAGTTTCCGTTGCAAACAAAACTAATGAGAACAAATTTTTTAAATTTTGTTTTTACAATGATTCAAATAATTCATGGATTCCTTTTTAGGAAATGGAAGTATAAATAGGTTACTACAATTCAATATAATGTTGAATGTTCCACTATGTGATGATTGGATAGAATTTCAGGTTGATGTCATGGTTCGAATCCGGAGGAGAATATAAAATAAAGATGAAAAATCAGAATAAGAAATAAAGATAGCAACCAGTGAATGATAAGAAGGAGAGAAGAATAGGAGAACAAGCGGAGGTTACATATTTGCAGTTGGGACCCGGGCGGAGAGAAGATGAAGAGTAAAATGCAAACAAAAATTAATTTTTAGGTGAAAATTTTTTCCAACAATCTCCGTTATTAACTTAAATCAACAACGCTCGCACCTTTGAAACAACAACGGAGCGTTGTTGGGCACATTTCAACTGCGGAAAGTATTTGATTTAACAGCGAAAGTCTTTAGATTTACAACGTTTTTTTTTTTTCAGAGTAGGCATAAATATATAAACTATATTTTTGCTGTCCTTTTGTTTTTATTTTATCAACTGACAAACTTTCGCATTACATGCATTACATATGTTCGTGTTTTAAGTTCACGTAACTCATTTCACAAAGTGGAAAAATATTTACAGAAAAGGAGGAATATTAAAAAGCTGGTCATTGAAAAAATTTTATCATTCGAGCATTTCAGTCAAGCACAGACACAAATTACATATGCAGCTACGAGGCGCGGATCCAGGATTTCGGCAAGGGGGGGGTTTTGAAAATTTCTTTTTTTGGAAGATGTTTTTTAAGGGCAGACGCTGCACATACATAGGTAGATTTTACGAATTTATGCGGCCAAAATTGAAAATTTTAAAATTGTTACAAATACAAAATCCAAAATCCCTCTACGTTTATAATAGACCGGGTCTTCTCGGCTTTTATAGACAACGGGGGTGTCCCTGCCGCTAGTCGAAACTTATTAGGGGCTAAGAATCATTCATTCAATTTTAATATAACAATATGCAACATTCAACTTTTTGAAAATTTTCATTGGCTTTTCGGAAATTTTAATTGGAACGGTCTCACCTTACACCCTACAGAAAAAAACTTCTAAAATTGACGGAATTTTTCACAGCATTGAGAATTTAACTTTTTACACTAAAATTGGTTAGCTACATAACAGTACACTTAGAAATCTCCACAAAATTTTCTATAAATTATGGCCTTGCTTTGAAATTTTTAATCCACTTTCAGAAATTTCTACGATTTTTCAGATTTTTTCCATAAGCTCAGAAATCCTGCTTAAAACGATTTTTATTGAAAAATTTTCTATATTTTTAAACTAAAATAAGAAAGTAAAATTTTCGACAGAACTCTTTGAAATAAATTTAAAAACTTTGGCGTATGATTTTTTTTGAGTCACTGTATATATTTTTCAATAAAATCGACTTTTAACGCATTAAACAAGCAATTTGGAATAGATGTAGACAATGAAATATTTTTGGCCGCATAAAACTTGAAAATCTACCTATGCGCGCTGGTGAAAATATGGACTAATACCACCTACTATTATTATTCTATATACTAGTTGCGCCATTTCCCGCACCTTAAAAACACCAAACTCAAAACCCTCAAAATTAACAATAGGTTTGTTTCTTATTAAACTAGAAACTAGCTGTGAAGTGAGCAAAACGGAAAGAATTGCGCTCATAAAGTGCGAAACGAACAGAAAATCAAGAAACGGAATAATAGTAAAAATTAGCGATTGGTAATTTTAATGCCTTTTTTGACTGTTAATGGTTATTTTTTCTAAAAAAAACATTTAATTTTGTTTTGTATACATGTATGTATTTTGTTTATTTATTTATTATTTTGCCCGACGTTTCGGTAAAACTCCTTTACCATCTTCAGGGGTCGACTTTATTTTTGCAAAATCACACGAAATCTAAATGTTTGTTTTCTTTCATATCTCCATGTTCGTGTGATTTTGCAAAAATAAAGTCGACCCCTGAAGATGGTAAAGGAGTTTTACCGAAACGTCGGGCAAAATAATAAATAAATAAACAAAATACATACATGTATACAAAACATTCTTTTTAATTAAAATAAGGCCAAAAAGCTCAACAAAACTTAGAATCATAAAACGAAGGCTGGCCAAAACAAAAACATCATAACATTTAATTTTCTTTATTTCTATTTCAAAAATTCAGAAAATTTCAAAAGTAATAAAAATCAAAAGTATTCGTTTGTTTATTTTTTCAACAGCTGTTTCTTACTTTGGCAGCAAATAATTTCAGCTACGGAAAATTTTACTAGCTGAAATTTGGAGCTGTCAATAGCTCTCTTCTGCTATTTTTTTTGACTCAAGAAACGATTTTCCAGCCGAAACTTGGCTAACTATTCATAACTAGCTAATAATAAACGGACCTAATATGTATGTCATCACATAAAGTGCAGGAGATTTCAATTGAAGTTCTAGATAACATGTATAACGTATGTATGAATATTTTTGCATTGGTACGTGCGAATGAGTATCGTATGGTATTGGTGGCAAATTGATCATCAATTTCACTTACCCTTGCATTTAAAGCCAAAATAAATAAGAATATATGTATGTAGTACTTTTTGGTTATATTTATATTTTTAATAGAATTTTTACTTTATTGAAGTTCTTGTGTTTATATACTCAAATTTTTAAAAGATTAATTTAAACAAGAATTGCGAAATGCCTCTGAAAAAGGCAATTTCTCCAACGATTCAGACATTTCTGACCAAATTAATTCTGTACAATCCCGATAAAAATAGGGATAAGAAAGAAAAGAAAATAAATTTGCGATTTGGCAATTTGCGAATAGCATTTGACAAATTTGATTTTATGCACGTGCGTCCAAAGGTACCTACATGAACTTTTTTCCCATGTAGGTACATTTTTTTGGATTTTATATGGTCCAACCATTGCTTTTGGAATGATAGAGTTTTCCTTGTTCAGTTTGGGAAATTTGGGCGCAGAATCAATACAGGCATTAATTTGGGATCTATGATAAACCACAAGGGGGGGGTTTGAACCCCCAAAACCCCCCCGTGGATCCGCCACTGGCAGCTACGGTCCAGCTTCAAAAGCTATTTACATCGGTATTTAGATAGTGAATAAAGTAAATTGCTCATAAAAAATTACTTCGTATTAAAGTATGTACATATGTATGTATATAAGGCATATCAAGACAAAAAAAAAAAACAAAAAATAGAAAGATAATGAAAAAAAAGAACTGAAAGCTCTATCATATAAAGCCAAGCCGAACAAATAAGCAAATAAACTGGCAAAGGAAAACGTGGTAGATGTCGTAGGCGGCAGCCAGTCCTATTTCATTTTGAGTGGCCATTAATCATGACGGAGAAGCCTATTGAGAGCATAAAATATGTTTTTATGTTTATGTATATGCACGAAAATAATGGACATATAGCGAAATTATGTGCTGCTGCTGCTGCTTATATGTCTTTTTATTACACTTTTGCCAAACAACAAACGATTTAAGCACAAAATTGCACAGACAAAACGCTGTGTGCAGAGTATTATGAGTCAGTCGTTTTGTAGATGAAGACATAACGATTGAAAGGTCAAATACATACATACATATGTAGGTATGTATGTTCCCTGCAGGGAAAATCTCTAGTTCCGAACTAGGTCGCTTCTAGTGCATTTTTCGACACTACTAGTGCGAGCTAAATCTCTTTTGCATGTTATCAACTGGCGAATTTAACACGGCGATGTCCTAGGCGGTGTCAATTGTCCCTCTCTGCACTATATTTTCGATAGTTCCGAACTAGTACTAAGTTCTACAGTTTACACTAGTTCGTTTACTGGCACAATTTCAATAGTTCTGAACTAGCTACAAGTACCTACAAATTCTACAGTTTTCCATCTGCCGCTTAAGTGCAGCCTTTGACACACTTCGTGCAACTAGCGCGATGGCCGACTGGCTAACGCATGTGCCTTTCAATCTGAGGGGCGCGGGTTCGAATCCTGTCGGTGTCAAGTTGCCGCCTATTTTCGAAAATTTTATAATCTATGTATATATGTACACCCCAGAGCAAAAATGAGTTATATTAAATGCTAGTGCATAAACCAGGGTTTGAAATTGCTTAGCTACTTTTGCTGCATTTGCTTTTGCTTTGCTTTTGCTAACGAAAAGTAAATTAGCAAACTCGGCCAGCCGAGTAAAAAACGAGAACACGATTCATTCGCTTCAGTTTTCAGCTGAGCCGTGTTTGCTTGTATAGTTAAGGCCCTCGGCAACTTATAATCTTGCATGACAAGCAGTGCATATGTGTTAGTGTTTTTTTGATCGTGTGAGTGCAATCGGCATATACATACATATGTGGTCATTTGCCATATTATTGCTTGTAAGCAAAAAAAATTGCTTAGCTCTACGGAAAATTATTAAATTTTAAGTTGTGTCTCTTTACGATTTAGGTTGCGACATGTATAAACTTCATCGGTATTTGAATAAAAACAGCTGTTTGGAAAGTTTCACTTTTTGCAACATTTTTTCGCGAATTGCGTCAACAACAATTCTTGGGTACAGTTATTTTTATCCCCAAGCACCTTTGGGGACATAGTAAAAAAAAGAATAACACTTGGCTAATTATCAAAAGCAAAAGCTGCTTAGAAAATGGAAAATATTTACCCAAATTGTTTACCAGTTTGATAGTTTGTTTGTGAACAGCAACAGCGAAATTTAATTGAAGTACATAATAAGGTATTTTATTTCTAATTGCAAAGAAATTTTATATACGACGACAATTTCTAATTGTATAAAAGGAGGTGCAGTATGGGTGTCACAATCAGTCTTGTGTGAAAACTATTGCTAGAATGAAAATCGGTCTCATTTTTATTATTGTTCTATTGGCGTTAGCCGCTCCAGTGTTCGGCGAAGTTTGCGGCCGCACTTCTGGTAATAAGTGCACATTGTTTCAAGCTCTCTTTTTTATGAATTTAGCTACTTCCTGCGGCATTGGTGGTAAGTAACTAACACGTTTAATGCAAGAGAAATATATAATTCATTTGTATTTTAAAATTTTTTTTTTGTTTTTAGATTTCGAAATAACCAATATGGGGGCTTGCCAAGGATTTGATATAAATGAGACACGCGATTGTCAAGCATGGGCACCACCACAAGCGAAAAAGCAGAGAGTGTGAGCATGTAGTAGTGCGCTTAAAATTGCACAGTGAGGCAAAATTCAAAATTTTTTCGTAACTTCGTGTGTTGATGAAAATTTAATTATATCAGATTTTATAGCATGAAAATAGAGGTTATATTAAAAATAGGTATGTTTGTAGATACAAATTTAATAAAAAATAAATGTTGATTTATTTCGATTCACATTCGAATTAATTGCAATTTCAATATAAAAGCATAAAAAATTAACCCATTTTCAATTTTAAAGAGTTGAAAATGGCAAAAAAAATAATACTTCATTAATACTATTGAAAATATTTAAAATAATCAATATCCCAACAAGTCTTAAACATTTTAAAAAAATTTCATACATCAGTCGCCCACTGTGTTTACGGACAAAAAAAAGGCATCAACCTGCTTCCATCACTGTTGAAGGCGAACTGAATCGTCGCAGCACAAAGAGCTCTCTTTGCCCATGTTCGGCGATTGTAGATTGGTGAGGAAGACCTTCGAGTGGCTACAAACATATTAAATAGCTACATATGTGTATACATATATATAAATAAACCTCTTAACACATTACCGCCCACTGTCCCCAAATGAGGACACCTCTTCAAGTAGCTGCTACTCTTTACTAAATATAAAAACTCGCAATATGTCCTCAATTATGAAATATAGAATACCAAAGTTTATGTAAGCAAAAACATATGGAGGTTGTGACAATAAATGTACGATTTCAAGCCCTTAAAAATTCCAAATTTCGTCGGGCTAATTCTTGTGGAGTATTTATATATATATTTTGGATATATTGTTGAACTAAACTAAACTAAGTTGACTTAAATATCAAATAATCTATAATACAATGGCGCTATTATAACTCTGACGAGTTTTATGGCCGAGCTTCTCTCCCAATTTGAGGTGTGCTCCTTTTTTTTGTTTTTCCTACTAATTGGTTGGACCTACAGTTTTATGCCGGCTCCGAACGGCGAATGCATTTTTTGTGAGAAGCGTTTTCATGGCAGAAATACTCTCGGAGGGTATGCCGTCCACTGCCGAGAGGTGACCGCTGCTCTTAAAAAACCCAATAATTGGATTTTTACTAATTAGAAAAATTTTTTGGTGTTTTGCTCGGACCGTGATTTGAACCCAAGGCCTCTGGCATAGCAGGCGAGCACTCTACCCACTGCACCACAGCGGCCACTTAAATATCAAATGGAGAGTTAAAAAGCTTTAGGAGGTGAAATTGTATTGAAAAAAATTTAAATAGTATTAAAAAATGTTACCCCAACAATTAAAAATTGAATTAAAATAAAAATTTCGTGCTAAGCACTAAAAACTCTTTCAATTAAAAAATTTTAGTTTTATAGTAGTGTCCCCATATGGGGACAATGGGCATAGGCGTTAGCTTTTTTCAACTTATAGCAGTTGTTTTAGAAGGCAAAACTGTGGCATATCGTAAATTTCTGAAGGACTAGAATAATTTTTTATCACTATATTAGGCCGTTGCTTGGATAATACATATGCATACATTTATGTTGGAGCTAATATCGATAGTGATATCAACTATAGGATATATTGTGATAGTTTATATGAGAACGAGCACATCGAAGAGATATATAGCTTTGAATAGTGCGACTTTATTATATTGTGCGTTTACAGCGCAACTCCATTATAAAATTTTACGCGAGTTCCGTTAATAATTTTCGTTCCTGTCTTTCTTTCGCGCTTCGCTCTTCAACATAAACACTATACATTCCATTTCCATAAGGTAGGTATTTTCTTCGTTGTTTGTGCTGAGCTTAGCATTTATCGCAGCCCCGACATAAAAGCTATACGGTATTTCAATTTATAACTTTCGTGGCATTATTTCTAGCCTAGCTTCCTAGCCTGCACTCTAATGAATATGGTGCCCTCGAATATGATATATGTATGTATTAGTCCTCCCTCCTGCCATTGTTGGTGATGAATAGTAGATAAATCAAGGTGGATTGTTATGCACCGCCATGCCAAATGAAATAGCTAGAAGATATGAGGTTGTTCAAGCATCCTTCACGCTGTGCTAAGTGTAAAGGGACTGAATTCGAAGGAACAACTTGGAGACGGTTTTCATATAACTTTAGTGTCAAATATAGATCCATTGTTTGATATTGTTAATACAATAACTTGTCGTACTCCTACGGACTTTTTTGAGAAAATGATTGAATCCATATTCTTATAATCGTATTTGGCGTTATTTACGAAAATCAAAGCAACTAACACAAGTTTAACCTAATCAGGCAACCTGGCTCCTCATCCGCAGTACTTGCTAAGGTGTCGAAAAACAACGCCCACAATCCTGAACTTTTAAAAGTTAATTGCACAGCATAGTTTTTCACTCTAAATGCCGCTAGCGGTGTGGATTATGCCCAAAAACTACTTGGGTTGAACGCAACTTCTTTGCTATCAAGATGATAATTATCATCATTATCGTCATCATCATCATTATTATCATTATCATACTTATTTACGCCAACAAATGGGTCAAGTTCTCTGTTTAGGGAGCAAACAAAATACTCAATGGCAAGTCATACAAAGTCAACGTGAGTAAATATGTAGATACTCGTAAACATGTTTATTTGCAAATACTCGTATGTACATATACATATACCACTGAGCAGTGTTGCCACTTTAGCTATTTTGTAGCTAGATTTAGCTATAACTTTTGGCGTTTAGCTACAGATATTTGCGTTTAGCTATTAGCTATTTTTGTTAGCTTTTTTATACTCAGCTGTACTAGTACACAGAGTATTATAATTTTGATTTCATAACGGTGGATTGTAACATAATGAAATAATCGAGATAGATATGGACTTATATATATCAAAATGATCAGGGTGAAAAGAGAAATCGATTGAGCCATGTCCGTCCGTCCGTCCGTCCGTCCGTCCGTCCGTCCGTCCGTCCGTCCGTCCGTCCGTCCGTACGCACGATAACTCGCGTAAAAATTGAGATATTTTGATGAAATTTGAAATGCAAGTTGGTATCGAGACTGGGACGGTTGGTATTGAAAATGGGCGAAATCGGACCATGACCACGCCCACTTTTCCTATATAGAAAAAATCGGATATTTGGTATCTCAGCCACTAATATAGCTAGAGTGATAAAATTTTACCCACGTATTGAGCTCAGGCCCTTATGAAGAAATTTGATGAAGTTCTGGAAAATGGGCGGTGCCACGCCCACTTATTAAGGGTCAAACATTGAAAGTTTTATATGTCATAACTCAGAAACCGTTGAAGATATATCGATGAAATTTGGTATGCGTAATATGCTTACTTAGGCAAATGTTTTGACGAAAAATTATCAAAATCGGTTGACGGCCACGCCCACTTTTATATATGGGAACTATAAAGGGGCCTAATAAAAACATTTTAAGCGATATCTCTGTCAAATATAAAGATCTATCACTGAAATTTTGTGGCAGGAGTCCAACTACGGACATAAAACAAAAAATACAAAAATTTTTGAAAATGGGCGGTGCCACGCCCACTTATTAAGGGTCAAACATTGAAAGTTTTATATGTCATAACTCAGAAACCGTTAAAGATATATCGATGAAATTTGGTACGCGTAATATATTTACTTAGCCAAATGTGTGGACGAAAAATTACCAAAATCTGTTGACGACCACGCCCACTTTTATATATGGGTATTATAAAGTGACCTAATGAAATCATTTTTAGCGATATCTCTGTGAAATATAAAGATAATTCATTGAAATTTTGTGATATGAGTTCTACAATAGACCGGAAACAAAAAATAAAAAAAGTTTATAAAATGGGCGTGGCACCGCCTCTTTTTATGCAAAGAAATCTACGAGCCTATTACTCGACAAATAACTGAGATATTATGACGAAACTTGGTTTATTCACTTTTATAACTTGTGTTAATAGACACGCAAAAATGTATTGAAATCGGTTTATGACCACGCCTACTTTTTAACAAAGATATTTCTGGAACACCCTTTTGGAATTTGTAACGTGAAGTCTTTGTAACTAAAAGTCATAGAGGGATGCAATTTTGCACTAACAATAATATTTATATGCTTATTTGGATGATTGATACAAATTTTGAAAATGGGCGTGGCTGCGCCCTGTATATGCAGCACTCGTTTCATATAAAATACACCCTATATCGAACAAACGCAAACAAACAATGAAAGCATACAGCTGAGTATCTAATGTTCGATTCCACTCGAACTTAGGCTTCCTTACTTGTTTTTAATAGCTTAGCTATTTTTAGCTATTTTTCTTAATTTCTTTATTTTGCACATCAGTTTATCATTTTAAGCTAATGAGTCATCTGCGAGTTTATGAAAACTTGAAAGTGTATACTTATCCTTATGATTATCAAACTATACAAAAGTTGATAGTCTGGCATGCCTTCCTTATTTTATCGATTATTGGTGCATTCATATGCAAGGTTGATGCAATCAAGGCAGATCTAGGAAGGTAGGCTCGGTGGCGAATTCAGAAATTTCCCATATATTTTGTTATTGTAATTGGTAGAGTGTAATGTCAAAATGATAATTCGCCCTAGTTAAAATCTGAATTCGCTTGAGACTCGCCCATTCCTATTGGTCATGATGTGAATTCGCTTTGATTTTGACATTACACTCTACCTTTGTAAATAAAAAAGTAGTTTCTGAATTCGCCACCGAGCCTACCTTCCTAGATCTGCCTTGGATGCAATAAGGTTTTCGCAGTGCGCAAAAGCAACTCTGCCATACATTTTGTTGTTGCCCATTTTGCTATTTGAATTCGCAAATGACCATTGGCATACGCGATATTTAAACCGTCCTTTTCACGGTGTATTCGTAAAATTTTTCAGAACTTTATTATCAAGTTAATTGAGCAACTCCGCCAACGCTTACCGCAGAATATTCCATCCTTAAAAAATATTGAATTTTTTTCTGTAAATAAGCCAAAAATATTTGGCACTTTCAAGGAAGAAAAGGATCACTTTAACACGGAGGAAATCACTATTTTAGAAATGCAATGGAAAAACTACACGCGTACCCATGGAAGGGAACTACCTCTACAATAAAGTTTTGGGTAGACGTAAGAAAGCTTAGAAATGCTCTTAACGAAAATCCGTTTGAAGAACTACAATCTTTTGTGTTTAATTTTCTAATCCTACCGCTTAGTAATACAGAAATAGAACGTAGATTTTCTGTTATGAACGTAATAAAAACAAAGCAAAGAAATAGAATGCAATTATTTATGTTAAACTCTCTATTGACTGTTAGGTATGGTCTAAAAAGGCTTGAAAAATGTTGTAATAATTTTAAAATTCCTAACGTTATTATTAAAGCAATGACTTCAATTAATAATAATTCAACCTGTGAATTAAATGTAGAAGATATGATTTTTGAAATGTTATTGAATCAAATTTTTAACTAAAGTTTAAATATTAACTAGTCGCTATTATAATTTATTTTAATACTGCAATTGAATGTACATACATACATACATACATACATATGTAATGAATTGATTTTTTTCAGTGTAATAATCTTATTATGCGACGTACATATATAAGTACATACAAACAAATATATGTATGGCTACAATATATAATATATGTATATATAAATATTAATATATGTGAAGTTGTTTTATGTCACGTCTTTTTAAATAAATCATTATTTGGCTATTTTTGAAAAAAAAAAATTTGGCTATTTATTTTAGCTATGAAAAAAATTATTTAGCTATTTTTAGCAATTTTTTTTATTTAATTTAGCTATAAGCTTCAAAATATTCTGGCAACACTGCCACTGAGACTGTTTTTATGAGCTGGACAGCATCTCGTCCCTGAAATTGTTTTGCGACTTACATACTATATGGAAATTTATGAGTATATGTATGTATGTATGTAAGTACTTGCACCGCCTTTGTTACTATTTTGATTGAGTGGTTGGCAAAATATTTAGATTCACAACGCATGAAATTAAAAAATATATTATCTTAAGCGTATGCGAGTTATGAACATATTGGAATCTTAAATCCTTTTACTTTTCTTAGTACAATAGTGATCTAATATACATACATACATACATATACATATAAAGCATTTTATTTTCATGTAGGGGGAAGTATGGGAAATCGAAAAGTGCGAGACTTCAACTCGCAAAAGCTAACCAACTCCCGCCCAAGACAATATTCTCCCACGGAATCATCGGAAAAGGTATTACTTCCTGGGAGTGTGGATTACACCGTTAAGTCTACCGAAAAGTAAACAACAAAAAAGAAATCTACCGATTTTAATTGCGGACATAATGATGCCTACGTTGATCTATTAATAGCAGTTGGGTAATAATTGAGGCTGAAACCTCGCTAACTATATCGCATGTAGCAGAGGACTGACACATCAGTACAGTCAAGTTTTCCGCAAGTTTTCAGGACTAAATGGAATCTCGTCTAACTAGAACCTATAAGCCCTAAAGAACAGACTGTATTTCTTTCACGTAGGACTTACACTCAAGGGCATCAATCTATACCAGTGCAGCATACAATTTACCTGAGCTAATTGCATTTGCACAAGAAGTGGAGGTATTCAAGGTGTTTGACGACTCCTGAGTCATCTGGGTAAGCTATTAATTCCACGTTTGCTGGCTGAGAGAGCTTTAGGACATTCCATAGCAACGGGCCTAGGAACGAGCCTTGCGTTAGTCCATTAGAAATAGTGTAATTCTTAACACCTTCATCGGAATCATAGATGAATATTCTATAAGAAAAATAGCTCAGAATAATGTTCATGAGATATTGCAGCACTTGAAATTTCCCAACTGAGTTAAAATAATTTTTTACGTCTAATGTAATTAGTGTGCAATAGTTTTTGAGCTATCTTAACGACCACGCATTAACCCATTTTCGACCCAATTTTTTTCACTTAATTCTTAGATCAAAAAATTTACATCATATTAGTAGTATCTACATTTAAACGAGTAATATTTGGATTCTTAACCCATTAACGGTCATGAATTGACCCATTGGTGACCAATTTTTTTTTTTTTTATGATCTGTAAGCAGATTATTTAAATCACAATGATATATCTGTACAAAAATAACGAATGCGTATTATATTAACCCATTAGCGGCTATGTATTAACCCATTGATGGCATATGTTTTTTTTCTTTAAATACTGACCATATTTTACATCTGCACTTTTACATTTGCTACGTTTCTGCGCAAATTAGAAAAAAATATTAAAAAAAGAGGTACGTTTAGTTTTATACCAAAAATTAATTTTTAAAACATCTACTAGTTCAAAAAAAAAAAACACTCGTCGATTATATAAGCTTTACTTAATGTTATGGAAAACGCAGAATAATAAAATTTTATATCCTTTTCTTACACCAACTATTTCAAATACACATTAAAATTTCTCACTTTGAAAAAATATTTTTTTTGGAAAATTTGCCATGTTTGTGTATCGATAACTCCCAACTGAAAAACGATAGAAAGCTGAAAATTGGGCCAGAAGTGTAGAATTTTATAGGGAAAAATACTGCGTTTTTATTTTTTTGAAAAACTCATTATTTAAAAACTGAATTTTAAGCACGCCAAGCCCCAGTGTGCGACGACCTACAATCGGTTGCATATTAATTTCTCATATATGTAACTTGCCAGATGCACGCAGATAGGCCGATAAGACAAAGGATCGTTTGGAGCCTTTTTAAGTTTAAATATAAAAACTAGAGCTATGTATATACAAATGCAGACATACATATATATATATCTACAGCAGAAGTGCATTTGCTTGTCTAAAGTAGGTAAATTTAATCAAAGAAAGGAAATACGCATTATTTCATTTCTCAAGCGCGCACAACTTTTCTTCTTTTCTTTGTAGCAAAAACTTAACTCATTTTCAGTTTTTTTTTTTTTTTTTTTTTGAATTTTCCAACTTCTTTTTCTCCCTATAGCAAATAAAAGCCAGTAAGTTGCACCGCCAAAATTGCAAAATTGTCTGCAATCAAAACAAAGCACACATTTCCTCGTCTGCGCCGCCAATAAGAGAGATACTTACTTTCGGCTTTAATGCGTTTTAGTTGGTTTTTAAGTGCAACGAAAACAATTGATTCAAACGGAAAAGCGGCGGTGGTTGGTGCAGATAAACTTTAACTTTTTTAATTTGTAACGTACAATAATGTTCCTTTTTTTTTCTTGTGCTACACATACTTTGCTTTGGTGTTTGTAGCACCTTTTGTTTGGAGGTAAAAAGTTTTACTGTAAAAGTAATTCAATATTCTCGTTGGTTGAAATTGCATGCCACAAAGGAATATGGAAGAGAAATGTGTGGAAGCGGAAAAGAGGGGGAAAAGAGGCGGGAAAGTGAAAAGAGAGAAATAAAATTTAGTGCCGTAAAATTAGAAAAATAAACTTTTAAGTAATGAGAGGGGCGTGGTGTGGTGCTTGCTCTTTTTGCGCAAACAAAGCTGCTGCTTAAAGGCGATAATGAATTGCGTTTTAAACATTTAATAGGTAATGGTTTAGAGAAGTGTGTATATAAAGATGTTTTCAACGTTAAAGCACTTTAAAACCTATCAGGGGATTCACAACCTGTCATATTACGTCATATCGTCATAAGTCATAATATTTTGTTGACGCATTCTATGCTGTATGTGTACTAAATAAATACAACTCGGTATGATATGTTTTTCGGTAGGGCCGCCGAGAGAAAATCCGGGCCCGGGGTCAAAAAAAACTACGGGCCCCCATACTAAATGAACAAATTCCCAAAATCAAAATTCAATGAATATATAGTTATGAACTTTAATTTATCTATACATAAATACAGATCAAGTAAATATGTTTACATAGAAATATACATATTAGGGTGGATCAAATTTACTGTTCAAAAGGCACGTCCCGTTTCCGAATCCATGGGTCATAGTGAGTACTATTGTCCGTGGGACCATAGTTCTGAATGAATTTTGTTTAAATGCATATTGCTTTATTTGTATGAAATAAATTTCTTTAAATTGGTATTAATTTGGTATACCAAAAGACTTTAATTAACACAAGTGAGCTTTTCTGGCCTTAGCAGCTGCAAAATTTCCTATTATAGTGTCAAAATCCAACTGTCTCGCTGTTGGTGCTTCAATACAAAGCATGCCAAGTCCTGTGAGGCGTTTTTGGTGACAGATTTTCGTTAAAATTTGCAGAGTAAATGTGCTTCAAGTGGATTAATTAATTCGTCTCCTAACCTCTCGGAAACGTCTTAACTACATTTGTTGACAAATTGAACGGAATTTTCTCGTATTAAAACCTCATCTATGTATCGAAATTGCCACAAAAAAGAAAAGGTGTTCTTCAAATTTTTCATGACAGCAAATCGTTCGGTAATACCTGCAATTACCGAAGCAACTATCACCAAAAAGGTGTTGTTTTTGAAATCAGTCTCTCGGTCGTCGTTGATCGTCTCGTTCTCTTCACATCCATAAAAATGTCTTTTGTGGGGTGCAGACACGTTAAGAGATTTATAAAATTTGTTGAAATTTAAAATGATTGCTTTCTAAGAAAGGTGATTAAAGGTGTTGTTTGTTTATTTTCTGTAAGCAAAAAGCTTGGATATCATTTTGAGATTCCCGGGCCCTCTAAAGCCCGGGACCGGGGTAATTGACCCCCTCAGCCCACCCCTCTCGTCGGGCCTTTTTTTTGGGTCGTGGTATTTGATCAGCTGTTTTTGTTTACTTCTTCACAGGGCTTCGGAAAAGTTTTTTATAACTATTTCCGCACAATATTTTAATATGAGATTTGACTTTGTGACACTTTGCGAATCCCCTATATGTTCTTCAATTCAATGTACGATTGTTTATAGACACAATATGAAAATGATTTAACTTTATTGCCGAAACCTGAAACACAGCTTCAAAATATGATGTTAAACACTGAAAGATTTGGCCAAATTTTTTTTTCAGCATTGCGAAAACTTAGCACAGACAATCAACTCAGCTACAACAACTATAATGCAAACTAACAAAAAATAAAACCCAAGCAATTGTGTCAACATTAAAAATTTACCATGCAAATTACTAGCATTTTAGTATTGAAAAGATAAAGAGAGAACACACTCAAATGCCACGTTGACTTTGCAGCTCAAAAGCAAAACCTTATACAATATGCAAAGCTACGAATGAGTCAAAATATAACAAACAATACGAATAAGTGAAATGCGTTTGCCAAAAAACCACAAAACAAGGCAAACATCAACAAACAAACAAACAAAGTGCTTGTATGAATGCATGAGTTTTGGTTGCAAAGTGCAGTCGAAAACTTGCATCATTCATCATTCATTCAGCGTCAAGCACAATTGTTTTGTGTTTACGTTGGCATTTGTATGTTGCATCTATGTTTTGTTACGTTTCCACTGAAGAAGAGCTGCTGCTCAAACTAACCAAGCAACCAACCAACCAACTATCCAAATAGCACACGCAGATGGATATCATATTCATCAACATTCTTGTTTTTTAGGCTTTTTATACCTTTCATGAACACGAAATCGTATTATAACTTTGTGCCAAAATGGGATTGTCGAAATTAACGGAAGGAGAAGAGTTAGACCCAGCAAAATATGTACATATATACCGATATGATGAGAATCATGAGCTGAGTCGATTAAGCCATGTGCGTCTGTCTGTCTGTCCATCTGTGTGAACGCTAACAGTACCCTCAATTTTTTAGATATATGTTTGAAAGTCAGTACACGGGTGAGTTTTTATGCGCAATTGATTATTTGTGGGAATCGGCTGAATCGGAGCACTATAACATATATATAGCTGCAATGCAACTGATCCTTCAGATATATATATTTCAGGACATAACTTCTCCATTTAAGCAGCTATGGACAATAAACTTTGCAGTATTCATGCCCACGTTGATCTAAACAATCTTACCGAAACTTGTCAAGATTGTACTACTTTAACATATAGCTACCATACAATGGATTGTTCAGATATAGAAATTTTTGCGTGTAAGTAAATTATCCATTTTAAGAGAGAAAATCATGACACTGTTTTCCCCAATAAATCTTTGCATAAATAATATACAGAATTGAAAGTATGAATTAAACAACATCAGACTACGTAACTTTTCATTTCCCCATTCATGAAAGGTATGAAATCTTCGGTACGGTCGAAGACAGCCGCGCTCTTACTTGTTTTGGCTTTCTTCTTTGCCATTTGGCCTTCGCTTGACAAATTTGCCTATCACTTTTTGCCGCCGCCGTAACAATATCACTTTTCGTTTTTACGGTTTTAGTTTTTTTTTTGGCTTTTTTCAATATCTCTTCTTTCCTAGGCTACGCTGCTCTTTTTCGTACTTTTTTTAGTTAGTCGTACACGAGCCATTTTGTTATGTGTCCTGTTTTCTTGGCCTATCCAAATTAGGGTAGGCGACTTTTGTGAATTTTTTATTTGCTTCAGAGTTTAGGGTAGGTCCTTTGCTGCTATAATATTAAAATAGTCTAGACAACGAAAAAAGCCTTTAAAAAATTAAAATTTCAATTATTTAAATATCTCTTTAAACAAATACTAATCGGAGTCCCCTTAAATTAAAAAAAGAGATCAGCATGAAATCGTAGTCATTCGCTTAACAAATTCGAAGAATAAATACCCGACAGATTTATTCATTCAAAATTCATCCTCTTAACATGAACGTATTTGTTTTCAGCAGGGACTGTAACGGTTATGAGTTATATCCAAAAAGTTGATTTTTAATCTTTATTTGCTGAGTTTTATTTTCTGCTCACAAAATAAAAGTTATTTCTTGAGTTTTATTTTTTCCTCAGAAAATAAAAGTTATTTCTTGAGTTTTATTTTTCCATCAGAAAATAAAAGTTATTTTTTGAGTTTTATTTTTCGATCAGAAAATAAAAGTTATTTTTTGAGTTTTATTTTTCCCTCAGAAAATAAAAGTTATTTCTTGAGTTTTATTTTTCCATCAGAAAATAAAAATTATTTTTTGAGTTTTATTTTTCGATCAGAAAATAAAAGTTATTTTTTGAGTTTTATTTTTTTGCTCAGAGAATAAAAGTTTTTCAGTTCAATTTTGGCTGCTATAGCAGATTTTTCCATATACATAGGTAAGGTAGATAAATAAATTTTTTATTTTTTTTACTTATAAACTTTACCTACATGTTAATGTGGCAAAATCGACAGATGCAGCTAAAATTAAACTGAAGAAACTTTTATTCTCTGAGCAAAAAATAAAACTCAGAAAATAACTTTTATTTTCTGATCGAAAAATAAAACTCAAAAAATAACTTTTATTTTCTGATGGAAAAATAAAACTCAAGAAATAACTTTTATTTTCTGAGGGAAAAATAAAACTCAAGAAATAACTTTTATTTTCTGATGGAAAAATAAAACTCAAGAAATAACTTTTATTTTCTGATCAGAAAATAAAACTCAGAAAATAATGATTAAAAATCAATTTTTTTATAAAAATCGAAAAAATAAAAGTTAATGCACCTAGAGATAGTCTGCGTTACGGTGATTACATCTGTGTACTTCTTTTGCGTTTAGCGTTTCTCCTTCAGTATGATTTTTTTAGTCAAAATTTAAAAAATAACGATTATTTGCAATCCCTGGTTTTCAGACACTTTGCCAGTGTTTCTACGTACGAACCTGTGCACATACTCTTACATATATATATCTATATCTACGTAGTCAGCAAAAGACGTTTACACTTGAAAAGTTTACCTAAACGGCAAAGGACAAAAATTTTCAAAATTTTCGCTCAAAACATGAAAGGATTTGGTGAGTTTTTCTGCACATTTGTATATTTGTGTATGTATGTATATTTGTGTGTGTGTGTGTGAGAGTTCTTGTGTTTTGCATGTTTTCGAAAACATAAAACCTGATGCCTGGTATTTGCAGATAGGCAGCGCGAACTTGTAAACTAGTTGGCAGAAGCTGCTTTTTTTTTGCTACTTTGACATTTTTCACTTTCAACTTTTTTTCTTTTTTTTCTACTTTCCTCTTACTTTTCTCTTATCTTTTTTGGTGTCCAATTAATCTGGGCATGTATGCAAACATGTTGAAGTTTTTTCAGAAAAGATTTTGTGTGCGCTTCTTGTAAATTGCTAAAACTTTAATGTTTGAACTAAATGTGCAATAAACTTTTGGGAAATTTTCATTCTTGTGAGCTTTAGTAGAAGAAATGAGAGTGAGCGAGATGGTGAGAGAGATGGACAGTGAGGAAGAATGCCTGGATTTTGAAAAGTTTCTTAATTTCGGTGCAATTTTTGAGTTTAAACTGCTATATAATATTTTTTTTTTTAATTTAAAAATATTTTTTATTCAAACAGCTACATATTGACGCTTCCAAACAAAACTGTACTAAGTCTGAAAACTGTGTTTTGCAGGAGAAGCTCTCAAAGTTTAAACTCGATATAAAACTTCGGTTGTATGCTAAGTATATTTTCACTTGTAACTTCTGTTTGGATTGAACGATCAACACCAAAAGTCGACAATATCATGGTTAAGGTACGCTTTATATAAAACCGTAAGAAGAAATACGTGGTTTTTCATGGCAAGCTCTCAAAGTTTTTATTCTGTAAAAATCTCGAGTTGTCTTATATGTACACTTTTGCTTATAACTTTTGATTGGATTGTCCGATTGATACCAAAATTAGAGAGCATCTAAATTAAGACACGCTCTACTTAAAACGGGAAAATGTACTAAGTCGACTTAGTACAGAATTGTTTGGAAGCGTCGATATGTAAGGGGATTGCGTATTGTTATATCAGAGGAGCGGCATTAGATCATTATCATCATCATCATATTCTTCTTCTTCGTTATCTTCATCTTCAACGTCATATTCTTCTTTTTCATCATATTCTACCTCTTCTTCTTATCATCATCATTTTCTTCTTATTTTTTTCTTATTTTTCTTCCTTTCCTTCTTGTTCTTCTTCTTCTTCTTCTTCTTCTTCTTCTTCTTCATAATCATCATCATCATTGTATTCTTTTTCTTCTTTTCCTTCTCCTTCTTCTGTTTTCTCTTCTTCTTCTTTTATTCTCCTTTTCCTTATTTTCTTTCTCCTCTTATATTTCTTCTTCGTCATCAAAATCTTCTTTTTCTCCTCCGTCTTTTTTTCTTTTTCTTTTTCTTTTCCTTTTGCTTTTTCTTTTCTATTTTTTCGTTTCATTTTTATTTTAATTTTTCGTTTTCTGTTTCTTTTTTCTTACTCTTATTCTGATTTTTATTCTTATTCTGATTTTTATTCTTATTCTCATTCTCATTCTCATTCTCATTCTTATTCTTATTCTTATTCTCATTCTCATTCTCATTCTCATTCTCATTCTCATTCTCATTCTCATTCTCATTCTCATTCTCATTCTCATTCTCATTCTCATTCTCATTCTCATTCTCATTCTCATTCTTATTCTTATTCTTATTCTTATTCTTATTCTTATTCTTATTCTTATTCTTATTCTTATTCTTATTCTTATTCTTATTCTTATTCTTATTCTTATTCTTATTCTTATTCTTATTCTTATTCTTATTCTTATTCTTATTCTTATTCTTATTCTTATTCTTATTCTTATTCTTATTCTTATTCTTATTCTTATTCTTATTCTTATTCTTATTCTTATTCTTATTCTTATTCTTATTCTTATTCTTATTCTTATTCTTATTCTTATTCTTATTCTTATTCTTATTCTTATTCTTATTCTTATTCTTATTCTTATTCTTATTCTTATTCTTATTCTTATTCTTATTCTTATTCTTATTCTTATTCTTATTCTTATTCTTATTCTTATTCTTATTCTTATTCTTATTCTTATTCTTATTCTTATTCTTATTCTTATTCTTATTCTTATTCTTATTCTTATTCTTATTCTTACTCTTATTCTTATTCTTATACTTATTCTTATTCTTATTCTTATTCTTATACTTATTCTTATTCTTATTCTTATTCTTATTCTTATTCTTATTCTTATTCTTATTCTTATTCTTATTCTTATTCTTATTCTTATTCTTATTCTTATTCTTATTCTTATTCTTATTCTTATTCTTATTCTTATTCTTATTCTTATTCTTATTCTTATTCGTATTCTTATTCTTATTCTTATTCTTATTCTTATTCTTATTCTTATTCTTATTCTTATTCTTATTCTTATTCTTATTCTTATTCTTATTCTTATTCTTATTCTTATTCTTATTCTTATTCTTATTCTTATTCTTATTCTTATTCTTATTCTTATTCTTATTCTTTTTCTTTTTCTTATTCTTCTTCTTATTCTAATTCTTTTCTTCTTCTTTTCTTCCTCTCTTCTGCTTCTCTTCTTCTTTTTTCTTGTTCTTCTTCTCTCACCTCTTGACCATTGTAATCATAGTTGCTCTGCATTTGCCAAGCCGTTATAATGCTTTCTTCTACAATTTATTACACATAATTTAATTTTTTTACACAAGGGAGTAAAAAATCTATTATATTAACTCACTGTCAACTTAATAGAATGACAAAGAAAAAACAACAAAAAAAAGCAACCAACAAAGCAACTGAAACAAAGCTGATTACAAAAATAATTAAACACAAGAGTAACTTTTTAAAAAAGGTAGCATAAAATAATGAGAGCAGAGCACAACAAAATGCGAAAAAAAACCAACAACAACAAAAAGCAAAGTGGCAACAACAACTTGTGTTTCACCTGCCAACTACCCAACATTGACACCAAGATTAGCCTACAGGTCCGACCGAACGACACCACTAATAAACGCAATCACGCGCATTCATCACCTGCACCAGCGCACTTGCACAATTCGCTTGGCTAACTGTCAGCTCAGCTCATCTACATGTACAATGTACATCCATCGCTTCGTTGGTTATATTACCTAAGGGCCTTGTGACAGCGAACGTAAAGCAACACATTAACATCCAAGTCCAAGTCGAGTGGCGGTGTTGGTGGCGGTTGTTGGCTAGTGGCTGAAGGCATAGCAGCCGCAGTAGACATGCCCAGCGTATGACAATTCACTTGAACTCAATTCAACTTAAATTCATTTGTAGCTTCGGTAACAAGAGTGTCCAAAGCATGGCAACGTAGTTGACTTTTATTTTGCTACAACTATTTCGCTGCCGGACAATTGCCTGGTGCTTGTACGCCGAATGAGCCAGCCAACAGTGTCTTGTGTGTGTGCACCTAGTCTGTATGGATGATACAAGTTACTTCATTACAAGCGCAGCGCCGTCGTGGAGTTCATTAAAATTCTGATTATCTGCCAACAGGCGAAGGTATTTTTACAGGATTTACTATGCTTAGCAATGCCACAAGTATACACTCAAACAGACAACTATGCATACATATAAAGCAAATGCTACTGCTTTACTTGCCTTTTTTTTGCAGATAATTTGTTGTTTTGTTGTTGTTGCTTTCGCTTTTTAATTTAGTTTGTATAAGCACAAAAAAAAAATAATAATAATATATGTTAAATGAAAAGTGGAGCAAAGTGTAAGACGACACGGCGTATGCAGCACAGCGCAAGTAAAAAGTTTGCTTGAGTAAAAACTGCAAACGAGCAAATATGCTAAAATAAGTATTTTACAGCTGCTGGTGTTCTTATATATATATTTTTTTTATTTTTATGGCATTTTAATGCGTTTCATTTTGTTTAAGTTTAATCACATCTTTACCTTATACATACATACATATGTACATTAGGCCGTCTCGCCTTATATGGACCAAAAAAAAAGTCCACCGTACGCCCCCCATATGATTACTCTTTCGAAAACATATCTGGAAAAATTTTTATTTTTTTTTTGGGACGCCGCTAGATGTCGCTAAAATTCATTTTTTTCATATCTTCGGTATTTATGGTCCGATGCCTAAGTTTGATACACCAATCTCTTTGGCGTGAGAGGAGGGTTTCCACTTTCTAATTGCATTAACTCTATGTGCGCCATTGGGGTCACTTCCACCCAGTACTTAGTGTATACCACCTTAATGTAACTTTTTTTCCGGAATGTTAAACGTCGTTAAAAAGCATTAATCTTTTGCAAAAGAAGTGTTTCGATCGATTCAGTAGAACCGGAAATAAATCACATTTAACATTCCGAGGAGTATAAGTTTTTCGTTTCCTGTGGTCTTTTAGGTTCACTTTACAAAGATTTTTTCTGAAGAGACTCCTACTGAAATTTTATGACGAATAATTTTCTAGAACATTTTTACCCTCTAGCGACCTTAAAAATACTATTTCCTGACTATACTCTATTTCCTGACTGTATAAAAAGGAGTCAAAATAACCCTTTTTCAGGGGTGCTAGATGGTTAAAATGTTCTAGAAAATTATTCGGCGTTAAATTTCAGTAGGAGTCTCTTCAGAAAAAATCTTTTCCAGAAATGTTTTCGAAAAAGAAATCATATGGGGGGGGGGGGGGGGGGGGCGTACGGCGAACTTTTCTTCTCGCGATACGCTCTAATGTACATACGAGCTTACCTAATTTAGTTGCATTCATGTTTTCTTCATCTGATTGGTACTTGTAATTATTTTTATAGAAATTTGTTTGACAAAAAGGAGCCTCGAGCACAGCTCAGTACTTAATAAGCTCATTTTGAATTTATTATAGATATACATAAATCTTTTTGGCTTACTTATATACATATGTATGTAGGCCTGTAAATACATACTAATAAGGACTGCGTCCCTGCAAAACTGCTCCAGTCAATTGACCTGGAGCCGTAACCATAAGTTTTGGGAAAGTTTCAGTCACATTCATAAGAGCATCGGTAACTTTTATGACCGTTTCATTTTTCGTGTTGCTATCTGTGTATTTTCAAATTCCATGCTTTTCTATTTTATCTCATACACGCACGAGTAAGAGTGTCTTGGTAACATTCAATTTGGCATTCGTGTTTCGGTCACACAAGTTTTGCAGGGTTTGAAAAATTGTACATGAATAAACTTGAAATATTTCCTGAGCTAGTAGCGCGATTTTAAAAATAAAAGTCAGATTTAGCAGCCAATTTTATTCAGACTTTTATTGAATATTTAAGTTTTTTCCACAATAATTATTTAAAAAAAAATTTTAACTTTTCTGGCACCCCTTGCATTACAGATTTTAGAGTACCTTCTCTTATTTCTCGAGACTCTCGAACGCCACTTATCGCGAAAATTTTTTTTCATTCTGGGTTCCTTTCTTCGTTTCCTTAATTTCCCTCTTGACCAATGCCTAGTGTTGATGAATTTCTCAAAGTGGACTGTATTAAAAATGAATGAAATGATAAAACATGCGCTAATGCAAAAAATGAACCACACACTTCGGCTTCTGTTGCACGAATGAATTTTCTTTTATTTACATCTTCGCTTAATGCTACTTACATTCTAAAATATCAATGTTACAGTCTAGCTTACATGACTACGTATTTGTATGCATTTACTTTTTACTTATTACCATAAGCAATGTAATGTAAGCAATAATGATAGTAATATTTATATGAACCGCAAACATACTGCCCCCTTGAAAGTGTTTGACTTTCAATAATCGATGAATAGAGGACATAATTTAACAATAGGTCGTTTTAAAATGCCTTTAGCTGTTTTTATTGTTACTACCCTTACAAGACTATCTTTCCCTGCATGTGTTTCAATAACTCGTCCAATTATCCATTTACTAGGTGGAAGTGTATCGTCTTTTACAATTACGATATCATCACAATTAATATTTTTAAGCTTGTTAGCCCATTTCGGTCGTTGTTGAAGTTGTGTTATATATTCTATTGACCATTTTTTCCAAAATTGTTGTACTAATTTTTGCAAATATTGCCACCTATTCAATGCGTTTACTTTAGTTTGTGTATAGTCAATGTCAGGTATTGCTGACATACTTCGAAAAATCAAAAAATGACCTGGAGTAAGGGGATCTGTATCACCTTCAAATTTAATACAAAGTGGTCGTGAATTTAAACAACATTCTATCTGACATAATACTGTATATGTTTCCTCAAATGTAGTAGCAGCGTCTGCAAGAACTCTTCTTAGATGATATTTTGTACTTTTCACACCTGCTTCCCAAATACCTCCAAAATGAGGGCCAGTAGGTGGAATAAAATGCCATTGTATTTGTTGTTCTAACATTGCTTTAGTGATTTCGTTTTTGGTTATTTGATTTTGTAAAAAATTCCACATTTCCTTTAATTGTTGATTGCAACCTACAAAATTTGTTCCATTATCTGTATATATATGAACTGGTTTTCCTCTTCTAGCTATGAATCTACGAAGTGTTGCAAGAAATGATGCTGTTGATAATTCTGATACTAATTCTAGATGAATAGCTTTTGTAGCTAAGCAAACAAATACTGCTATCCAACACTTGTAATGCTTGCTACCTCTACCTTTCCATGATTTCACTTGAATAGGTCCTGCGAAATCTATACCTACGTTTATAAAAGCTGACGTTGTTTCGAATCGACTTTGTGGTAAATTACCCATTTGCTGTTGAAATGGCTTATTTCTAAAACGCATGCATTTTGTACATTTATAAATACACTGTTTCAAAATTTGTGTTACTCCTGGTATCCAATATTTAAGTCCAAGTAAATATTGCATTTGTCTACTACCTGCATGTAAATATTTGTGATGATAATATCTAACTAATAATTGTGTTAATATACTATTTTTACTTAAAATTAATGGATGTTTTTGATCTTCTGAAATATTTGCATTTTCAATTCTTCCTCCAACTCGAAATAAATTATTATTATCAACGAATGGCGTTAATCCAGACAATTTGTGATTAACTGGAAGTGTTTTTCCTGAAAGTAAAATTTTTATTTCTGAATCGAAAGACTCTATTTGAGATTTCCTAACTAAAATATAATGGGCATTTCGGAGTTCATGTACGTTTAAATAATCTAAAGTTCTATTGGATTTTGGGGTTCTGCAATTTTTTATAAATCTTAAAATGTATGCTGTAACATTTAATAACTTACTATAATTTGAAAATCGATGTAATAAGTCTGTTTTTTGATCTTCGGTAATGTAACACACTGTAATTTGTCTCTCTTCTAAATCCGCTGTATTTAATGGTTTTGGTTGAATATATTCTACTTCTTGATCTGTTTGCAATATACTAGGTCCATACCACCACAAATTATTATTTAATAATTTATCAGTAGTAATACCTCGTGTCGCCAAGTCAGCAGGATTTTGCTGAGAAGGAATGTGATGCCAAAATTGTCGAGGAATTATGTCAATTATGTAAGAAGTACGATTTGCGATAAATGCTTTCCATCGACGTGGATGATCACTTAACCAAGCTAAGACAATGGTTGAATCTGAATATCCGAATATTGGTATTTGATCAATATCAAAGGCTTGCTTAACTTTAACTATAAGTTTTGTCATAAGTTGGGCTGCACATAATTCAAGACGTGGTAATGTTATTTGTTTGATGGGAGCTACTCTACTCTTAGATGCAATAAGATTTGTTGATATGTAGCCGTTTGAATGTCTAACTTTTAAATACACTGCTGCTGCGTATGCTAACTCTGAGGCATCAGAAAAGCCGTGAAGTTCTATTATTTCACCACTCTTGTAATTCACCCACCTAGGTATCTGTATGTTGTCAATGTAATTGATGCTGCTTCTCAATTCGCACCACCTTTTCAAATTTTCGCCTGTCAAAGGTTCGTCCCAATCGACACCTTTCAACCATAACTTCTGCATTAATAATTTCATTGATATAATTATTGGCGACAACCATCCTAATGGATCAAAAACTTTTGAAATATCTGATAATATCGTGCGTTTCGTTATATTTGATTGTAATTTGCTCAAGTTAATACTATATCTAAAAGAGTCGCTGTTTGTATTCCATAGTAAACCTAATGTCTTTATTGTTTGTGTGTCATCAATAATTGTCTCCGCTGATGTCTCCCTATCATTTGGATCAATACTTTTCATGAATTCTGATGAATTCGAACACCATTTACGTAAATGAAAACCTGCTTGTATTAATAATTCACTAACATCACTTTTTAATTTGATTGCACTGAATGTGTCTTCTGCACAAAACATGAAATCGTCAACATAAAAACTGTTTATTATTGCCTTACTTGCTTCTGGATATAAATGTGAATTTTGGATTCCTATCTGTTTTAAAGTTCTTGTTGCTAAAAAGGGTGCACATGATGTGCCATATGTCACTGTCTTCATATCAAATATTCTGGCCTTTTCATTAGTGCTATCTCTCCACAAAATTCTTTGATAACATCGATCATCTTTGTGCACCAGAATTTGTCTGTACATTTTTTCAATGTCACTGGTAAACCCGATTTTATATTTACGAAATTGTATTAATAATGAAAATAAATCTTTTTGTACTGTTGGACCTACGAGTAACTGATCATTTAATGATTTGCCATTTGAAGATTTGCATGATGCATCAAATACTACTCTGAGTTTTGTGGTTGTACTGCTCGGTTTCATCACTGCGTGATGTGGAAGAAAATATTCTGTTCGTGTTTCTTTGTCTACTACTTGTTCCATGTAAATATATGTATATATGTGTGTATGTATAACAAATATTAAATAGCGATCAAAAGAAAAATTTGCTTTACTCGACTTACATATGTTATGTATGTAGGTAATTATGTTGCAACTAAAACTGTGTATATGTGAATGTACATGTTTATGTTAGAAAATGTAACTATTTAAAGTTTGACAAACTGTGTATTAATTTAATTTTTGTATTAACATATTTTTGCTGTAACAGAATTTACTTTAACATTTTTACATTTTTATGACCACTGAATAAGTTTTACAATTTTATGACCACTGAATAAGTAATGTAATTTCATATATAGTTATGCTAACTTACATATGTATGTATGTATGTACTGCTACCACCACGATGATGTTTGTTGGTGTGGAATCTTTTGTGTTTGCACGATCGCAAGAGCCGACAGAGACACGATCAATCCTGCAGCGAAATATTGCCGACTTGTAAATCACAATCTTTGTATGTATATGTATATTTATGTCCTCGCATATATATACCAATGTTTGTATGTATTTTTATTGCGTTGCAAATATATATTTATACATATATTTGCACTATATGTATAAGTTGCACCAATGTTTGTATGTATGTATTTAAGTCCTCGCATATATATGTATATATATGTACCACTTATCCCTGTAAAAATCATAGGATTATATGATCCATTTTGTGGTAGGTAGGAGTACTTTCAAAGTGACCCAAGCGAGCGACTCGTTTATCTGCATCGGCTCGTAGTTAGCCGAACATTGCTACGAAAACCGAATGTATGTATATCGCGATAACGACGAAGCAAGTGCGTACATTTGTATGTATGTATGTATGTATGTACATATGCATGCTCGTTTGAACGTGCACGATTTAGTAATAATGAGACATTGAACGCGACACAACATGCTGGTGATTGCGCTAGAAAAATTCTATCATTTTATTTTTATTAAAGAAAAGCTTACTTATGTATGTATGTAATGCTAATAATCAAATTGAATTGGCAGTCATTCAAATCTGTTCAGAAATTATTAAATTTCATTAATTTTAGTACCTACTCCATGAATTACTCCCATGTAGGTACTCCATGGATTAATCCCATGTAGTTACTCCTTGGATTACTCGGGTGTCATGCGGAAATAGGAGTATGTGATCCCTGCCTAGGACATCGCCATGTTAAATGGACCATATTTTTTATATGAAATGTGGCAGGTTGAGGAGTACTCGGCTGGTCCATAGCGAGTACTCTATACACGCGTGCATGGAGTACTCGGCTTTTTTGCAGGGATGAGTCACAATGTTTGTATGTATTTTATTGCGTTGTTGAAAATGTCTTACGATTGCACGATTATAAGCACCGATAGGCACACGATTATCATCCTCTTTTGTGTCACAATGTTTGTTTGTATGCACATAAGTATTTTGAAATAAATTTCACTTTCATATTTGTATTAATGTATGTATGTTTGTATGTACATATGTGTATGTACATATAATTTTCTACGTATTTAAATTAACGAAACACTACTATTCGGCGCGAATGGACCAAAAAAATGTGTTGATGAATTTCTCAAAGTGGACTGTATTAAAAATGAATGAAATGATAAAACATGCGCTAATGCAAAAAATGAACCACACACTTCGACTTCTGTTGCACGAATGAATTTTCTTTTATTTACATCTTCGCTTAATGCTACTTACATTCTAAAATATCAATGTTACAGTCTAGCTTACATGACTACGTATTTGTATGCATTTACTTTTTACTTATTACCATAAACAATGTAATGTAAGCAATAATGATAGTAATATTTATATGAACCGCAAACACCTAGTGTCAATTTCTCAATCGGACGCAGTTGTAGGCTCTAAAATCACTTTACTTTTGGAGCACCATTCCTGCGATGACATGAGGCTAGGTCCAGCCAGGAGATTGCAGAAATCTCAAGATGGCTTAGGAAAGTCGCGATTATTTCGTCAAGTATTCTTTAGCATAAATTTGCGTGTTTATTGCTCCTGTTGTCACAATATCTGCAAATTGGTTGCCTAACCAGAAATTTCCCAGGAACTTTCGACTGCCTCTGTGTTTGGAAATTTTCGTTAACATTACTCGCAACAATTTTACAATTTAACTTTTTCCATTTTGCTTACTGATACCAGTTTTTCTGCCGGAATCTGAGTTCAGAGTAACAGTAAAGTCCTCCTGAAAGTTCTGTATGTCACGGAAAAAAGTTTTTGGGCTTCTCTTTAGCTGCCGAGCAATTTTTTAACATTTACTTTGGATGGTCTTGAAAAGTGTGAAGAGATTTCAACAATAGCTTTACGTACCTTCAATTCGCTTGCCACTTCAAAGGCTTTAAGAAAAATATTTTTGAGTCGTATATTTATCGCAAAGCTTACTACGAAAAAAAAAAATCGGATAATTTCATGTTTATTTATGTACAATTTTTACAAACGCAGTCCTTATCCCCAATTGTTAGGTGTAGGCGAGTTATTTGAAGCACTACGCCCAGCGCCAACGACAAATATTAATCAATTAATTTTGAAAAGGTGTAAATATTGTGGTTGCGGTTTGTAGAAGGTGTAAATATGGCGGTTGTTGTTTTTCAAAAATTTAATTAAAATGCAAAATTTTAATCTCTCTGTAAAATAAAACCTTTTACCCTTAACCCTTGTACATATAACCTTCCACTCATGGAATATTCATTAAGCTTTCGCGTCTACATTTCATTTCATTTCTGAAGGGTTAAAATAAACAAAATGAAAAATTCGTTCTTAAAACTTTCTGAGAAAGAAAGCAGCCAGGCAGCCAGCCTTTCATATTCTCATTTTCAACTGGTTCAAGGCTTTTGCGTTAATTGTGCATCGTTTGTGCTTGTTGTTATTGTTGTTTTCTGATTTTTTTTTTTAGCCATGAATTGACATTTAACGTTGACAGTGGCCCTTCGACAGCGCTGTCTTGTTTAAAATAAGCGTGATAAAAATAGTTGATGACTAACAACAACAACAACAATAACAAGCACAGCAACAATTGGACATATGGCGCTTAAACAATTACCGGACAGAAATGAACTAACGATACAACTTGAAGATGCTCGAAGCAAGTGTGTGTGTGTGTGTGTGTGTGTGTGCGTGTGTAAGAGAGAAAACACTTGACATTTGCATGCAATAACGGCGACTTGCCATGTACGCGACCGCATTTCCTAGATTTCAGCTTAAGTGCATAAGAGAAAACAACAAAAATTGGCCGTAGTTCCGGATTATATAGATGGAATATTCATAGTGCAGGCTGTGCATACATGCATAGCCTGCTGTTGTTAACCCTGTCACCACCCTCTTAGAATATATAGATACCTTATTTGCATGAAGGTGTGTAAAGTTCAATGCAAGCAAAAACAAGTAAAAACGGCTGCCTTAAAACATGCGCATATTCACATGTGAGTATTCGTTAGCATCACCCTTTTACACCCAAAACTATGTATATGTAGTTATGTACGCTATTAACCCTCTGAGAAATTTTAAGTGAAACGACTAAATGCCTAACTGAGGAGATAAACTTTTCAATTGAATACAGAGACGCTCACAAATTAGAGCCACTTTGTTTTTAGGGTGATTCTAATTTCTGAAAAATTCTAATTCCTGGACTTTTTTTTATTTCAATAAAACCTTAAAATTTGAATCAATTTGCATTGAAAAACTACATACAATGAAATTTTGTCTTATTCAATTTTATAAAAACGAGAAAACATGAGGTAAACATCCAATATACATATACGTATTTACGCGCTAAGTCAAAAAAAGGTCCAAAAACCAAAAACTCCAATTACCGAACTCAAACAAAAACTAGCCAAAACTGTACAGATTGCGACGAAAATCATGCGACTACTGAGCGTAATATGAATAAATTGGGGAGCGTGTAATGTATTCAAAAAGTTGATTCTAATTTCTGGAAATCTATATATTAATAGGCTAACATTTTTTCCATACACACAATTGCCAGGCTGTTTAGCACATTTAACATACTCATATCCACATAAAATTGATATGGATGTGTTCGTATGAGTCAGGAGCAGTGCATAGGCATATAATTTTTTCTATAAATTATTTAATTTGTTTATAATTAATAAATAAAGTTTTTAGTTAAGAGAAATAGATATCGTAAACGTGTTTACAAATATCGTAAACACAGTTCAAGAGTCGCTTTAATTTAAAAGCGCTCTCTCTATTTTATATGCATTGGCCCAGTTTACGCTCATATCAAAATCAACGCGGCCAAATATCTCCTATTGCTTTTCCATTGAAGCGAAAAATGAGAGAGAGGACGAGAGAGCACACTGAGTAATTTTAATTTTGACCAAGGCATATCTAACAGGTGGGCTCGGCGGCGAATTGAAAAACTTATTTTTTTTTTTACAAAGGTAGAGTGTAATGTCAAAATCAAAGCGAATTCACATCATGGCCAATAGGAATGGATGAGCCCCAAGCGAATTCAGATTTTAACCACGGCGAAATATCATTTTGACATTACACTCTACCAATTACAATAACAAAATACATGGGAAATTTCTGAATTCGCCACCGGGCCTACCTTCCTAGATCTGCCTTGATTTTGACCATGATTTCGCGTCGGACCGTGATCAAAAGAGCAAATTAGTATTGCGGTACAACTGGAATTTGGAAAGTGTTGCTTATCTCCGCGAAAAGGACTAATTTTTGTATCAATACAAAGTTGAAAAAATAAATTGCATGGTCGAATTTCGAGCACCGGCGATACTAGTTATAATTACTAAGAGTTCTAATTTATGAGCGTCTACTGTATATGTGGAGCATACCCGGCAAAGAACTGAGAAAGATCGTGTGCGCGAGCGCATTTCCGAGCGTATTTCTTCCACGAAAAAGCTTATCACAAAAAATGCATTCGCCGTTCGGAACCGGCATAAAACTGTAGGTCCACCCAATTAGTAGGAAAAAAACAAAAAAGGAGCACACCTCGAATTGGGAGAGAAGCTCGGCCATAAAACTCGTCAGAGTTATAATAGAGCCATTGTATTTTTATTGTGTTATCTTCTTATGTTTTTTTTTTTTTTTTGATTAATTATGCTAGAGACACACATCGTAGTATGATAATAAATATGCGATCTATACCACATATGTATGAGTCACCCTCATATTGTAGTTTAATTGAAAATTTTCACAGCATAGCCAAATCATAGTGACATTGACAGCCACTCGGTGACAGGACTCGTTATTTATCTCCCTTTTGTGTGAATTCTGGTCACACCAGCGATATATACAGGTGAGTTTAGTCATGTAATTTTTCAAAGTACGCATTTATAAATAATCCATTTGCTATTTCCCTGACTTTTAAATTTCCTACAGACGCATATTCATGCTTCATTGTTAGTATGCAAATGCGATGTGCTTGATAAACATATAAATGTACATTTTACATACATATACAATGACTCTGTGTATCTGCTGTTAAATGCTAAAAACAATTCGAACAATCAGTCAACAAACACTGCTTCAAGGATAGAGAGCAAAGAAACAATAGATTTACAAAATTTTATACATATTCACATAGTACATACAAGGCTCCCAGTTGGAAAAGGTAATGTATGGTCATCTATAAAAGGATATAAAGGGCATAGGATCTACGAATATACATTCCAGAATTCATGATTTTTTTCATTGCGATGTCCTAGGAAAGTCATGCATCCACTTTTCCCTGCCAAGGTAAGGCAAAAAGGAACGTTTGGATGAGAGTCGCTCTTGCCGTGATCTCAGTGTCGGTTTATTTTCTCATTTAAAAATAAAAAAATACTTTTTTTTTTGCATTTTTCTCTTCATCCTCTCTCCATCCGATTTCCAACTAGTAATATGTAACTTCACTCCAGCTTCTTCTCCTCTGCTTCTCTCATTGTCGCACCATCTTCCCCTTCACTGCTTCACCCAACGCCTTCACATAGTGGGACATTCAACATTATATTGATCTTGACGCTTTTATACGTCCGTTTGTTCGAAATAGACTCTGTGAATTGTTGTCGTCATCGTAAAAAGCAAAACTAAAGAAAACCTGATTCTCCTAATTGTTTTGTTGCTGGATTCAATGTTATAGCTGAGAGCCGATACATGAGCTCTTCGCTTGCCTTGGGTTGCATTCTGGAATGTATCCGATTTCCTATACGTGGGAAGGTATAGCTGAGAGGCGATAACTGAACTCTTCGCTTACCTTGGATTGCATTCTAGAATGTATCCGATTTCCTATAAGTTGGCAGCCACGCAACATAGAGTTTAGATGAATTCATAGTTTTTTTTTGGAATATATACTATAATGCAAATTTTTCGTACATCTTTTCATGCGTCCACAAGGTCATGCATGTCCACCTTTCCAACTGGGTGTACATAAATATTTACATATTATGTGCCTAGGCAAACAATTGTAATCCAATGTTTAGTACATTTTAATGAGGTTAGACTTTGACTTAGTAGAATTTTACATTATTTTGACATCACTTTTCATTTTATTTTTTACATACAAATCTGCAGCCTGCCTTAGCAAATATGTATATATGCATATGTACGTACCTTTATGCAAAAGCGTGTATATCACTTACATATCTATATGTATGTATTTTTTCACTCATTATACTCAGCTGTACTAGTACACAGAGTATTATAGTTTTAATCACATAACGGTGGATTGTAACAGAATGAAATAATCGAGATAGATATAGACTTATATATATCAAAATGATCAGGGTGAAAAGAGAAATCGATTGAGCCATGTCCGTCCGTCCGTCCGTCCGTCCGTCCGTCCGTCCGTCCGTCCGTCTGTCCGTCCGTCCGTCCGTCCGTCCGTCTGTAAACACTCTAACTCGCGCAAAAATTGAGATATTTTGATGAAATTTGGAACGCAAGTTGGTATCGAGACTGGGACGGTTGGTATTGAAAATGGGCGAAATCGGACCATGACCACGCCCACTTTTCCTATATAGAAAAAATCGGAAATTTGGTATCTCAGCCACTAATATAGCTAGAGTTTTAAAATTTTACCCACGTATTGAGCTCGGGCCCTTATGAAGAAATTTGATGAAGTTTTGGAAAATGGGCGGTGCCACGCCCACTTATTAAGGGTCAAACATTGAAAGTTTTATATGTCATAACTCAGAAACCGTTGAAGATATATCGATGAAATTTGGTACGCGTAATTTGCTTACATAGACAAATGTTTTGACGAAAAATTATCAAAATCGGTTTACGGCCACGCCCACTTTTATATATGTGTATTATAAAGTGACCTAATAAAACCATTTTAAGCGATATCTCTGTCAAATATAAAGATCTATCATTGAAATTTTGTCGCATGAGTCCAACTATGGACATAAAACAAAAAACACAAAAATTTTGGAATATGGGCGGTGCCACGCCCACTTATTAAGGGGCAGACATTGAAAGTTTTATGAGTCATAACTCAGAAACCGTTGAAGATATATCGATGAAATTCGGTACGCGTAATATAATTACTTAGTCAAATGTTTTGGCGAAAAATTATCAAAATCGGTTGACGGCCACGCCCACTTTTATATATAGGAAATATAAGGGGGCCTAATAAAAACATTTTAAGCGATATCTCTGTCAAATATAAAGATCAATCACTGAGATTTTGTGGCAGGAGTCCAACTATGGACATAAAACAAAAACTACAAAAATTTTGGAAAATGGGCGGTGCCACGCCCACTTATTAAGGAGCGAATATTGAAAGTTTAATAAGCCATAACTCAGAAACCGTTAAAGATATATCGATGAAATCTGGTACGCGTGATATATTTACTTAGCCAAATGTGTGGACGAAAAATTACCAAAATCGGTTGACGACCGCGCCCACTTTTATATATGTGTATTATAAAGTGACCTAATAAAACCATTTTAAGCGATATCTATGTGAAATATAAAGATAATTCATTGAAATTTTGTGACATGAGTTTTACAATAGACCGGAAACAAAAAATAAAAAAGTTTGGAAAATGGGCGTGGCACCGCCTCTTTTTAGACAAAGGGATATATGAGATTTCTTAGCCTTTAACTCGACAAATAATTGAGATATTATGACGAAACTTGGTTTATACACTTTTATAACATGTGTTAATAGACACGCAAAAATGTATTGAAATCGGTTTATGACCACGCCTACTTTTTAACAAAGATATTTCTGGAACACCCTTTTGGAATTTGTAACGTGAAGTCTTTGTAACTAAAAGTCATAGAGGGATGAAATTTTGCACTAACAATAATATTTGTATGCTTATTTGGATGATTGATATAAATTTTGAAAATGGGCGTGGCTGCGCCCTGTTTATGCAGCACTCGTTTCATATAAAATACACCCTATATCGAACAAACGCAAACAAACAATGAAAGCATACAGCTGAGTATCTAATGTTCGATTGCACTCGAACTTAGGCTTCCTTACTTGTTTTTCGTTGCGATTGATGTTGTCCCTAGTATATTGCATGTCTATAGTTTTTTGGTGCTTGTACGGGATGTGTTGTCGTCTTAAAAGCTTTGCTTTCAAAATATGTATTGTTTTTGGGAATTTAAAATTTAGTAATTCGTTTGTTATTTGCTTATATTTTACTTCTTTTTGTTCTGTTTTAATTTTTGTTGATTTTTTTGTCATGTGCTCTTATACACATTTACACAGTTGCGTAAGCTTTGAAGATGATATATCTATGTTTGCTCAGCCGTCCATGTATACATTTTCAACAGATTATTTTATTAAAAAACAAGTAAGGAAGCCTAAGTTCGAGTGGAATCGAACATTAGATACTCAGCTGTATGCTTTCATTGTTTATTTGCGTTTGTTCGATATAGGGTGTATTTTATATGAAACGAGTGCTGCATAAACAGGGCGCAGCCACGCCCATTTTCAAAATTTGTATCAATCATCCAAATAAGCATATAAATATTATTGTTAGTGCAAAATTGCATCCCTCTATGACTTTTAGTTACAAAGACTTCACGTTACAAATTCCAAAAGGGTGTTCCAGAAATATCTTTGTTAAAAAGTAGGCGTGGTCATAAACCGATTTCAATACATTTTTGCGTGTCTATTAACACAAGTTATAAAAGTGCATAAACCAAGTTTCGTCATAATATCTCAGTTATTTGTCGAGTAATAGGCTCGTAGATTTCTTTGCATAAAAAGAGGCGGTGCCACGCCCATTTTATAAACTTTTTTTATTTTTTGTTTTCGGTCTATTGTAGAACTCATATCACAAAATTTCAATGAATTATCTTTATATTTCACAGAGATATCGCTAAAAATGATTTCATTAGGTCACTTTATAATACCCATATATAAAAGTGGGCGTGGTCGTCAACCGATTTTGGTAATTTTTCGTCCACACATTTGGCTAAGTAAATATATTACGCGTACCAAATTTCATCGATATATCTTTAACGGTTTCTGAGTTATGACATATAAAACTTTCAATGTTTGACCCTTAATAAGTGGGCGTGGCACCGCCCATTTTCCAAAATTTTTGTACTTTTTGTTTTACGTCCGTAGTTGGACTCCTGCCACAAAATTTCAGTGATAGATCTTTATATTTGACAGAGATATCGCTTAAAATGGTTTTATTAGGTCACTTTATAATACCCATATATAAAAGTGGGCGTGGCCGTCAACCGATTTTGATAATTTTTCGTCAAAACATTTGCCTATGTAAGCATAATACGCATACCAAATTTCATCGATATATCTTCAACGGTTTCTGAGTTATGACATATAAAACTTTCAATGTTTGACCCTTAATAAGTGGGCGTGGCACCGCCCATTTTCCAAAATTTTTGTACTTTTTGTTTTACGTCCGTAGTTGGACTCCTGCCACAAAATTTCAGTGATAGATCTTTATATTTGACAGAGATATCGCTTAAAATGGTTTTATTAGGTCACTTTATAATACCCATATATAAAAGTGGGCGTGGCCGTCAACCGATTTTGATAATTTTTCGTCAAAACATTTGCCTATGTAAGCACATTACGCATACCAAACTTCATCGATATATCTTCAACGGTTTCTGAGTTATGACATATAAAACTTTCAATGTTTGACCCTTAATAAGTGGGCGTGGCACCGCCCATTTTCCAAAGCTTCATCAAATTTCTTCATAAGGGCCTGAGCTCAATACGTGGGTAAAATTTTATCACTCTAGCTATATTAGTGGCTGAGATACCAAATTTCCGATTTTTTCTATATAGGAAAAGTGGGCGTGGTCATGGTCCGATTTCGCCCATTTTCAATACCAACCGTCCCAGTCTCGATACCAACTTGCATTTCAAATTTCATCAAAATATCTCAATTTTTACGCGAGTTATCCTGCGTACGGACGGACGGACGGACGGACGGACGGACGGACATGGCTCAATCGATTTCTCTTTTCACCCTGATCATTTTGATATATATAAGTCCATATCTATCTCGATTATTTCATTATGTTACAATCCACCGTTATGAAATCAAAATTATAATACTCTGTGTACTAGTACAGCTGAGTATAAAAATTACGCCTTTCTCTCACAACTTTGCCGAACATATGTATAGCATAACAATTTATCCGCTACATTTTGTACTATTTTTGTTTTTTCTTCTAAACTTCCATTTTTATTCACCTAAACAAACGACTCACTTACAATGACCAATTTTTTTTTTTTTTTGTTATTTTTTCAAAAGGTTTTGTATTTATTAGCATGCCTTTCCTGTCTCAAATGAGGCGTGTAAATAAGGAGAATCTTTTTTTAGTTTACTCAGCCTTTTAGGTAAACTATTTAGGTATAAATGTACGCATGTGTATGTTTACTTGGACACAGAGGAATTTTCGAGCAATTTATCGTTATTGACTTGACAATCTTCGATTTTTTTTTTTCGATTTAAAAAGGCCAATCTTTCGCTGATTTGCATGTAAATAAGTAAGTAAATATGTTTATCAACCGGCTCACGTATGGCATCAAGGTTATTAGTTAGTGTTCCAACATCCGCCTTTCTTACATTACTTTGAATTATTATATAACATCTGTCTTGATGATATTTTACTTCCGACACGCACTTACTTCCGCTATGGGAAAATTGGTTATTTGCTTTATTTATTTATGTTTTGGTTGTTGTTTTTGTGTACTCAAGCGGGTTGCTTGCGAAAGCGGCACTTTTCCGCTTTCAGTATTATATTCACAAAAATACTATTTCCCGTTTTTGTATATTTTTTGACATTGTAAACAACCTTTTACTAACGAAAGCTTATTTACTCAATAACCCTTTTGGCAGTGATTTGTTTTTGACGATTGATTGCTGTTCTCTATTTTTTGGAAGGCTAACACATTTTTCATTTAAAGAGCGTTGGTTAGCGTGTGACAAGCTATTTATGCCATTATTTAGGCATGAGTGGGTTGTGTGTGCATGCCTAGACATAGTTGAAGCTTGTTTGAAGTTCAGCAATTTTCGAAAGAAAAAATAAATTAAATTAATTTTTTCTATCAACTTTTTTCCCAAGCTGAAGTAGGCGTGGATAAGCTGCTTATGTAAAATCTTTTGTTAGCTACTCCAATTAATACATCCGTATAAATTTTCAGTCCATTAGAGTAGCTTAATTTGTCGGCTTGTACGCTGAGGCACGTAATACCATGTCTCCACATAACGTGTTTCGCTCTTTTTTTCTGCATTTTCTCTCTCAATCTTGTTTCGACACGGAAACCAGTGCCGAAACTCGCCAATTTCCATACAAAATTTCTGAGAGCGAGTGAAGATTGAAACACTGTTTCATTCTGAATCATCTTGCCAACCTCGATGATATCGATGTCTTCTCTAATTTTGTATCGAAAATCTATCGAAATCTCACCCAGACCAAAACAAAAACGCAAAAATAAGCAAACATACAAACATTTAAGAAGAGCAAGAAAGAGAAATGTTAAACTGAATCACGATCAGCCACGTGGAGACGGGTTATTGAGCGAGATGTTTTGCTACATGTTTGTTTGGTGAAACAAGTTATGTGGAGACGGGCTTTAATGGTCTTCTTGTCCGAATTTGTGTAATGTTCAACCTTATTTCCCCGAGGTAGATAATTTCTAGAACATTGCATCCGGTATTTACAGTTAATTAAAGTTGTTGCAGGTGATTGCCAATAGCTTGTGGTTATCGCTTGTAACTTTAGCGCAAAATATTTTTGAATGCAATGATACCCAAAAAACACAAAAATAAAACTTTTTTCAGGTGAGACAAAGGGACATTTTAGCCCCTAAATTTGAAGCTTATGGTTGAGGGGATTAAGGGACGAATTTTGGTTTTGTTTTATCACGCCAAATTCCGCGCATATGGTTTTTTTATTCTAACTTTTTTATTTTACATCCGAATTTTAAAATTGATATGTTATTATTTTAGTCTTGGGACGCTCTTTATTTCCCCCTAACGTGCTTTTGAGCTGTAAAGTAGAAAAAAATAAAAATATAAAAAAATTGATTTTAACCCCCAACCGGCCTTCACTAAAATCGTTGTAACTTTTTTTTTGGTACGGAGTTACTAAAATTTCTTTTCTGCAAAATGAAGCCTGATATTAAGCGCATAGACTGCTGATTGGTGTTTTTTCCTAAACATATGAGAATGTGGAAAAAAACGGCGAAAAAGCGCGATTATTTTCAAAAAATGAACTTTTGAGTTATGCCATTTTTGAAATTTCAAAAACTGGCCACTACATCTTGTTGCTAAATAAGTTTCCTAACTAATGCCGAAAAAATCAATAGAATCGAAGCATTGGTTACCGAGTTATTCAAAAAAATTAAAAACCGTTAAGAAAACTTTGACCGCGAATAACTCGCTGAAAAATTAAAACTAGCAAGAACGCTTTTGCGATCATATTACAATGTTTGTTAGCTTTCAAAATTGATCCATAAACCATACAATATCGAAAAATCGATTTTAGGTGGCCCACTTGAGAAAACTTAACTCCGTGTAAAAATCGCCTTTAAAAATTACCACGAAAATGGGACTTCACATGGGACAAATAAGTGTTATGATCAGGGTTAGGATTTTAATGCATTTGTCTGTTTTGTTTGCTTGGTCGTATCTCTAAACAAATTAAAGAATCACGCATTTCACGTACTCTTAATTTATACTCGTAATATAAATTTTTATTTTGCCTTTTTTGTGCCTTTTCTAACGAACGGAGGGTTCCCCCGTTGCCCTCCCAAACGATATCAAATACTTTTATGTATGTGTATTTTATGACGATTTGCTTGACTGAGTTTGACAATTGTGTACCAAAAATTCCATAGGTGCGTAGTGCGTCCACCATTTTCAGTAATGCTCGCTCCATATAACAAACTTTTAGCAGATTTCATTAAAAACGTACACTTAGAGAAAAGTAGCGGATTAAATTCAAGCTGTGTCGTACTTAACTCAAGAATTACAGAAATTAAAGAAAAATAAATTAAATTTAAGTTTTCACAAGCTTGAACCAAGATAAAAAGCTGAAAAAATTTGATTTAAGAATAAGATTCTTGATTCAAGAATGAAATTCTCAACATAAGTATAAGCATTCTTATAATAAAATTGGATAGGCTTGGATTAGTCCTGGGTTGTACTTAAAATAAGTTTACACAAGCTTGTTTCAAAACTCCACACTCTTAACATTATATTCATAAAAAATATCGTTCTAAAAATAAGAACACATTCTTAGTTTTAACATTTTCAAGGTTAGCAGACTTTCGTGATGTTTTCCGCTTGTTTCTATCCCGTTAGACTTCAATTTAGCTTGTTTTTTCTCTGAGTGTAGCCCTAATCATTTGCAATGATAAAAAATGCATACATGTACATATAATATCTCATAAGAGCGAAGTTTTAAAAATAGTTTTCTTTTATTACATTCATAAAAATATACATATGTACATATATTTGTCAGTACCCAATAAACACAAAAGCTAGGATGATATTTTCACGAATTTGAGATGAGTTCACGGAGAGTGAGTCTAATTTTTCGGACTCGCATCGAGTCCGAGATGGACTCCAGAAAAAGCAACTATCGCGATAGCATTTATATATATTTTTTTTTAAATCTTGCTTTTCACGAAGAAATTTACCGTTTAAAACTCTACACAATAAATTCACAAGCATGGATAATATCGGAGCGAATTCAAGGCGGATTCGGAGAAGAAGATTTTCTAGAACATATTCGCCAATGAGCCTAAATCTCGAATCGGCAACGATCCGAGAATATAAAAATACGCGAATCTCAAATGAGAGGTCTGGTCTGGGAATTCGGATTCGCCGAACTATTGTCGCGATAATGTAACCAGAGAGGAGGCGAACTCGTTTTGAATTTCCATTGTGTTTATTGGGTTTATGCAAATTTAAAGTACTTAAATGGAAAGAAAAGCTCGTGATTGAAGACAGCTTTTGAAGATGAAAAGTTTACACAGGCGGATATATAGTACATACATACTTATTTACTTGCTACATACTACATATATATGTACAAAAGTGTATAAATAAGGATATCTAAAGCTGTACCTACATTAAAAATAGCATTAAGTGTGATAATTAAAAGTACATTAAAAAAGAGGGAAAGAAATAAAGAACGGTACTTTCGCTGAAAGCAACAAGCAGCATATGCCTGCAAAATAAATTGTGTCATTAACTTGGGCATGAAAAAATTGAATAAAAAGCGACGCAAAAGGCGCAAACAAGCAAAGAAAGCGGAGAAAATTTAAATGAAAAATCAGGTAAAATGTACAAACATACATACACATGCGGATACTTATATACTTGTATGTATCTACAAAAAAAAAAAAAAAAATATATATATATATATACCAGAAAAACTGTATGTTAAATCTCGGTAATGCAGCGCAAATACCACAAGCGCTGTGGCAGGCACTGGTTTATAGTACAGCATTTAGTTGCATACGTACGCAGAAAGTGCATACATAAATTTATACCATACATACACAGATTAATACACATCCCTAACTAGAAACGGAAAGTTTGATGGAAAGTCGACAAGCAGGCGAACAAGCGCACATGCACATGCCCATGCATGTCTTTGAAAGCCTGTTAAGCTTCAAGTAAACGATAGCAATTTTTCTTGTCTGACTCCACCGCATAGACAGGTAAATGTAAGGCACTTGGTGAGTGTGTTGGGCAGCGTACTTTACTTATCAACGATCGCAGCAAGCGAAAGCCAAGCGCGAGAAACACGTTAATGTTAATGGTAATGGTGTTGAAAGCTCATCTATGGCGCAATCAGAGCATGCGAGCGCTGCACGCGATATAACGGTTGTGATGGCCGGACAGAGACGGCCACATAAGGTGTTAATTTATACTTGTAAATCTGTTGCTGTTTTTTCTAATTTACAGCGGTAATTTGGATATTGCATGCAAGTAGGGATGGCAAAAAAAAAATGGAATAACCGATTAACCGCTTTTTAGGTTAATCGAAAGCGCTCGATTATTAATCGCGAATAATTGTGGGGAACTAACCGATTATAACCGTTTTTCGATTACAATTATTCTTTAAAAAAATATATATATAATAAACGAAAAAAATCGTAATTTATTAGGAAAAATCGTCAAAATGACGATGAAATCGTCTATTCGGGAACTGGAGGGAACATTTATTGCGGTTTTTTGGATATACTCACAAAACCGTAGGTAACCGAATTCGGACTCGGATGAAAAGGTGGAAATTCTCAACTTCGATTATTTCCTTTCGCTTATTTTCGACTTGAGAGGAAAAAGGTTAATCGAAAAAATAATCAAAAGGAAAAATCCGATACATTTTAACCGTTAACCGAAAGAAATTAACCGATTATAATCGTTTTTCCGGTTATTGTTGCCATCCCTACATGCAAGGTAGCATTTGTAAGTAATGGTAGTGAGTTTTAAATAAAATTAGATGTAGATATATTATTAAATTGTATATTACATATATAAATATATGTATATATGTAAATATATTAAATATATGTACATGCACTGAATTGGAGGAGACTAGTTAACGAAAAGTGGCCATTTTTAAACGGTTTTATTTAGCTCACCCCGTTTGTTTTATTGTTGGGTCAAATTTAGTAATTCAAATTTCACCCTCTTCCTGTCAACCGATTAATCTGAAATTTTGTACGCATGTATAACCCCGATGACAATGCAATATTATGAAAAAAAAAATTCCGATAGGTGGCGCGTGGGTCGCTATATTTACAAAAATCGCATTTATGGTCCGATTTGGCTGAAATTCGGAACATGTATTACTACCTTGAAAAGAAATATTTTCTTTAAAAAAAAATTCCGCTAGGTGGCGCGTGGGTCGCTATATTTACAAAAATCGCATTTATGGTCCGATTTGGCTGAAATTCGGAACATGTATTACTACCTTGAAAAGAAATATTTTCGTAAAAAAAAAATCCGCTAGGTGGCGCGTGGGTCGCTATATTTACAAAAATCGCATTTATGGTCCGATTTGGCTGAAATTCGGAACATGTATTACTACCTTGAAAGGAAATATTTTCCTAAAAAAAACTTCCGATAGGTGGCGCGTGGGTCGCTATATTTAGAAAAATCGCATTTATGGTCCGATTTGGCTGAAATTCGGAACATGTATTACTACCTTGAAAAGAAATATTGTCTTCAAAAAAAATTCCGCTAGGTGGAGCTGAGATCGGGGTAATTAAAACTGAAAATCCTATTTGCAGGGACTACGTATAGAGGCGTTGGACTGCAATAAACTAACGGGCAAGAAACCTTGCAATAATGAAGCACTAAATGAATTAAACAGAATGCGAAATAAAAACTAAAAACTAGAAAATAAAAATAGGTAAAAAAACTTTTTAAGTTAAACAGTTTTATGTTATACATACATTGCAATGCTTAAGATAAATGTACTAAAAACCAAAAAATAATAAAATAGATACAGTCGTGGGAATTATAAACATTTGCATAGACTAGACTAAAATAAAACCGTGGGGCACGTCAATTGTCTACAATCGTTGATTAAAATGTTTGTTTTGTAATGTTACACTATAATTAGGCAGTTGTTCAACCGACAACGATGGACGTGTGGTAAGTAGGGCTAGAATGTGGAAAAAAGCGAGCAAGCTCGATTATAAGCGAGTTTTAGGGTTTCATAGTGGTGAGCGAGTAGTACTTTTATCACATGTTTTGTCGATTAAAGACAAACTACGAGCAGTGAAACGATTCCTCGTGTGAATGTCCAACGATAAACTAGTTGAAACATCTCTTTTATTAACATGGAGTGTATAACTATTGGAATTTCCATGAGCAAGAAAATAGTATGTAATTTCCTCACCGTCTGCGGGCCAACTGCCTAACGACGAATTAAACGATTCTTCTATCGCACATTAAGTCGATAATTTGTAGACAATTAACGTGCCCCACGATTTTATTTTAGTCTAGTCTATGCAAATGTTTATAATTCCCACGACTGTATCTATTTTATTATTTTTTGGTTTTTAGTACATTTATCTTAAGCATTGCAATGTATGTATAACATAAAACTGTTTAACTTAAAAAGTTTTTTTACCTATTTTTATTTCACTTTGAATTCTATATGAAACTAGCTAGACTACAAAAACCACTCACAGTTTTAAGTTCACCATAGCGTATACGCAACATATTCGAGCTGTAAACTGATTCAATCAATGTTGATTTCATTCATACATAATTCTTTTCAAATAAGTGTTTGCATGATTGTAAATATTGAAATCAGTTTTCAAAAGAATTGCAAATTTTGATTCAAAAAATCATTGAGTGTAATTTTGAATGCGGGAAAAGTATTCAGTAGAGAATGTGAATGCGGCAGAATCATTCCCAATCCAAACATTAGGGCAAAATTTAGCTGAATTGAATCATTTTTTTTTTTTCATTCAATAAAGAAGTGCTCGTTACTGTAGCAACGAAGGTTTTTTCAAATAATTTGTACTGAATGATTGGTAGTGAATGGGGAATGCACACACTCAATGATTTGAATCGTTTGAATGAGCATTCAGTGTTAAACAATTTTGACATTAACATTCAAAGATTTGAATTTAATGATTTAAAATATTGATTGCTGAATGTATATGTTAGTTGGGTGAGTGCTCATTTAAAACTTTCAATACCGTATTCTGAAACAATAAAAAACGAATTGAATCATTAACGAACAAATGCATTGATTTCGAATCGCAAATGATTCGAATATTTTACAGCTTTGATACACCTAACCATTCTCAATGTTTTCTCAACACGAAAGATGATGTATTACAGACCAACTTTGCCAAAAAGAGTACTATTCCAGAGGGTCTGATTTTTTTAGTTGGGTTAAAATTTTGGGTCTATGAAATAACTCCCACGAAATAAGTCCCACTTTTAAAAACGAAATAAGTCCCACCAAAAATTGCTATTTTGAAAGTGGGAGTTACTTCGTTTTTAAAAGTAGGACTTATTTCGTCAATTGGTGGGACCTATTTCGTTACGCGTTTTTATTTTAAGTGGGACTAATTTCGTTTTGAGTGGGAATAAATTCGTTTTGCAAAGTGGGAGTTATTTCATACCCCTTCAAATATTTATCTGATAAATAAATAATTTTTTTATGGAGGAGTGTGATAGAGCCATGAAATATAAGGCCATTATGGCTTTATTTCTCATTTTTTTCTTATAGAAAAAGTTATATATTGGACATTTCGTAAAAGGGACAACCATAATTTTTTGTCCTTATCTCTTTATTATTCCTCTGCTTTGATTATTCATATTATTCGATGTGTGTTTTTTTTTTCGAAGAGACAAATACTTCTTATTTGAAATCGCATTAAAGTGAAAAAGTGGGACTTATTTCGTTTATGAAAGTGGAATCTTATTTCATTTAAGAAATATATTATTCAAGGGGGAGTTATTTAATTCTGAGTGGGAGTTATTTCATTTCAAGTAAATTTTTAAATAATTTCAATTTAAAAATAATAATAATAATAATAATAATAATAATAATAATAATAATAATAATAATAATAATAATAATAATAATAATAATAATAATAATAATAATAATAATAATAATAATAATAATAATAATAATAATAATAATAATAATAATAATAATAATTATAATAGTAATAATAATAATAATAATAATAATAATAATAATAATAATAATAATAATAATAATAATAATAATAATAATAATAATAATAATAATAATAATAATAATAATAATAATAATAATAATAATAATAATAATAATAATAATAATAATAATAATAATAATAATAATAATAATAATAATAATAATAATAATAATAATAATAATAATAATAATAATAATAATAATAATAATAATAATAATAATAATAATAATAATAATAATAATAATAATAATAATAATAATAATAATAATAATAATAATAACCCACGCCCTCCAATCCCGCCCGAGAGCGGATGGCCCGCTTCTGCAGAAAATAAAAAAGAAAAATGGAAGCCAAAAATGGCGTATACACAAACCCAGTCGGAATTGATTGCTTTGAAAATTCAGGTTTCATTAAAACTTTTTAAAGTGTTCAATATAATAAAATAAACTAACACCATAATTTCTGTGGTCACAAGCAATAATCGCTTAAGTCGACTTAGGAAAATTTCGAGTTATATATACCACGTTATTCTCCTTTTAAAACACTATATTTCTGTAAAACCCCCATGCTTATAACTTAATTCAATCAAAAGACATAAATAAATAAAAACATTTAGGCTTAACTTACAATAGAGGTATATTAAACTTGCTATAACAGCCAAAGTAGACGTATATACTTAATCAAATTTCTTCATGACATTTTACAAAATTTGATCGGAACATTGTGGATGGCACACTGATTTTGCGTCCATAGTTTTTAATCGACTTTTATGATTTGTTAAGAAATGCTTTCGAATATAAAAATCAATTTATCTCGAAATCATTTTTTAAGACTTAAGCGATTATTGCAAATTGCCACAGATTTGTCTTCCAGGTCCGGTAGTGAAAAAATTGTTTGATACAAAAAAAATTCCAAAATTATTCCTTTATACATATGTAATTTCACATGAATTAATAGTAATTTTGCGCCGCTGTTCCTAATGGGTATAGCATTAAACTTCGTTTGTAGGCGAGAGGATAGAATGCGCGGTCGCGGTGAAATTCGGCGCGCTTGCCTATGCTTAAGCGCGGCACAAAAAGAAAAAGCGGAGAAGCGCGGTAGCTGTGAAGACCCATGTCGTAAAGTATTGCTGGAATAATGTAATTAGAGAAGTGAAATTGTCTCAAATTCGAGGCGAATCCGTTGTGTTTATTGGGCACACATACAATGAATGTACACACTTATAAAAGTTTTAGCATCTTCAGGATGCTCATCGTTGCAGTTCCCATATACGGTGTAGAAGCATGGAAAATGTCAAAATCTGATGAGATGGCACTTGGAGCAATTATTCGAGAGAAAAGTTCTTCGGAAATTTGATGGTCTTTTACGATTCAGCGATCGCGAGTTTCGACGTAGATTTACTTATGAGCTGTACGAGGTTTACGCAGACATCGATATTGTTCAGCGAATAAAGAGCCTTCGGCTGCGTTGGGTAGGTCATGTCGTGGGAATGGATGAAAGTGCTCCGGCCCAGAAAGCATTTCTATCGAAACACGCTAAAGGCAGAAGAGAAGGGAAACATCCAAGATCGTGTGGATAGCTACGCTGCCTCTCTTGGTATTCTCATGTGGCGCGATGCTGCACGAAACAGAAGCAACTGGCCTGCCTATTGGAATTGGTCATAAATCGTAAAGACGTTTACAAGCCAATTGAGCAGAATAAGAAGATGTGTGCGACTAGTAATTGCTATTCATTAAAAAAATATAAACAAAATAATTATAAATGGATTGTATTACATTCCAATGAAAACATTATTGAACAAAAAAACTTTGCTTGGCAACAATTTGACCTGTAATTCGACATTTCAGTTCGTACCGAAATTAAGCAGTGACAAAGGTGGGTAATAAAAATGTGATATATTTTAAATTTAATGAAGCAAAATAAGAAATCATGCCTAAAAGGGCAGAAAACATCAAAAAAATGTATAATAGAACAAAACACTTTTCTGAATATGTGAGGCTGCAATTCATCAATTTTTAATATTCTCCTACATACCAAGATTTTCCTTACAACAAAAAGTAAGACAAAAAATGTTTTCTTTTTTATTGTACTCAATTGAAGTATATAAATAGTATGCTTTGATGTGTGCTTTGGCACGTAGAAAACGATACACATGACGTTGTTATTTTATATTTTTTTCTTTCTCTTTTCTTTTTTTTTCTTTCTCTTCTTTTTTTCCTTTTTATTGTAACCATAGCGGCAGCACCCAGCGCCAAAGCGGCACGTACATAATTCCCACACACGCCAGACAGCAACCCGCGCGCATTGCTCCAAGGGTTTATTTTATCGTTGGCGTTGCCGCTGCACAACGCCTAGATTTATGCGTAATAAATTTCAATCTACCTTATTTTTTCTTGCAACGTACACATATCACACTTAATAAACAAAGAAAAAAGAATTTTACCTTAGAGTAAATATGTATGTATGTGAAAAGGCAGGCAGTGGCCTAAGGTGAAAAGGAGCAAGGAAAAAATCTTGAAAACTTGAAAATATATGACTGCGAGTTCATCATCTTGAGCGTAAGAGGCAGTTGAGCGTGGCTTTTTAGCATTCTTATTTTTATTCTTCACGCATATTTATTTATGTTTATAAATAAGAAAAGAAAAAAGACGAACGCATACAAAATTGTTGTACAGATTCTCAGACGACTGGCCGCAATGCTGCAGGGATTAGAAATCGGCCGTCAACTGTCGACTACCGTCTACTAAAGGGTGTTTTTTTTATAGAGTTATACGACTTTAGATTAAAATAAAACAAAGAAAAATATTTTTAACATCAGTTAAACTGGCTTTATTTAATAGATAATTTTATAATTGTTTAAATTTGATTTTTTTTCATATGGGCCTCTCGGCTGGCACGTATCTCGAAGTCCCATTTTCAAATTTTCACACACTTTTCGCAGCATTAGCGCCCGTATTTCGCCAATTACTCTTCTAATGTTGATTTCCAGGTGTTAAATTGTCTCTGGTTTGTCGGCGTAGACAAGTGACTCTACATAACCCCAAAGAAAATAATCCAATGGAGTTAAATCACAGCATATTGATGACCAATTAATAAGACCAGTATCTATATATTAATAGGCTAACATTTTTTCCATACAAACAATTGCCCGGCTGTATAGCACATTTAACACACTCATATCCACATAAAATTGATATGAATGTGTTCTTATGAGTCAGGACCAGTGAATAGGCATATACTTTTTTCTATAAATTATTTAATTTGTTTATAATTAATAAATAAAGTTTTTAGTTAAGAGAAATCGTAAAAATGTTTACAAATATCGTAAACACAGTTGAAGAGTCGCTTTAATTTAAAAACACTCCCTCTATTTTATATGCATTTTTATATATCATGCCCAACTAGCACCTAAGTAACAATGACGGATACGGGAACCTTAGGTGTGTAGCAATTACGGAGCATTCACTAAATGTACGACTTCGGTGAGAAATTAACTTTGTTTGACAAATTCCGGTGGTGATAATAAGGTATCCATTACCTATAGATCACCACGTAATTGTCAACGTCTACTACAAAGTGCATGTTACTTCTTAAGCTCACCACGAAGTAAAAAATTCTATCTAGTGGCGAGTATTACAAACGAAATTGGTCTCGTAATGGCGTCTGTTTAATCGCGATTGCCACACTGCAATTAACATCCAAAGTAGGTAATTTTTTCGCCGTTGGTAATTTCGTAACTTTCAAATGCGCTATTAAAATTCTTACTAAGGCCGTGTGTGAATCGGTAGAAAAGAACACGACGAGTAAATGTTTGCCAGATATGGGGTGAAAAACATTTTACTAGCCGATAGCACTATAAGGAAAATTTCAAAGTTCTTGATTATTTACAGTAAAAATTAAAATTAAAGCTTAAAAACCGCTTTTTCAAGAGAATAACGGTATGCTCTCATTTTGTTGTCAAAAAATTTATTTTTGACATCCATTTTTACATTTTTTTTTATTAAAATAATACTTCTACGGTACAACTTGATCCCGAGTTTTCTATACATTTTTATATGGTAGTTTTGTCATCGTATCAAATTGAGATTTGAGGGAGATATACAAACTTTACCAACTTTTGTGGGATTTTTTTAAATTTGTTTAAGTACCAAAATACGTGCAAGCATTTTGGAAAAAAAATCGTATTTTAAAATTTTCAGATTTATGCCGGAATCGCAATTTGGCGTTAGGTCGGTCGCGCGTTGATGTATTAGATGTTGGATTGTAAACATGTTCACTGCCACTAATATATTTTTTTTAATTTTTTCATAAATTTCAAAATTTTTCATAAAAAAAAAAAAACAATTTTAATTACTTAGGCTGTGTGCCAATCCGTAGAAAAAATGAAATTTTGACATAAGGGAGTAAAATTTTGGCAGTATTCGTGGTGAATTCTAGTGTCATAATTTTACCTAGCTCAATGGGCTAGGTAAAATTTTGACATTTTGTAATTGCATACATATACAAGTAACACAAATATTTAAAAACAAAATAACATTATATCATTACATGAATACATTTCTTCTGCTTCCATCAATGTTGCCATGAGCAATTATATTCATTTTACGTTTTACAATTCTATCGTTGTTCGTTTTCGCCCAAAAGTTTATCTTTGTAACTGTCAAAATTTTCTCTTCCGTTTGGCACAGCAAACTTGGTTTTTTTTCTCAACATGGTAAAATTTTCTACCTCATTTTCCCATAGAGAAAAATGTTACCGATTGGCACTTAAGCGCTGGTTATAATAGCCGGGACGGACGGAAGCCGTACCGATATAGAACGGTGACAAACTTAAGGCAGTTATAATAATGCGTTAACTGCCGTCTTTGACATTTGCCACAGCTGTAAATATTGTGCTTTATTTACCAATTTAAAACAGAAAACTTTCAATTTGTTGATGATTTCATGACGACGCACGCCGTTATTTAGTCTTTCGTCGAATTCGCTCATTTTTTTATATATAAAATGTAAAAAAGATTTTTTGCTAACGGTATTCTATTTTGTCACTGCAAAGAGAACTGTCAAATTGCCGTAAGAATACGGAAGAAATCTAAAATCAACAGATGCTTACGGTTGTCGCCGTTTTCTACCGTTCATTATAATCATCGCATGCCTTTCACATACAATAGATATTAAAGTGACAGCTCCATCCGTTGCGTTACGGCTATTATAACCAGCGAGTTAGTCAAACGCCCGACTTAGAAGAGAAATGTTCAACTCAGGCGTTATACAGGGTTGCAATGAACATACGATATTACAAAAATTTTACGATCAAACGCTTGAGGTTACAATGCAATTTGCTTCATATATTTCCATACATTTCTACTCACTTGTCAGAAGCGCGACCGACCGAACGTCACATTGCGATTCAGGCATTAACCTTAAAATTAATAAAAAAAAAAGTATGAGTGAAAAAGTTTGCCCACCTATACGAGAGATAATTATTGTTGATTGTACATAAATATTTACAATCAAAAGTATACCAATAAATTTACAATGCACGCATATTGGTTTTTAAATCAATGACTGCATTTTGAACCTGTTGGTATTTTATTCTGGATTTTTTGCGAGGTGCGTGACAACCGTATTTAAAAAATATAAGCACAGGGTTGATATAAGCAAGTTCCAATTAGGTAGTCATAACTTTTCCGCTACTTTGAAGTCACGTTATGGTGGCATTTGTTACTTTATGGGAAATATAACTTTGAAGTTACATATTTCCAGTAGTCGTCACTATCGTCAAGTTTTAGTAACTTTGAGGTCGTGATTTTTGGTTAATACGACTACAAAGTTATTTGTTATAAAATCCGCCATATTTGTTTGTAAATATGACACAGTCACTGAATTAATAAATTGAAAAATGCCATATTATTATAATTTATGAACCGAAATTACTAGGTTAATAAACAATATTTATTTTTAAGTACTAAAGAACCACTAAACAGTGTTTTGGCATCTAGGTATGCGATTTTTTTGCATTCTGGTGGACGTCAATAAAATAAAAATTTTCATAAAAATTAAAATTCGAATGGCGCGTGAAAATTTTAAACCTATCTCACCATATTTCACAATAGATTTTCATTCGCCTTAGTTTTTTCATGCAAATTGTCGAAAAACCATTCCTTTCATTATCATTATTATTAATACGAATTTATTATGTTGCCATTTTAGTTTCCAAATTAAATAATGGACAAGTTTCACATACATGTATCTGAATATAAAATGAAACAAATATAAAATAAGCAAATAAGTTGAAAGATGCAGCAAACCATAAGTTAAAAATGGAAGAATATATGCTAAGTTCCCTGAAAGTGGTACTAACCATGCTGTCACGTCGCCACTACGTATCTAAAACGACAATGGAACGTTGCCGAACACGTTGCGGCGACGACTCTGGAACGTTGTGGTTACCGAAAGTCATTCCCCATTTTGGGCGTAAACACGTAATAAGAACGTTCCTATTACGTGCCTATGGCCAGTGCCACAACACTTTAAAGTAAAAACATTGGTCGTAGCTACGTTTCAACGACTATTTGTGCTAATTGGGTGGCCAATAGGAATGGACGAGCCTCAAGCGAATTCAGATTTTAACCACGGCGAAATATCATTTTGACATTACACTCTACCAATTACAATAACAAAATACATGGGCCTACCTTCTTAGATCTGCCTTGATTTTGACCATGATTTCGCGTCGGACCGTGATCAAAAGGGCAAATCAGTGTTGCGGTACAACTGGAAATTGGAAAGTGTTGCTTATCTCCGCGAAAAGGAATAATTTTTGTACCAATACAAAGTTGAAAAATTAAATTGCATTGTCGAATTTCGAGCACCGGCGATACTAGTGTGAAATTAATCGTCCACCAAAAGTTTGTTTGAGTAAATCAAATGCAGCGCGCTCTGTGTGGCATGTGTGGCTCCGTCCTATTGGAACCACATGTCAACAAGCTTAATGCCAGCTAATTGAAGTACGAAGAAATTTTTTAATCATGTCTCTATACCGTTGAGAGCAACATTCTGCCCATCATGGTTTTTAAGACATATGGACCAATGACTACGCCGGCCAATAAGGCACTCCCAACAGTAATTTTCTGTGCATGTAATGGCGTTTCGACAGAAAATTGTGCATTATCTTCACTCCAAATGCGACAATTCTGCTGATCTACGTACGCATTCAACCAAAAATGAGATTCATCGCTGCACAAAATTTTGCATGCAAGTGCACGATAAGTTTGACGAAAAGAACCATTATTTTGATCAAAAAAAAAAAAAATCAACAGTTTGCAAGCGTTGCTCAAGTGCAAGTCTATTCATAAAAAAATGTTAAACCAAACTTATCAAAAAAAATAACCATCGGTAACCATCGGTTGTCAAATAAATAAAGCGGTGTTGCCAGCACAAATTTGTATACCCCTGAAAAAACACCCTTTATTTACGGTTAGCCTTAAGGCAAACAATTGTACAACTGTCGACCCAGCGGGCTATCGTTTTGCTTACAGAAGGCGCATTTCTGTCGTACCCAAGCATGAAAAGAATACTCGCTTATTCATAATATTACCTTCAAAGCAACAACACCAACTCGACTATTTTTAAAATTTTCGTATTTTTAAAATAGTCGAGTTGGTGTTGTTGCTTTGAAGGTAATTTGATGCATAAGCGAGTATTCTTTTCATGCTTGGGTACGACAGAAATGCGCCTAGAGACAATATGTCCGGATTATTGTATTTTTTATTAAGCACTTATTTGTTTTCTTTAAAATTACAGAATTTGCGTTTCAGTTGAAACCTTTTTTAAATTTGCTGCGAAAGCGTACCAAAAGCTCTATATATAATATTTATAGAGTAAGGTTTACCTGCACGCGCAACATATGTGTATATGTACTTACATTTAAACATACATCTACATATATTTTCTTACTCATTATTATCGCTGAGTGTCGGGTCAGGAAATGCGACAATCATAAATCACTTGATTTCCAAAGCGGCAGCCAGGAGTTGAGTTTTTATTTGTGTGAATATAAGCCTTATTTGGCACGCAAGCAACAACCTGTGAAAGTGTTGTACATAATTATTCACCTTAACGTTCTCGTAGATGTGCCTTCTTTCCTTTTTTAGTTGTTTTTTTTTTTTTTAATTTTTGTTTTGGTTTTTTTTGGCTGCTGTTCTTTATTGCCACTGTAAAATAAATTTTGTGTAAAATAAGTTTTGTGTAAAATAAATTTTGAGTAGCGCAATCAGAGCAGAAGTGTTTTGTAAAGGTAGGAAAGTAAGTGGGAAATTTGATTGCAAATAAAATTAATGTTACCAATTTAAACGCACATTTTTATAGATTTAATTTTATTATAATTTTATGTTTTTTTTTTAAGCAGCAATTTAATAAATGGCACATTTTACTCACAAGTCATGAATTTGTTGTACGCTGGCCGAATCAAGTTAGCCAATTAGAACGATAGGAATATGGAGGATTTGGTGGACATTTTTACATCTACTCTGTTGCTATGGCTAGATGATGCTGGAAATGTTTTTGTGTGGGAATATTTTCAAACAATTGCATACCTATCAAGGTTCTGCCAACTGCAAAGGCGAAATGTTTCATTTAAAAAAAAGCTCTGGTGCGATATGACTTAGAGTAGCTCTAATGCGTTTTAGGCGGAGCTTTAATGCATCTCGAGGCTTGCTTCTTAATTTTATTTTATTTTATTTTATTTTATTTTATTTTATTTTACTTTATTTTATTTTATTTTATTTTATTTTATTTTATTTTATTTTATTTTATTTTATTTTATTTTATTTTATTTTATTTTTCGATTGAGTGGGCCTAAAATTGTATGCGGGCTCTGAACAACGATTCAATTTCTTGTGAGAAGCTTTCTCATGGCAGAAAATCTCTCGATGGGTATGTCGCCCACTGACACGATGTGAAGGCCATTTTTTTTGCAAAATCCATTAAACGTGTAATTATTATAAAAAAACGGATGGCCATGTAAAAATCAACTAATATTAATTTTGATGTTTGCCCATATCTTTGAATCCCATATCTCTGGAATTAGTGGCGAGCACTCTATTCAATACATCATAGCTGCATTAAAATTTGTTTTAAGTTACATAAAAAAATCCACACACTTAATGTTTAGAAAAAAAAAAAATACATACCATATGCGAGGCAACCACAAACCATTTGTGATATCTCCATTAACGGTTATTTACAATTCACGTCTGCTCTTTTTTATTTCAACTACCAATAATTACAAGTTCTTTACACTTCTATACTAGAGAGTTAAAAGCAAAAATATGTAAAGTTATTAAGCAGCTTTGCGTCGTCATTAGCGCAAATGTGTCTGCCGTGGTCCATCCACATAGCCAACTGGAGAGGTCCCAAAAGCTAAAACATGTTTTAGTGTAAATGTGCGCATTCTCATGTTTTTCTTTATTGATAACAGAGAGTGGCGGAGCAACAGAAAAGTGTTGAAAATTAGCAAGGCAATGCGCCTTAAAGTAGACAGCGAAGTTGAATTTTTTTTTAAATAATTTATATAACCAGAAAGCTGTTCTGTACTAAAAGGGAATCGTTCACATGCGAGATCAATTTTGCAAATATTTTATATGCTGGCACTGTCACTGGCACAGCAGCATAACTCTTGCATGCGAAAGTTGTGCAGCGCGAGCGGTTGGGATGTATTGCGTTGATTTACGCGCACATGTTTGTTTCTTTTCGTGCGTACGAGTACGAGTACAAGTAGTACTCTAAACTTTGCTAGAGGACTTCTTGCTAACAAATTATGCTACCAGATTGCGTGCGCAACACAGCAATGCTCTAGATTCTAGAGTCTAGAAGCTATTGACAGTAAATACTCACTCACTCTGCTGCGCTCCGAATGCAAACATGCGTTCACGTAGCAGGGCGTGCCACATGCATCTACATATGTACATAAATATGTATGCATGTGCAAACATACATACGTACATGCAACCCTGCAGGGAACTCAATAACTAGTGAGCAAAATTTCTAGTTCCGAACTAGCGAAAAGGTGTCAAAAGGGAACTAGATCAATTGTAGTTAGACCCTCACAAGTTCAGAAGGAGTGAATTGAGTGACCATTATAAGACACACTTTGATTTGTATGCAATTTCGAATTAACAAAAATTCAATGAAAATTTTTCGTTCGTTCAATTGCCGTCGGCTTTATATGTTTCTGCAATTCTCAGAAGTTTAGTGAAGCATTTTATATAAAGAGTTTTCTATTTGCATCTTGTATGAAATGAAATGTTCCCCTAATTATGTTTTTCCGATCCCTCAGGCTTACTTTTATTTTTTTTTTTATTTTATTACTTTTTAAATATTATTGTAAATTTTTACTAACTAAATAAATAAAAAATATTAGTTAAAAAAAAATTTTTTTTTTAAATTATCATCCACCTTGACACCGACAGGATTCGAACCCGCGCCCCTCAGATTGAAAGGCACATGCGTTAGCCAGTCGGCCATCGCGCGACTTGCATGAACTATGTCAAATGCTTCACTTAAACGGCAGATGTAAAACTGTAGAATTTGTAGGTACTTGTAGCTAGTTCAGAACTATCGAAATTGTGCCAATAAACGAACTAGTGTAAACTGTAGAATTTAGTACTAGTTCGGAACTATCGAAAATGTAATGCAGAGGGTGACAATTGACACCGCCTAGGACATCGCCGTGTTAAATGCGCCAGTTGATAACATGCAAAAGAGATTTAGCTCGCACTAGTAGTGTCAAAAATGCACTAGAAGCGACCTAATTCGGAACTAGAGATTTTCCCCACAGAGAAGTTGGTACGTAGATGTGTGTTGGCGATAAAAAATCGCCGGAAGTTATGTGAATTCGCACATCATTTGTAAATATCAGCACGTTTGGCGTCGTTCACATGCTTGGGTTTTATTGAAACTGAATGCTTTTACATAAATACATATATACGTAAATATGTAGGTACACATATCTACTTACACATATATATATATATATATACATATGTGCATCTTTACTTATTTTTCATTTATTGATTAAGTTTGTTTGTATATTTTATTCAAGCAAATGCCATAGAAAGTGGACGATTTGCACAGCATCAAGAAAAAAATTAGGGAGAGAAAAGGAAGCTTTTGGCATTTCTGAACGAAATTGCAGAGAAATCTACGAGACACATTTGGATGCGGAAATAAATGAAACGTCTCAGTTACTCGTATTTCTGATAAAATTTTTTATAAAATAATATTTTATGTTCACAATTTCCATTCTATCTATACTCAGCAGTACTCGTATTCGAGCTAAGGGGTTGCATATTCAGTATGAAAAATACCCTGAAACTGATTTCAAAAATCATCGCTACAAAAAATAACTGAAAACGCAGTGAAAACATCAGGGTGTACTGAAATATATGCTATGGAAACTCTCCCTGCGTATTCAGGCCTTTTTTCATACAGAAACTCTCCCGCCTCATTCGGCAGTTTTTAGGTAGTTGATTTTCGACGCCACCTCTATACAAAAACGAAAGAGAAAGTTCAGATTTTAGAACTACATCTCTATTGAATATTTAGTAGAAACTATCTGCTGTTTTCCTGCTGATAAATGCTGCTGGGTATTCATAGAATTCATGTGGATACTATTCCAAAAAACAGATACAAATACAAATATAAATACAAATAAAAATACAAATACAAATACATGAGAAAATTTTGACTTTTTAACTTCCTGAAAGTACTTTCATTGCGTCCTCTGGCTAAACCTGTACACTTAAAGTTTTGAAAAATACAATGCAAGTGCGGAAAACCACAATTTCTGTAGCACATGACTGATTAACGGAGAGAAAATAGCGGGCATTTATGACTACAAATACTAGCGAAACAATGAGATTAATTCAAAACGAATGAAGATACTGACAAAGGATGACGGAAATTCGTTCCACAATACATCGCAATCCCACCATGTCGGAAAAGCAAACAACAAAGAAGAACTTCCAAATTTCCATCTAAAATCCTGAAAGCTACAATTATTTAGAAATCAAAAATTACAACCCAATTTCAAAAATTTGATTTTAAAGTAAAAACAATTACAATTCAAGTTTCCAAAATTACTATTAAAGTGCAGAAAGCTACAATTTAAGTTCGAACTGTTCATCATAAATTGAAAAAGTAAAAATTAAAATTCATAAAATTACAATTCAAGTTCAAGAAATTACATTTTAAATTAATTTTGAAACTGATATCATCAAGCGCTCTACATTTGTCCTTGGCATAGGAAAGCCTAAAGATTTACACAAATATTTGAAGATATATTATTTAATACAGACTCAAGCTATCAGGTCATGACTGAGCTAAAATTTTAACCTTTCAACCTTTTCGTGCGTAATGATGTCAATTATATAAAAGCGTCCAGACACACAAGAATTCGTCACACTCTATAAATTGCGGCATTTCTGTGATTTGCAATAAGGATAAAAATTTCAAATATGTACTTCAAGCAACCCTGCAAAAAATGCGATTAATCCGAGACGTGTCCGGGATGAATCGCAAGGGAGCATGCGACTAATACAATTTTACATCCCTTTATATGGAGTGAATTGATCGCATTTGCTCGAGCATGTCCTATGAAGAGACTAATTGTTCAACTTGTATACCCGAACGGGTACCAATGTAGATTAATCACTAACATACCGAACGGGTACAAATGTAGATCAATCGCTTTCATCCCGAAAGGGTACATATGTAGATCAATCGCTTACATCCCGAACGGGTACAAATGTAGATTAATCGCTTTCATCCTCAACGGGTACAAATGTAGATCAATCGCTTCCAGGACGAACGGGTACAAATGTAGATTTTTCCAAGTTGTTCGCCAAGGCAAATTTTAATAACAATCTTTAAAAAATTGTAAATGTTCATGCATATATAAATAAAGATTATATAATGTTTTACTTTTGAAAAAAAATCTCAATAAATAAATTAAAAAAATTGTAAGTTTTGAGTATGCATTATATGAGCGTAATGTAAGGGATTTTTTCATAGAATATTTTAGGCAACATTTTGTTAAAATTATTATTCATCATTGTTATTAAAAGAAAGGGTGTTCAATTCGTTTTACCGGTTGTTCTACAATTTTTTAAATACATTGCATATTTTTGTAAAATTTCTACATTTAAGGAATCTAGATTTGTACCCGTTCGGAATGAAAGCGATTAATCTACATTTATACCCGTTAGGGAACAATTCGTCTACAATTAGTCTACATTTATATCCGATCGGGAATAATTGGTCTACAATTAGTCTACATTTATACCCGTACGGGAACAATCGGGGACTAATTGTGGACCGATTGTTCTCGAAAGAGATCAATCCGGGACAAATATCTTTCGGTATTAATCGCACATTTTTTTGCAGGGAATATACTTACATACACATGTACATGTACATATGTATGTACATCAAGGTAGCAAGCATGTCTGAGCATAAAATGGTATGTGGGAGAGCAAGTACATAAAAACACTCATACATTAATATCAGCATACAAAAATGTTAACATACACTCATACCGCCTGCCTTTTACATATATATATATACATAGGTATATGCTTTTAGACGCGTTCGCGAAAGGCTAAAACGTTTTCAAAATTATTTCCACATCATGCACTCCACACATCCGCAGCTGTCATATTATTAAATGCGTCGCGTCGTCTAACATTTCAATTCATGAACATGACACAAACATATGCACAAATGTTGGTACATGTGTGTGTGAATAAATACGCCACCTTAAGCATCATTGCTTCCGCTTTGGTATATTATTTAGTCTTTGACATGAAATGGGACGACAGCAAATGCCATTGAAGTTGTCAAAAGGCAAACAATTTTACGGTTGAATTGAAAATTTCACTAAATATTTGCATCCCCACCATTAAATGGGAGGATACATATACATATCTATCTATTTATATCAGAGGCGGTCGCTTCATACAAGCCGAGAAGCCCGGCTTGCGTACACATTTTCGTTCATTTCATACGAAATTCTTTAAAATCTGGTTATTTTACGTTTTAAATGTGTTTACTATTTAAGTTCTCAATAATATAGCCCCCACTGTAACATGCCCCTAAAAGCCTGCTAAGAAAATAGCGCAAATACACCACCAATCCACCTCACAATGTGTATTTTGTTTGTACAGCCAATCACAACACAGTGAGCATGCTTAACCTTACGATTACCAGAGATTTTTATGTACGAGGTTTACCAATACCCACCCGGGTGACCCATATACATTTTCTTACATTACGGGCGCTTTCGCGTGCTTTAACTTTTTATTGCCCAAACATATTTATTACTAATGTAAAATGTAAGCCTGTGAATGATTAAAAATATTTAATTTAACTATATTTGGTGAAATTAAGCCAACAAAAACAACAAACGCACCGTAATGGGTATATATATAAAGTAAAAAATTCAAAATTTTGAATCCTAAGGCAAAGGTTGAGTGAATAATACGATTACGACGCATTAATTATCTACTTGAATTTGGCGCTGAAGCATTCAAATCCAAAATACCATTATTCAAAAAAAAAAAACCGATCAAAACTCGGCGAGCGAGTTGTAAATAACTTTGGTGACCCGTAGAGGATTCCTGTAGAAATATCGCCATATATACTTTTTTTTTACTAAATTATCATTAACCAAAGATTAGTGGGATGATGTTTATGTTGGGAAGAATAAACAAAAATAAAATATGTGTATGTGTGTTAGTACATATTATATTCTAAACGAATTCAACCCGTCAGGAGCATGAAAGGAGATTTACTCTGACTTTGGCATTATCTTTTAATGCTCTAGATCAGGCATCGGCACTTTGATCCATATGAGTAAATAGAAAACATCACACAAATTTTAACCAATGTAGTTGAAACCCCTCTTTGCTCCTCAACACAATATCTTTCACAATTTTTCCGACCTTGCTTCTAGAAGTAGCAACACTTGCTGCATTTATAATATACGGAGGAAATCAACCAGGTAATATAAGGTTCTTCAGTCGCAGGCCTTCTCAGAAAGCTCTGTCATATGACTCATATCTAAATTATGCTGAAGTCCATTAGGCATAATATTATACTGATTTCACATAGGCGGTTAATGGAGTAATTATCCACATTTTCTTCATTAAGTCAATAATGAAGCTCGATTTTCCATACAGAAGTTCAATTCTTAATGGATCCATTACCAATTAATTGAATTTTTAATCGAATAAAAATCCAATACAACTCTGGGAGGTAAGTTCGTTTTTTTTTAATTTTGAAATTTTCAGTGTCAACCGTCAATTAGTTTTGGCATGAATTTATTATCCCAGCAAACATTCTCAGAGCACTCATAATTTGGAGTCGGATATGAATCACAAACATGTGTGAAATATGTGTGAGTTTAAGCTTTAAACAGAACCGATCTCCGGACGTGTTTTCGCGTGGTGCGGCGATGACATTTGTTTCCGAATATCACCCAGTAAAACAGAATCAATGCCAAATTGCCATATGCATATTTTTATAATTACGATGTTTCCTTACTTCTTCAACTGACTCATCGCTTCTGTATACATTTTCAATTTTTTCCACATCAAAAAACATATATTTTTGTTTTATTACATGTTTTTATCAAGTTCCAAATAATTTATTTGACAGGCGATAGCGTCCAAATTAGAAATAAGTCTATTCTGACGAATTTACGCCGGGCGATTTTCGCCAGCGTTTTCGTTCTGTTCATTCTCATATACTACTGTGTATTTTAATCGTTTGACAGAACGCCGCGGCTGACGAAAATTCGTCCGGCGCTGATTCTGTTTAAGCTATAAGGAAACATTTTTATAATTTTTTTTCTTGTTTTTTTAAATGATAATTGTAATTCGAAAAATGGGAAGTAGGTATAAAAGTATCACTAAAGTTCAATATAATGAATGTTCCACTATATTATGGCGTTGTATTGAATTTCAGGTTCGAATCCGGAGGAAAATACAAACAGACAACACTATAAAGCAAGCAATGAAGGTTCCACAATGGTTGCGTTCAGAATCCCAACGGTTGCGCAACAGTTGTGGTTTTATCTTCTGAACGCAAAGTTGAGTATTTCTGATTAACTAAACATGATGTGAGTTTGGACACTTTTTTTCATCATAAATTGTTTATGCTCACTTCGGACAACATGTTGTGCTTATGATTTTGACATATGTACAAAAATTTAAATACCTACATATATATATGAATTTTTGAATGTAATAAAAATGTTTCAAAGCAGCGAAGCTATTGCCGACTATGTTGGGGATAGGTAATTATAATAATAATTTGTTTTTTGTCGGTATGAGCTCGTTCAGAAGGCGCAAATTATATCACTTTCCGCTCGGTGTTTTGCTCAACAGTTGCGACTTCTGAACGCAACCAATGAGAGAAGAAGAAAATAATCTGTGATGAAGGGAGAGAGAGGATGAAGAGAATTGGGTCAGAGGAAGGAAAATACAAAAACAAAATAATTTTTTTTTGTTTTACCATTTATGAAATTAGGCTCATATCAGGGGACCACCTTAAGAACAGAAATACATACATTTCGGACTTCAAAATCAGCTCATAATGAGTGTGAATGCTCCAGTTTGGGATTCCTTTCGGACTCTTTTATGACCCGAATGTTTACTGGGATTATTTATTCAAAAATTGTTGTCAATAGCAACAAATTATTTTATGAAAATTGACATCTCCTTGTTAATTGAGTGTATGTGAAACACAAAAATTGATTGTTAAATTATAAATGTAATGTACTACATTAATTTTCTGTCTGAAATCAGTATTACTTGAAAAGATTCTACATAAAATCGGTCAATTGTATGTATCTTAGAAACTATTTGCTAGAGAGAATGAATTTATCAATGTCCTTCCTTATTTCTAATAAAAAGGACAAATTTCCAGCAGGTTGATGAGAGTAAAGATGAAAGGAAAATGTTATAAGTGTTTTGATATGAAAATTAAATCCAACACTAGTCAATTATGCATAAAATGCACTAAAACCATTTGCGATGAACATAATATGAACTAAACAAAATGCATCAATTGTTGTAGAGATCCTTCGATATTTCGCTTGGTTAGAATATAATTTATATTCAATAAATTTTCTAAAAACTTTATAAAAATGATCAAAATATAGTTAAACAATAAATATGCAGAGTTATAGCAACAATAATATGTGCATATACACGTCTTTTCATAGAAAAGTGTACTGGGTCACCCGGGTGGGTATTGGTAAACTACGTACATAAAAAGTCAAAATCGCAAAAAAAAAAAGCATATTCCAGATGAAAGAAAAGTTCAAACTTGTTATTATCTGAAAGAACTCGAAAAATTGATCAGTGAGTAAAAAGCTTTTTAAAATCGGTCCAATAGTTGCTGAGTAATCGCAAAAAGAAAACGCAAAAGGTCACCCGGGTGGGTATTGGTAAACCTAAGGTTAAACGTTTCCACATATTAGCTTTTACGTGGATTTCAAAACAGAATAACATAGCTTGTTTTCTCGCTTTCGCTAAGGAGAAACTAATTGCTTATTTTCAGACTTAATTGAAAAAAAAAACTAGCAAAGCACTTTTTTTATTTTTACATCAAATTTGTATGCGAATATGAAGCTGGCTTCGGCATTCAAAAGTTCAGTATTCACAGCCATATGCATATTTGATTTGATTCTCGTTTGCATGTAGGTACATACTTATGCACATAATTTCTTACATCTGCATGTGCATGCAAACATAAATATTAAATACCAGATTATAAAAGGGTTGATTGTGATTTTTGGCGACTATTGGCACAATATCAAAATAATTTTAAAAAGCGGTGGAAATCAAATTGCACCTCAGTTTTTCAAACACTAAAGCACCCATTTTTTAGGCAATAAGCAAATACACTTGCTACTGCTGAAACTTCGGTCGGTATAAGCAAACTAAAAATACCTTGTGTAAGATTTCCCTAGCGCACGTTTTTATATTTAAGAATTATGTAAATACGAAATTTTTTATTTTAAAAATGTTCAGAGTAAAATTACAAAATCAAGAAAAAACAATTTTAATTAAAAATGTTTATTTTTATTTTAAGCACTATGAGATTTTGAAGGAAAAGCTTTCGTTTTTATTCTATTAATTTTAATTTTTAATTTAAACATGTTTCTTTTTAAATCCTAAATACATTTTAATATAAAAAATTTAATTTTTAATTTAAAAATTTTCATTTATAAAATAAAAATGACTTAATGGTTTAAAACGTTCATTATAAAAATAAAAATTTTATTTTTGATTCCTTTTCTCTGAGTATACAAACAAAAAAATGTGTATTAGGAAAACAAAAATAAAAAATACATATGAAAATAACAAAAAAAACAAGTAAGGAAGCCTAAGTTCGAGTGCAATCGAACATTAGATACTCAGCTGTATGCTTTCATTGTTTGTTTGCGTTTGTTCGATATAGGGTGTATTTTATATGAAACGAGTGCTGCATAAACAGGGCGCAGCCACGCCCATTTTCAAAATTTATATCAATCATCCAAATAAGCATACAAATATTATTGTTAGTGCAAAATTTCATCCCTCTATGACTTTTAGTTACAAAGACTTCACGTTACAAATTCCAAAAGGGTGTTCCAGAAATATCTTTGTTAAAAAGTAGGCGTGGTCATAAACCGATTTCAATACATTTTTGCGTGTCTATTAACACATGTTATAAAAGTGTATAAACCAAGTTTCGTCATAATATCTCAATTATTTGTCGAGTTAAAGGCTAAGAAATCTCATATATCCCTTTGTCTAAAAAGAGGCGGTGCCACGCCCATTTTCCAAACTTTTTTATTTTTTGTTTCCGGTCTATTGTAAAACTCATGTCACAAAATTTCAATGAATTATCTTTATATTTCACATAGATATCGCTTAAAATGGTTTTATTAGGTCACTTTATAATACACATATATAAAAGTGGGCGCGGTCGTCAACCGATTTTGGTAATTTTTCGTCCACACATTTGGCTAAGTAAATATATCACGCGTACCAGATTTCATCGATATATCTTTAACGGTTTCTGAGTTATGGCTTATTAAACTTTCAATATTCGCTCCTTAATAAGTGGGCGTGGCACCGCCCATTTTCCAAAATTTTTGTAGTTTTTGTTTTATGTCCATAGTTGGACTCCTGCCACAAAATCTCAGTGATTGATCTTTATATTTGACAGAGATATCGCTTAAAATGTTTTTATTAGGCCCCCTTATATTTCCTATATATAAAAGTGGGCGTGGCCGTCAACCGATTTTGATAATTTTTCGCCAAAACATTTGACTAAGTAATTATATTACGCGTACCGAATTTCATCGATATATCTTCAACGGTTTCTGAGTTATGACTCATAAAACTTTCAATGTCTGCCCCTTAATAAGTGGGCGTGGCACCGCCCATATTCCAAAATTTTTGTGTTTTTTGTTTTATGTCCATAGTTGGACTCATGCGACAAAATTTCAATGATAGATCTTTATATTTGACAGAGATATCGCTTAAAATGGTTTTATTAGGTCACTTTATAATACACATATATAAAAGTGGGCGTGGCCGTAAACCGATTTTGATAATTTTTCGTCAAAACATTTGTCTATGTAAGCAAATTACGCGTACCAAATTTCATCGATATATCTTCAACGGTTTCTGAGTTATGACATATAAAACTTTCAATGTTTGACCCTTAATAAGTGGGCGTGGCACCGCCCATTTTCCAAAACTTCATCAAATTTCTTCATAAGGGCCCGAGCTCAATACGTGGGTAAAATTTTAAAACTCTAGCTATATTAGTGGCTGAGATACCAAATTTCCGATTTTTTCTATATAGGAAAAGTGGGCGTGGTCATGGTCCGATTTCGCCCATTTTCAATACCAACCGTCCCAGTCTCGATACCAACTTGCGTTCCAAATTTCATCAAAATATCTCAATTTTTGCGCGAGTTAGAGTGTTTACAGACGGACGGACGGACGGACGGACGGACAGACGGACGGACGGACGGACGGACGGACGGACGGACGGACGGACGGACATGGCTCAATCGATTTCTCTTTTCACCCTGATCATTTTGATATATATAAGTCTATATCTATCTCGATTATTTCATTCTGTTACAATCCACCGTTATGTGATTAAAACTATAATACTCTGTGTACTAGTACAGCTGAGTATAAAAATAAACGAGAAAAAACGATCTTCAAATACCCGAATTGTTCAAATGCCCGTACAAATATACGCGTAATAAACAAACAAACGAGCGTTCGAGCATTGAAAAGCATTTATTCGGGCCACTCGAAAATATTAAAAAGAAATCGAGAACTCTAAATCAAAGTCAATGACGGAACGCAATCACACTTTTAAATAATACAGCAAAGGAAATTACATAAATGGCTAATGGTTATGCTTCACACATAGGCTTGCCCAGGCAATTTATGCTAGGTCCGCCACTGATTTATATGTATGCGTGCATATGTGCAAATAACTAAAAATACATACATATCGATGCATATATTAATAGAAACACCATTTTATATATGTATACTGGGGTACATAATATGAACGTAATGAAAAACAATAAACTGAATTGTTTGCTCTTAACGTAATTTAATCTCAGTTTCACTTCCATCACATAAATGTAAGCTAAGGCTTTCGGTATTTATTGTGCAACATACTCGTACATGCATGCATACATATGCACATGTTAGGAATATCCGTATTATGTTAATGTTGTTACTTAAATTGATCAGCTGAGTTAAAATGATTACTTTTGCGATGCTGTGAATAGTTACAACTGAATCGATTGATTGCATTTCGCTTAGCGCTGAACGTAGCGTGTCAATTTCTGAAACGGATGACGTTAGTTGAATTAATCGAAATTTATATGCATGTACCAACACATACATATTAGAAGGCTGCACGAATGGATTCGAAACGGCCAACAAAATATTCGCGTCCGTCCAATTACAGTACCTACTTGTTTCTGTCGTTTTAGAATAAACGCAAGTAGAGCACAACCATAAACAGAACCAATACAATTACTTATTCGTAGCGACAATTACCTGACCTTAAAAAGGTTCTGCAAATAGTGTACACTACTTGCGAATACTTCGAATATAATCGAAATATATGTATGTACATACATATTTTCATAAACACACATCCAGACGTTGTGTTCAGCAAAATTACGCTGCTAGTGTGAGAGTGTGTATGTGCATATGCATGCACACTAGGGCGGGTCGATTGGTAGGGGCCAAAAATAAAAAGGCGCAATTATAAAAATTTGGGTAATTTCAAGCTTTTTTGCCCAAGAAACCATATCTCTAAAATAAATTTCGAACCAGAGCTTTTTACGATCTACATATTTCCAACTGTTCTATATATTTTAAAATAACTCGGTAACCAATACTTCGATTCTTTTGATTTTTTCGGCATTAGTTAGGAAACTTATTTGGCATATTAAGGTGGTTTTATGAAGGAAATAAAGTTCTCCCGAAATTCGCGGAACAACCCGATGTTCATGCGAATATAATACGGAAATCTATACCTAAAATTTTTCCTTAATATATTAAAATTTAGAGGTCGCAAATGCCTCCAAATTTCTTTCTCCTTTTATATCAGTGATGATACATAATTTTTTTCAAAGTCCTTAATGAACAAGAAAAACATTTCTTATCTTTAAAAAATGGAACATATGTTTGTTGGGCTTTTATTTTTTGGTCCACCTTAATGCCATATGCACATTAAATAAACAAACAAACCAAAGAAGCAACAAGGTTTTGCGAATACTTCATAACATGGTTATTATTATGTTCTATTCTATCGTGGCGAATAGTGTACACTAATCGCTCCAACAGAGCAAATAGAAATAGTATTTGTATTCCAAATGAAAAGTATGGGTTATATTCGTATCTGCATTGAAATTGTGTTGTGACTAATTGTACAATGCATAGAGTATTCGAAAATATAGGAGAGGCAAATGGTATTGTGCAGAGGTCTAATACATATACTTAAATGTAGATAAATTCAGCTCAGTAACCCGTAAAGTATAGCCCATTAAACAAAGCCAGAGTAGTTTTATATTAAGCGTGTTTCAAATACGGTGATCCTAAGGGTGTAGACATTGGTGACTTATCTGTAAACATATAAAACAGCTGATTCAACCAACTCTACGACAAGCAGTGTTACTAGTCATTGGTGCCTTATCGTAATTTTATATTCGTATCGCTAACTTACAGGCCAATTGGATTTTTGGTTAGAAACCCTAAATATGTAAACAGCTGACACTTTTGAAGGCAGATATAGGAAGGTAGGTGCATAGCCGAATTCATAAACTATTTTTTTTATTTCCAAAGGTAGAGTATAATGCCAAAATCAAAGTGAATTCACATTATGGCCAATAGTAATGGGCGAGTTCCAAGCGAATTCCGATTTTAACCAAGGAGAAATATTATTTTGACATTACAATAACAAAATATAAGTATGGGAAATTTCTGAATTCGCCTATGAGCGTACCTTCCTATATCTGCCTTAACAAGTGTCAGCTGTTTACGCATTTACGACACCACTAACAGCTCACATGGATAGCGATAAAGTTACGATAAGGTTACGAATACTGAAAAACTTATAAGCCACCAATGTTTTGAGCTTAAGCCAGATAAAAATGTTTACATGTACACTGAGAGAAAAAAAATATATGGAGGGGTCAAAGAAATTGTTTACCTATTTTGAACACTACTTTCTTTGTTTTGAGTAAATTTTCCTTAAAACATGTTAAAAGGTTTATAAAATATTGTTGTTACATGCGTTACCATGGTTTCATATACTTGTTTTGAAAAAATTTTTACATTAAAATAATGAAAAATTCTTTAAGCGCCATTCCATTCCCAACTTTCCTTGTTTTGAAGACTTGATTTCTTTAATTTTGAGAAATTAAATTCCCATACAAATCCCCATGGCAACGAATTTGTTTGAATGTTTTTTTATGTTTTTTTCACATTTTTGAGAAAATTTACACAAAACAAAGAAAATTTTGTATTGGGACGCGTGTTCAATATAAGGAAAATTATGTCTTTGATCGAGAGAATTTTTTTTTTTGAGTGTAGATAAATGCAACTACAACTATTTGAGTCCACTAGAACCAGGTAAATTGCTGGTTCAATTTATGATCCGGTTTGCTCGATTTGTTTCTTCCGTGCTGCCAGTGTTTTTTGATGTGTACCACACTAACACTTTCACACATTTTGCATGTGCTGAAGCCATTTAAATAACAGTGATCCCGATTGTTTCAGCACAAATTTATCTTGGTCCAGATCCAGATGTAATAAGTGAAATGCTACTATTATGGAGACAAACTTTTTACCTTACGATTCGCTTTATTCAATAAAGTGTATTGCATCAATATTACGCAAAATGAAGGTATGCGTCTTTCAGAAGCATATACATAACATTCCATATCAGCACTTCACTAAATAGACAAAAAAAAAATAAACCTTTTTTGAACAAAACAATAAAATAAAGTAAATATGAAAGAGTTTTTAGTGCTTAGCACGAAATTTTTTATTTTAATTCAATTTTTAATTGTTGGGGTAAGTGGAAAAAAATTCAACAACTATTTACTTTCAAGTAAAATTGTTAACGTTGTTTGGTATATACATACATAAAATAAATACCAACAACAATGTTCATTGCGAACTGCCTACAACAAAAATTCAGCACGTTTGTGGAGAATATATGCAAAAGCATATACACACTAACGTTAATGTTGAAAATGAAAAAGGCAAAAGTGGGGAAAATCCAACAGCTTGCACAGAGTCTCAATGGCCGAGTGTGTTTATCCGTTGGGTCATTGCGGCTGAAGATGGAATGGACTCGGGTTCAATCCCCGGTGCATCCACTTCCGAAAAGAGTGCTGATGATCGAAAATGGTTTTTCGTGAAATAGCTATACACTCAACCTTCGCTGTAAATAGTTGTTGAATTTTTTTCCACTTACCCCAACAATAAAAGTAAATATGTTTAAAATACCGAAATTATTTTTGCTTCCGAAAATCGAAATGTTTGACTTAATAAAAACACATCCGGCATGGTCTTGGCGCTTAAGCATCTCAAAAGTTTTCTCCAATTCCTATAAAGCGGTCAAGTCGTTACCGTGTTATAGTAAACGCCACCTATTGGAAACACCAAGGGAAGCCAAGTCGTTTACCACCCGATCTTTCCAAAGCACTTGATGGAGGTTTCTGTTGCTGTTTCCGCTGTTGTTTTTGTTGTTGTTGTTGTTGTTGTTGTTGTTGTTGTTGTTGTTGTTGTTGTTGTTGTTGTTGTTGTTGTGGTTGTTGTTGTTGTTGTTGTTTTTGTTGTTGTTGTTGTTGTTATTATTGTTGTAGCCGTACCAAGCCCTGGTCAAACGGCCTACTTTGCTCACAGATTGTCATCAGGCTCATTTAGTAGGAGGCCCAGGAATGTTGCAGCTTCCTTAGGACTAGTCCACAAGGACTGCGGTTCATGCGGCAGCTCTCCACATACTCGACTTTTATTTTGAATATTGGGATCTAACTTGATCCTGTAGGAGTTGAGTCTGCTGCAGCAACCTGATCTTAGTTGTGCTAGGGTTATTCGGATTTCCCGGCGCAACTCCAAACCTTCTTCTTTAACGGCGGGCGTTTGGTCCCTTAGAGCAACGTAGGAGGGACGCACGGACGAACGGACAGGCGGTTGGAGATGTAGTTGGAAACAATGTCTTTGTGTATATTCTTTAAGGCCTGCCTATATGCTAGATACTAGATCTATTGGCTGTTTACTATATTTATTAACCTCCCGGGAGAGGTTCAAGGGGTTTAGGCTCTAGCTGGGAAAGGTTGTGATTTAGGTGGCCTCGGCGGTGACTTTCCAGAACTGTTCATGCTCTTGTCTCGAGCTTTCCAACTCCGGCTACGCTTAACTCGACAGACACACATTTGGATGACTCATCAGCTAGTCTCACAAGCTGCCTAAATATTCTTTAATTAATTCACTAGTACAGTAACTAACTATTTAATATTTTCACTACAAGAAATATGCATACATACATACAATCATACGTATGTATCTAATTTAATTACTTAACTCCCATCACTCTCCTTAACTGAGTATGCGGTGTAATTAATTAATACGAATGCATTTTCATTGCTCGAATTGATTAAATAGCAAAAGAACTCCCAACAGAGCCAGACACACACACACACACACACGTGCATGCTTGCCCTGCAGGGAACTCAATAACTAGTGAGCAAAATTTCTAGTTCCGAACTAGCGAAAAGGTGTCAAAAGGGAGCTAGATCAATTGTAGTTAGACCCTCACCAGTTCAGAAGGAGTGAATTGAGTGACCATTATAAGACACACTTTGATTTGTATGCAATTTCGAAGTGACAAAAATTCTATGAAAAATTTTCGTTCGTTCAATTGCCGTCGGCTTTGTATATTCCTGCAATTCTCAGATGTTTAGTGAAGCATTTTATATAAAGAGTTTTCTATTTCCATCTTGTATGAAATGAAATTTTCCCCTAATTATGCTTTTCCGATCCCTCAGGCTTATTTTTAATTTTTTTTATTTTATTACTTTTTAAATATTATTGTAAATTTTTATTAAATAAATAAATAAAAAAATATTAGTTAAAAAAAAAAAAAAAAAAATATCATCCACCTTGACACCGACAGGATTCGAACCCGCGCCCCTCAGATTGAAAGGCACATGCGTTAGCCGGTCGGCCATCGCGCGACTTGCATGAGCTATGTCAAAGGCTGCACTTAAGCGACAGATGTAAAACTGTAGAATTTGTAGGTACTTGTAGCTAGTTCAGAACTATCGAAATTGTGCCAATAAACGAACTAGTGAAAACTGTAGAATTTAGTACTAGTTCGGAACTATCGAAAATGTAGTGCAGAGAGTGACAATTGACACCGCCTAAGACATCGCCGTGTTAAATTCGCCAGTTGATAACATGCAAAAGAGATTTAGCTCGCACTAGTAGTGTCGAAAAATGCACTAGAAGCGACCTAGTTCGGAACTAGAGATTTTCCCTACAGGGTGCAAATGGAATGAAAAATTAAAAAATAACACACATATTTCTCCACCATCCTTATTTTGGATGTATGTACATATATGTATATGCAGCTACTCCTTTGAACTGTGGTTAACTTGCATAACTGACATTTTTCGTTTTTAAAAGCAATGCAATGGTAACACAAATCAAATTTGAAAGGTTTACTGAACACTTGCACCGCCACTTGCGATACAAAAAAAAAAAAAAAACATTTGAGAAATTTTTGGTAGCGAAGGAGTAACAGTTATAGAGATGGATGTATAGAAACATGGAAATTGAGTAAAAACAAGTAAGGAAGCCTAAGTTCGAGTGCAATCGAACATTAGATACTCAGCTGTATGCTTTCATTGTTTGTTTGCGTTTGTTCGATATAGGGTGTATTTTATATGAAACGAGTGCTGCATAAACAGGGCGCAGCCACGCCCATTTTCAAAATTTATATCAATCATCCAAATAAGCATACAAATATTATTGTTAGTGCAAAATTTCATCCCTCTATGACTTTTAGTTACAAAGACTTCACGTTACAAATTCCAAAAGGGTGTTCCAGAAATATCTTTGTTAAAAAGTAGGCGTGGTCATAAACCGATTTCAATACATTTTTGCGTGTCTATTAACACATGTTATAAAAGTGTATAAACCAAGTTTCGTCATAATATCTCAATTATTTGTCGAGTTAAAGGCTAAGAAATCTCATATATCCCTTTGTCTAAAAAGAGGCGGTGCCACGCCCATTTTCCAAACTTTTTTATTTTTTGTTTCCGGTCTATTGTAAAACTCATGTCACAAAATTTCAATGAATTATCTTTATATTTCACATAGATATCGCTTAAAATGGTTTTATTAGGTCACTTTATAATACACATATATAAAAGTGGGCGCGGTCGTCAACCGATTTTGGTAATTTTTCGTCCACACATTTGGCTAAGTAAATATATCACGCGTACCAGATTTCATCGATATATCTTTAACGGTTTCTGAGTTATGGCTTATTAAACTTTCAATATTCGCTCCTTAATAAGTGGGCGTGGCACCGCCCATTTTCCAAAATTTTTGTAGTTTTTGTTTTATGTCCATAGTTGGACTCCTGCCACAAAATCTCAGTGATTGATCTTTATATTTGACAGAGATATCGCTTAAAATGTTTTTATTAGGCCCCCTTATATTTCCTATATATAAAAGTGGGCGTGGCCGTCAACCGATTTTGATAATTTTTCGCCAAAACATTTGACTAAGTAATTATATTACGCGTACCGAATTTCATCGATATATCTTCAACGGTTTCTGAGTTATGACTCATAAAACTTTCAATGTCTGCCCCTTAATAAGTGGGCGTGGCACCGCCCATATTCCAAAATTTTTGTGTTTTTTGTTTTATGTCCATAGTTGGACTCATGCGACAAAATTTCAATGATAGATCTTTATATTTGACAGAGATATCGCTTAAAATGGTTTTATTAGGTCACTTTATAATACACATATATAAAAGTGGGCGTGGCCGTAAACCGATTTTGATAATTTTTCGTCAAAACATTTGTCTATGTAAGCAAATTACGCGTACCAAATTTCATCGATATATCTTCAACGGTTTCTGAGTTATGACATATAAAACTTTCAATGTTTGACCCTTAATAAGTGGGCGTGGCACCGCCCATTTTCCAAAACTTCATCAAATTTCTTCATAAGGGCCCGAGCTCAATACGTGGGTAAAATTTTAAAACTCTAGCTATATTAGTGGCTGAGATACCAAATTTCCGATTTTTTCTATATAGGAAAAGTGGGCGTGGTCATGGTCCGATTTCGCCCATTTTCAATACCAACCGTCCCAGTCTCGATACCAACTTGCGTTCCAAATTTCATCAAAATATCTCAATTTTTGCGCGAGTTAGAGTGTTTACAGACGGACGGACGGACGGACGGACGGACAGACGGACGGACGGACGGACGGACGGACGGACGGACGGACGGACGGACATGGCTCAATCGATTTCTCTTTTCACCCTGATCATTTTGATATATATAAGTCTATATCTATCTCGATTATTTCATTCTGTTACAATCCACCGTTATGTGATTAAAACTATAATACTCTGTGTACTAGTACAGCTGAGTATAAAAAAGATGTGAAATTATGGACAGCGCATACTAAGCCAGTTAGCAAAAAATTGCACGATATGATTTTGAGCGAAGCAAAAAACCAAATAAGAAAATGTCCAGAAAAAATTAACATCAATCATTACACATTGAATTCTTAGTAGTTATTTGTAATGAAACGCTTTAACTTATGCATTTTGGTTTGCTGGGTACAATCAATACACACAAGTATGCATTGCTTTCGCTGTGAATCTACTAGTTCTTTGCTGCTGTTGGGACGAATATTATTTGTTGAATACTAAAACGCTTTGGCAGTAAAAGATTCCATATTTACATTTTCCAGATTTTTTTTCCTTTGTTTTTGCTTTCATTTGCATTCACTTGCTGTGCTGCCATGCTTTTTGCTTTTTGCTTCTTGATTTTCTCTTTTATTTTTTATTTTTTATTTTTTTTTTCTTCTCTTTCGCTGACTTTATGGCTTTGACTTGTTCAATCTTTGTTTAGTGTTAATGTAATTTTGTAAATTAATAAAAGCTATTAATGCAATTGCATTTCATTTCATTAACTTGAGGAATACCTAAATATGCATTGAGTAAATGAGTGTGATAAATGTTGTGGATACGGTGCTTTCTACTAATAAATAACTTTGGATGACAAAAAAATGTGGGAATTGAATGAAAATTTATTTTACTAGTACATATCGTCGCTATAGAAGAAAAAAGACGCAAACTGTTTTGTTGAGGAAGAAAGACGCAAACTTTTTTTCTTTCAAAGAAAGGCACATTAAAAATATTTTTCGAAAGAAAGACTCTTTATTTTTTTTGATAACGAAGAAAGACGCTTTTTTTTCTTTACTATAAAGAAAGACGCATTTAAATATTTTTTAGGAAAGAAATACGTATTCGATTTTTTATTTTTCTTCGTCAATATTAATGCTAATGCGTCTTTCTTCGCAGTTAATAATGCTAATGCGTCTTTCTTCGTCGAAATATTTTATAATGCGTCTATCTTCGTCGACAAGTTTTGTAAAGCGTCTTTCTTCCCCGACATATTTTTAATGCGCCTTTTTTCGTCGACAAATTACTGACATGCGTCTTTCTTCTTCGGGAGCGACGATATGTACTTATTTATGTACCTATGTAGACAAACTTTCAATAAATTAAGCAAGGCTTTCATCACGACGTTAATAGTTTATTGTATTCTGTCTACTTTTTCTTCATTGCCGCAGTTATTTTTGCTTCGTGCTAGTTGGCACCAAATCGGAAACATGAAAGAAGAAGAAGACCAAATCTTCAGCTATTTTAACTTTGCAAAGAAGTAAAGATCGACCTGCTCTTTCACTAATTTTCCGCACGCAATGTTCATGAAATGCAATTCGACTTTACTATTCTCAGCATATTTTGTTTGGACATAGATTCTTCTTCTACTGCTACTTCTTCTTCTACTTCTTCTTCTACTTCTACTTCTTCTACTTCTACCTCTATTTCTACTTCTACTTCTACTTCTACTTCTTCTTCTAGTTCTACTTCTAGTTCTTCTTCTTCTTCTTCTACTACTTCTACTTCTACCCCTATTTCTATTTCTACTTCTACTTGTACTTATTCTTCTTCTTCTACTTCTACTTCTACTTCTACTTCTAGTTCTTCTTCTTCTTCTTCTTCTTCTTCTTCTTCTTCTACTACTTCTACTTCTACCCCTATTTCTATTTCTACTTCTACTTGTACTTATTCTTCTTCTTCTATGTCTACTTCTACTTCTACTTCTACTTCTACTTCTACTTCTACTTCTACTTCTACCTCTATTTCTACTTCTACTTCTACTTCTACTTCTAGTTCTTCTTCTTCAGATTACAGATTCCACAAGAGTAGACTTGAAGAGAGGAACTAGTACATGTATCGATCATATATTTGTTAGAAATAGAAGTACTATAATAGAGTCAGGTACAGTGGAGAGCAATATTACTGACCATTACTCACTAATATTAGGGTTAACCAATAAAAAATACGAAAATGAATTAAACCGTACTCGTGGTCACTTAAATGTTTTAGACAATAGGAGAGTGGCAGAACAGATTTATAATAAAGATTGGAATGATATTACCTCACTGGAGGATGTCGACGAATTGTATGAAAAGATACACTCCACATTCCATGATATCTACCGAAATTCAAGTAACCAAATAACAAGCAGAAGGCAAAGAAAAACAAATAACTGGATGACAAAGAATTTAAAGATACTTTGCGACAAAAGAGACAAGCTTTACCGAAAGTGGAAGAATAAACCAAACGACAGAAATACCGAAACAGAATACAAGAAATATAGAAACTATGTCAGTAAGAAAATAAACACAACAAGAAATCTTTATTACCAGAATAAATTCTCAGAGTTTAGGTATGATATCAAGAAAACCTGGCAAACAATAAACGAAATACTGGGGAGAAAAACTACCAATTTGGATGATATAATTACCAAAAATTTCAAAAGTTCTAATGTAGAAAATATCTGTGATACCTTTGCAAAAACATTTGAGGACGGAGTAAAAAGTGCAATACATACCTGTGATATTAGTAGTAGTGTAGATATAGTAGCCTCCAAGACGACTAACTCAATTTACGTACCTGAAGCCAGTGAGGAAGAAATTCTTTCAATTATTGAGAAACTTGACGAGAACAAGAGCCCTGGACTAGACGGAATCAGACCCAAAGATTTAAAAAAAAATGCAACTGTGATAGCCCCTGTGATAACAAAATTGATTAACCTTAGCTTAAGCCAAGCCTCCGTACCCAAAGCCTTAAAAATGTCCGTAATAAGACCCATATACAAGTCCGGTTCTAAGTCCGATTCGAAAAACTACCGACCCATAGCAATACTTCCTGTTATTGAAAAAATACTAGAGGAAGTTGTTGTGAAAAGACTCACGTCATTTGTGGAAAAGTATGAAGTGATTGCCAAAAACCAGTACGGATTTCAGAAGGGTAAAAATATAAACCAATTACTAGGTAACTTTGCAAACAAAGTAAACGGGAATATGGGGAGAAACATTCACAGTCTGGTGTTGTTTATTGACTTCACTAAAGCGTTCGACACTATGTCGCATTCCAAATTGCTAGAGGCTTTGGAAAACGCGGGTATAAGAGATAATTGCTTAAAATGGTTTAAAAGCTACTTAGAATTCAGGCAATATAGGGTGAAAATATGTAATCAATTTAGTGCTGAAATTCCGGTTTCACATGGCGTTCCTCAAGGATCAAAGTTAGGCCCGATACTATACCTTCTGTACGCAAACAGCATGATGCAAAATTTAAAACACTGTGATGTTTTTGCTTATGCTGACGACACCACAATCTTAGTATCGCATAAAGACATTACAGTTGCAGCGAACACACTCCAACGAAAATTTGACATAATAACTAAATGGTCACATGACAACGGGTTGTTAATTAACGCAGTAAAAACAAAAGTAATGCATATAAGACCGCCGCATCTACCTACGTCATGTATAAACCTGCGATTCCACAACATTGAATGCATACATAAATCAAAAACTGTTTGTGAGTGTGATACTTACATTGAAGTGGTGCGGACGTACAAATACTTAGGTATAATCCTTGACGAACACTTCAACTGGAATGAACACTTGATATATTTGCGAAGCAAGTTGAGAAAATCTTCATATAGCTTGAAGCACCTTAGTTATTGTAGTAATTACGCTGTTCTTTTTCAAGCGTACATGGCGCTCTCAGAATCATATATAAGGTACGGGATCACAGCTTGGGGTACTCCCAAATGCTGCAACAAAATACAATCCAGTCAGAACTACAATCTCAAAATATTAGCCAAAAAGAAAAACATTCCGACTACTGGCTCATCACTGAACAGAGAATTAGAGATCCTTGACGTAAAGTCCATTTTTAAAATCACGGTTTTAAATGAGTTTTATGATGAAAAGAAGTTTCAAATACCAATCAGGCATAATATTGGCACAAGAAGTCAAACCGAAAATAGGCTACAAGTACCTAGATTCTTAAATAACTACTCAAAAAACACTCTGTCCTGTCTAGTGCCCACCTTTTTAAATGAGTTACCATTAGATTTACTGAATCTGCCTAAAGGTCCTAATAGAAAGAATTTACTTAAAAATTATATGAAAAGCTTATTGTAGATATTTCCTTCTGTATCTTATTATTTTATATTTTATATGTTATCTTTTCTTGTTAGTGTTAGTTTATGTATGATAATTATATGTTATATATGTATTTTAATTACTGTTATGAAAAAATATGTATGATAAAATTATTGTCACTGCTAAAGACTATTTGTAAGAATACTTTGTTAATTAATTAAATGTACCTGCAGACAAGCATCAAGCTTCGCGGGTTAATTGTAAGAATTTACTGTAATATTCTATGAGCGAAAATAATAAATAATAATAATAATAATAATAATCTTCTACTTCTACCACTATTTCTACTTCTACTTCTACTTCTACTTCTTCTTCTAGTTCTACTTCTAGTTCTTCTTCTTCTTCTTCTACTACTTCTACTTCTACCCCTATTTCTATTTCTACTTCTACTTGTACTTATTCTTCTTCTTCTACTTCTACTTCTACTTCTACTTCTAGTTCTTCTTCTTCTTCTTCTTCTTCTTCTTCTTCTTCTACTACTTCTACTTCTACCCCTATTTCTATTTCTACTTCTACTTGTACTTATTCTTCTTCTTCTATGTCTACTTCTACTTCTACTTCTACTTCTACTTCTACCTCTATTTCTACTTCTACTTCTACTTCTACTTCTAGTTCTTCTTCTTCTTCTACTTCTACCACTATTTCTACTTCTACTTCTACTTCTACTTCTACTTCTAGTTCTTCTTCTTCTTCTTCTTCTTCTTCTACTACTTCTACTTCTACCCCTATTTCTATTTCTACTTCTACTTGTACTTATTCTTCTTCTTCTATGTCTACTTCTACTTCTACTACTACTTCTACCTCTATTTCTATTTCTACTTCTACTTGTACTTATTCTTCTTCTTCTATGTCTACTTCTACTTCTACTTCTACTTCTACTTCTACTTCTACTTCTACTTCTACTTCTACTTCTACTTCTACTTCTACTTCTACTTCTACTTCTACTTCTACTTCTACTTCTACTTCTACTTCTTCTTATTCTTATTCTTATTCTTATTCTTATTCTTATTCTTATTCTTATTCTTATTCTTATTCTTATTCTTATTCTTATTCTTATTCTTATTCTTATTCTTATTCTTATTCTTATTCTTATTCTTATTCTTATTCTTATTCTTATTCTTATTCTTATTCTTATTCTTATTCTTATTCTTATTCTTATTCTTATTCTTATTCTTATTCTTATTCTTATTCTTATTCTTATTCTTATTCTTATTCTTATTCTTATTCTTATTCTTATTCTTATTCTTATTCTTATTCTTATTCTTATTCTTCTTCTTCTTCTTCTTCTTCTTCTACTTCCACTTTTACTTCTACTTCTACTTTTGCTTCTTCTTCTTCATATTCTTAATTGGCGCGTAACCGTCTAGACGATATTGGCGGAATCCAATAAAGTGCGCCGGTCGTTTCTGCTTCGTGTTACCTGGTCAGTCTTCACCAGATCATCCAAACGCAGTGTAGGTCTCCCTTTTCTGCTGCCCTTAGCGGGCTTCGATAGAAATATTTTCTGGGCCGGAGCATATTCAACTTGTCTGAAACCTCGTTTGGTCGCGAACGGCGTGGAGAGTTCCTTCCCAATTCTGACGGAGCTGATGGTGTTAGTCAACGTCATATGGCATAGCCGTATAAATTTTGTAGGGAAAGCAATTCAGACATTGCGGCGTATAGCCAATTCCTATTCGTGCTATCAAAAACGATTTTGAAATCGACAAAGAGATTATAATGTGTGTCGGTTCCTTTTTCGTGGGTTTTTACTTTCTTTTTATTCTGTTATAAATTGTTATAAAATTTTTACTGCTTACAAAAGTGATCGTTACTCGGCTTTTAGAATAATCTCACTTAATCCACATAATTTCGTTTTATATTCAATTCCAAAGAAAACCCTAACAATGCCAATCTTGAGCCTTAAGCAAAAAAGTTAATTTGTTCTTCAGTCAATGTAGAGTTTTTCCAAAACAAACACAAATTCAATACTGCAAAATTTTCAACAGGTTCAAGTGTGTGTATGCACTTACATATGTCCGTAAATACACATATATATGTACATGGTCTTATCCGTGTATGTAATTGCCTTTTTTCATACATTCCTTCCCTTTGTTCAAACTCGTACATAAATCCATTTTCTCATTAAGAACATAATAACAAAGTTATAAATATTAGCATTTCAAGTAGCAAATATCCTTTTTACTTAACAGTTACTACTATGTTTATACACTTGAAGAAAATATTTTATATTTTTATGTACTTGATAACTGCAAACAAAAACTTAATTAAGCAAGTTGAAGAGTACAAATTCTTACAACAACCAGCATTTCATGCGCTCAATGGAAAATGATAAAGCGAAAATGAGTGTTAACTTGTGTACTTGTTTGCCTTGGCAAGATGACAGTATGGCAAAATATTTGTACAAATTGCTAAGGACTGTAAGCAGAAAAGCAGAAATCGAAAAGCGGCGGACAGACATGGAGCGAAAAAGGAGGAAAAGGGAGTAAAATAAAACGAAAATTAAAATGAAGAAAAAAAAAATAAAACAAAAACAAAAAAGCGCTTACAAGTTGTTGCATGCGTAAATAGTTATGTATGCATGTATAATTGCATGCGAATTTATGTGTAAAACTGGAAAATCGCTCCCTGCATATGACCTGCCCCGCGCAGTTGCATGTCAGCGCGATGTGAAAAGTTTTCCAGCATTTATTAAATTTCTCAAACACTCGAAGAAATGCAGCAAAAGAAAGAAAAACAAGTAAAAGCGCGGCTGTCTTCGACCGTACCGAAGACTTCATACCTTTCATGAGTGGGGAAATGAAAAGTTACCTATGTATGTACATAGCCGGATTAAGTTTAATTTATAATTTTAATTCTGTGGGTTCATTTATGGAAAGATTTATTAGAAAAAATGGTGTCTTGGCTATTTAAATGGAGGAGTTATACACCAAAATGTTCATATCTGAACAATCGGTTGTATGGGAGCTATATGTTATAGTGGTCCGATCTTGACAATTTTCGGTAATCCCGTTTGGGCCCATATGGGTACAAATACTTCAAAATTTCACGCCGTTAGCTGTTAAAGTGGAGGGGTTATACACCAAAATGTCCATATCTGAACAATCGGTTGTAGGGGAGCTATAGGTTATAGTGGTCCGATTTTAACAATTTTCGGCAATCTCATTTGGGTCCATATGGGTACAAATACTACAAATTTTCAGGCCGTTAGCTGTTAAAATGGAGGAGTTATACACCAAAATGTGTATATCTGAATAATCGGATGTTGTGGAACTATATGTTATAGTGGTCCGATCTTGACAATTTTCGGTAACCTTGTTTGGGCCAAAATTGGCACGTCTACTTCAAAGTTTCATGTCCTTAGCGGTATAAATGGGGAAGTTATGCACAAATTACATCAAAAAATTTCATGTATATCTGAATAATCGGTTGTTTTCTATATGTTATAGTGGTCCGATTCGGCCGGTTCCGACAAATGATCAGCTGCATATAACAACATACCTGTATTCCGAATTTCATTCAGATATCTCAAAAACTGAGGGACTAGTTTGCGTTCACACAGACGGACGGACGGACAGACGGACAGACGGACATGGCTTAATCGACTCAGCTCGTGATTCTGACCATATCGGTATATATTTTGGTGGGTCCCCACGCTTCCTTCTGGTACTTTCGACAAAAATTTTTTGGCACTAAGTTATAATACCATTTCATTCTCATGAAAGGTATAAAAAACAAACAAAAGTGTAACGGAATGCATACCGAAAGGAATTTGCATATGTATGTATATATGTACCTACATGCATGTCTATGCATGCGATTTGCATGCGTATCCTTGTATACCCTTATATAGTATATATACGCATACACACATATGTATTTGTAGATTGTCTAAGTGAAATGGAAACAAAAAAACCAGGGACGTAACGGTTATAAGAGAAATGGGGTAAAGTCTTATTTAACCATTATCATGAAAAAAAAAATTTTTGTGGTCCCTAATAACCATTATAAAAACCAAAGGACCGTTTTGGGCCTGAATAACCGTTATGGCAACCAAAAAAGTCTTTTGGGCTTGCTTAACCGTTATGGTAACCAAAAAACTGTTTTGGGCCTGAATAACCGTTATTCAGATTTTCATTTTTTTTTTGTCAGCTATAAAAATCAAGCCTATTTATATCAATATTTCTGGACGATATTGGTATCAAATAAAAGGTATTGAGCAGGGATTGTAGCTCTGATTACCTCTTTTCATTTGATACCAATATTGCTTAAAACATTAAAGGGCATCCGGTCCACTTTTTCACCCATAACTGGAAATCCGACCTACGAATCTTAACAAATACATCTCTATGTAAAAGCCCTGCTCAACACCTTTCATTTGGTAACAATATCGTTCAAAAATATTGGCAAATAAATAGGCTTGATTTTTATAGCTGACCAAAAATAAATAAAAATCTGAATAACGGTCGCTGTGGTGCAGTGGGTAGAGTGCTCGCCTGCTATGCCAGAGGTCTCGGGGTTGAAACCACGGTCCGAGCAAAACACCAAAACAATTTTTCTAATTAGTAAAAATCCAAATATTGGGTTTTTTAAGAGCAGCGGTCACCTCTCGGCAGTGGGCGGCATACCCTCCGAGATTATTTCTGCTATGAAAAAGCTTCTCACAAAAATGCATTCGCCGTTCGGAGCCGGCATAAAACTGTAGGTCCACCCAATTATTAGGAAAAACAAAAGGAGCATACCTCGAATTGGGAGAGAAGCTCGGCCATAAAACTCGTCAGAGTTATAATAGCGCCATTGTATTATATTATAACGGTTATTCAATCCCAAAACGCTTTTTGCCTCTGTGCCAGCAGGACAGCAAGGAAAGTTTGAAGTCGAAAGGCTGCACATGACGCAGGCAGCCAATCAGTACACCACTCGGCTCTCACTCCTGCTCTCTGAGAGCAACCCTTCACCAAACGATGTATCTGAGGAATGGGAACACATCGCTCGTTCACTTCGTATCACCGCTGAGGAATCTATAGGATACAAGCGAGCCCACAAAAACACCTGGTACGACAAGGAATGTCGCGATGCCTCGGAAAGAAAGAACGCCGCCTACAGGGCTACATTGTGTGCGGGCGCAACGCGAAGCGTATGGGAGCGTTATGGAACGGCGAAGAAGGAAGATAGGCGCCTTTTTCGAAAGAAGAAAAGGGAGGCTGAAAGGCGCGAGTGTGAAGAGCTTGAGATGCTGGCGGGTAGGAACGATGCTCGAAAATTCTATCAAAAAATCAGGCGGATGACTGAAGGTTTCAAGACCGGGGCAAATTCCTGCCGGAATGATAACGGTGATCTGGTAACTGATGTCCAGAGCATACTTAAGTTGTGGAGGGATCACTTCTCCTCCTTGCTAGATAATGGCAACAGTGAAAGTGCGGAAGGAGAAGATGTACGACCCGAATCCCCAATAGCAGATGATGGTAGGCATGTTCCACCACCTGATCATGACGAAGTGCGAATAGCAGTATCTAGGCTTAAGAATAACAAGGACCCGGGCGCTGACGGCTTGCCAGCCGAGCTATTCAAACATGGTGGCGAAGAGTTGATAAGGAGCATGCATCAACTCCTATGCAGAATATGGTCGGACGAGCGCATGCCCGACGATTGGAACTTAAGTGTGCTCTGCCCAATCCACAAAAAAGGAGACTCCACAGTACGCGCCAATTATCGTGGGATAAGCCTCCTGAATATCGCATATAAGGTCTTAGCAAGTGTATTGTGCGAAAGACTGAAGCCTATCGTCAACAATCTGATTGGACCTTATCAGTGTGGCTTCAGACCTGGTAAATCTACCATCGACCAGATCTTCACAATACGGCAAATACTGGAAAAAACCCATGAAAAAGGATCCGACACACACCATCTCTTTGTCGATTTTAAAGCCGCTTTTGATAGCACGAATAGGAATTGCCTGTATGCCGCAATGTCTGAATTTGGTTTCCCTGCTAAACTTATACGGCTATGCCAAATGACATTGACTAACACCACCAGCTCCGTCAGAATTGGGAAGGACCTCTCCGAGCCGTTCGAGACCAAACGAGGTTTCAGACAAGGTGACTCTCTTTCGTGCGACTTCTTCAATTTGATGCTGGAAAAGATAATACGAGCTGCAGAACTTAACCATACAGGAAGCATCTTATATCACAAGAGTGTGCAACTGCTGGCGTACGCCGCTGACATCGACATCATTGGCACTAACACGCGCGCCGTATGTTCTGCCTTCTCCAAGCTGGATAAAGAGGCTAAGAAAATGGGTTTGGCGGTCAACGAGGACAAGACGAAGTACCTCCTGTCATCACACAAAGAAACAGCACGCCTTGGCAGCCACGTCAATGTTGATAGCTACAAATTCGAAACTGTTAAGGACTTCGTCTATCTGGGAACCAGCATTAACACCAAGAATGATGTCAGCACGGAGATCCAACGAAGAATCACGCTTGCCAATAAATGCTACTTCGGACTAAGTAGGCAACTGAAAAGTAAAGTCCTCTCTCGACAAACAAAAATCACACTCTACAGGACGCTCATCGTTCCAGTCCTCATGTACGGCGCAGAAGCATGGACAATTTCAAAATCAGATGAGATGGCTCTTGGAGTATTCGAGAGAAAAGTTCTTCGTAAGATTTATGGACCTTTGCGCGTTGGCGTGGGCGAGTATCGACGGAGATTTAACGATGAGCTGTACGAGCTTTACACAGACATCGACATTGTTCAGCGAATAAAGATCCAGCGGCCGCGTTGGGCAGGTCATGTCGTGAGAATGGACGAAGGCGCTCCGGCCAAGAAAGCATTTCTATCGAAACCCGCTGAACGCAAAAGAAAAGGGAGACCTCCACTGCGTTGGGAAAATCAGGTGGACAGCGATGCTGCCTCCCTAGGTGTTCCCAAGTGGCGCCATGCTGCACGAAACAGAAGCAATTGGCGCGCTCTGTTGGACTCGGCCAGAATCGTCTAGACGGTTAAGCGCCAATCAAGAAGAAGAAGAAAACACTTTGTTGGTTACCATAACGGTTATTCAGGCCCAAAACGGTTTTTTGCTTTTTATAATGGTTATTAAGGACCAAAAGAAGATGAAGGTTATTTTTGCATAACCTTTTCACCACACTAGAAAAAATAACCGTTATTTTCGGTCCCTGAAAAAAACATAATATACATAAATCAGGGCTGCTCACCTCATAGGCACTCAAAGCACAATTGTTTTTGTTTTGTTCCGAATCATAGGCACAGATACATATTTTCACTTCAAATATGAAAATAAAATTTTCTTTGTACTCCCATAAGCACTCAGATATAAAAAAAATTTTTATGAATGTGCCTATGATTCATATTGAATGTGCAGAGCAAAGGCACTTTGTATAGGAGCTCGAGCACTACCGAAAGAAATCGAAATTTACAATAACAAATGTGTAATGGAAAAAAAATTCAAAAAATGAAAGCACTGTAAAAAATTTGTATTCAAAAAATGTTCATATAAAATATAAATAAATTTTGTATGTATGTGATGCTACCATTTGAAAATAAATTCTAAAATAATATTTTATTGGAATTCATAAAAAAATTTAAATGAGCAAAAAAAAATTTTCAGTGCATATACAAAATTTGTAGATGTATTGAGTTTTGTACTTTCAATACGAGAGAGTTGAGCAGCCCTGACATAAATAGTATATTACTCAACATATTAGCATTGAATGCCACTTTTTCTCTCTCACGCACTTAGTGTTAAATTTATGTATTTTTGCTGCTGTTGTTGTTGTTACTTTTTTGTTGTTCCCGTTGACATTTAGTGTTGTCATGAACCATCTACTAGGTGTCAGAAGCGTAGTCATACTGTTTTCTGGTGTTTTGGTTGTTATTTTCGTTGTTGGTGTTGCTGCTGTCGTTTTTGTTGCTCTTGTGCAGTTATTGCATCAACTTTGAAACTGTGCAAAAAGCGGAAATGTAATATTTAGCTTATTTTCCTGCTGTAGCCTTGTTTTTCACCAATTACCCCCCTCCCTCCCCCACCCTCTGCCACGTATGCGCTTTCTTCCGGCCGTTAGCTTTTCGCGAAATACGATTAAATGATAAATTGCGTTGCTTGTTTACTGCACTGTGTACAAATATATACATATTCGTATGTGTCTTCATGTCTATACTTGTTGAAGTGCGCTTTTATTTACTTATACATAAGTACACACGCCCTTGCACACTTGTAGCTTGTGCGCCTAAATGTAGTCTTAATAAACTTTCGTATGTACTTACGAATTGCGAATTGCATAAAAAAAAATTAGTTGGAATGTCGGAAGTAATAACGGAAGCGAACAATTTCTACCAGCGCTTAAGTTTCCGTAGCATTTAGCTTTTTCAAGGAAATAACGCCGCGAACATTTTAAATATAAATATTTAATTTAAAAAAATATTTACATCCATATATATGTATGTAGGTTAAGGTGGAGTGAAATCATATGGAGATTTTTTTTTTGTTCTTTTTTTGAACGAACCAGCAATGAAAATTTGCCTTTATACGAGTTAATGAACCCCACAAAATTTTATGGCGATAGGATGACGTTTTGAACTGCCCCCAGCCCCGCAAAGTTGAAAGCAATAAGCACGATCTGGTACAAATATGAAATTTTGAAAATTATAAAATCAAAAAACGAAGTATGAGGATTGATAAAGATGGCTAAGCTGAGTATTAAAGTGAAATTTTTTTTTTTGGAAACAACAACAACAAAAGTTATTAAAGGTCAAAGATTGTATTATGCATTTTTTAAATTGCAATTACTTAAAAAATACTGAACCGATTTCAAATATTTTTATACCATTCGATAGGATATTTTGATTCCCTTTAATTTGGTATACATTTTGTATATGACAAGTAAGGGGGGTAAAAGGGGTTTGACCCCCGCAGGGGGTATTATAGAAACCACATAAAATTTATATCAAATTAAACGGAATCAAATTACCTATCGAATGGTATAAAAATATTCGAAATCCGTTCAGTAGTTTTTAAGTAATTGCAAATTAAATATAAACTTTGACCTTTAAAAACTTTTGTTTTTGTTGTTTCCAAAAAAAAAAATTCACTTTAATACTCAGCTTAGCCATCTTTATCAATCCTCATACTTCGTTTTTTGATTTTATAATTTTAGAAATTTAACATTTGTACCAGATCGTGCTATTTTTTCAACTTTGTGGGGCTGGGGGCACCTCTAAACATGCGAGTAGGTCAATAAAATTTTACAGGCATATTACTAGGCTAGAAAGGTGCCGTTCTGGCTGTGGAACAAATTGAATTTCAAAAAAAAAATGTTTCACTCCACCTTAATGTAGGTATAGAAATGAAGTTTTTACTTTGTTAGTAGTACCTGGATGACCGAGCTTCCCTCGAGCTGCTATTTTTTTTTTCACAAAAGCCAAATAAAATGTTAAAAAACAGTGAGTGAAAAAATCGAACTTTCAAAAGTTCGCCCTATTCCTGTCCTGCCTTTCTTCTTCGTCTTCGTCTTATTCTCCCTCTCCCTTTCCTTCTTTATTTCTCTTCATACGAGTATAATCTTGTAATTAACTTTTTCTTTTCCCGCTCCCGCTTCCTTTCCCTTTCTTTATTTTTTTTTTCTTCACCTTAATTCTTTTCTCTTCCTTTCTTTTCTCTACCCTACGATTTTTTCATTCTTCCTTTCCTACCCATTCTGTTGCTTCTCCTTTTTCCTCTCCTACTCCCTATTTCTCCTTGCCGATTCCATTTTCACTCTCCGTTTCGCCCCGAAGCTCTCAGCATTTCAAATTTCATGAAAATCATTAGAGCCGCTCTGGATCAAGAAAATATGTATATGTATATCGTCCTTTAAAACCGCCTATGCGAAAATTAAGATTTGCAAAACTTTAACTTCTGGCGCCCATCGCTATCGATCAATACCAAAAATTTTGTCTATGGGCAACCCGAGAAGCTCTATATTTCCATGTAATGTCCTCTTCAGCTCTGAAGTCGCAGAGCTGGACGCCGGGAAATCAATTTTAATTTTTGGCACAAATGGCCTAACTAAATAATATTCATAAAAAATTGCTCCAAAACAAAGGACGGATGTTGTGCTCAGTTCATGTAATCGCCAGAGCAGCCGTCAAATGTCATAGTTACGTGAAAATGATACATGTATGTATATAATAAGTACATCTTACACAGAAAAACTGTCATTCAGTGCACTGAATATACACGCTTTCGCCTAAAAGTATGCAATGTTTACGTAGCTAATAAGAGCGTGCTAAAAATAACCTTCATTGCATGATTAAAATACATACCTAGACGACATAAACAGTTTATGTACGTACTTACAATTAAATGCTTATGCTCATGTACACACACAACAGACTACTTCCCTGCAAAAAAGCCGAGTACTCCATGCACGCGTGTATAGAGTACTCGCTGTGGACCAACCGAGTACCCCATAACTTGTCACATTTCATATAAAAAATATGGTCCATTTAACATGGTGATGTCCTAGGCAGGGATCACATACTCCGATTTCCGCATGACATCCAAGTAATCCAAGGCGTACCTACATTGGATTAATTCATGGAGTAGTAAAATTAATGAAATTTAATAATCTCTGAAAAGATTTGAACGAATGAGTTTGATTATTAGCATTATATATGCTTTTCTTTAATAAAAAAAATAATAAAATTATTCTAGCGCACTTACCAACATGTTGTGTTGCGTTTCAATGTCTCTTTATTACTAAATTGTGCACGTTCAAACAAGCATGCATATGTACATATGTACGAACTTTCTTCGTCGTTATCGCGATATACATTCGGTTTTCATAGCAATGTTCGGCTGACTACGAGCCGATGCAGATAAACGAGTCGCTCCCTTGGGCCTATGTTTATGATCACTTTGAAAGTACTCCAACCTACCAGAAAATGGATCATATAATCCAAAGATTTTTGCAGGGTGATTCCAGACTATTTTAATAAAATATAGCTTTCACACACGCAGCATCAGAAATTCATAGAAATTTGTCAAGCATATAAAATTTATAAGACAAAACTAAGAAATTATGCCAAATACTTACATATGAAGTTATTGTATAAATTTTTGTAAAGCTTTTCAAGTATACAACGCGTGTACATAAACAATGGTCGTAGGTGACAAAGCATGCATAATGTACTTAAGTAGTTAGATTTTTGAAAAAAAAAAATCCACCAGAAATATGAGCGTATTTACAAGTTATTTCTATTCTTCTTTTTTTTCTTTTGATGTGAACATTCATACATATATGCAGCTACTTACACATTTGCACATGCGAGCGCCTGCATATCCTTTCAATTTTACGAGCACGTAATCTGTGCTCACTCTAACCAATTCTCAAGAGCCCAATTTGAATGTCAGTCTCTGTTGGTTAAAGATCTAAGGTATTTAAAAATTTATGTAATTACAATATCACATACCATAATTTAGGCATGCATGCCTGTAGGCACTTAACAATATTAGGATGATAAAAAAAATTATGTAGCTAAATGCCACCAAAACGCCATGCTATGTAACTTTTCAGTAGGATTATCGTTCCACAAGGATTTTATATACTTAGTAGCAGAAAAGCGGCTTTGAAAAAATTTACAATCGCATATGTATGTAAGTCCGCTCACTCTTTTACACAGTAAAAAATGATAGTTTATTTCTAATATCATTTTGTACTTCATTTAATCATTCTTGGAATTAAATATGAATTTTAATGCCAAAAAGTCTTATTTTGAAACTATGAGAAGTTTTACAATTTTGTTTAATCCACAATACTTTCAAAATAAAGCCTTGAAAAGTATTAAAATTCTCTCGAGAGAGGTTTAATTACTTATATTTTAAGAACAAATCCTGAAAAGTATAAAAACTTTCTCTTTATCACTTTTAGTTTGAAATCAAAACCAAAAAAGTATTAGAAAAAATATGTACATAAATAAATACAAAATATTGAAAAATAAATACATGAAATGAAATTTATTAAAGCAAAGCGAATTGTTCATGGCTGACGAAACAATTGTATCAAGTGAGTAATACAGGAAATTAATTAAATATTATGAGGGTAAATTTTATTTTATTTTATTTTTTTCCCTAGATACCTCAATATCCCTGCAATACCGCGACAGTGACGAAATTTATGTGGTAAATTTAAAAGGAATTGAAGGTAGTGTGTTTAACACGTTGGCTGCCAGTGTATCACCGGTGATCACGACAAAAAACTAGCTCCAGGTACCAGGAAAAAAATTACTTTTTGCTTTTGTATTATAACGGGATTTTTGCCAAGAGTAAAAGCCACGCTTCCGACGCGTCTGAGCAAGTTTTTAAGCTGTGACAACCTTGCGAGCATCTTCTTTTTTATTATATAATTTTATCTAAATTTTAAGCGCCTAGGCGTGTATCACCGGTGGTACACTGGCACCTGGGGGTGGTTTTTCATCGTAATCATCGGTGATCCACTGGCAGTGAACGCGTTAAATTCGACAAGGGAGCAGCCCATTCTAGTTTTCTTGTATTATCGAGGAAAACAAAACAACAAAAACTTTATGTGATAACTCATGTTGTTGTGATATAATATTATTTCAAATAAAATAAACATTTCCATGTACATACATATTTTTGGTTTTGATTTAATTCCAAAAAAGTATAGAATTTATTCCATTTTAACTATTTTTAATCCCAAAAATATTGTAAAAATAATCCAAATTAGGTTTTGATATAATACCAAAAAAGTATAGTATTTATACCAATTTTCGGATAGATCTTATACCATTTCAACTATTTTAAATACCAAAAATATTCTAAAAATAATAAAAATTTGGTTTTGATTTAATTCCAAAAAAGTATTAATGTCTCTCATATTCTCTTCTTTTTTTTAAACCAGAATGGTTTTAATTTTATACTTTTTGGCATTGTTATATATAAATACCAAAATGGTATTAAAATTAAACTAAAATTTATACTGTGTAAGAATTCGTATTTTGATATGAAATATTTAGTAGACCAACACGCTCCAATTCTACTTTTTAGAGATTTCGTTAACGCTTTTTATTTCCGCACTTATTGCCAAACAATTTCACTTGATCTTTAAAAAACTTTCTTTACTATAAATTAAAAGCAACTGCATTTGTATTGCGTCGGTATTTAACTTAAACTGAAAATGAGGTTATTGTACTTTCGACTTGATTGCACAACTTCTAGACAATTGACTTGGCTGCACCAGCTGTGACTTTTATTATGAGTATTCTATAGCACAATGTGCCGCCAGAGTAACTACTTACACACACACATGCAAAAGCATTCGATTTTGGTGCATCTCTGCATACATACATACATACATACAAAACGCGTGCACTGAACATAAAGCTTTTACAAAACAAATGAATTATCTCAGAGCTATGTATGTATGCACACTAATGAAATGAAATGGAATGGAATGTTAATGGCAGAGCCAGAAACGTAGAAAAGTAGTTATAAAACTCTGTCACCCGCACACACTCAGACAAAAATTGTGTCGGCACAAAAGCCTAGATAATTTAGCGCATTGTGTGTGAGGTGCTTTGAAATATGCGAGCGTTGAGAAAATGCAAGAAATTTGCCTTTTGTAATCGAGTTTTAAATTGTGTACATCATTTATGTAGAAAAGTCTGCACTTCTTACTCGTACTGGCATTTGTGGTAAATATTCGTGGCTACTCATTTACTACAATTTCATTGCAAATTTGTTGGTATTTTAAAAGGGAGAGAATGCCAAATGGGATTTTGTGGGTGGGTGTGTGTTTGCCTGTGTGTCATACATACATATAATGAACATTTGTGGCAAGTCACTGCAGCTAAAGCATGCTATTTTTCATCAAATGAAACGGCATTGTTGGCATTTTTGGCATTTTTGAAAAATTTAGATACATAAGTTAATGCTCGTTTGCATTGTTTGGTGGTAAACCGTTCGGTTGAAATTGGATTATATACAAATTTTGATGTGCTCGTAATGCTTGTTTGTGAATTTTACTTATATCTTACATGCACCAAATATTGTAGTGTTAACAACATAAACACAAATTTATTGCTCTCGCATACAAAAAGCATTGTTACATATTGTCGTTTAAACTCAACAACTGCCTAATTGAAATTTTTTTCATAACCGCCTATGACAAAACTGAGATTTGCCGAACTTTAACTGCTGGCGCTCAGCTCTATCGATCCATACCATAAATTTGGTCTTTGGGAAGCTCGGGAAGCTCTATATTTCCTTCTGATAGCATTTTCAGCTCTAAAGTCGTAGAGTTGGGCGTCAGGAATTCAATTTAATTTTTGGCACAAATGTCGATTAGTCGGTTATGATAGTCTCGCTTAGGTTATTATGAAGGTTAAACGGCGGCATGTGTTATGAGCTCAATTTATCTTTTCAAATTCGAACTATTTAAGCGTTCAGTCAATTGACCTCTCAAATGCTAAAATGCAAAGCAGCTTATCCACAGTTTTGTACTAGTGTAATATAAGATATGTAGATACATATATATAATGTGAGCTGTTGTGTTTTAAAAGTGCATAAAATAAAATAAGTTGAAATAATTTCAATTATTTAATTATTTTTTATTTAATATATTTAATTAATATTGCGTTGGTTACGTTGTTTTTATCTTATTCAATGTTGCAGTGAATGTTATTTCAAAGTTTTTTAATAGTGATATTTCATGCTAAAAAAAATAATATGATAACACAGCTCAACAAAAAAGTCGATATTTTGGTGCAGCCCTGCTTGTAACTGCAGTAGTATACGATGCACTGATAAAATGATACCAACTTTTTTGAATCATACGTGTAGTTTTTGAGATATGAGCCCTTAATAGGTTAAGGCATATTTGGCCCGATAACTATATTTCTGCGTATCCTATCAACACACGTTTGACGTCGCTAAAAAGGCGAAATTCCACCGCTTCTTTCAGTATATTAGTTATTAATGCATCTTGATAAAAGCAAGAGAAACTGTAAAAACAATCTCAAAAATTCAATTTTTGGTTAAATTATTTCATATTTAATCACGGTTTTCTCGAATAATTTGTTAACCAGTGTATAGGCTAAGATATTTCGATATAATCTCTGATCAATTCTGCTTTCAACGATGTATAACCTTTTTATATCCGCTTAGGCGTTCCTATGATAAAAACCCAAAATATTTTTGTAAATTATCTAATACCCAAAATCAATACTTCTATACCCAAGGATAACAAATATAAATTTTGGTCCCGAAATAAAGGTTTAGTGGTCTTTCACGGGGGTCAAATTTCAGATGGCCATAGAACTTACATTTTTTTACCCCTGTGACACTCCACTAAACCATGATCAATCGGGACCAAAATTTATGTGTGATTTCTTTGACCATGCTACTACCGATTGAAGGGCGATACAGTCTTTTTATGAACTTTTAATTTTTTCATACAAATTAAACGCACTCTAATGTACATACATATAACTTTCTATTATATTTATTGACTAATCCATACCCGCGAAGTCTTCCGCGGAAAAAAATTAAAATGTTGATTTTTTTTAATTATAAAATATTTAAAGTAAAATTGGCAATACACCAAAATAAAAATGCAAGCGAAATCCGTTCGAAACCTAAATTAAAATCGAATTAATTTATGATCTTCCATCTTCCACCAAGCTTCAGTTCTCCCTCTTTCTCTCTCTTTCCCCCTCCTATTCCCTCTCTCTCCCCTCTCAGTCTTTAACTATCCCTATCTCAATCTTTTTTCACTTTCCTTAGCTAAAAAGCCAGATGGGCTAAGAAGGATGGGTGAAAACGCACACTTTTCCAAAGTTGTCTAATCTCGATGTAGTGGCCCATATACCAAATATCATTGATTTATGCAAATAGACTCCGAGTTATAAGGATTTTAAGGACTTCTACCGAAGGGGAAGGAAAGTAGGGGGACTTTTCTGTGTACCATATATGCTTTACACGAACGCTTATCTAAAAATCACTTGCAAGGAGTAAACGCTGTTTTTAAAACTCATAACCGAAGATCTTTAGCATGGATAACAAATTCCTACCACACTAAGCCTACCACACATTCACGTACATATGTATCTCATATTATTTACCGAAAAATAAAGTCCTATAACCAAAAAAAGAAACATATTCTGCAAAATAATACTCACAATATAACGAAAAAATTAAAAAAATTTGAAATGTAGAAGTTATGAGGCAACGGAAAAAATAAAAATTTTTAAATAAAAGTTACGAGCAACGGAAAAATTTGTTTCTCAAGAATAACAGTTATGAGTAGACTGCGGATCTTTATGCAATTGCATATTTTTAAGGAAAAGAGATAGCGATATGGTTCCAAAGAGAAAAATTAAAGTTATTAACAAAATATTCTAAATTTTCACATTTATTTCTGAATATTTTGCATATTGCATATAACTTGCATATTGCATATAACTTGCATATTTGCATATAACTTGCATATTTGCATAATAATTGAGGTTTAGCAGTTTTAATCCGCAAGTTAGAGTCTCGCGGAGTTCCCCTAATGGCTTCAATGGCCCTAATAACAGAAGCTTTTGAAGGACTTGGCGCTACGTCAGGATCATGGGCAAATAGTTTTCGTCAAAATTGAAACTATTTCAAAAAAGAAGAACCTGCTTTTGAAGTCATATTAGGAGTAGCCAAAATACTTTCAGGTGACAACAAAATATTAGAAACTGGAATACAGATTCCCAGTCAATTTTGAAGCGAATTTAAGTATGCTCCGGTTACATCTTGTGATGTTGAGCGTTCATTTTCAGCATATAAACGGATCTTAACCGATAAGCGTCACAATGTTTCCATTGAAAATGTGGAGAAAACACTTGTAGTATATTGTGGTCTTAACTACAACTAAAATTACCTCTTTACATTAAAAATTATTATAATAAATATTAGTTCCCATTTGCAGTTTGTTTTTGGATGTTAATGGGTTTTATATTTGCATAGAACAAATGATTCAGCGTAGAACATATGATTTTTGCATTCAACTATACTTTACTTATTGTGTATATCACTTAAAATTCCATATCTGATGTAAAAAATGTGTACTTTTAATTTGCATATAACTTGCATATAAGTTGCATATATTTTGCATATCCAAAACAGAGCAAGAAAATTCGCTTTGGATTGTGAATATATAGTTTTGAATCAATATAACTCTTAATAAATCATTTTAAATTTTTTGCATAAAGATCCGCAGTCTAGTTATGAGGCAATTGAAAAAATAAAAATCTGAACATAATCGTTATGAGCAACAGAAAAAAATATTTTTCAAACATAATAGTTACGACTGTAAAATATTTTTTTTTCAGTTTGAAATAACTCTTAAGAAATGAAAGAAAAAGATTTTTGAATTTTTTAATTGTTATGAGGCAATTTTTTTTGAATATTTCTTATAACAGTTATGTCTCTGATATTTTTGTATGAAAAATTTCACAGCAGAAATTAATTAAAGTAGAATATCTTAGGAACGCCTAGGCGGATATGAACAAGTTATGCATCGTTGAAAGCAGAATTAATAGGAGATTATATCGAAATAACTTTGCATATACACTGGTTTACCAATTATTAGAGAAAACCTTGATTAAAAATGAAAAAAATTGAACAAATTTAACAAAAAATTTAATTTTTGAGATTGTTTTTACAATTTCTCTGACATTTATCAAGATACACCGATAGAAGCGGTGGAATGTAGCCTTTTCAACGACATCAAACGTGTGTTCATAGGATTAGCAGAAAACTAGTAAACCCGGCCACGCGATGCTGTGGCTTTCAATTACACTGTGCGACAATTTGAGGGTGGAAGACCACTTATTGACACATTTAAAAATTTTTTGATATACCTTCATAGCTACTGGTTATTTTTATTTTCTGTGGACCTAGATTTTTTATTCAAAGATTTTGACCAAGGAGCCCCATAGTGAAGTTTTGTGCCGAATATTTTTCTAAATTATGGTAACCTTAAAGCGACCTACAAAAGGCCATTTGGCGCGCACCTCCTTTTCTTTCTAGTTCTCTTTCTCTTCCCCTTTTCCCCTTTATTTGCGCTTTCTTTTCCCTTTATCCATTTTATTTTTCATATTTCCTCTTTCGCTTCCTGTCCTTCGCCATATCCGTCCCTTTCATTTTCCTCTTCCTTTCCTTTTATTACCCATCTTCAGTGCTAGGCCTTGCATGACACTTCAAATTTAAAAATGAGATAAACTGTAGCGTAAAAATGGATTATTGAACGGTGGCACCCTCTTTGTAATAATTTTAATAAATTACTCATTTCCATGCCAAGTCCTTTCATATGACACCTCAAATTTAAAAATCAAACAAACTATAGCGTAAAACTGAATTTTTGAACAGGTGGCAACCCTTTTTGAAAATTTTTTATTAAATTGCTCAATATCAGGTCAAGCCCTTACATATCGACCCCTTTGTGCGACTTTATCGTAACGGACAAAAGCAAATTTTATAGGAGAGCATTTTTTTTCGTTTTTTTACTACTTTTTATTGGTATTTTGAAACGAAATTGAACACGCAATTAGGTAATTAATTAATATACTGAATATGATAATTTTTTTCTTGAAAAAATGTGCAGTTTGCGAAAAAATTATAATTTTGTCCCTTACGATAATTTTCGCTCTCAATTTTTTATAAGTTTGTTTGAATAAATGTCCCTTACGATAATATTTAAAAAAGGGTTTGTATGACAAATACAAGTGTTTTATTCCATACTTTTGTGTTTTTAATGATGGGGTCATGGTAATATAGTGAGTATTGCACTCGTCCTAAATTATAAAGTTACCACGTTCGATTCCCGGCAGACCAGGGACCGATCTATTGGGAAAATTGGTTTTTATAATATGTACGTTTGTTGGAAATTTGGTAAATAGGTAGATTATTTCCTGTATTGTGACGGAGCAATGGAACGAGTTTGGGAAGTAACAGAAAGGGGAGAGGTAAATGAGCAGGGAGAATGAGAGGTAAATGGAAATATAAAAATTTTACATTATTCCGATAAATCAATGGTTGGACAGGGCAACATCTGTCGACGTTTCTAGTCTACAATATAATGGCCGTTGGCAACTTACAATCTGGATTGACAGTTTGAGTGTTTTTTTTTGAGTGTGGTAGTCAAATTTGAGTGTTTTTTGTGTGTTTTAGTACAATCGGCAGCCGTCGTGCTACACGTACTTGTTGTCGGCTCGCTATCTGCTCGCGGCGACGAAAATCAAAAATTTTTGATATTTGCGTCAATCACCCGACACTCACACATATGCAATTCCTCTCAATCCAGATTGTAAGTTGCCGAGGGCCTTTAAACTACACATCGAACGTGAATTTGAACCAGCGACTCCAAATCAGTAAATGTCAGAAAACCCTCCAAAAAAAATTACTTATATTAGCAGATGCCGTTTAAAGGCGCCACATAAGTAAATATTTTTAATCGCTAGTTTTCATTAATTTACATGCAAGTGGGGCATTTTCTTATTTCCATAAATTACCAGAACCTGGGTGGTCGGGCTCGGACGTGATTATTTGCCTGAGATAATATTCTAGTTCACCATATAGAAATATGCAAATATCTAATCAAGTAAATGATCCAAAAATGGATGTATAAAATTTCATTCAAGTCAGTCAAACCGTTTTCGCGATAGCTTACAAAGGAATTAATAAAATTACGTTATGTAGAAATCCCACTGAGCAATATTTTAATTGAAATAAGTCGTAAAATACCATTCATTTTATGCCCATATTAGCACATCTAATTTTTTTAGTTCCAAAAAGGTGGCAGCGTTGGAAAAACATCCCCAGGGACAGCACGTGGATAGAATATCTTAAAATTAGCCATACTAGGTGTAAAACGAATTTTGTCCAAATCGGTTCAGCCGTTCCCGAGATAGAAGTGGATATAGAAATATATAAATAAACTAATATACATACAAATATACATACAAGAATAACTCGTTTAAGGTTATAAGATAATCCAAACATAATCATGGTACCATGGCTACATTACGCTTACAATCCCCTTCATATTCTATTTTAACTTTCAAAATAAATAGTACATCAAATTACTTGCTAGCTATATTTAAAATATTTTTTATATGGGCGATACGATAAATTCGAGCTCAAGAAAAAAGTGTAGATTGTCCCTTACGATAAAAAATAAAGCCAATTTTTGGCACAACTATAAGGATTTCAGCTATAATATTTTACCAGGTGATGCGCTTACGAATGTAGATTAAACTTGCATCAAAATGTGAAATTCCAGAAAATGACCCTTACGATAAAATCGCGCAAAGGGGTCGATATGGTACCAAAAATTTTAAAATCAAACAAACTATGCAGTAAAATTAAATTTTCAAACATCTGGCAACCCTCTTCAAAAAAATTAAACCTTCCTGCACATCTACAGGTCAAGCCCTTTCATCTGACACCACATTTTCGAAAATCGGTATAACGGTGTAAAAGTTATGGTGCTTACAAAAAATCGCTTAGCGTAATCAGTGGCGGATCCACGGGGGGGGGGTGGTTTTGGGGGTTCAAACCCCCCTTGTGGTTTATCATAGATCCCAAATTAATGCCTTTATAGATTCTGCGCCCAAATTTCGCAAACTGATCAAGGAAAACTCTATCATTCCAAAAGCAATGGTTGGATGGGTTTAGCTGTCCAAAGGAAAAACTCGACATTTATTTTCATTTGTTTTCAGATTATATTTTATATGCATATATATATATATGTGTGAAAAGACAACTGCGCACTTGTCGTCCATCGAAAAAGATGCGAGCACAGTAGGTAGTTGAAAGAAATACAATTAAAGTACAGCGTTTGACATGCACAATGTAAATGGCTCGTTGGCGTAGCTGTAGCGCCTTTGATTCGCATTTTGTCGATCGCGGTTCGAATCCTGTCTGTGGCTTGTATTTTTTTTTTGTTTTTTTTTTTTATTTATTTAAAAATTAAAAAAATATTTAAAAATGAATAAAAAAATATATATTTTATTCATGTATACTGGGCACACCACATAACATCCAAAATATGTACCTACATGCGAAAAAAGTTCATGTAGGTATCTTTGGACGCACGTGCATAAAATCAAATTTGTCAAATGCTATTCGTAAATTGCCAAATCGCAAATTTATTTTCTTTTCTTTCTTATCCCTATTTTTATCGGGATTGTACAGAATTAATTTGGTCAGAAATGTCTGAATCGTTGGAGAAATTGCCTTTTTAAGAGCTATTTCGCAATTCTTGTTTAAATTAACCTTTTAAAAATTTGAGTATATAAAAACAAGAACAAGAAAAATTCTATTAAAAATATAAATATAACCAAAAAGTACTACATACATATATCGTCCCCTCAATATAACAATAGCCTATGTGCTCATACGCCATTATTTTTTTATTGCATATTTAGAATCTCCATCATTGATTCTATGTCTGGTCAATATTTCGTCAAATTCTACTTCCACAAAGTGGGTCAAAATGTCATTGGAAAAAATGGTGTATAATTTCTTGTTCAAAAATTTAATAGATATCTGATTTGACAAAAACTTTAAACCCGATTTTCTCAAAACCCATAAAAAATTATACGCTATTGTTATATTTAGGGGACGATATTCTTATTTATTTTGGCTTTAAATGCAAGGGTAAGTGAAATTGATGATCAATTTGCCACCAATACCATATGATACTCATTCGCACGTACCAATGCAAAAATATACATACATACGTTATACATGTTATTTAGAACTTCAATTGAAATCTCCTGCACTTAATGTGATGACATACATGTTGTTAATTTGGAGGGTTTTGAGTTTGGAGTTTTTAAGGTGCGGAAAATGGCGCAACTAGTATATAGAATAATAAGTAGGTGGTATTAGTCCATATTTTCACCAGCGTCTGCCCTTAAAAAACATCTTCCAAAAAAAGAAATTTTCAAAACCCCCCCCTTGCCGAAATCCTGGATCCGCGTCTGAGCGTAATATATATAAAGACTAGCCGGACCCGTGCACATCTTGCGCAAAAAATAACAAAACATACGTGGCGCCAGTCGGTATGTTTTGTGCTGTCACGCCCATTTTAAAAATCTTATTACTTATTTGGTTTGGTGGAACTTATGGAACTTTCAATGAATTACCTATATGTTTGACAAAGATATCGCATAAGATGTTTTTAATATACCTATATAGGTATGTGCATTATATTTTTATATATTTTACATATATTTTTATGTACATATTTGTGGTCCCTGCCGATTTGGGTAATTTTTTTCCACACGTTTGCCTTGGCAAGCAAATCAGTGGCCGAAGGTTAATCGATTTATCTGCTACAGTTCCTGAGTTTTGACTTATAAATTTTTGAAAATTTGCCCCTCTTGGCCCATTTTTTTAAATTTCAGCATATTTCCTCATAACGGCATAAGGTCATTGCATGGATGAAATTCCATCACTCGGGCTTTATTAGTGATTGAATTATCATGTTTTGCGTGTTTTTCGAAATACATACATATGCTTTATTTTCAACCCCAACCTTCTCTGTTCCCATTAGAATCTGTGTACCAAATTTCATTAAAATATTTCTATTTTTGCGCCAGTTAGATTATGTATGGCCGGCCGTTCAATCAATTTTTTTTTTTTTCATCCTGATCGTTTTTATTTATGTAAGTCCATATCTATCTCAATTATTTTATGGTCTTACGTACAACCGTTATTTGATCAAAGGTATAAATACATATACATATATTGTACAACGTATATTTGTGTATAAATAAGCACATCCGATGCTGAAAACCCCCATTCAGCGTAAGTATGAATACACACGTGTTCGCCTAAAATAATGTGATGTTTACATACAAACATACAGCTGAAGCTTATAAAAGTCTTTTAAAATATACAAGACTGTTCAACTGGAGCGACATCTACATTTGAAATTTATTATATTATATTATTATATTATTATATTATTATATTATTATAATTTAACTCTGCACTCTTGTTAGAATAAAATAATTCTGAATGCATAGTTTTAGGCGCAAATCTTTTATTTTAAATATAAACATTTAATTTTTGCAAAATACTATTAAAAAATGTACCACGCCCAATAAAACACCGTTTCCCATGCATAGCTAATTTATACCTTTAAAGCGATGCCTTACTTATTAATTTTGGTAAATTATGTAAGCAGAAAAGGGGATACATATTTGCAAAAAAACCAATTATAAATAATATATATGATAAGTTATCGGGCCAAATATGCCTTAACCTATTAAGGGCTCATATCTCAAAAACTACACGTACGATTCAAAAAAGTTGTTATCATTTTTTTATCAGTGCATCGTATACTACCAACTGCAGTTACAAGCAGGGCTGCACCAAATTATCGACTTTTTTGTTGAGCTGTGTAATGCTTCATGGTCCGAAAAATAAAATGGCCTTGTAATATGAATCTTTCGATTTCGAAAAACCAAAAAGGAATTTTATTAACTTTGAACTAACATCGAAGAAATGTTCATCTTCCATACCCCACACTCTCTAAAGAATTTAGCTTTCGAACATAATTTAACAAAAAGAAAAAAAGAAACAAAAATTTTAGTAACTAATTTGAATATCAAGCAAAATAATTTTTTTTTGGTTTTTTTTTTTATATATGCTACTCTGAAAAAAAAACGTTGTAAATCTAAAGACTTTCGCTGTTAAATCAACTACTTTCCGCAATTGAAATGTGCCCAACAACGCTCCGTTGTTGTTTCAAAGGTGCGAGCGTTGTTGATTTAAGTCAATAACGGATATTGTTGGAAAAAATTTTCACCTAAAAATAAATTTTTGTTTACATTTTACTCTTCATCTTCTTTCCACCCGGGTCCCAACTGCAAATATGTAGCCTCCGCTTGTTCTCCTCTTCTTCTCCCCTTTTTATCATTCACTGGTTTCTATCTTTATTTCTTATTCTGCGTTTTCTTCTTTATTTTATATTCTCCTCCAGATTCGAACTATGACATCAACCTGAAATTTTATCCAATCATCACATAGTGGAACATTCAACATTATATTGAATTGTAGTAACCTATTTATACTTCCATTTCCTAAAAAGGAATCCAGGAATTATTTGAATCATTGTAAAAACAAAATTTAAAAAAAATTGTTCTCATTAGTTTTGTTTACAACGGAAACTGTTGGGTCAAATACTTTTGCCTTTAAATCAACAACGGGGAAAAAATTGTTGCTAAAAATAAACTTTTGTTTGGATTTTTCTCTTCATCTTCTCTCCATCATTATTTTGTTTGTTGGTTTACTCACAAAAAAATGTTTTCTCACAAAAAATTTTTTTAAAAGCAAGCAAGTTTTTGAAACAACAACGGCCGTTTTTGAATAAGTTGTTGGATCAAAAACGTTGCTGTAAAAACAAATAATTTTGCTGTTAAATCAAAGACGGAGATTCAACAGCCGAAAGTTGTTGGTTTAACTACGGGTATTTTTTTCAGAGTACTCTTTCAAAAAATTCATAATACTTATGTACGTCATACCACTCAGGGTTTCCTTAATTTGTTTTCACGACATAATTACAAATTCGTTCAATAATTATTTATTATAATCAATACTCAAGCGTTTGACTATGAATTTCGCCACTAAATTATTTATCTTTAGGTCACCTATGATTGCGTGCTTGTGCACTTAAATGGCAGTGGATCATCAAATATTTACCATATGCATGTTTATATATGTATATGTAAATAAATAAATCTCAGATTTACTACAATAATGTCATAGATCTATAAATTATATAGCTGTATATGTATATGGAAAAGGATAAGCAAATAGTAATTTAATTAAAAGAATGGCCATTCTGGTTTTTTTAAGTCTCAGTGCCGAAAAGCAAAAATTTTAGGTTGACCGAAGGCAAAGTTCTAAAAAACGTTGGGGTTAGATAGCGATTAAAGAACGATTCGAGTACTAATTCTTTTCTCATATATTTATCTCTAAGGCTAGAAAACTACTCGATAAATGAAGTGGAGAATCCTAACGTTCTAAAAAAACAAGGAACATACATACATATGTAATTCGTCAATCGAGAAAATTGTTATACATACCAATGGACATATAGGTAAGTTGTTCGCTAAACAGCAAATGCAATGGTCTATGATCAAATGACTTTGTAATTCTTCAGCGACTTTTTGAAGCGCAACTTATCCAATGTAAATTAGAAAGAGTACCGACAGATGAGCCACCACATGACAGCCTGTAATTGGAAGCCAATAGAGATACATATATACCTATATATAATTTAAGTAGAGCCTTGAATAAATTTTGTTAAGACACACATACTCTGATTGTTATGATTTTCTCAGCAAAATCGATTCTATTGATTTCACAACGCTTGCCAAAAATAAAAAAAAAATTATTGGGTATGTTAGTGTCTAGCACGAAATTATTATTTTTATACTCAGCTGTACTAGTACACAGAATATTATAGTTTTGATTTCCTAACGGTGGATTGTAACATAATGAAATAATCGAGATAGATATAGACTTATATATATCAAAATGATCAGGGTGAAAAGAGAAATCGATTGAGCCATGTCCGTCCGTCTGTCCGTCTGTCCGTCTGTGAGCACGATAACTCGCGCAAAAATTGAGATATTTTGATGAAATTTGAAATGTAAGTTGGTATCAAGACAGGAACGGATGGTATTGAAAATGGGCGAAATCGGACCATGACCACGCCCACCTCCCCTATATAGTAAAAATCGGAAATTTTTTATCTCAGTCACTAATAGAGCTAGAGTGATAAAATTTCACACACGTATTGAGCTCAGGCCCTTATGAAGAAATATGGTAAAATTTTGGAAAATGGGCGGTGCCACGCCCACTTATTAAGGGTCAAACATGGAAAGTTTTATATGTCATAACTCAGAAACGGTTGAAGATATATCGATGAAATTACTTAGGCAAATGTTTGGACGAAAAATTGCCAAAATCGGTTGACGACCACGCCCACTTTTATATATGGGTATTATAAAGTGGCCTAATAAAAACATTTTAAGCGATATCTTTGTCAAATATAAAGATAATTCATTGAAGATAAGATAAGATAAGATAATTCACTCATGTGGCATGAGTTCTACAATAGATCGGAAACAAAAAATAGAAAAATTTCGGAAAATGGGCGTGGCACCGCCTCTTTTCAGACAAAGGAATCAACGAGATTTCGGAGCCCATAACTCGACAAATAATTGAGATATTATGACGAAACTTGGTTTTTACACTTTTATAACTTGTGTTAATAGACACGCAAAAATTTATTGAAATCGGTTTATGACCACGCCTACTTTTTAACAAAGATATTTCTGGAACACCCTTTGGGAATTTGTAACGTGACATCTTTGTAACAGGAAGTCATAAAGGGATGAAATTTTGCACAAAGAATAATATTCATAAGCTTAGTTGGATGACTGATAAAAATTTAGAAATGGGCGTGGCTACGCCCACTTTATGCAGCACTCGCTTTATATAAAGTACACCGTGTTTCCATCAAACGCAAACAAACATTTAAAGCATAGATGGCCACCCAATAGCTCCAGTGACTCCGTTTGTCTCCCAACAACATCGCTGTGGCTCCGAGTGGCTCCCAACAACAAGCAAATCAATTTCGACAGAATAACGCACATTTGTTTTTTTCACAGAAATCGTCGTCGCGGCGAGCACTCAAACCTAACGGTCCAGCTTCGACCGACATTCATTGTGTAGTTACGCCTTCATACACACATACATATGTATGTACATATGGTTGTACATTTATATCTGCTAGCTCGTTTATGTTGTTTAGCAAAATATTTGAATGCCTAGCTGCACCATATCTATACATATGTATGTATGTATGTATGTACATTGTACATTTGTTCTTTTCAAAATGACATCTAAGAATAGAAAGTTTAAGTGCTCATGGGAGTATGATTTTTTTTATGTATGTACATACATAAGTGCATGTTGTTGCAATAAACCGTTATTTGGCAAAATAATATTTTTATAATTTCGAGAAGAAGGTTGTTGCAATTTTTATTGATGTTGTTGTCGTGTGGCTCCCTTACGCTTAATTTCTGGCCACCTATGATTTAAAGCATAGATGCTCATGCCTATGCCCTTGAATCACATTTGTTTTTGTTTTCCCCCCAGACATAGGCACAGATACAAATTCGCCCAAAGAATATAAAAATAAAATTTTCTTCCCCTGCCATATGCCCACAGGTATAAAAAATTTCAAATGAATGTGATTGAGTTTCTTATGGGAAGGGCGAAGCTACGTTAGCTTCGCCCTTCCCATATGAAGCTACGTTGACGTCGCCCTTCCCATATGAAATTGAAAATTACACTAACAAATTGAAAATAAAATTTTTTTGAAAAAATTGAATTCTTGAATTGAAAAGCGACGTACCTCAAAACCCAAATAAATATAAAATAAATGGAAGAAATACAAGAAAACCTTTTTCTTTACAAACGAAGCTTTGTAGTAAAACCTTGGGTAAGGAAGAAGGCTTTTGCTGGGAGGAGACTAACATTTGGCAGTCCCTAAATACGTTATTCATGGATTAAAAAAATTTTGAGTTGTGCAATTTTTTGATTTAGGGTGCGATTTGTAGGCAAACAAAAAAACTGAACAAAATTTCTAGTTAATATTGAAAAATGTGTGGCAAAAGTGTATTTCAAATTATTTGAAGAAAAATAAAAGTAGATTTTAATAAGAAAAATAGGAATAAAGCTTTTTTTTTTGCTGAAATATTATTGCGAGTCACAGTCTATGCTAATTAATTATAGGTAGGTACGTATATAAATTAATAATTAAGGTAAGTTACATATATGACAGAAATAAAATATGACAAGTATCCACTCATAAGAAATGAAATTTTAAAATATTTATCCATGTTCGGAAACACTTATATTTGCGAAAAAACCTTTTCTAGCCTTAAGTTAATCAAAACAAACCAAAGAAACCTTTTATCACAAAAGCATTTGGAAGCAATTCTGCAATTATCCACCTCTGATTCGACAATAAATATTGGCAATTTATTAAACAGCCTTGAACAAACTTGTCACTTATTGTTATTATGTAATATGTAGATACATTTTTTTTTATATGTACGATTTCATATCTTAATTTAATATAAATAAAATATATTGTAAATATTGTACATATGTATGTATTTATGTTGTATGTAAAATTTTCCAATCGTACAATAAAAATTTACTTGTAGTTTGTAACTTTTTTTTTTAAATCTAACACAAATTTTTTCTCGGTGCACTAATAAATTTTTGTAGATGTATTGGAGTTTCCCCATTCAATACGAGAGCGTTGAGCACCCTTGATTTAAAGCATACAGCTGAGTATATAATGTTCGATTCCACTCGAACTTAGGCTTCCTTACTTGTTGTAGATGTATTGGAGTTTCCCCATTCAATACGAGAGCGTTGAGCAGCCTTGATTTAAAGCATACAGCTGAGTATATAATGTTCGATTCCGCTCGAACTTAGGCTTCCTTACTTGTTAATTTTAATTTTTATACTTTAGAATAAGCGGAAAATCCAATTAGCTCATACAGCGATGGTAGATGTGATAGCTATTTCGAAGAAAAACCACTTTCTTCATCATCAGACATCTTCTCGGGAGCACACCAGGCATTGAACCTACGCTCCAACCATCAGTAGTCGAATATTAGCGAAACGCTAAGCACTGCGGCTACCGATGGTCCTGCTGAGCTGTTGGATTTTTCACTTATATATGCCATTGCTCTATTCAATCTAACCTCACTTAGTGTACGATTTTCGTACATCTGCTATGCAAGTGTTGAATAATGGTAGGCAGCTGACGGACAGCGGGCGCTGTGTACAGTAGTTGTATCTACAACAGCACAATTTATAAGCGTAGCGTTGGAGCGTAGGTTCAATGCCTGGTGTGCTCCCGAGAAGATGTCTGATGATGAAGAAAGTGGGTTTTCTTCGAAATAGCTATCACATCTACCATCGCGGTATGAGCTAATTGGATTTCCGCTTATTCCAAAGTATAAAAATTAAAATTAAAAATAATAATTTCGTGCTAGACACTAACATACCCAATAATGTTAAATTATAAATTGTGCTGTTGTACATACAACTACCATAGGTAGCCGCAGTGCTTAGCGTTTCGCTAATATTCGACTACTGATGGTTGGAGCGTAGGTTCAATGCCTGGTGTGCTCCCGACAAGATGTCTGATGATGAAGAAAGTGGTTTTTCTTCGAAATAGCTATCACATCTACCATCGCTGTATGAGCTAATTGGATTTTCCGCTTATTCCAAAGTATAAAAAAAATTAAATTTTAAGAACATCAATAGCAAAATTGACTTGTTTCGCAAAATCAAAGCACAAAACGTTAAAACTCCCAATTTGCAATTTTACTTGCAAGTGTTGGGGAAAAAAATGCCGAACTTGCAAACAAATTTTTACAGAGATTTTAAGCTGCTTCGGTTGGGGATTATGGTGCTTTCAACTTTAGGTCCAAACAAGTTAGTTTTTTTTTTTGTAGCAGCCATAAAAAATAAGGAAACCTGCAATAAGAACAGCTCAAGTTTGTACAAACAAGAATCCGCATATGTGTGCTCGTTTTGGGTCATAAAAAGGCATAGTAATTTATGCATAAACAAGTTTATGTACAAACAAATATGTACTTATATTTATGTAAATATGTATATGCAGTTATTAATACTTCGAAAGCTGTTTACAACAAAATTGTAAAACTTTTGTTGCGCAACTTTAGCAAATTGGCTAAAAACACTGTGACTAAGCAGAGACATAAGGCAAGCCGAAAATATTCAGAACATATTGTATGTATGTAAGTATAATTGAGGACACGGGAGATAAAACGAACACAACAAACTATCACAAACTGCTACAACCATTTTTTTTTGCATTTTAAGCGTACAGAAAAAATAACTTTTGCTTTGTCCACTATCTACCATTTCGAGGGCATTTCATGCGTGTGAGTTATCTTCATGTATATGTGCATGTGTGTTTTTCCACATGTGCTGTGACCTTTATGAAATACATACATATCTACGCACATTTTCGTATGATATCCCTATGTTTGTGTGACATATTTTCACGGTCTAACCCAAACAAATTGGCAATGTCAGGGTTTTCGACTTTATGGTTAAAACATTTGGGCGTAATCTTTAAATTAGGATTTGTATAAATATTTGTGTGCGTATGCTTGTATGTATTTTAGATTTCTTACAACATATTGTGCATAGAAAATTGGAAACTTAAACAACACAACGATCTTTCAAGCATAAATTTACTACTTACATGCACATATTTATGTACATAAATATGTATGCATAAAAGATTTTTTGGGATAAAATATGCATCATTGCATTGAATAACAAATCAGTTTTTAATCTAAAACAACCGCAAACACCTTTACCACATTTTGTTAGTTCTTATGTCTTCTCGAATTTGATAGATTTAGGTAAAATTTTCGTACAAGTAAGAAAGTTAGCTCTGCTTGCCTACTTTGCATTACATACCAAAGGTTACGTATACGCCCTGACACACCGTTTTCCTATTAGAATATTTTGACTTTGATTGCATAAAGCTTTATTAAGCATATAGATAAAAAATATATAAGTATATGCTAGAAACATGTTCGAATTTTCATTCTGAATGGCGTGGCTGGTGTAAATTTTTCCCAAAAATTTCTATTTAAAATTTATGAACGAAAAGGTTTGCGAGTATATTTCAGGTGCTGCTGACCTGTAATTTTCCGTGATAAAGTACACTTTTACGTTTATAGGCTGATAATCGGAGGGTTATAGTAATTATACGTAAACTCAGCGCATGCTTTCGGCCAAAAGAAAGCCGTTGTTCCCGCGCTAAGCTGGATTTGCAAACTCTACTTGAACCTTCTTCCCGCATTAATTAACGATTTTTCCATTGTTGTAGTACTTATGCCTAGCGCGCTGTAATATCGCTTCCATTTATATTAAACTCCTATAAGCAACCACAAAAATAACTAGCCTCGCAACAAATGTGCCTTTCAGCATGTGCGTGCAAGCGTATATAATAATATGCCCTTGGTTTTGTGATGTCCTTTTTGCGGTTCATTTGTACATTAAGAAATTCAATCTTTTTCTTTTCTGCAGGCTCATTTATTTACATGAATATATGTGTATACACACGCATGCTGCGTTTCTTATGTAAATTGCTTTCATGTGCATGTGAGTGTGCATTTTGTTAAGGACAAAAAACACAACCCTTTTCAAGCTCAACCATGCGAGTTAGTCAATGAGTTAGTTTTTTATCTATTACACTCACGCACATTCCCATAAGCATACAATTACAGTATACATATATACTTGATATGAATTCTTTAGACACGCAAAATGCTGTTGAGAAATGAGCGGGTATTTAAAAAAAAAAACTTTACTACTACTGCTGTAGAAACAAAGTTGAATAGTTTAAGACTTTTTAAGGCAAAATTGTGTGTTATATTAAAGTTGTTTTTTTTTTAACTAAACCTTGACATTTCTTGCTGCAAGATTAACTTTAATTACACGTGCCTCAGAAATTCTACTAAACTCTAACCCACACAGATAACCGTTGCGATAATTTTCCATTCGTAAATAGTACATAAAAAAATGATTTTAAGCGGAATTCACCGCCGTTTTTCTTTCATACACATTCACTTATTTCCTGCTACATTTCTACTTGAAAATTTCACATTTTTTTTCCTTTCCCCAACCAATCACAAAACTTCTTGTGCGCTCATTTGCATGACTTCATTACTTAGTTTTCACAAGTTAAGCGCATTGTTGCTCATTCCCAATATCTGCTATAAATTATTAGGCATATTTTTTTTTTTATATTTGGCATACATACTCATACATATATTTTGGTGGGATTTAAGGTAATCAAGTTTACATGATCTCTTACGCATGAACCAACAAATTACAACCAATTTTCTTGCATGTGTAAGCACATGTACATATGTACACGGAGAAAACTATATTCATGTCACATCCATATTTATGGATAATACTGTCTGATCCTTAAACTATGGATGTCATATCCATATAATGGGTATTACTTATATGCAAAAAAAAGGTGTAATATATACAAAAATATTGATATGATATCCATAGTTTATGGATCAGACAGGATTATCCATAAATATGGATGTGACATAAATATACTCAATAAACCAAAAGGCTTGAGAATAATATTATAACAAGCTTACAAATATAAGCGTTAAGCTTGAGAAACTATTGTGGAAAATATTGAAAAAGACTTAAGAACAATTGTAGAAAAATCAAAATAGCACCCTTTTTATAAGCTTACAAATGTAATTGTAGAAAACTATTACTTGTGAAAGCTTGTTGTAAGCTTATAAATAAAATTGTATGTATAAATAATAGAAAAAAGAAAAAAATAAATTTTTATTTGCATTTTTTCTTTTCATTTTCTTTCCTTCTTCACCTTTACTTCCATGTTCTTTATTTTATATTCTCCTCCTATTTCAATCCAACGGTATCATATGGTGGGACATTCAACATTATATTGAATTTTATTGAGGCTTTTATACTTCCCTTTTCCGGAAAAGGAATCAATGAATTATATGAATCATTGTAAAACCAAAGTTTAAAAAAATTTTACAACAAGCTTAAAACAATGTTATTATTAATAGTTTTTCAAGCTTTCATTTTAAGAGTAAAGTAAGCTTATTGTAATATTGTTTTCAAGCTTTTTAACATAAGGAGTATTGAGGAAGGACTACATAAAGTAAGTGTTCCTCAGTTATCTATTACAATCATACTTGTGAGCAGGGCCGTGCGCACGGGGGGGGGGGGGGGGTTTTGGGGGTTAAAACCCCCCCCCATGACCAAATCTAAGTTGCAATGATTTTGCAAAAATTTTCAAAATACAGTTTATAAATTTTGCATTGAATTTTGACTCATAATTTTTGACAATATTAGTTACAATAATTTTACGGAAGAAGAATTGGTAAAAGTTGCAAAAAATAAGGTTGGCCAATACATAAGTTCGGCACTTTGAATTGCACTTGGAGCTTTCCGAAATTACAAAGTTGTGTAGCATATGTTCGTTTGGCATTTTTAAAAAAATTGTACTGATAACAAAAAATGTTCATTTTGTGAAAACAGTGAGCAGTTTCAATTAACAAGTACTGTAAACAGTACACGGAAAGAAATTTGTATACTTGAATCAAGAAAAATGCTTTCTTGAACTCATTTTAGAAAATTTTTAGGGAAATAAGAAAAATTTACTTAATTATTACTGGAAATAAGAAATTGAGTTTTCCAAAAATGAGACAATTATTTTCTTATTCAAGAACACTAACAAAATCTATAGAAAAAAAATGTTGAAAAAAAATGTTTAAATAAATAATATTCTTAAATTTACTTAAATGAAGAAAATCTTTTTGCTAATATCAAGAAGAATTTAAGAAAATTGTGTTTCGACGAATTGGAACAACAAAATACAGCGAAAAAAATGTAAAATGAATATGAAAACGTTTTCTTGAGCGAAGTAAAATTTTTCTTGCTGAATTTGCATTTCCAAAGTTACATGTATTTTTTTTTTTCATTTTCCATCCGCTTTGCATATTTCTGAATATTTTTGCAATTCTCAGATTGTTAGTGAAGCATTTGGTATAAGGAGTTCACTATTTGCATCTTCATTTATATTAAATAAAATGTTGTCATTTCAATAAACAAGTCCTAGGAAAATACTAATTGACTAATTATGGTTTTCTAATCCCTCATGATTAGTTTTAATTTTCCTTATTTTTTACGTTTTTAATATTTTTAGAAAATATTTGCTTAATTTAATATTTAATATTTTCTTATGCCTCAGACACACGTGTGGTATGAATATTAGAATATCAATATTATGATTTGGCTATGCTATGAAAATTTTCAATTAAACTACAATATGAGGGTGACACATATGTGGTATAGATCGAAATATTATTACTATACTACGATGTGTGTCTCTCGCATTACTTACTTAAGCTCGTATAAGAAAAGTTTTACTTGCAACAAAAAAATAATTTCTTAATTTATTTCAAAAAACAAGAAAAAAACACTTACCCTAAGTAAAATATTTCTTATTTATTTAAAATCCAATTTTACTTGAAGCAAGAAAATGTTTTCTTATTTATTTAAAATCCAATTTTACTTGAAGCAAGAAAATTTTTACTTATTTATTTAAAATCCAATTTTCTTGGATTTTCTTGATATTAAGAAATTATTTTCTAAGTTCAAAATCAAGTCTAATTTTTCTTGTCTCGGCATTGATTCTAGTAAAAAATTCTTTCCGTGTACTATTCAGGACCTGGTTAACTAGGTTTTGATGAATCATAATGAGTTTCAGAAAAGTTAGAGAACATTTAAATTTATGGTGTATGGGTCTGGATATCTGTTTTTCTTAGCGAAAAATGTATGCGAATGCAAACCAAAATTAAAACCCCCCCCAAGGCTAATTCCTGCGCACGGCCCTGCTTGTGAGTAAGCTTATAATTAAGCTTATAAAAACTGTATTGCAATAAGCTTACAATGGATAATTGTTTTAAGCTTGTTCTCAAGTCCTATTACATTTCGCTTACTTCCTGGTCTGTTGGGTATAGTTTTCTCAGTGTACATATGTGTGGGTTAATGTACATATATATGTATGCGTGTATTTATTCCTATTATATGTATATATAGATGTCAACTATATTTATAAATATGTATGTATGTATGTAATAACAATACACTTGGGCTATTATAACTCTGACGAGTTTTATGGCCGAGCTTCTCTCCCAATTCGAGTTGTGTTCCTTAACTTTTGTTTTTCCTACTAATTGCGTGGACTTACAGTTTTATGCCGGCTCCGAACGGCGAATGCATTTTTTGTGAGAACCTTTTTGATGGCAGAAATACACTCGGAGGGTATGCCGCCCACTGCCGAGAGGTGACCGCTGTTTCTAAAAATCAAATAATTGCGTTTTAATTAATTAGAAAAATTTTTTGGTGTTTGTCCGCACTGGGGTTTGAACCCGAGACCTCTGCGGTTAGCCCCAAGAATTATGCCACAAAATATAGTGTATGTAAGTGTAATCAAGCGGAGGACCGACAACCCAATAAACACAACGGATTCGCCTCGAATTCGCATCGGATTCGCTTTCTCTGATTATATTATCGCAGCAATAGATCGGCGATTACGAATTGGTAGGCATGTCACCTATCACTAGCGTTTCGAGAATTTGTTCATTCGCGGATCGCTGGCGATTCGAATATTTTATCATTGGCGATTCGAGAATTTTTAATTTTTTAGATCTTTGGTGATACGAGATTTTTTATATTGGCCATTTCAGAGTTTGGTTTAATGGCAATGTGTTAAATCCGTATAAAAATATTACAAAGCACTTAAAATATTTTTATAAATAAAGTTTAACTTTCATGAAGTAACAAAAGCTTTTCAAACAAATTTAAGCAGTAATATTTATTTTATTCGGTTGTTGCATCAAATAAAGTTACAACAAAAAATAAATTAAATAAAGTCCTTTTGTTTAAACAATTTTTATTTGGTTTTTCTACATCAGGGCTGCTCAACGCTCTCGTATTGAAAGTACAAAACTCAATACATCTACAAATTTTGTATATGCACTGAAAAATTTTTTGCTCATTCAAATTTTTTTATGAATTCCATTTAAATATTATTTTAGAATTTATTTTCAAATGGTAGTATCACATACATACAAATTTTTTTTATTTTTTATATGAAAATTTTTTGAATACAAATTTTTTACAGTGCTTTCATTTTTTGATTTTTTTTTATTACACATTTGTTATTGTAAATTTCGGTTTCTTACGGCAGTGCTCGAGCTCCTATACAAAGTGCCTTTGCTCTGCACATTCAATAGGAATCATAGGCACATACATATAAAATTTTTTTATATCTGAGTGCTTATGGGAGTGCAAAGAAAATTTTATTTTCATATTTGAAGTGAAAATATGTATTTGTGCCTTTGATTCGGAACAAAACAAAAACATTGTGCTTTGAGTGCCTATGAGGTGAGCAGCCCTGTTCTACATACTCGTATTTATTTATTTGATTAAAAACTTATTTGATCTACTTTCGCGAACTCGTCTCGAATTCTCCACGATATCATCCTCGCTTCTGTGTTTATTGGGAACCTACCGAAAGATTTTTGAAAGCATACAAACATATGTAAATACGAATGTACATACAAATGTATAGATACATACATATATACCAGTGGAATTCGCTTCATACAAGCCGCAAAACCTGGCTTGCCTAAATATTTTCGATCGTTTCATGTTACTCAAATTTTAAAAATTTTTTCTTACAAGTTAACGCCAAATTTCTGAAATATTGAGTAGAAGCATTTGCTTGGTTCTTATTAATACGGCTTATTCTCTTATAGTGCTGTTATAAGCAAATACACTTGCTACTGTAAGATTCCGAGATTTCTCTATAAGTTTGGCGCCAGCAATAAATTCTTACAAAATAATTCTAATAATAATTCCTTCTCCGCTTTTTTATGTAATTCACGTCCTGATGGTGAAGAACTTGAATTTACTTTCGACTAAGCCAGAATGTAGGTACAGCTAAAACAACAAAAGTCATATACGTATCTTCATATTATCCATTGTACATCAAAACTTAATTATTTTCCATCATCTTCATTTTCTCGATTTACTTCAATACATTCAATTTCATATGGTATGAATAAGTTAAACAACAAACCAAATATACTCAATGAATTTTATCTGTCTTTCGGATAATTCAGCAAAGAAAATTACATAAATGGCTAATGACAAGGCTTCATACATAGGCTTGCACAGCCAATTTATGCGAGGTACGCCACAGATATATGTATAACCATTTTACATTTGCTGCATAAACTATTTCATACATAAAATCTCCGCAACTTTCATTTCCGCTGTAAGTCACTTTTCATTTATCTTTGCTCGTTGATTTTTTTAACCAAATATAATTATTTATAGGAGTACGAGTATATACAAATAAAGGCACGTGAGTGTACATATGTATATGCATGAGTAAATATGCCATAAACCTGCGCACATTTTTCTGCCATGACAAAAATATTTCTTTCGCCTTCTTATTTGCCCCATAGCCGTGGGTTTATTAACTTTTAGCAACTAATGATTAATGAATAAGCATCTGGAATTCGTATTAAAGTTGCAAACCTTGCATTTCTTAAGGAATGAATACAATTGTATTTAATACGTCCCAAGAGACAATTTCTGCTAATCAAGTGATAATTACTTTTTGTAAGTTGCAGAGAATGGTAAAAAGCAAAATTAGTCGCAAAAACCTAAGCAGAAGAGGAAGACGTGAAGGAGTAAAAACCTGACGTGTTATTTTAACGTTTACTTAAACTCAAAAAAGCAGAAATAAATTCCAATTTCATTAAGTAAAAGTGATGAATTCTTAAGCCTTCTAAAGCCCTTGTTTCCACGCAATCAAAGTAGGCTGTTGTAAACATTAATTGCAAAGCAAATTTAATTTGCATACCAAACAAGAAAGCTTTCAAGGGACACATCGCGGACATTTAACAAACAAAAAATTGCTTTTGCGCTTGAGCTATCACCAACACTTTTGCTTTTAGTATTAACATTTAATTTTATTTTCCTTTTATTTTGCAAATAAATAAAAACAAAATTATAAATAAACAAAATTAAATTCAATTTCAGTTCATCATCCACTAATTTAGCTCGTATTATACTTGAAACGAACGGGCTACACTTGAGTTCGTTTGGCCTGCCAACTTGAAACACTATTAATATTAATGGCAACCTGGCTTAAGTATGTGGATTGCGTACTCGTAAATGACACGCTTAAGCAGCAAAAAGGAAGAAGCAAGAAGAAAAGAAAAACAGAGTGGAAGAAGTAAAAAATTTAATGCAAGCTTAAATGACAAATTGTATTGTCATGTGTGTGGCGGCGCAACCAAACGCACAAAATGTGCTCATAATAAATCCACTGAAATAAAAAAAAAACAAGTAAGGAAGCCTAAGTTCGAGTGGAATCGAACATTAGATACTCAGCTGTATGCTTTCATTGTTTGTTTGCGTTTGATGGAAACACGGATTATTTTATATAAAGCGAGTGCCGCATAAAGTGGGCGTAGCCACGCCTATTTTCAACATTTCTATCAGTCATCCAACTAAGCATATGAATATTATTATTTGTGCAAAATTTCATTCCTTTATGACTTCTCCTTACAGAGATGTCACGTTACAAATTCCCAAAGGGTGTTCCAGAAATATCTTTGTTAAAAAGTAAGCGTGGTCATAAACCGATTTCAATAAATTTTTGCGTGTCTATTAACACAAGTTATAAAAGTGTATAAACCAAGTTTCGTCATAATATCTCAATTATTTGTTAAGTTATAGGCTCAGATATCTCGCATATTCCTGTTTCTAAAAAGAGGCGGTGCCACGCCCATTTTCCAAAATTTCTGTGTTTTTCGTTTTATGTCCGCAGTTGGACTCCAGCTATGAGATTTCAATGATATATCTTTATTTTTTTATTTTTTTATTTTTATTTTTTTTTTTTTTTTTTTTAGAAACTAGAAGAAAACTTTTTAAGCATGGATGTAACTACAGCTGTTTCACCTTAGATCCCTCTAAGACTCATCAGGTTACTTTTGCTTCTGCCAAGACTCGAACTTGCGCACCTTGCAGTACAATAACTACAGTTCTAACCGCTGAGCTATTGCCTGCCTACGACATCTGATAAAAAATTTATTGCTAGTTTCTTTCCTACTATAATTCGTTTCTAACTTATGCACATACATATGTACATATTTACATATTATTGTATGATTAAACATAAGTAGCGAATAAAGTGTAGGGATTATGGTATTATAGTAGAAAAGGAACTAGCAACAAATTTTCTATCAGATGTCGTAGGCAGGCAATAGCTCAGCGGTTAGAACTGTAGTTATTGTACTGCAAGGTGCGCAAGTTCGAGTCTTGGCAGAAGCAATAGTAACCTGATGAGTCTTAGAGGGATCTAAGGTAAAACAGCTGTAGTTACATCCATGCTTAAAAAGTTTTCTTCAAGTTTATAAAAAAAAAAAAAAATAAAAAATAAAATATAACTTGGGCCTGTGCTCGTTAAATTAAATAAATTAAAGATATATCTTTATATTTGACAGAGATATCGCTTAAAATGTTTTTATTAGGCCACTTTATAATACACATATATAAAAGTGGGCGTGGTCGTCAACCGATTTAGAAAATTTTTCGTCCAAACATTTGCCTAAGTAAGCATATCACGCGTACCGAATTTCATCGATATATCTTTAATGGTTTCTGAGTTATGGCTCATAAAACTTTCAATGTTTGCCCCTTAATAAGTGGGCGTGGCACCGCCCATTTTGCAAAATTTTTGTGTTTTTTGTTTTATGTCTATAGTTGGACTCATGCGACAAAATTTCAATGATATATCTTTATATTTGACAGAGATATCGCTTAAAATATTTTTATTAGGCCACTTTATAATACACATGTATAAAAGTGGGCGTGGTCGTCAACCGATTTTAACTATTTTCCGTCCAAACGTTTGCCTAAGTAAGTATATCACGCGTACCAAATTTGATCGATATATCTTCAATGGTTTCTGAGTTATGACATATAAAACTTTCAAGGTTTGACCCTTAATAAGTGGGCGTGGCACCGCCCATTTTCCAAAATTTCATAAAATTTCTTCCTAGGGGCCTGAGCTCAACATGGGTAAAATTTCATCGCTCTAGCTATATTAGTGACTGATATACCAAATTCCCGATTTTTTCTATATAGGAAAAGTGGGCGTGCTCATGGTCCGATTTCGCCCATTTCCAATACCAACCGTCCCAGTCTCGATACCAACTTGGATTTCAAATGTCATCGAAATATCTCAATTTTTGCACGAGTTAGAGTGTTTACAGACGGACGGACAGACGGACGGACGGACAGACGGACGGACGGACGGACGGACGGACGGACATGGCTCAATCGATTTCTCTTTTCACCCTGATCATTTTGATATATATAAGTCTATATCTATCTCGATTATTTCACTCTGTTACAATCCACCGTTATGTGATTAAAACTATAATACTCTGTGTACTAGTACAGCTGAGTATAACAAGAATGAGCTCGAGCTTCCGAAAGTAGTAAGACATGCGTACTTACCTATCTTACTGTACCCTGCAAAAAGATCCATAAACCTAAGCCAGCCTAAGCTGTAAAAATTGGAATACGCTGCCAGCGCTGCTTGCTGTGCTCATTCGCTCTGCTCCAAACGTTTTTATACTTAATTTTTTGTTATGCGCTCATACCTCAAATATAGCGGGGAAATTTAGTTTTATGAGCAGGCATGGGCAAAGGGAGCATCACAATTTGTGGCCAGCGTCAAAAATTGTGTATTGTCAAAGGAAAGATAGTCGCTGAAAACAAAAGACATATTCAGTTTTTCTTCAACTGTAGGTCTTGGGATCATCGTTTTATTAATCTGGGAGTACTCCCTTGTCAGTACTCTATTACTACCTATACTTCTGTTTATAAGCATACAATTATGTATACTCGCTTTTAACATTGTATGCCCTAGTAAGGGTAGTATTAAACACAAACAAAATAATTCAAAGTTGAAAAAATTTTGATATCTCTCGGAAAGCATGTCAAATGGAGTACTCCTCTATTCATCCCTTGGGAAGGTCTCGCTCCAAGTTGTTCTTGGGTAAGCAAGCACCATATATACATATGTATATCGTCGCTATAGAAGAAAAAAGACGCAAACTGTTTTGTTGAGGAAGAAAGACGCAAACTTTTTTTCTTTCAAAGAAAGACGTATTAAAAATATTTTTCGAAAGAAAAACTCTTTATTTTTTTGATAACGAAGAAAGACGCTTTATTTTTTTTTTACTATAAAGAAAGACGCATTTAAATATTTTTTAGGAAAGATTTTTTATTTTTCTTTGTCAATATTAATGCTAATGCGTCTTTCTTCGCAGTTAATAATGCTAATGCGTCTTTCTTCGTCGAAATATTTTATAATGCGTCTCTGTTCGTCGAAATATTTTTTAATGCGTCTATCTTCGTCCACATGTTTTGTAAAGCGTCTTTCTTCCCCGACATATTTTTAATGCGCCTTTTTTTCGTCGACAAATTACTGACATGCGTCTTTCTTCTTCCGGAGCGACGATATGTATAGAAATGCATGAAAACTAACGTTTCAATCCTATGGAGAATAAAGCTTTTTTAAGGTATATAAGCCCGTATAAAGCCTACTTATAGGGAATTATTTAAGCCTTATTCGCATGGTGGATAAGCGTTGTCAATAAGGTTTCCTCTAAGACGGAGAGAGTAGATAGTATTTATAGCCTGATGACATCAACATAGTAAAATCAGCGTTATTATAAGGCTTTGTCCATACAACTTCTGGAATAAGCTTTAAATAAAGCGTAGATTTTTGGAGCGTATGTACATATGTATAGATATCCGTACACACTGCCGCCACTAAAGCAAAAAATATCTAACGAGCAGCAGTAAAATAAAAATTAATATAAAAAAAAATTTAATGAACCATAGAATTATAGGAGATTTATAACGTATATGTGTATATGTGAATACCTATTAACAATACGAAAATAACTCCAGTACAGTGGTGTGAAAAATATGAACAGTACAGAATACTTACATTTTTGACTTGTCTATCCATTTACGATCACCGTCGTTATGCTGTAGAAAGTTTGAATTAAGTGCAGTTAAATTTTAACCACTTTCCCTCCAATGATACTATGTTCAAATATGCATATTTTTATCAAAATCAATTTAGTTTGAAATTGCATTTCTGAATTCTGTCTTTACAATTATTCAATTTGCGTTACTCAATTAAGTATCATATCTACTAACATACATATATATTTTAAAGTTCTCAGAAGTGTATTAAGATTCACACTACATGGGCCATTAACAAATAGAATTTGTGTAAGATAAATAGAGCTCAATAAGGATTTGAGAAAATGTATTAATTTTCGGTTGCTTGCTTTCCCGACAGGATAGAAATATAATGTATTGTGGAGAGATTTTCCATCAATATCAACAGTTGTGAATAAGCTTATTGGAGTATCTATGCAATAGCCCTAACATTGCACTGCAATTTTATTTCACACGACTGTACGATGACTCTTGCAGAACGGACTTACATATATAAGTAAATGTCTATTCTTCAAATTTACGAGCTTGTTCAAAGTAAAGACGCATGTTAGGTCACCAAGTCTATCTCTTACGCCTTTGTCGTGTTGTGTCGCGTCCTCCCTGCCACATTTTCGTCACTTGTCGTTCTCGCTAAATAATGACGTTCATTGTCGACTTCAGCGTAAGCACACAAGTAACAATATACACATAAGTATTTGTCATGTTGATGGACGTGTGTCTTCGCGGTTTATTTGCCGAAAAAACAACAAAAAAAGAAACCAAAAAAATTTACAAAAGAGAACGACATAGCCAAATCAGCTTTTTACTATGTAGAGTGCCGTAAAGCAATGGTGTACATGTGTGTGTATGCGAGCCCTGCAAAAAAGTTTTGCTTATTGTTGACAAATCAGTTCTAAAAGAGGAGTAAGCTGGCAGCTCTGCTTCTGTTATGCACTCACTCTGTCTGCTCCCAACTTTCTAATACTCATCTAGGCATTATTTCGTATGGCGGATAAGCCTTTGGAATAAGGTGTGTTCTCAGAGAGAGCGTACTCTTTATGGCCTGATGACATTAACACAGGGAAACTAGCTTTATTTTAAGCATTACGCCATACAAATTTCATACCCTTATAATTTTCAGGCATTTTTTCGTAAGCCTTTAAATCTGCTGTTTTAATTCTTAAACAAGGCTTAGATCTTTTGGTGGGCGGGTGCGTGTGAACTGAGTGAGCTAAAGCGGAGTGTGGAGAATGTAAGTAATCGCAGTAGAAAGTACTCGACAAAGAGCAATCGTTAGCTTTAAAGTACGTACTAGAGAATGTATGTATGTATGTATGTGCCTATGGCTGTAAGTAAAAGATGTGGCTGGTACAAACTCGTGCTTGCACCATGAAAGAAATACTATACCATACACAAATATAAATCACATTCATACATACATACACAGCTCGTATTTTGCAAATAAATCATTTATGTTTACGCGCAATACCGCCTAATTAGGTAATGTCAACTCGAACATGCATACGCCCCATTGAATGTTGTGTGCTGGAGGAGATGTGGGATCCGTGTGGCTCACGTTGCCTTGATCGAAGCGTATACAGATACCCAACAAACAATCTGGTAAGCGTTTTGCAAATACACAAAACTTAAAAGAAGCTTGCATAATTGGGCTAATGTAAGCGTTGTAAGCCAAGCCTAAAATAAGCTTGCATGAATAAGGATTTTGCAAGCGACATTTACAAAATATTTGGTATTGTAAGCGTTTTGCGAATGTTGAGGGCGACCGACTAAGTTTACTGTTATTTTCCGGCGCAAACAAAAATCATATTTGTATAACTAATTTTAGGTTTGATTTGTGAACACTAAAACAGTTAAGACTAGTGAACCCCGCCACGCGATGCTGTGGCTTTCAATTACACTGTGCGAAAATTTGGGGATGGAATACCGCTTATTGCCACATTTAAAAATTTGTTGATATACTTTCATAGTTACTGGTTATTTTTATTTTCTGTGGACCTAGATTTTTTATACAAGATTTTGAACTAGGAGCCACATAGTGAAGTTTTGTGCCGAATATTTTTCTAGACTATGGTAACCTTAAAGCGTCGTCCTCCAAAAGGCCATTTGGCGCGCTCCTCTTTTTCTTTCTAGTTCTAGTTCTAGTTCTCTTTCTCTTCCCCTTTCCCCTTTATTTGCGCTTTCTTTTCCTTTCCCTTTATCCATTTTATTTTCCGTATTCTTTCCTCTTTCGCTTCCTTTCCTTCGCCATATCCGTCCCTTTCATTTTCCTCTTCCCTTCCCTTTTATTACACAAAAGTGATTTGAAAGCAGAAAAAAAGCAAAAATATAAGTAAAGATAAAGATAAAAAGTAAAAAATTGCAGCCAACGAAAGTGAATATATAAACTTGGATTATTGCTAATATTAGCACTATTAAGTTTATAAAAAACATAACGAACCGAGTGCAATATGCATTCCCAGAAATAGATTTTTACTTTTTTAATGAACTCAAATTACACTGTGACACAAATTGAGGGTTGTTGTCTGGGGCAGAATAATTCCCAAACAGAACGTAAACCCCCAAACCCTTTTGCTCCCTGTGGTCAAATTTTTTGTATTGCCATTTTAAATTTGTGAAGCTTCGTCTGAGTGATTTTTAAATGAATGAAAAAATAGGTTAAAATACACATTCTATAGAAATATGTTGCTAAAAAAAATTTTACGAGCTACAATTTCATAGAACACTTTAGCCTTCCAACACACCCACGTAGAGATCGTTTTGACCCCTTTTTATAAAGTTCGAAAAAATAGTATTTAGAAAGTCGTTAGAGGGTTAAAATGTTCAAGAAAATTTTTTGACATAAAAGTTCAATAAGTGTTCTCTAAGACAACATCTTTGTACAAGGAACCTAAAATACAAATTTTACTATATCGAGTGCTAACCGCCAAAAAAGTGTAACCAACAAAATTACTGATTTTAGCTTTTCCATGGAAATCAATAACTTATTATCACACGCATCAATTCCCAAAATTTCATAGCTGTGAAACCTGCGGTTTCGAAATTAGAGACTAGATAAATTTCAATGCTACATACAAACTGTATGCAAAGAAAATTAAAAGATACCTTCTCCTGTAAAATTTACTTTTTGGTGGTTACACCTTTTTGGCGATTAGGGCTCGATATGGATAGTGTACTTCAAGACTAATTTTCGAGGTTTTATTTGGAAAATAAGTACACCTCAAAAGAAATTACTCAGATTATGGAAAAATGGGAATGATTCGGCGCTAAAGACATATTTCCATATTTTGATGTACAATTTTCTTTAAAACGTGGTTTTTATTCCTTGATTTGAAGAAAATCGTACATCAAAATATGGAAATATGTCTTTAGCGCCGAATCATTCCCACTTTTCCATAATCTGAGTAAGTTGTTTTTTCAGTGTAGATACGTCACTCTTATTTTTCTTTAAACATCTTCCTTAGATATTAAATCCGACTTTTTTAGGCTTTATTATTATAGCAATTGTAGTTTCTCTTTTACATACTTGTATCCATTAATTTATACGTATGTGTTTATGTAGTTTTATATAAAAGAGCGCTTATTTAAAACAATTCATTTCAAACTAATCAAACTAAGGTGCTTGTAAAAGAAGAAAACAATAGACACATGTTCATATTTTATGGAAAAGTTACAAAACAATTTTCTAATAAACTCCTAGAGTAAAAATAATAAAGTACTGAAATTATCCCTAACGAACAGAACAATGCAATAAAAGACTGCAAAATATTGATACATGTTTTTACATCATACACAGGTATATCTGTAGGTATATTTAATATGTATGTATGTACATAGTTATACACATACTTGACATGAAAAGCATCATTTTGTTGAAACTTTTCCAACAATAAATATGTTTTTAATCTCATACAAACATTCATTCACTTGTACATAAATATGTATATACATAATATCACTTGAAGGTAACTGAAAACTTTAACACACTTGACCGCACAAACAAACAATTCAAACAATCAAGCAAGCAAATAAGCAAAGCAAATGCGATAAATCTGTGGATGTATGATAATGACTTCAATACACTGATTTACATAAGATACACCCAACAAAAAATCTAAGCCTTATTTAAGAATTAAAACAGCAGATTTAAAGGCTTACGAAACAAGGCCTGAGAATTATAACGATAGCAAATTTGTATGGCGTAAAGCTCAAAATAAGGCTGATTTTCCTGTTTTGATGTTATCATGCCATAAGGTGTACCTACTCTATCTCGGAGAGCACAACTTGTTCGTAAGGCTTATCTGCCATGCCAAATAAGGTCTAGATACCTAAGTATCAGAAAGTTAGCAGCCACTCTGTCTGTTGTGCATAACAAAAGCAGCGTTGCCAGCGTACATTTTGACCTGATTTGTCAACAATAACAAAACTTTTTTGCAGGGCATGTATGCACACATACATACATATATACATATGTGCATATATAAAAGTGTGTATAAAATCATGCACTTCCTGTGGCTTTGCAAGAAACTAAATCATACAGACATATACATTCATTCATGTAGAATTATGTAAATATGTACATACATACATCTATGTGTTTCCGAGACATCAAACCCTGCAAAAATTATTGGACTACTTTTTACATTTGTGCCAAAGTCAACTAGCTACAAGCTTGTCACATCTATTTAATCATTCGGCTAGTGCCATGCAGGTACACTATCGTACGACCATTACTCGTTTTTTTTCACGATCATTTCTCGTTTTAACGATCGCCCTATAGTGTCACAACAAACTAGCCCAAAACCAGAAACATTTCATATAGAAAAATTGGTCCAATTAACATTGCGATGTCCTAGGAGAGCACCAGTCCCGCCAGGTCCGTATAACAGCTAAGAGTAGCCACGGCAAGCTAGTTTATAAACTACTTTTGATGTGATCGAGAGATCAGACCACTGACCCGTCTCTCAATCGCATCAAACTAGTTTATAAAACAGCTACAGCCAACCAATTCAGAAACCACCTATGAGCATATGCAATTTTCATTTGTAATTTTCTTATTGTTAAATAGTTTAATTTTAATTTTGTAATACTTATGTATCTAAAACCATTGCCTTAATTCCCTTTATATGTACGTTCATATGTATATCTAAGAAAAATTAGTAATATAAGGAATATTTTAATTTCAAATAAATAGCAGTTTGGTAGTGGTCCTGTCCTAGAACACCGCAATCTTAATTGGACCAATTTTTTTATATGAAATATGGCAGCTTTCGGACTACTTTATTGTCACAAACGACTGGTTTTTACATGCGTGTATGGGTTAGTTTCGTTTTCCGCAGGGAAAGAATAATTCAATCACATGATCACAGGTGAATGCACAGAAATAAATACATGCATAAACATGTTATGAATGTACATATGTATGTATTTATTTGTAAAGTATTCTTAAGTGTTGCAAATTTGCTGGAAGTTTAAGTATATAATTGAAGCATTCTTGAGAAAATAATAAAATTATAATAAGTCTCAGCCGTGGCAATAGATAGTAAGTATGTATGTGTTTAAAAGCATTTTATTGTATTATTTGTTACAATTTGTGACTATTAAGCAATAATTATAATTTATAACCGTAAATCGCATTTGACAGGAAATTGAATTACATACACATACATATTTTACATCTATTCAGCACGTATCGCTGCCGTACACGTGATATTTAAATCCCAGTTAGTAGTGGCCGCTGTGGTGCAGTGGGTAGAGTGCTCGCCTGCTATGCCAGAGGTCTCGGGTTCAAACCACGGTCCGAGCAAAAGACCAAACCAATTTTTCTAATTAGTAAAAATCCAATTATTGGGTTTTTTAAGAGCAGCGGTCACCTCTCGGCAGTGGGCGGCATACCCTCCGAGAGTATTTCTGCCATGAAAAGGCTTCTCACAAAAAATGCATTCGCCGTTCGGAGCCGGCATAAAACTGTAGGTCCACCCAATTAGTAGGAAAAACAAAAAGGAGCACACCTCGAATCGGGAGAGAAGCTCGGCCATAAAACTCGTCAGAGTTATAATAGCGCCATTGTATTATATTATTATATAGTTAGTAGTATTGACATTGTTTTATTGATTTGTACAAACAATATACAAAATAGTTCTTGGAAAAATTTGAAGAATATTTTACATTCAAGACACATAGTAATTTAACACACAGCAGGTTCATTCCAATTTTGGAAATTTTACAGGGGAAGCAAAAAACGTCCCCAGTTCTGGAGCTAATTTTTTTTCAGTTCACCAGTTAAATTTATGTCTTTATGAGCTGGATCTACGCTACAAGCCCTCTTTAAGTTATGAAGAGCCCTCTAAACTTTCACAATATGCAAACAAAGAAAGAAAGATATGAGTCAAGTTTTCTCAAGTGGGCCACCTAAAATCGATTTTTCGATATTGTTTGGTTCATGGATTAATTTTGAAAGCTAATAAACATTGTAATATGATCGCAAAAGCGTTTTTGCCAGTTTTGATTTTTCAGCAAGTTATTCGCGGTCAAAGTTTTCTTAACGGTTTTTAATTTTTTTGAATAACTCGGTAAACAATGCTTCGATTCTATTGATTTTTTCGGTATTAGTTAGGAAACTTATTATTTAGCAGCAAGATGTAGTGGTCAGTTTTTGAATGAGCTGGTTTTGATAGCAAATGACTCACATATAAGCCCATATCGTCGCTTGAGAAGAAAAAAGGCGCAAACTGTTTTGTTGAGGAAGAAAGGCGCAAACTTTTTTTCTTTCAAAGAAAGACGCATTAAAAATATTTTCGAAAGAAAGACTCTTTATTTTTTTTTTGATAACGAAGAAAGACGATTTATTTTTTTTTTTACTATAAAGATAGACGCATTTAAATATTTTTTAGGAAAGAAAGATGTATTCGATTTTTTATTTTTCTTTGTCAATATTAATGCTAATGCGTCTCTGTTCGTCGAAATATTTTTTAATGCGTCTATCTTCATCGACATGTTTTGTAAAGCGTCTTTCTTCCCCGACATATTTTTAATGTACCTTTTTTCGTCGACAAATTACTGACATGCGTCTTTCTTCTTCCGGAGCGACGATATAGTATACGCGTAGAGTACTTGTTTGGTCAAAAGAGGTCATCAAACCTTAAAGGTGTATTGAGTTAGCTACATTAACAACTAGAAGTCGTACAAAAAGCAATAGCAAACTTACTTTTTTTTTTGTCTGACTCCTTTATTTCGTTTCGGTAGATATTAATTCAATTAGAGAAAAATCTAAAAAATCTATACTTGGAGCAATTTAGTAAATATCTAACCAGTTAGTAATAGTTAATATGTAACTACATAAGCGAGTTAACTCGAAATATTCAGACGCGTCCTTTCACGTGTGTACGCACAAGTAATTTCGCTTCCTCCACGCCTTGGCCGAAGTAATCTGGGTTGGCATACAAGTGTAGAATCAGGCGGCGGATAAGGGTAATTGGATATGGATAAGTAACACGCCACAAACTAGAAGGGGGTTAGGGGCAAATATGCAAATACAGATAAACCTCCCCTAACGGACACCTCTCATAGGCGGACACCTCCCTTGAGCGGACATTTTTTCATGCACCAAGGTTTAGGTTCAATTTTTAGAACAAATTGCCCTCTCTTAGGCGGACACTCTCTTGGCCGGACGCGGACAGTTATTTACTATTGAATTGAACTAAAAACTTCTGTTAAGCGGACACGAACCTCTCGTCAACGGACACTTTGATTTTTTTTCATAACGAATCACATAAAAACCTCTGTTAGGCGGACACGAACTCCTCTTAAGCGGGCAAAATAAAAGTATGTATAGCAATATAAAAAAGATCGCGGGATGTTCGTTAGGTAAAAAGCGCTATGATGAAAGGGGAATCACCAACTAAAATAAATGTCTGCATGACTTCATTGGAATAGATAAAAATACATTCATCGAGAGCAGATATTTCCAGTTAGATGTTCTAACTGACGAAAACGTCGAAACCATTTAAGATGATAGTACCGATACTGAAAGTATTACCGCTGAAAGTAGGTAATGCAATCTCCTCGAACGAAATGGCTTTGACTGCAGTTTCAAATTTGAAAAGATTTTGCACGGAGGACCTTATTGAATTTGAATTGTTGCAGAAATTTTAAAGCCATCTGCAAAACAATTTTATTTTAAATAAGCAAAAAACCCCTCATCAATCGACAATTTCGTAATTTTTTAAATAATTTAAAAAATATCCCAACATTTCTAGTTTTCAGCAACTTACCAATTGAAATGTAATATGTATGTTAATACTTTATGTATATATGTACATACATACATACATATATATGTATGTATATGTATTAATGTATTTAAGTAAAATTTTGCCAATAAATGCTACTTCGGACTAAGTAGGCAACTGAAAAGTAAAGTCCTCTCTCGACAAACAAAAATCACACTCTACAGGACGCTCATCGTTCCAGTCCTCATGTACGGCGCAGAAGCATGGACAATTTCAAAATCAGATGAGATGGCACTTGGAGTATTCGAGAGAAAAGTTCTTCGTAAGATTTATGGACCTTTGCGCGTTGGCGTGGGCGAGTATCGACGGAGATTTAACGATGAGCTGTACGAGCTTTACACAGACATCGACATTGTTCAGCGAATAAAGATCCAGCGGCTGCGTTGGGCAGGTCATGTCGTGAGAATGGACGAAGGCGCTCCGGCTAAGAAAGCATTTCTATCGAAACCCGCTGAACGCAAAAGAAAAGGGAGACCTCCACTGCGTTGGGAAAATCAGGTGGACAGCGATGCTGCCTCCCTAGGTGTTCCCAAGTGGCGCCATGCTGCACGAAACAGAAGCAATTGGCGCGCTCTGTTGGACTCGGCCAGAATCGTCTAGACGGTTAAGCGCCAATCAAGAAGAAGAAGACGAAGTAAAATTTTGAAGACATAAGAATCCTTGTTTTTTTCAGTGAAATATGAATAAATAAATCACTTTTTGGTTGCTTGTTTTTCCGACAGGGTAGGAATATGATGTATTGTGGAACGATTTTCCGTCATCCCTTGTCAAGTTTGGTTTGGAGACAAACCGGTTTCGGCTAATATGCGCCATCTTCAGTGTCTTCTTTCGTTCTGAGTTATTTTGTGTAAGTTCGATAGTATTTATAGTAACTAACTTCCGTCGTTTTGTTCAGGTACTTCGTGTTCATGTGATGTGTTCGTGTATTCGTGCGTGTTTGTGTGTGTGTGAGTCTGTGTTGTGTGTTTAGGTATGCAAATCTATTTTTTGTCATATTTTCATTATTGTACCCTCATTAACCAACTAGGTAAAAGTCCGTTATTGTCCGTTTGTGTGTTGTTTTGTTTATGTCGATTTTAGGTCTTTTGTCCTCTTTCGGGTATAGTAGCTTAAGCGGTTCAAATAATGTATCCGATGCGGTGTTTATTTGTTCATTTATTATTTTACCTACGAATGTTTTTTGTTTGTATATCTCCATATTTTCTAATATGTTAAGTCGTCTTCCTTTATGCTGTATGTGGAGAATTTTAGCTGTTTTTCCTATTTTCATGGGTGTACACTTGTTTTCTGCCATGTGGTTGGCGAAATTTGATTCCACTGTCGTTGATGATTTTCTTATTTTCTTATTGTAATCCCTTATGTGTTCTCGATATCTCGTCTTGATTTGGCGTCCTGTTTGTCCTATATAACTGTTTTGGCATTCGCAAGTCAATTTGTATACGCCTTGTTTGTCAAAGAGGTCTTCCTTGTTAATGTTGTTTCGTAGAAGTTTTCCCATATTGTTCCTCGTTTTAAATGCTGCATTAATGTTATATTTTTGGAAAACTTTAGCCAACTTGTAAGATGTTGCTCCGGTATATGATAGGACTGCCCATTTCTTCTCTTCTTTTTCTTTGGTTTCTGACTTTCTTGAATTTATGTTTTTTTGTATTTTCTTCACTAAACTTTTTTGATATCCGTTGTTCTCTGCGATTGTGTATATTGTGCTCAGTTCCTTGTTGTAAGCTTCTTTTCCTAACGGGGTTCGTTCAAGTCGTGTTAATAAATGTCTGAAAGCGGCGTTCTTGTGCTGTTGAGGATGGTTACCAACGACAGAAACACTAAAAACTTTAACTAAAATACTGACAGAGAAAACGAACAAAGACATTGCTACAGAGATAATAAATACGCTGAGAGTAACCCTGGACCAGAATTATTTTAAATTTGACAATAAAATATACAGACAAACTCACGGACTAGGCATGGGTAGCCCCACATCAGCTATCCTTATGGAAGTATTTATGCAACATTTGGAAGAAATTTATATGGAAGAATTGACGGCAAATTTGGGAGTCAATTTTTATGCCAGGTATGTAGATAACATCATCTGCCTAATATCGGGAAATAAAGAAGAACAAATTTTGGAGCACCTCAACAGCCAACACAAAAATATAAAATTCACTATGGATACAGAGAAAAATGGGAAAATCAACTACCTGGACCTAACAATTAAAATAAACAAAGAGACTAACAAATTTACTTACGAAATATACAGAAAACCCACAGCAACAGATACAATAATACACAATAAATCTAACCATCCTCAGCACAACAGCACAAGAACGCCGCTTTCAGACATTTATTAACTTGACTTGAACGAACCCCGTTAGGAAAAGAAGCTTACAACAAGGAACTGAGCACAATATACACAATCGCAGAGAACAACGGATATCAAAAAAGTTTAGTGAAGAAAATACAAAAAAACATAAATTCAAGAAAGTCAGAAACCAAAGAAAAAGAAGAGAAGAAATGGGCAGTCCTATCATATACCGGAGCAACATCTTACAAGTTGGCTAAAGTTTTCCAAAAATATAACATTAATGCAGCATTTAAAACGAGGAACAATATGGGAAAACTTCTACGAAACAACATTAACAAGGAAGACCTCTTTGACAAACAAGGCGTATACAAATTGACTTGCGAATGCCAAAACAGTTATATAGGACAAACAGGACGCCAAATCAAGACGAGATATCGAGAACACATAAGGGATTACAATAAGAAAATAAGAAAATCATCAACGACAGTGGAATCAAATTTCGCCAACCACATGGCAGAAAACAAGTGTACACCCATGAAAATAGGAAAAACAGCTAAAATTCTCCACATACAGCATAAAGGAAGACGACTTAACATATTAGAAAATATGGAGATATACAAACAAAAAACATTCGTAGGTAAAATAATAAATGAACAAATAAACACCGCATCGGATACATTATTTGAACCGCTTAAGCTACTATACCCGAAAGAGGACAAAAGACCTAAAACCGACATAAACAAAACAACACACAAACGGACAATAACGGACTTTTACCTAGTTGGTTAATGAGGGTACAATAATGAAAATATGACAAACAAGTAAGGAAGCCTAAGTTCGAGTGGAATCGAACATTAGATACTCAGCTGTATGTTTTCATTGTTTGTTTGCGTTTGATGGAAACACGGCGTATTTTATATAAAGCGAGTGCCGCATAAAGTGGGCGTAGCCACGCCCATTTTCAACATTTTTATCAGTCATCCAACTAAGCATAAGAATATTATTATTTGTGCAAAATTTCATTCCTTTGTGACTTCTAGTTACAAAGATGTCACGTTACAAATTCCCAAATGGTGTTCCAGAAATATCTTTGTTAAAAAGTAGGCGTGGTCATAACCGATTTCAATAAATTTTTGCGTGTATATTAACACAAGTTACAAAAGTGTATAAACCAAGTTTCGTTATACTATCTCAATTATTGGTTGAGTTATAGGCTAAGAAATCTCGTATATTCCTTTGTCTAAAAAGAGGCGGTGCCACGCCCATCTTCCAAAATTTTTATATTTTTTGTTTCCGGTCTATTGTGGAACTCACGCCACAAAATTTCTATGAATTATCTCTATATTTGACAAAGATATCGCTTAAAATGTTTTTATTAGGCCACTTTATAGTTCCCATGTATAAAAGTGGGCGTGGTCGTCAAACCGATTTCGCTAAAATTTTGAACATGTATTACCACAAGTAATAAAAGTGTACAAACCAAGTTTCGTTATTATATATAAATTATTTGTCGAGTTATGGGCTCAGAAATCTCGTATATTCCTGTTTCTAAAAAGAGGCGGTGCCACGCCCATTTTCCAAAATTTTTGTGTTTTCCGTTTTATGTCCGCAGTTGGACTCCTGCCACAAAATTTCAATGATATATCTTTATATTTGACAGAGATATCGCTTAAAATGTTTTTATTAGGCCACTTTATAATACACATATATAAAAGTGGGCGTGGCCGTTAACCGATTTTAACTATTTTCCGTCCAAACGTTTGCCTAAGTAAGCAAATCACGCGCACCAAATTTCATCGATATATCTTCAATGGTTTCTGAGTTATGGCATGTAAAACTTTCCATGTTTGACCCTTAATAAGTGGGCGTGGCACCGCCCATTTTCCAAAATTTCATCAAATTTCTTCCTAGGGGCCTGAGCTCAACACGTGGGTAAAATTTCATCGCTCCAGCTATATTAGTGACTGAGATACCAAATTCCCGATTTTTTCTATATAGGAAAAGTGGGCGTGGTCATGGCCCGATTTCGCACATTTTCAATACCAACCGTGCCAGTCTCGATACCAACTTGCATTTCAAATTTCATCAAAATATCTCAATTTTTGCGCGAGTTAGAGTGTTTACAGGCGGACAGACGGACAGACGGACGGACAGACGGACGGACAGACGGACGGACGGACATGGCTCAATCGATTTCTCTTTTCACCCTGATCATTTTGATATATATAAGTCTATATCTATCTCGATTATTTCATTCTGTTACAATCCACCGTTATGTGATTAAAACTATAATACTCTGTGTACTAGTACAGCTGAGTATAAAAATAGATTTGCATACCTAAACACACAACACAGACTCACACACACACACACACGCACGAATGCACGAACACATCACATGAACACGAAGTACCTGAACAAAACGACGGAAGTTAGTTACTATAAATACTATCGAACTTACACAAAATAACTCAGAACGAAAGAAGACACTGAAGATGGCGCATATTAGCCGAAACCGGTTTGTCTCCAAACCAAACTTGACAAGGGATGACGGAAAATCGTTCCACAATACATAATAAATAAATCCTTCAAAATCCAAAAAATTTCCAAAATAGCAACGCACTCCCTTAAGCGGACACCTCTCTTGGGCGGACAAAATTTGCCCGACGGTGAGTGTCCGCCCAAGGGAGGTTTCACTGTATGCATATGTTAATTTATGCAAAATAAGCTTACACATTAACACGAAAATATATATGCACAAGTGGTTTAACGCCAATTGTAATCAGTCAAGTTTAAAGCGAGTGCAATTAAAAGACAACAATTTTAGCTAAGCTAACGTTAACGCAGATTGTAACCAGCAGACGAGAAGTGGGAACGATGACCAAGGTTAAGTAAGGAGAAGGATTAGCTTTTAGACACAAATATGTGTGTATGTAAATAGGTATGAATGTATATTTATTCTGCTATAAAAATCATGCACAAAAAAACCAAGGTGATGGATTAAAGTCGAGTGAACGATTCCCAGTTGAGGTGCTGGTGTACGTGTGTCTAAGTGTCCTTAGCAGCAACACTTCAATGTGATGTGGAGCTCTTACATGCATATAATAAATGCATAGAACACATTACCTTCCACATTAGCTTCACATGTATAAATATGCATAAATAAGAATTAATGTACTGTGAAAGAAAAAGTATGCAAGTACTTTACGTAACTCTCAAAAGGATTTTCATAAATACATTCATATACATATATGTATGTATGTTTCAGAGTAATGCAATGAACTACATATACTTTTAAAGTACTTTGAAATTACTTCTGTTCACACACTCTGCACTGGCTTGCACTCTTCAGAACTTCTGGAGAGTGTTTTTGACGTTACAACAAACACAACAACAGTTGTAGCAAAAGATAAAAAATAAATCACACGCTGAAGATCTTAAACCTTAACATCACTTAGCAATACAGTGCGTGCATATAATTTTAAACATTCTTCAAGGCATCTCTTCTAAAAAAAATATTGCAATTTGCAAATCACGTTCATAATTATTTCATTTTGTTTTTCTTTCAATTTCGCAATCACTCGAGCCATTATTAATTTATGGTCTGTTAATGCTGTCCACCGCTGGATGCTGTCCCATAAGCATGTAAGTAATTGGCATGTGACTGTCTCAATTGCTTGCTCGCGCTTACCTCCTTTTTGATGTCGCGGTGTCAGGGACCGCAACAAGTGATTACATACGTATTTGAAACGCAATAATTGCTTCATATAGGTATTATTATTTTTTTTTTTTTTGCTAAAGTATTTATAACAAATATATGTTTTCTGTCATATTTTATTATTCTAATACAAATAAATGCCGTATTCGTTTCGGCAAGAGTTAGAGTCTGGCGAAAAAAACAACCACTGGTATAAAAACAAGTGAAAATTATACGACCGTTCGTTAAAGTAAACGAATTGGAAAAAAGGTGTGTTTATTTGATGAAATTTCTTCAGCTTTTTACCGATAGATGTCTCGCCTATCTTCGAACTCCGTTCATTAAAGTACGGGTAGTTTTGAATTCCAAAACCTGCACGATATAGCCAATTGCCCCTTAGCAGACCTCAGTAGGTTCATAGGAGGGACCAAATGGTTTGAACCGTAACAACAGTTTTTCAATTGGTACAGGAGTAAGTGCATCAAAATGGCGCCCAGTGCGCTAATTGGATCTGGCATACTCAGTTAGATAGCACAGCAACCAACCAACGGACAAAGAACGTATATTGTACAATATACGTTCTTGGTACGGAATTGGAAAACATTTTCTAACGAACGGTATTGCGTTGAATTCGAAGATAGGGGAGACATCTATTGACAAAAATTTGAAAGTATTTCACTTATTCACAATAGAAAAAATTGGCATAATCAGTAAAGATCAGTTTAATGAGAAGCTGGCATACTCTCTTAAAGTCTCTAACATTTTGTATGGAAACTGTCAGCCAAGAGAGCAGAATCCAGTATAAGCGGGCATCGAAGTGCCCAAAAAAATACTGCTAAAATAAGGTCTACCTTTCTACTTTCTTAGATAGGTATAACTGGCAATTAGGGTCCCTGTCTTGGCCTGCAGCATCACAATGCACATTATTCACCCTTCATCATTAAACTCTTCAATGTCATTATGTACATCCGTCTGTCCATTTGTTATTGTCAACGCAGACGGAGCAGCATTCTTTTTGTGCTAACAACTCATTTGCCACAGTCTTTGTTGTCGCGCACATTCGCACACACATAGATACACACGTGCTTACGCCCTGCAAACAGATTAATAAGCCTAAGCGGAAACTTAAGCTATTAAAATTGGAAGACGCTTGCAGCGCTGCTTGCAGTTATGTACTCATTCGCTCTCCTTTAAACGCTCGAATACATAATTTTTTTTTTATGCGCCCACATCTAAACTAGAGACAGGGGGACTTGCGTTTTATGAGAAAACATGACAAAAAGAGAGCACAATATATGGCGTACGTAAAAAAATTGCGTATTGTTTCAGGAAAGATTGCCGCATAGAAAAAATAAAATAATTAAGCCACAACGCTTAAATTGTACCAGAAATTTGAATCATGCAGTTAAACAAAAAACGCATTTTTATCATTCCTTATTACAAGGTATTAAAACGGCATATAATCTCTTATTATAAGAAATGTTTCCGGCCATATTGCCCATGGAGAATAAGCCTTATTATAAAGTATATAAATAACACATAATACCTTATTATAAGGAATTATCTAGGCCTTATACACATGGCGAATAAGCCTTGGGATTGAGGTTTCTTCTCTCGGAAAGAGAGAGAGAGAGAGAGAGAGAGATGGTGACATTTGGCCTTTGCCCATACGCCTTTTTTGTTTAGAATTTTCAGGAAATATTTCATAAGCCTTAAAATATTCTGGAATAAACCTTAACTAAGGCGTCGATTTTTTGGTGGGCATATATATGTACTTACCTCGAGCATATCGCCTGCTATTTGTTGTTTTATGTTTATAATTTAGTTGCAGACAAGTGGAAAAGTTGGTACACATGCATATATGTATGTATATACACATGCACCCACCGTTGCATCCCACCAAAAAACTCGATGACCGTGGAATTAAGAGGGTAATCCAGAAAAACCCTGGCAATCGCTTCCACATTCGTTGACAGAATGCCTGACATTAACATGGGTTTGCCATTGGAAGGAAAGACTTACCCATTGCATTACCGCGGAACGAATAAATCACGGAATACCGCAAGGATTCTAGTGAATCAAATAAAGAATACCTTACAAGGAAACAGAGAAAGAAGGCGAAGAGTGTAAGGCATGATGGAAATTTCCACTGGTATTTATTCCAGTTCATTTTTCGCGCTCCATTCTACTTTGCATTACGTGGAATGGGTAATGGAAGCTCATTCTACTCTGCATTACTGGCAATGCGTGAAAGAAGTGATGAACTTGCCAGATGTTCCATGGTAAGGCCTTCTGTCATGCCTGAAAGGTAATAGCGATGACCAGATTTTTGCTGGGTAGGTATGAGTTCACATTGCCGAGTCAAAGTTGCTTATTTGCATCAAGGCGGTATTTTTTGGTTTTATTGTTTTCATTTACATTTACTTATCTCTGGTATTTTAAAACTTCAGAGGGAACATTGACTTGCAACACGAACTGCCAGCAGCACTTTTGCGTTTTGCTAAAAGAATAGCAGGAACAATTGCTATAGCAACAGCAGCAGCATTAAGTATATATGTACTATGTACATACATATGTATGCAAATATGTACAAACATATGTGCAGACAACTTTAATGACAATGACAATTCTGAGGAGGGAAATTTAATTGAGTGTACATAAAATTAGAAAAAGTATTCACAGTTTTACTTTTTTAATTCTGTTTGACAATCTCAAAAATATTTACTAGTTACGGTGATGAATCTTAAGTAACTCCTGGACCCTTTTAGTTGAGAAAAAAAATGAGTTCCTCTACCACTTCGCCAGAATAGTGTCTAAAACTATACTATATAAGTTTACCGCTCCCACTTTCTTTAGAAAGATCATACAATACAAATCAAAGCTGTAGAATATTCAAATCATTTGCGATTCGAAATCAGTGAATTTTTTCGGTAATAATTTAATTTGTTTTTTTTTTTTTTGTTTCGGAATGCGGTATTGAAAATTTTAACACAGCACTCATCTAAACGAGATATACATAAATTCAGCATTCAATATTTCCAATCGATTGAATTCAATTTATTGAATGTTGTTGTCCAAATTTTTTAACACTGAATGCTCATTCAGACGATTCAAATAATTGAGTGTGTGCATTCTCCATTCAGTGCCAATCATTCAGTATCTACAAATTGTTTGAAACAACCCTCGTTGCTACAGTAACGAGCACTTCTTTATTGAATGAAAAAAAAAAAAATTGATTCAATTCATTTAAATTTTGCACTCATATTTGAATTGGGAATGATTCTGCCGCATTCACATTCTCTACTGAATACTTTTCCCGCATTCAAAATCACACTCAATGATTTTTTGAATCAAAATGTATAATCCTATTGAAAACTGATTTTAATATTTAAAACCAGGCGCACACTTTTTTGAAAAGAATTATGGATGAATTAAATCAACATTGAGTGAATCAGTTTACAGCTCTGCTACAAACTTGTTGTAGAATTCATTTCTAAATGATTTCAGGGAAGGGGAGGCATTGTTATTTAATATACATACATATGTAAAAACTACATTCCAAATATTTCATGCTTATAAAAATATAATAATAAAAAAATGAAGGATGATTAAACATGATGAACCATCAATATTTAATATACATTGCATAAATATTTTTCTACTTAAATTGTCTAATGCACTTATGTAGATGTATACATACATACACACATTTTATTGTTATAAAAATATACTCATAACAGATTTTTTCATGTCAATGCCCATCGGCTAGTTTGAGCGCATATATACATACAAATATTCATGTATATATGTACGTTTGTAAAAGTACATCCAATTTTATGCAATTAAAATATTAAATGTTAACATAACTGATGTATTAATTAATTGACGTTATATGTATGTCATGCCAGCGAAGTCAGTTAACGCCTCCCCCTTCGTTACTTTTGCCACACACTGCAAACGTATATGTTTACAGAGGTGAAGTGATAAGTGAAAGTAGTTGGAGGATATTTCTGTGGTCGCATGCATCTGTATGAGTTTTAAATAAAAGGCATTCACTTTAATCTGAAATTTCACAATTCTTAAACGTTTTTTTACGGGAAAAGCTTGGAATGAGATGAATTTGATGCAAAGTGAAAGCCTTTTAATCTAATTTTTTTGCTGGAATGAGTTTGATTTTATTATACCTAGCTCCTTTTACAAGCTCCTAAAACAATGCACTCGCACGCTTCTACATTAATCTATATATATAAAAATGGTGTAAAAAATGTTACTAACCTCATCAGATGAGAACGGCTGGGCCGATTTCTGTAAAATTTTTTGTTAGTTGTTCGTATTCTCGAGGAGAAGGTTCGTACGGAAGAAAATTTTGGAAAATCCCTCCGGAAAAGTCCGAAAATTGGAAAAATCGGTATGTATGTGTATATGTGTGCATGTGTGGATGTGTGTCCTTTATATACTCACAAAGTAACCAACCGATCTTTATGAAATTTTCACAGCAGATTCATGTGGTGTTAGCGCATATAATAGGGTATATAGAATTCCGAAAAAGGGGGAGCTTCCCGGAAAATATTCCTAAATGTGGGCCCAGATCGACCCAGTAAGTCTTCGAGCAAAATTGGTATCAATTGAAAGGTGTTGAACAGGCCTTCAACATAAAGTTATTTTCATTGCGATGCTTAGAGCGGGTGTCCAGATATGGGTCTAAACGTGGACCGAATGACCCTGGAAAGTTTCTGAGCGATATTGGTATGAAATGAAAGCTGTTGAGGAAGACTTCAACAAAGAGCTCTTTAAATAGTGATGCCTAGGCCGGGTTCCAAGATTTGGGTCAAAGCGTGGACCCGGAGAACCTCTAAATGTTTTCGAGCGATATTGGTAGCAAATGAAAGGCGTTGAGCAGGGCTTCCACATACAGCTATTTTCATTGTGATTTCTAAGGCTGTTTCCCATAGATGGATAAAGTAGTGGGCCCGGATGGTGATGGACGGTTCCGGTATGGTAAACGTAGATAGGTATAGGGATAGGGGTAGGGATAGGTATAGGGATAAGGATAAGGATAGGGATAGGGATAGGGATAGGGATAGGGATAGGGATAGGGATATGGATATGGATATGGATATGGATATGGATATGGATATGGATATGGATAGGGATAGGCATAGGCATAGGCATAGGCATAGGCATAGGCATAGGCATAGGCATAGGCATAGGCATAGGCATAGGCATAGGCATAGGCATAGGCATAGGCATAGGCATAGGCATAGGCATAGGCATAGGCATAGGCATAGGCATAGGCATAGGCATAGGCATAGGCATAGGCATAGGCATAGGCATAGGCATAGGCATAGGCATAGGCATAGGCATAGGCATAGGCATAGGCATAGGCATAGGCATAGGCATAGGCATAGGCATAGGCATAGGCATAGGCATAGGCATAGGCATAGGCATAGGCATAGGCATAGGCATAGGCATAGGCATAGGCATAGGCATAGGCATAGGCATAGGCATAGGCATAGGCATAGGCATAGGCATAGGCATAGGCATAGGCATAGGCATAGGCATAGGCATAGGCATAGGCATAGGCATAGGCATAGGCATAGGCATAGGCATAGGCATAGGCATAGGCATAGGCATAGGCATAGGCATAGGCATAGGCATAGGCATAGGCATAGGCATAGGCATAGGCATAGGCATAGGCATAGGCATAGGCATAGGCATAGGCATAGGCATAGGCATAGGCATAGGCATAGGCATAGGCATAGGCATAGGCATAGGCATAGGCATAGGCATAGGCATAGGCATAGGCATAGGCATAGGGATAAGGATAAGGATAAGGATAAGGATAAGGATAGGGATAGGGATTGAGATATAGATTGAGATTGAGACTGAGATTGAGATGAGGTTGAGATTTAGATTTAGATTTAGATTGAGATTGGGATTGAAATAGAGATAGGGATTGAGATAGAGATCGGGATCGGGGGCAGTAGGTTTGTCGCGGCGAATATAACTAACTTTTATTCAGAGAATAGACAATTTTTTTATTATTCGCAGTAATTAAGATGGACTCTAAGATAATGGTTAGCAATACTGTAATCAAAGACTTTTCTTTAGGCTTCATAGGAATAAATTTTAGCAGAACAACGTCTGCCGGGTCAGCTAGTTTAGTATAACTATTGATCATCACTCGTATAAAATATTGACACTTAAGTATTTTTTTTTTTTGCAATGCACTTTAATGCACTTCAAAGTACACATATTCCCGATGATTATCGGTTGTTTCACGCATTTGCAATTGCGGTTATTAACTACTTTCACTTGTATGTATATATGTATGTACATATATTACAATACTTTATAATAATTAAAATATTTCACAATGGTTGCATATTTGGAAAACATTGGTAAACACAAACATACATACCTACATAACATATGTAACTCCATTCGTGCAATGAGTATATGGCATATATCGACCCCTTTGCGCGATTTTATCGTAAGGGTCATTTTCTGGAATTTCAGTTTTTGATGTAATTTTAATCTACATCCGTCAGCCCATCACCTGGTAAAATATTATAGCTGAAATCCTTATAGTTGTGCCAAAAATTGGCTTTATTTTTTATCGTAAGGGACAATCCACATTTTTTTCTTGAGCTCGAATTTATCGTATCGCCCATATAAAAAATAATTTGAATATAGCTAGCAAGTAATTTTATGTATTATTTATTTTGAAATTTAAAATAGAATATGAAGGGGATTGTAAGCGTAATGTAGCCATGGTACCATGATTATGTTTGGATTATCTTATAACCTTAAGCGAAGTGTTCTTGTATGTATATTTGTATGTATATTAATTTATTTATATATTTCTATATCCACTACTATCTCGGGAACGGCTGAACGGATTTGGAGGAAATTCATTTTACTGATAGTGTGCCTATGGTCGCTGTGTTGCAGTGGGTAGAGTGCTCGCCTGCTATGCCAGAGGTCTCGGGTTCAAACCCCAGTCCGAGCAAAACACCAAAGAAATTTTTCTAATTAGTAAAAATCCAATTATTGGGTTTTTTAAGAGCAGCGGTCACCTATCGGCAGTGGGCGGCATACCCTCCATGAAAAAGCTTCTCATAAAAAATACATACGCGGTTCAGAGCCGGCATAAAACTGTATGGTATTTTACGACGTATTTCCATTAAAATATTGCTCAGTGGAATTTCTACATAACCTAATTTTATTATTGGGGTAAGCTATCGCGAAAACGGTTTGACTAAGCTGAGTGAAATTTTATATATCCATTTTTGGCTCATTTAGTTACTTGATTAGATATTTGCATATTCCTATATGGTGAAATATAATACTTTCTAAGGAAAAGAATCACGTCTGAGCTCGACCACCCAGGTACTAGTAATTTATGGAAATAAGAGAATGCCCCATTTGGATGGAAAATAATGAAAACTAGCGATTAAAAATACTTACTTATTTAGGAAAAAATAGCAATCGTATTATCTGTTCTTGAGTCGCCTTTAAACGGCATCTGCAATGTAATTTGTTTTTGGAGGGTTTTCTGACATTTACTGATTGGGAGTCGCTGGTTCAAATTCACGCTCGATGTGCAGTTTTATATTTTAGACTAGAAACGCCGACAGATGTTGCTCTCTCCAACCATTGATTTATCGGAATAATGTAAAATTTTTATATTTCCACTAGCTGACCCGCCAGACGTTGTTCTGCCTAAAAGTTATTCCTATAAAGCCTAAAGGAAAAGTCCTAGATTACCGTGGTGCCACATCCCTATCCCTAATCCCTAATCCCTATCCCTATCCCTATCCCTATCCCTATCCCTATCCCTATCCCTATCCCTATCCCTATCCCTATCCCTATCCCTATCCCTATCCCTATCCCTATCCCTATCCCTATCCCTATCCCTATCCCTATCCCTATCCCTATCCCTATCCCTATCCCTATCCCTATCCCTATCCCTATCCCTATCCCTATCCCTATCCCTATCCCTATCCCTATCCCTATCCCTATCCCTATCCCTATCCCTATCCCTATCCCTATCCCTATCCCTATCCCTATCCCTATCCCTATCCCTATCCCTATCCCTATCCCTATCCCTATCCCTATCCCTATCCCTATCCCTATCCCTATCCCTATCCCTATCCCTATCCCTATCCCTATCCCTATCCCTATCCCTATCCCTATCCCTATCCCTATCCCTATCCCTATCCCTATCCCTATCCCTATCCCTATCCCTATCCCTATCCCTATCCCTATCCCTATCCCTATCCCTATCCCTATCCCTATCCCTATCCCTATCCCTATCCCTATCCCTATCCCTATCCCTATCCCTATCCCCATCCCTATCCCTATCCCTATCCCTATCCCTATCCCTATCCCTATCCCTATCCCTATCCCTATCCCTATCCCTATCCCTATCCCTATCCCTATCCCTATCCCTATCCCTATCCCTATCCCTATCCCTATCCCTATCCCTATCCCTATCCCTATCCCTATCCCTATCCCTATCCCTATCCCTATCCTTATACCTATCCCTATCCCTATCCCTATTCCTATTCCTATCGCTAACCCTATCCCTATCCCTATCCCTATCCCTATCCCTATCCCTATCCCTATCCCTATCCCTATCCCTATCCCTATCCCTATCCCTATCCCTATCCCTATCCCTATCCCTATCCCTATCTCTATCCCTATCCCTATCCCTATCACTATCCCTATCCCTATCCCTATCCCTATCCCTATCCCTATCCCTATCCCTATCCCTATCCCTATCCCTATCCCTATCCCTATCCCTATCCCTATCCCTATCCCTATCCCTATCCCTATCCCTATCCCTATCCCTATCCCTATCCCTATCCCTATCCCTATCCCTATCCCTATCCCTATCCCTATCCCTATCCCTATCCCTATCCCTATCCCCATCCCTATCCCTATCCCTATCCCTATCCCTATCCCTATCCCTATCCCTATCCATATCCCTATCCCTATCCCTATACCTATCCCTCTCCCTAATCCCTAATCCCGAATACCTAATCCCTAATCGCTAATCCCTATCCCTATCCATATACCTATCCCTATCCCTATCCATATATCTAGCCCTATCCCTATGCCTATTCTATCCCTCCAGACTTTCTAGGGTCACCCCTGGTCCATATTTTGGTCGATATCTCGGAAAACAGGTCGCATAGGGTCTTGAAAATCACCTCTTTTTTAAATACTCACCAACACCTTTTATTTGATACCCATTTTGTAGAAAACCGGTTTGGGGTCACACCTGGTTCATATTTCAGGAAATACCTCGAATACGGGGTCTTATGTGGGACCAATAACTACCAGTTGTTCAAGCACTCGTCAACACCTTTCATTTGATACCCATATCGTACGAACTCGTTATAGGGTTACCCTGGTCCACATTTTGTGGAATATCTCCAAAACCTTCCCGGATTCTTATACTTTTTTTGGCCATAAACCATGTCGGGCTCAATCGAAAACTACGTGCAAAATTTCATTTAATTCAGTCCAGCCGTTCTGGAGTTAAATCATCAGGGAGGAAAATGCGACTTATTTTTATATAATAGATTTACCTCTCCTTCTTCCTGGTCATTTACCTCTCCCCTTTCCCTTACTCCCTACACTTGTTCCATTGCTCAGTAACAATACATGAAATAATCTACCTATTTGCCAAATTTCCAACAAACTTACATATTACTTATAAAAACCAATTTTCCCAATAGATCGGTCCCTGGTCTGCCAGAAATCGAACTTGGAAACTTTAGAATGGAAGACGAGTACAATACTCACTATATTACTATTACCCCATCATTAAAAACACAAAAGTATGGAATAAAACATTTGTATTTTTCATACAAACTCTTTTTTAAATATTATCGTAAGGGACATTTATTCAAACAAACTCATAAAAAATCGAGAGCGAAAATTATCGTAAGGGACATAATTATGATTTTTTCGCAAACTGCACATTTTTTCAAGAAAAAAATTATCAGGTTCAGTATATTAATTAACTACCTAATCACGTATTCAATTTCGTTTCAAAATTCCAATAAAAAGTAGTAAAAAACGAAAAAAATGCTCTCCTGTAAAATTTGCTTTGTCCGTTACGATAAAGTCGCACAAAGGGGTCGATATATACTATATGCATAACTCTAAAGGAGGACAAAGCAAAAAAAGGAAATATTTTAATAATGAAACAAATGCACTAGTAATTTGTAAAGAGAAGTTATTATTTTTTAATTAATTACAACATATGTATTAATTATGAGTATTTTTCGTGTTTGTTTTTATTTGCCCAGTCACGTGAACCTTTGCAAAATAAGTAGTAGTTACAGTATTTTAGAATTACTGATCGCTTTATCGAAATACTAAGAAATCGATGTGAAAAGCATGTGACGACATTTGTGGCAAAGATGAGATTTGAAACCCTGAGCTATTTTATTTTTTGATCAAAAATTAAACTTATTCCTTGAGTGATATATTTATCGTTCAGAAATAATCATTATTGTGTCAGTTTTATTTTTTTCGATCGAAAATATCACTCACTCACGAAGTTATATCGATTGGAATTTTTTAGTAATTGTGTTCCAGAGCACTTTAGAGATGATTTGAGTTTTTCGACCTAAGCAAAAAAATAAAACTCAAAGAATAATGATTATTTCTGAGCGATAAATATATCACTCAAGGAATAAGTATTATTTTTGATCAAAAAATAAAACTCAAAAAGTAATGATTATTTCTGAGCGATAAATATATCACTCAAGGAATAAGTTTAATTTTTGAACCAAAAAATAAAACTCAAAAAATAATGATTATTTTTGATTTTTATGGATATCTCTTAAAATTTTTCGATCATAGTGGATTCGGATAGTGCTCTTTCATACACACACAAACTGAATACTCTTCTACGATGTTTGCGAGTATTTGATTTTTTTCACTGAAAATATAACGAATAATGATTATTATGGGTCCCTGAATCTAATATAATATAATCTAATCTAATCTAATCTAATCTAATCTAATCTAATCTAATCTAATCTAATCTAATCTAATCTAATCTAACCTAATGTCATCTAACCTAATGTCATCTAATATAATCTAATCCAATCTAATCTAATCTAATCTAATCTAATCTAATCTAATCTAATCTAATTTAATCTAATCTAATCTAATCTAATCTAATCTAATCTAATCTAATTTAATCTAATCTAATCCAATCTAATCTAATCTAATCTAATCTAATCTAATCTAATCTAATCTAATCTAATCTAATCTAATCTAATCTAATCTAATCTAATCTAATCTAATCTAATCTAATCTAATCTAATCTAATCTAATCTAATCTAATCTAATCTAATCTAATCTAATCTAATCTAATCTAATCGAATCGAATCTAATCTAATCTAATCTAATCTAATCTAATCTAATCTAATTTTATCTAATCTAATCTAATCTAATCTAATCTAATCTATCTAAGAAAAACAATAAATTTTATAGTTTCAAACTAACAAATGAAAGCAATATTTGTATTCAGAGTTAAAAAGTTTACTTTCCATGGACCCCGGACCCAAAAAAATTTATCTAGTGTTCCATAAAAACATAAATTCTACATAAACACACCTGCGAATATCCTTCTAGAATTCGCGCTTAATATAAATTTGAATTAAATTGCAAAATGTAAACAGCAACGACAGCATACAAAAATAATCAGCTTATGTGCCGATTTGAGACATTACAAAAGTAGAACAAAAAAAAAAAAGAGTAGTCAAAGAAGTAACACTCAAATGCTATAACAAGTACAAAGAAAAACAAAATGCAAAATCACAAAGCAACATAAAAACAAGAAATAAAAAAAAAACAAACAAAGAATTTAAAGCAAAACGGACATTAAGTGCATAATAAAAAATCTATGTATGTATATCGACGCTTCCAAACAATACTGTACTAAGTCGACTTAGTACATTTTCCCCTTTTTGGCGTTTTCAAGTATTACGTGTCTTAATTTAGATGCTGTCTAATTTTGGTATCAATCGGACAATCCAATCAAAAGTTATAAGCAAAAGTGTACATATAATACAACTCGAGATTTTTACAGAATAAAAACTTTGAGAGCTTGCCATGAAAAACCACGTAGCAAGTTTTTATTTTTTCTTACGGTTTTATACAAAGTGTGCCCTAACTTTGATATTGTCGAGTTTTGGTGTTGATCGTTCAAATAGAAGTTACAAGAGAAAATGTACTTAACATACAACTGAAGTTTCATATCGAGTTTAAACTTTGAGAGCTTCTCCTGCAAAACACAGTTTTCAGACTTACAGTTTTGTTTGGAAGCGTCGATATGTACCTATTTATTGCTTTACTTGCTCCATTCTACATATATACATAGGTACTCATCTGCCACCTTCCAGCTTCACACTGTCAGTTCTTGCTGATGTTTCATGCTTTCGTGCTGCTGCTGCCTGCCGCCAAACGCTAATGAAGATGCACTAGTTAACATCATTTTAACAAACACTTTTTCATTTTATTTTAATTTCTATGTATATATTTGCCGCCACACCCGACACACAAAGATGAAAACAGAAATGTAAGGTGAAAAAAGTGTGATGTAGAGAGAAAACAAATTTACAACGAGCATATTGCCGTGTACTTAATTCTTTCTCTCTCCTCTCTCTGCTAGAAAGAAATACAACCGCTTTGTACTCTTAAAGCGCGTCTTCACATAACCTGATTCGCCAACGAAACATGTAACGAAACATCTCGCGAAATAACTAGGGCTTACGATTCGATCTCGAGCAGTGTCAGGAAATTCGAAAATCGAAAAACCGAGACTCGGGTTCTCGATTAAATCTCGTATCAAAAAAAATTAATATCAAAAATTTCTCGTATGTAATTGGAAAGGAAAAAATTAATATTATGAAATTTTAATTGTATTTTACTTCGAAATTTCTGAAACACATTTGGATTTTTTTTTGAAATTCACCTGAAAATGGTTGAATTATTATGCAGAATACACATGTAAGTAAATACATAAAATCAGAACAAGCTATAAAATGGGGTAGTACGCTTATACCGCTATTTCTGCGATGCAGTTGAATGTCGAGAAGCTCGCGAGCCTTTAGAGATTTTCGAGATTCGAGAATCTTGCGAGAAGTCGAGGCTCGCGAGAAATCTCGTCTCGCTCGAACTCGAGAAATCGTAAGCTCTAGAAATAACCCATCTCCACGTAGCTGATCGTTATTCAGTTTGACATTTCTCATTCTTGCTCTTCTTAAATGTTTGTATGTTTGCTTATTTTTGCGTTTTTGCTTTGGTCTGTGTGAGATTTCGATAGATTTTCGATACAAAATTACAGAAGGCATCGATAATATCGGGGTTGGCAAAGGGACTGAGAACTAATCAAGTGTTTCATTCTTCATTTGCTCTGAGAAATTTTTATCAAAATTGAGAGAGCGAATGCAGATAAAAAGAGCGAAACACGTTATGTGGAAACATCGTATTATAACTTGCCTATCTGGGTAATCGTCGTCTAACCAAGCAACTACCGTGTACAACGTAAAATGTCCGACAAGTTTTACAATTTAAAGGAAAATTTGCATTTCACCTCCTTTTGAGTAATCACAAACACTGAACAAATATAAAATCAACTAACACACAAGCAAAATGTGCTATCATTAAAAGCGTGAGCGCTGACATACATACATATCTATTACATTGTTACGGCCCTCAATATTATTCACGGACTCACTGGCTGCCCACGAAAACTCATTGTAGTTCGTGACTATGCATTTTGAAGGGGAGTCGGTCGAGTTGTGTGGTTTTCATTTTATTTGCTTTTTTTTCTTTTCCTCAAAAAAACACCTAAAGTGCTTTGCAAAAAAATTAAGCGCACATCCTTTTCGCACCCTCGACATCCCCCTTTTGCATTTGTTTTAATTCATTTTACGTGCTACATACATACATACATACATACTATATATATCGCACACTAAATCAAAAAGCGTTACAACTCAAAATTTTTCGAAATCGGGTTTCTTCCATAAATTGGTACACAGAATATATCTCTAGCGGCTGCCAAAAAATCTTTTAACTGAGAAATAACTATTATACGTAGCCTTTTCCCATATCATTGCCTATAAAAATTAAAAAGTTTTTTGCCTCTCCTGAAAATTTTTGAATTTTGAGTTGTAACGCTTTTTGATTTAGTGTGCGATATCTTCCACGTCGACTCTAAATTAAGTAACGTGCTCATTTTTATTTTTGTGCTCGCTTCTCCGCCACCCATTACGACGCCTTCAATTCATGCTCGCCTCACTTTATTTAGCGCCACCGCAAGTTGGCGCTGCGGTTTTCAACCTGCTCCCGTCCTAAGAGTCCGTCTAGCCCAAAAACTATGCAACGCTGCATTTGGGTGTTTATATCGCACATTGCTGATATTAAATGTTTTAATTCACTGCTCCTCCATGAATAATTGTGTCTGTGGGTTTGTGCCTGTGTTGTAAACTTTGTACTTCGTGTTTATAGGAGACTCAATTTTTGGAAATTTTAGTTGCTCCCGAAATGGGGTAGTTAAATTTTCACTGATTAAGTAATTAAATTTTGCGGAAATTTTTGGCTAATGGTCAATGAAATTGCGAAAAATTATGCATTGATTGCGAAATGCTATAAAAATGTTGTCTAAAAGTCAAAGCGAAGCGTTTACACATAAAAGAATTTAAAGCGAAATGAGTCAACATTGCGCCACATAAATAGCACAATGTAGATAGAAGCAGACAAGTCTAAGAGTTGCGGAAGGACTATTTTAAGACACAAATGGTTTTCATTCAAAATTATAATCCTTTTTTATACACTCAAAAAAATATTACTCAGATTATGTAAAAATGGGAATGATTCGGCGCTAAAGACATATTTTCATCGTTTTGAATACAATTTTCTTTAAAAACTGATTTTTATTCCTTGATTTGAAGAAAATTGTAAAAACAATGAAAATATGTCTTTTGCGCCGGCCGAATCATACTCACTTTTCTATAATATGAGTAATTTGTTTTTTCAGCGTACTCAGCTGCATGTAGTACACAAAGTATTATAATTTCGATCACATAACGGTAGCATTTAATGCTAGTATTTATGGAATTATATTTGCATGTATGTCAAAATTATCAGATATATCCATGAAATTTGGTACGCGTGTTGTACTTAGTTAGGCAAATGTTTGGACGAAAAATTTTCAAACTCGGTTGAAGACCATGCCTAATTTTATATACGGGTATTATAAAAGGGCCTAATAAAACCACTTTACACGATATCTTTGTCTAATATAAAGATAATTCAGCATTGTTATGTATGCTAGTGTCTAGCACGAAGTTATCTTTATATATATTACGCTAAGCGATTTTTTGTACGCACCATAACTTTTACACCGTTATACCGATTTTGAAAAATGTGGTGTCAAATGAAAGGGATTGACCTGTAAATGTGCAGGAAGGTTTAACTTTTTTAAAAAGGGTTGCCACCTGTGCAAAAATTCGTTTTTTATGCTATAGTTTGTTTGATTTTTAACTTTGAGGTGCCATATGAAAGGGCTTATCCTGAAGATTAGTAATTTATTATAATTTTTAAAAAAAGGGTTGCCACCTTTTAAAAAGTTCAATTAAACTTTACAGTTTGTTTGATTTTTAAATTTAAAGTGTCATATGAAACGGCTTTGACTACCAATATGAAAGGGCTTTACTTTAAAATGAGTAATTTATTATAACTTCTACAAAAAGGGTTGCCACCTGTTCAGAAATTGATTTCTATGCTCCAGTTTGTTTGATTTTTAAGTTTGAGATGTTATATGAAAGGGCTTAACCTGAAAATTGGTAATGTATTATAATTATCAGAAAAAGGGTTGCCACCTGTCAAACAATTTAATATTCCGGTATAGTTTGTTTCATTTTTAAATTTGAAACGTCATCTGAAAGGGCTTGCCCCGTAGATGGATAATAAAATTTAATTTTTACAAAACCGGTTGCCACCTATTTGAAAAACTTTGTTGACATTCTTTCACTATAGGAAGGAAAGGAAAGGAAAGGAAAGAAAAGGAAAGGAAAGGAAAGGAAAGGAAAGGAAAGGAAAGGAAAGGAAAGTGAAGGAAAGGAAAGAAAAGGAAAGAAAAGGAAAGGAAAGGAAAGGAAAGGAAGGGAAAGGAAAAGAAAGGAAAGGAATGGAAAAGAAGGGAAAGGAAAATTAAAAGGGGAAAGTCAAAGGAACGGAAATGGCGAAGGAAGAGGAAAAGAAAGGGGAAAAGGTGAGAGGAAAGTGTACGGAAAGTAAAAAGGATAAAGGAGAAGGAAACGCAAAGAGGACAGAACAAGAGAAAGAGGAAGGAAACTGGAAAGAGAAAGAAGAGTCCTGAAAATGGAATTTCAGAGATCGCTAGAGGTTTAGAATATTCTAGAAAATTATTCGACATAAAATTTCACTATGTCTCCTCGGACAACCAGTACCAGTAACGGTGCCGTGATTTAACCCCAAGTGGCACAATCCCAAATTTTTAATTTGGGATTATGTCACTCCCCCTAGGGTGACATAAGCCTAACTTTTTTACTTGGGATTATGTCACCTATGTGGGAGTGACATAATCCCAAATAAAAGGGAGCCAGAACACCAAATCACTCGAGTAGGTACTAGTGCGAAGCAAAATCGCGATTTTTGCTTCCAAATTTTTATTTTTTATAGACATATGTACATATGTATATACCTATTGATCTAAAATAAAAAAAAGCGCCGCAGGCGAAAATTTGGAATCCAAAGTCGGGCGATTTTTTCTTCCAAATTTTCATCTTTTTATAGACATATGTACATACATATGTATATACCTATCGATCTTTTAAAAAAAAAAGCGCCGCAGGCGAAAATTTGGAATCAAAAATCGCGCGATTTTTTCTTCGAAATTTTGATCTTTTTATAGACATATGTACATACATATGTATACACCTATCGATCTATTAATCGCGCGATTTTTTCTTCCAAATTTTCATCTTTTTATAGACATATGTACAATGTACACAAATATTTATATACCTATCGTTTTATTGAAAAAAGTCTGTATATATGTAAATATATTTAATTTTAATGTAATTTTTTAGTTTTAAAGTAATTTTTTGAGAACATGTGTATTTAAGTACATACATATTTCATCTTATGCATATACTCAATAGGTTTGTTTCTTATTAAACTAGCAGCTAGCTGTCAAGTGAGAAAAACGGAAAGAATTGCGCTCATAAAGAGCGAAACGAACAGAAAATCAAGAAACGGAATAATAGTAAAAATTAGCGGTTAGTAATTTGAATGCTATTTTTGACTGTTAATGGTTATTTTTTGTAAAAAAAACATTTAATTTTCTTTATTTCTATTTCAAAAATTCAGAATATTTCAAAAGTAATAAAATCAAAAGTATTCGTTTGTTTATTTTTTTAACAGCTGTTTCTTACTTTGGCAGCAAATAATCTCAGCTAGGAAAAATTTTACTAGCTGAAATTTGGAGCTGTCAATGGCTCTCTTCTGCAATTTTTTTGACTCTGTTACGACAGCCTTTGCTCAAAATGTAAAAGTTGTATCTGAATGTAGGTTTTTGTGAATGTGTGAAGTGGTTCGATTGAGGTTCTGTTAGTAACAGCGTGCTGTTTGTTATATGTTGTGCCTATTTTAAATTCTGATCGTCAAACCTCAGATCGAACACGAAATACATGTAAATGTATCTGTGTTTATGTGGTAACTTTCTTCGGCAGAAAATAGCGTTTTGTAAGTATATAAGGCCGTTAATCCTTTTTATCGTTCGGAGGATATAAAAGGAGGCCAAATAGGAGAAACGGGACAGAATTGCGAAGTTGCGGTCCGTATGTAGTGTCAAGTGGTTTTAATTATATAAAAAAGTAGTGTGGTGTGAAAAAAAAAAAAAAAAAAAAAGCTATAAATTTTAAAAGATTTTAAATAATAAGTTAAATAACAATTAGTAAAACAAAAAAAAAAAAAAAATTGGTTTAAAAATAAACTAAAATTGTGTGAAGTGCAATCCGGCGAAAGTGTGTTGGCCACAGTGACCAAACCACTCAGAGGCAGGAGTGGCCCACTGGCGGAGCAGGAGGAGATTGGAGGTAAGTGAAAGAGAAAAGACGCCTTTAAATTAGTATGATACATACGTATGGATGTATGCATGGGCATATGTACATTTGTGTGTTTGTGGGTACTTTGATACTTGCATACATGCAGATGTGGATATGTGTATTCTTACAGGCATATGTATAAAAGTCCCAACACAACCCTTTTCGTCCTTACAGGTCGCCGCGAAGGACCCCTCCCAAGTTTGGGCTGGAAAACCAATAAAAATTTCCCACGCACATCCACCAATAATATTGCACATCCACTAACACGTACATCACACATATAAATTTACTGGTTGCAGGACTAAACTAAACCTGCCACTTGCAAAAAGATCAAAAAAAAAAAAAAAAAAAAAAGTCAATCACTTACATGCACACATTTAACTAACACCACCTAAATTCTGGAGATTGGACCCCTACTGCGCGCGGAAATAGACATAGTACACACATACGTTCATATCCCCATATTAGCCACTTTGGGCATTCTAGTGTTGCTAAATCCTGGCGGGATCAGAAAAATATACATATCTACACACACACATATACAAATACTTACCAACACAAAAAAAATAATAACTTGGGAAAAACTCTGGGTTTGTGGCCTAAATCCCAACCGGGATCAACATATTTACATACGTGCATGCACGATTAACATTTTTGGGACAGAAGAGGAGCACATCAAACAATCAACAGAGGAGTTCGAACACACACGCATACATATGTACATACACCTAAATAGAAGGAAGAAAAGGGGAAACATTCATTGGCAGCAGGAGAAGCAGCGATCACCACTTTTTTAGTTCAATTTTATAATTTTTATCTTCACAAATACTTTTTCTTTCTAAATAGTTCGATTTAATTTTAGTATTTACCCATATTATATCTTTTGTGTTGGTCCAATTTCCCTTTCTGTAGGCATTGCCAGGTGCATATTTACGGGTACGCACACGGTGCTCCCCGAAATTCTCCAAACAATTTGTTTGTTGTTGTGCGCACCTCGTGTGCATATAATTTTACTATTTTTTCTGGCCACGTATTAAATGAATATCGCCCTTGTTGTTTTTTTTTATATTTATCTTAGTTTTTTTTGCTCCTTATAATTTATTAACAAATACATTTTCTTTTGGCCATTTTTTTTTTATGAAATTTTCTTTTAGTTCCAAGTAGTTTTCGATGTATCCAGATTGCCTTGCTCGCTGCTTCTGAATTCGAGCGAGTGATTAAGATTTTTGATAGGTATTGGAATAATAGAGAGCCTAACATGTATGTATATATGCACCGAAGTAGGTAGGTACGTATTTCTCTCACACTCTAGGTTTGCGAAGCATTGTTGGTACCTTCAAAGCTGGATGAACCAGGTGAGTTGTTGCTTTGATCTTCATTTTTATTGGAATATTTATGCTCACTTACGTACATACCTCTCTATAACACGAAAATTGTTAGTGGGCTCAAACTGGAGCACTGTTTTGTTTTGCTAACAATTTTCGTGCTAGTGACCTACATTTCTTTTTACATGCGAATGCACATATATACATACATATATTTATAATCAATAGTAACAAGTGTAGATACTTTTTTTTATATACTTTGGAATAGGTCCAGATGTCCATAATAGTTTACATTAGGGAGAGCCGCAATTTTTGAATTATATGAAGTTTTTTTGTATATTATTATTAGGAGTAAATTAGTTAAAATTTTATCCATTGTTTGCAAATACTTATTTACGCGTTAATTTATAAGTTCGAAAAGTAATGAATTGTATAGGTTTAAGGATAATAATTGTTGAAATAAAGGATGGTAAAAATATGTATAAGTGCATCTTGATTTTTGCTATTTGAGGTTGACAAAATATAAGATGCAGAGCTAAAACAATAAAAGTTTTGGTGTGAGTGTTGCTTTGGTAACAGAGGGGAAGTAGGGATGAATCAAATGGACATTAACTGACGCTCTGCAGACCGGAGGACTGAGTTTGGGGGCGCTGTAAGGAAATAGGAGTCAGCACAGCGCCCATGGCTTCGCGTGTTCACGCTGAAGAGGGTGGGATAGACTCCATCGGACGTGACAGGGACAGGTTTTTCGGTTTCTACTATTTTCACTTCTTTTTCTTTTCAGCAACCCTTTTTGTACTATCTACCTACAGGCATGAATATCTATTTTTTGTTTGTGTAACTGTGGGTAAAGGCAGGTGGAAAAGGATCCACCCACCGAGGAGCTAGCCCGGGATGCCAGCATGCCGACCCTCCACCTTGCCTCTACCCACCTCAAGCAGTTACATAACAACTCAAGAAACGATTTGCCAGCCGAAACTTGGCTAACTATTCATAACTAGCTAATAATAAACGGACCTAATGTATTATTGTATAACAACATTAACTTTATTGTCAGCTTTAATTTTTTTGCTTAATGTAATAAAATCTAAGAAATAATCTGAAATGTTTTTTGGGCTTGAAAATGACATTATCCCAAATGGGATTATGTCACTACGCCTAGGTTGACATAAGCCCAAGTAAAAAACTTGGGATTATGTCACCCTAGGGGGAGTGACATAATCCCAAATAAAAAATTTGGGATTATGCCCCTTGGGATTATGTCAGGGTACCCCAGTAACTATATGTTTTAATTTTTAAATATTCTATTATAGAAATGTTATATAAGAAATCTGGTCTTTCCACTCTCAAATCGTTCAGCTCTCAATTTAATTGGTCTAATTTGGCCGCTGTGGTGCAGGGGGTAGAGTGCTCGCCTGCTATGCCAGAGGTCTCGGGTTCAAACCACGGTCCGAGCAAAACACTAAAACAATTTTTCTAATTAGTAAAAATCCAATTATTGGGTTTTTTAAGAGCAGCGGTCACCTCTCGGCAGTGGGCGGCATACCCTCCGAGTGTTTTTTCTGCCATGAAAAAGCTTCTCACAAAAAATGCATTCGCAATTCGGAGCCGGCTTTAAACTGTAGGTCCACCCAATTAGTAGGAAAAACATAAAGGAGCACACCTCGAATTGGGAGAGAAGCTCGGCCATAAAACTCGTCAGAGTTATAATAGCGCCATTGTATTATTATTATAATTTTCGACCACGGTGATACTAGCTATTTTTAATTTAATTTCTATACTTTGGTATAAGCGGAAAAATCCAAGTAACTCATACAACGATGGTAGAAGTGATAGCTATTTCGAAGAAAAACCACTTTCTTCATCATCAGACTTCTTTTCGAGAGCACACCAGGTATAGAACCTACGCTCCAACCTTCAGTAGTCCAATATTAGTGAAGCGCTGTATGAGTTACTTGGATTTTTCCGCTTATTCCAAAGTATAAAAATAAAGATAATTCATTGAAGTTTTGTGGCTTGAGTTCCATATTTCGAAGAAAAACCACTTTCTTCATCATCAGACTTCTTTTCGAGAGCACACCAGGTATAGAACCTGCGCTCCAACCGTCAGTAGTCCAATATTAGTGAAGCGCTGTATGAGTTACTTGGATTTTTCCGCTTATTCCAAAGTATAAAAATAAAAATAATTCATTGAAATTTTGTGGCTTGAGTTCCATAATAGACAAAATACAAAAAAACACAAGGTTTAAATTTTGCATTAACAAGAATATTTATACGCTTGGTCTGATGACAGATACAAATTTTTGCTATGCCCACTTTATATAAAATACACCGTGTTTCCATCAGACGCAAACAAACAATTAAAGCATACAGCTGATTATTTAATGTTAGATTCCACTCAAACTTAGGCTTCCTTACTTGTTTCTGAAAAAATTTTAGATTTATCTACTTATTAAAAATAACTAGTTTTGAAATTTTCACTACAGAAGATGTTCTCGCATGCTTTCCTCATATAAATATTCAAAAGTATGTCTATAAGCTTACCATAAAAGCTTTAATTAAACACTAACTCCGTGTTTCCTATGCGGCCAATCAAGCAAGCTACTTGCATAAATACATATGCAACTACATCTATGTATATGCACTAGAGATAGCAAATATTTGGCGTACCTGTGATTTTGTCACCTTTCCTCAAAAGTCATTGGTCACGGTGACAAAATCACGTATTCTGAAAGCATGAAAATTTAGATTTTCAAAAATTTATAGATTTTTGTTTTTTTTTTTGTTCAATTTTTAAATAATGTTTTAAATTCATTTCAATTGATTTTGTTAAAGGAACTAAGTAAAATGCAGTTACTTTCCAATTTATATAATTTTTTTTTTGTTTTATTACAAAAATATTTTATTTCACACAGAAAAAACAGCTGTGAAAGCTTAGCTATTATTACTGGACTTGAAAAATATAATTCGGTTAAAGACATTTATGTATTTACTTTTATGAAAAAGTGAATAAAAGTCTTGTTTCCTGTTAGGAACCCTCAAAGTCACTGTCACTGAAAAAAATCACAGTAACTAAAAAGTCACAGTCACGAATCACTCCGCTCCTCAAAAATCACAGAATCGGCCATCTCTAATATGCACACAAAATCAAACGCTTAAAAATTCAGAGCAAACGCCAAAGCAAAATCAAAATCAAATTTCCACTTCGATTAGCGTGTTAATGAATTCACCGCGAAAATTCACGCAAAAGCTCAATATCAAGGTGCACAAATACACAACCAAACCCGCAAACACACACCCTCCCCGGCAGCATGCACATTGCACACACACATTGCCACATCTACACATACATACATCAACATGTATTAAATTCATCACATGAATAATGGCAATTAAGCACGATGCTTTGGCCTTGGCAAATTTTCGCGCCGGCTTGCGGATACGCGAATACGTGCCAATGCAATTTCGTTTCAAATTCATTCAACATTTACACCAATATTGTACGTATTGGGTTTTTTGCATTTTCAATATCAATCAGCGCAAAAGTCAACTACCATTGCCACATTTTTGCATATACATACATACATATCTAGTTACGTTATGTGTCCAATTGCCTAACCAGAATCTCTAGCGCTGCTAGGATAACTGCGTTGCCGAAATGTTGTCGAGCAAAGCAATTATGTAGGTATTCGTATTTTCAAGTGCACACATTTCTTAATTGCGACATGTTGTTCGTAGTATTTTTGTTGGTGTCTTTGTTTTAATTGTTCAGTTGTTGTTGTTGTTGTCGTAGTTCTTGTTGTAGTGTTTTGGGTTGTGTGTTGAATGCCCCTGACATCGTTTAGATTGCATAAATTCGCATGGACTGACTTGGCGAAAGGTTTTTGTTACTAAAGCAATTAAAGGTACTGCCAAACGATGCAATGAAAGTGCTTTCCGAAAGTGTGAAATCATGAGTATCCACACGACGCAATGAAAGTGCTTTCAGAAAGCACTTTTTACCTCCACTTTCCGAAAACTTTCAGGAATTACTTTCCGTTTGTCCACACGGTGAAAGGGAAATGAGTTTTTGAAAGTACTTTCTGGCAGCTGTCAAATTAAATTCAAACAGCTGTGAGAGCAAGACAGATGTAGGAGAGCAAACAGCTTGTTGTGTGACTCACACAGTGTGATGCTAGCCACACACCTTGCAATTTTTTTACAACCTGAGCAAGTTGCGCTGGAAATCGCAATATTTTTGGGGCTGTTGTATGAAGTTTTGTATCGGTTGTACGAAAAATCAAAAAGTTTTGATTTTTTGGCAAGTTGTACGACTTGGTTACATCGTTTGGGGGCATGTTGTTCAACATTTCATTTTATGAGAATTCTTGAAGTGAACACATCAAATTAAAATAAGTAAAAATAAGCGAATTCAACACAAAAAACATAAATATTTGTAGAATAAATAACGCAAAATAGAAAGCTTACAGGAACCACTTTTTTGTAATATTTTTTTTTTTAATTATCGTACTTTTTCTGTACGTTCTTCTCCTTCCTACAAGCGCAATATTATCCTATTCCATGTTCACTCAAAGCAATTTTTACAAAATGACATTGTACAACATGGTTGTTCAATAAATTGCACCGTATGTAGGCAAACAGTCCAACTCGATTGCAACCGAGTTGGGTTAACGGTCGCACCGTGTATGGCTACGGTAAGGGCAAACAGCTGTGCGTGGAATGGTGATCGTGGAGACTTTTGTGTTTTTTGAGTTGATATGAAAAATATAATGTGATAATTAATTATTTTAATAATTGTATTTTGTTTATACATATGTATTTTTATAAAGAAAACATTTACATGCCGGTTCGATCATTTATACAACACTCGTATCAGCTAGCAACTTTCAGAAAGTAAAACACTTTCAGATGTAACAATTGAAAGTGAAAATTATTTCTGAAAAGTATTTTTCTCGCATCTAGACGATGAAAGTTTTTCGTAAGAAAGTAATTGCTGAAATTTCGGAAAACACTTTCAGAAAGTACTATTTTGGTGGCTACACGAGAAAATTTAATTTTTCACTTTCTGAAAGCACTTTCATTGCATCGTCTGGCAGGAGCTTAAGGCTCTCTCACTACAAGGTGCAAGGCAGTAGCCAAAAAATTTTTTTGGGTGGGTGTTACCTTTTTTTTTGTGGAAAAATATAACCTATTTCCGTCACTAAAAATAATAATAAAAAAAAATTTTGTATAATTTTTAAAGTAGTACTATTTAGACGAAAAATGGTAATTTTTTATACGAGTGTGTGAAGTATGAAGGATGCGAAATACGAAAAAGTTGTTCAAAGTTCCAGATTCTTAATTTTACCAATTATGTTACCACACCGGAATAAGGCATTCAATCATTGCACATCTTCTAAAATTTGAACATATTTCCCTATAACGGCATGGGTCATTTCAAGGATGAAATTTATTACTCGGGTTATATTAGTGGCTGAATTATAATATTTTGCGTGTTTTTCGAAATATCCCGGAAGGGATATGGGAGTGGTTATAGTCCGATTTCGCCCATTTTCAATACCAACCCGTCCGTTCCTCATAGAAACCTGTATACCAACAGACGGACGGACATACATACATAGCTCAATCAATTTATTTTTTCATCTTAGGCATTTTGATATACATACATACATACATACATATTTCGATCGCTTCAATAGAACCCGAAATAAAACATATTTAACATTCCGAGGAATGTATTTTTCTCTTCCTGTGGTCTTTTAGCTTAATTTTAAAAAGATTTTTTATAAAGAGAACATCTTAACCCCCTAACATGCCCACGAAAGGGTTATTTTGACGCCTTTTTTTAAAATTCAGGAAAAAATAGTATTTGTAAGGTCGGTGGAGGTGGATGTGGTGGTCTTCGAAATGGATCCATAACTTCTACCAAAATTTTTTTTTTAATTTTCTTAATTAAAAACTGGCCAATAGCTCATATAATATTCACATAAAAATAATTATTAGGATTAAAATGTTCTAAAAAATTATTCGCCATAAAATTTCAGTACACTCAGAGAAAAAATGCATTGTAAAATCAAGTATGATCATACTTAATCTTACAATGCTCAATTTTTAATAAAACTATCTTGTTTTAACTATGAACAACTTTGAATTAAAATTGGCAATATTGATTTAAAAATTCATTTTTAATTCAAGATTGTAGCCATCTCAAATTAAGGTTGAGCTATTTTAATTTAAAATTGCGCAATCTTAAATCAAGTAGAACGTGCTTGAATTAAAATTGCCATGCTTAAACGCGCTGTGTTTTGGATAACGGGATATCCTGTGCAATTTTCATTTAGTAAAACGCAAGCAAACGGAGTGAAATATTTTTATTATTAAATACTTTTTATATCAAAATGGAACAAATAGAATATATTGATATGTACACAATGGACCCCGAAAATTTGGTGGCTGAGGAAAGTGAAGATGAGCAGAAACTGTCGCAGCTGCTTGAGGAGTTTGAGTTGGAGGATGTTGCAAAATATTTATTTCATCTTTTGTAACACCTCCCCTACACTTATATTCTGTAAATAATGGAAAAACGTATATAAAATTGAAAACGTTGTAAATGTATGTACATAATTATTTAAAAGCATCAAATAAATTCGCAAGTTCATATGCAAATAATAATAAGTGTTTTTTTGTGGGTTTCGTGGTGAAAAATAAAGAGGTTGTGGGGAATATGAAAAATAAAATGGTTCAATGTTAAATTAAGAACGTCCCACCTTAATTCAAGGTGTATACAACTTTAAATTAAGATTGCACGTTTTTATTTTAAGATTGCACACTTTTAAAATAAATACGAATCAATGTTAATTCAAGCATGAACCACCTTAAATTAAAAATGTTAAATGTTATAATTCCATTATAAAATCAACATTGTCCATACATGGATTAAGCATTTTCCACCTTAACTGGAAATCATGACCGTTTATACTTGATTTAACATTGTTCATGCTTGATTTTAAAATGTTTTTCCCTGAGTGTAGGTGTCTCTTCAGAAAAAATCTTTCTAAAATGCACCTAAAACACACAGGAAGTGAAAAATTTATATTCCTCGGAATGTTAACTGTGTTTTATTTCCAGTTCTACTGTATCGATCGAAATAGGTACTTCTTTTGCAAAATATTGATGATTTTTTGAAGATGTTATAGTGGGATCGGCAAGCGGACTGCAAGTTTTTCATATCATTTATGAAAACTTATTCATTGATGTCTAATGCAACCACTCTCTACGTTTTTTGTTTAATAAGACACGATTAAAAAATAAAATAAATTATAACATAGGAAGACCTAGCCTAATTTGTTCAAAACTAATCTTGCCAAATAACTTAAAAACCTGACGTAATAGAACTTTTTCAATATGATTTTCATAATCAGGGCTCCAAAATCCATTAAAATCAATCATGAACATAAAAGAAGGATTTCGTTGCCGACCAGTGTTATCAGAGTAATCGATATTAGAGTTAACTTTTCATTGTTATTTACGATATCTTAGTTAATATTCTTCCCCATGTGCATTAAATCCTCATTGCTTTGATAAATTTTCAACCTATGGCTTTGAATATGATAGAAATAAAATTTAGTTACCAGCATTTCGGGGGGTTCAAACCACCCTAAACCCTCAGCTGTACCGAGCTGGCATCGAAATATAGTAACGAAGGTAAGGATCACGATGCAATGCAGATACACGTTTGTATATGCAATGAGTGTAAAATCCACAAAAGACACACATATTATTAATTAATTAACTTTGATTTGCTATTTCATTAAATGTTCGTGTAAAATATTTGTCATTAATATTGTAATTTTAATTCCAAGGAAACAGATTATGGGCGTATTAGCGTATATAGTTTTATATAGTTTATTCAAATATTGAAATTACCTAGCAGCAGATCATGGGAATGGCGATATGTGGAATTTCATAATAGTAACTAATCTGTACAATTTTTGAATGCCTGAGGGCGTACCTCATATTTGTTTATTAATTAACGTTGACAACTATTTCATGGCATTAAACCATCGTGTTTCATATATAATTCAATTACTTAAATGATGTCTAAATAATAAGAGGCAAAAATTTTTATAAAAAACGGAAAAACCAAATCGATGCCAAGTGAATTAAAATAAAAAAAATGCAGTATATAATAAAATATGAGTTTAATCGATCAAAATAAATCCATCTTTTTGTACCCCAATGGGTATAATGTGTAACAAAAAATTTTTCTAAAACTGAGCTTTTGTTCACCCTACGACATTAGTTTAGAACTAAATAAAGTTCTTTTATTAAATGGCGTCACAAATGCTTCCTTCAAACTAGAATTAGTGTATCTAGGTAACTCTAACGAATTTCGAATGGCTCTCACTAAAACACCCATTACTTTATGTGTGATTCCACGCCTAAGGGCGCATTTTCAACAAACAACTAAGTAAGTACTTTATCACTAAAGAAAATTATAAAAGACGCTAAAGAATAAAAAGCAACTAAGCTGATTTAACTTTATAAATATCTGCGATTGACAAATTAATGGTTCTGCAGACATACTAACATACATATTACTTGAGGGGCAAATATAAGTAATTTTGAAATACAAAAAACCACATCTACAACTTGCTCGATCTAGAGCTCTGATATGTATGTATGTACGTCTGTGGTTTTGTATATATGTACGTACATAAATATGTGTAGTAAACTAACATTGGTTCTTACGGAAAGCGTTAATTGAAGGCTTTATTGATGTAGCCGGCTTATATCGCACAGCACAAAAATTCGTACTTATGCGAGTGTATGCACTTGTGTTCTAGTAAGGCATTGGATGTCATATGAACGCTGCAAACATAACATGCTTATTTTCCTTCTCATTCCTCTTCTTGTTTTCCTCCTAATTCCTCTTTTTCTTCTTCTTCTTCATCTTCTTCTTCTTCTTGATCTTCTTTTTCTTCCTCCTCCTCTTCTAATTTCCCCTTCTTCTTTTTAATCTTTTTCTTCTTCTCCTTCTTCTTCTCCTTCTTCTTCTCCTTCTTCTTCTTGGTCTTCTTATTCTTCTTCTTCCTCCTCCTCTTCTAATTTTGCTTCTTTTTTTATTCTTCTTCTTCTCCTTCTTCTTCTTCTTGGTCTTCTTATTTTTTTCTTCCTCCTTCTCTTCTAATTTTCCTTCTTTGTTTATTCTTCTTCTCCTTCTCCTTCTTCTTCCTCTTCTTCTCTTCTTCTTCAACTTCCAGATCTTCTTTTTCTTCTTCTTTCTCCTCCTCTTCTAATTTCCCTTCTTCTTTTTATTCTTCCTCTCCCTCTTCTTCTTCTTGGTCTTCTTATTCTTCTTCTTCCTCCTCCTCTTCTAATTTTCCTTCTTCTTTTTATTCTTCTTCTCCTTCTTCTTCTCGATCTTATTCTTCTTCTTCTTCCTTCTCCTCTTGTAATTTTCATTTTTATTTTTATTTTTATTCTTCTTCTTCTCCCTCTTGGTCTTCTTTTTATTCCTCTTCTCGTTCCTCGCCTCCTTCTTCCTTTCACCCTTATTTTCATCTCAAGAACGTAATATGTATGGCATGCTTCTTTTACCAGGCCATCCTCAGCAGTGAAACAGCAGATCAGACGAGAGAGGTTAAGAAATTAAAAAGATTTCTTTCAGAAAAATTTGCTGCAGCAAAACCAACTAACCAATTCCTTTGAAATTGTAAAAAGTTATACATACTCGTACATACACATACGTGGCAGCTGTTGAAAAGCAAATATTATACGTTCCATGCGGGCCATTGATGAGCTGCAGCGTAAGCACTATCTTCACAGACGCCTCGTCGCATAAGCTTTCGCAAAAAAAAGCAAAAAAAAGCAAAAAAAAAAAGAAAAAAAACACTCACTCACACACATAAGTACATAAATATATAAATATGTGCTTATGCATGTTTATACAAATAAAGTTTGTGTGTGTTTTTCGTACTTTTAATAGCACATATTTTCAATGTTTACATACATATATCTACTATACATGTATGTAAGTGTGTACGTTCGGTACGTTTATTAGTGGCTTTGGCGCCTTCAGGCGCCTATAAGTATGCTCAACGTATATCGTTGGTGTTAGTTTTAAGTGCCCTGCAAAAATTCCGAGTACTCCAGTCGCTAATCCATGGAGTGCTCGCTATGGACCAACCGATTACTCCATAACTTGCCACATTTCATACAAAAAATATGGTCCATTTAACATTGCATGTCATTGCAATGGAGTATATACTCCAGCCCCGCATAACAAACAAATTAATCCATGGAGTAGCTACATTGGATTAATTGATGGAGTACCTAACAGTTAGCCGAACATAACAACAAAAACAAATGTATATCGCGACGACGACGAATGACGTGTATACATACAAACATATGTATGTATGTAGTTATATATGTATACACATATCGTCGTCGTCGCGATAAAAATTTGGTTTTTGTTATGTTCGGCTAACTACGAACCGATGCAGATACACGAATCGGTCGTTTGGGCTATGTTAGTGGTCACTTTGAAAGTACTCCAACCTACCACAAATGGAGCATATAATCCAATGATTTTTGCAGGGTGGCTGCCTACGTATACATACATACATATGTATGTAGTACTTACTTTCTTTCCTTTTATGCTTCTATCTATCTACTACATACATATGTATAAGCACATATGCACATAATCAATAAATAGTTTGTTTTTATAGCTTCCACCACATATTCTTTATACATATAGATATGTAAATTTGTAAGCAGCACTTACCATCAATGTTAAAGCGTCGCAAGAATAGTTGATTGGATAAAATTAATCGCAATTATGTGCTTTGCTACTTACTTTTGTAGCTTGAAGGTCTTTCATTTATGTACATACATACTTAGCATAAATTTTAATAATAATGAGGCGCTTTGACTAAGGATTTTATCGTTGCTCCATGTACAATGTTTGTATGTTGTGCTTTGGTTTGAATTTGTTGTACATAAAATGTACTAGTGTATATGGTGTGCACTTTGAAAAATTTCCACTGCACTGCACCCTAATCAATTTACTTATGCACTTTGTATAATTTAAAATTACTTAATCTATAAAACTATTGACCGAGTTAATTGCAAACTAGCATACATATTTAATGACCAACTGAGTTGAGGAGCCCACGACATTTGTTTACAGTAATCAATTTATTACAGCAATATTGTTTAATGTGCTTTATCTTTATCTTGGTAATGAAATCTAATTTAACTTCATCTCGATTTAGATTGTAGTTTCTTTTAATTATAAATTTATTTACTTTTATTCACTTTATTCATTACAAATGGATATTTCATTCACTTTATGTATTAGTTAATTCACTCAATTGTTGTTTAATCTGAAATCATTTGTATTTAGTTTAATTACTTTTACTTTAATTATAATCAATTTAGCTGGCATACCAATGGTCCCTGCGTAGAGTAAGTAGCTCAGTTCACTATTCGCTTCGAAGATTGTGGTTGATTTTATTTCTCGTCTCAAAGTTTAGCACACTTTGGATATTTGCGTGGAAGAATAGCACATTTACATACATATATATTTTTTTATCAGGGACCGGGAGTTTTATTCCTTTTATAATAAAACGCCAAAGAAAAAATTTAGATTTGGAGGAATATTTTATTTGGAAAACATAATCAGTAAACTCGGAGTTTTATTTTTTAAGGACAGCAATAAAATAAAAATTTGGTGTTTTATTTTTTAGCACAAGCGATAAAATAAATACTTGGTGTTTTATTTTTTAACTCCAAAATAAAACTCCAGGGCCAATAACTAGCGAACCACTTAACCGAATTGCATAAATTTGGAATCAGACGAAAGGTGATTCAGTAAGCTTTTAATTGGTGGCACCCATACTAAATTGGGAAAAATTAAAAAAATCAGAAAAATTAATAGGATACAGGTTATTGATTCTGGAGGTCCTGGGATGAAAGTAAAGCGAATGATTTTGCCCAAGGAACCTGTCTAGCCCTGGAGTTTTATAACATCGAAAAAAAAATTATTTTTATTTTCAGTCCCTGTTTTTTTATACTTTTCATGAGAATCAAATGGTATTATAACTTTGTGCCGAAATACAAATCTTGAAAGCAGACCTGGGTAATACTGAGTAGTAATTGGACTATGACGTACATAAATACTTTATATTTTGATCTTGAAGTAATTGGTCCATACTAAGTACTTTCTGAATATTCAAGTACAAGTACAAGTACAAGTACAAGTACAAGTACAAGTACAAGTACAAGTACAAGTACAAGTACAAGTACAAGTACAAGTACAAGTACAAGTACAAGTACAAGTACAAGTACAAGTACAAGTACAAGTACAAGTACAAGTACAAGTACAAGTACAAGTACAAGTACAAGTACAAGTACAAGTACAAGTACAAGTACAAGTACCAGTAAAAGTAATTGCAAAATAATTGAAGTTTTAGCAAATACTTCAAAGTATTTGATAAGAGTTGAAAATACCTGAAAAGAATTGAAATATGTACTTGAATCGATTTTTTAATTCTTTTCAAGTACTTTCAGTTACTTACAAATCGATTCAAGTAAATTTTTCAATTCTTTTCAAGGACTTTCAATTCTTTTCAAATACTTTGAAGTATTTGCTAAAACTTCAATCATTTTGCAATTACTTGTACTTGTACTTGCACTTGAAAATTTTGGGAATGCCAGTACCAGTACCAGTACAATTCCTCTAAAATGTACTTGTCACAAGTCGTACTGGTACTTGATATTATCCAGGACTGCTTGAAAGTACCAGAAGGAGGCGTGACACACCCACCGTCTCACAATGGGTGACTGCGGCCAAAAATAAATTCAAAATTAAAGTATGAGTAAAACCATTTTTTTAAATCAAATTGTAATAAAAAAGCTTATATAAAAATTTTTGAGTCTCTTTTCGTTTAGCCGTACAGGGTGCCCAAAATTAAGCAAAAAATAGGTTCTTTTATTTCTCAATGTACACACCTCATACAAAATGATCTATCTCATTTAATTGTTAACATACGAACTCGAGTAATACATCATTACATGGATAATGATTTTCTCTTTCCGAAATTATAACTTGGTTGTAAATAGCGTTCACTATTGAATTTATATAAATTTTCAAATATTGACAAAAAATGTCGATGAGAAAAAAATTTTGCTCGACTTTGAATAAAAAAATTTAAAAAACAAAAAATATGACCTCTTCACATTTTTTTTATGCTTTGAAACAATACATTCTGAATGAAACTGCATTTTCATTTTAAAAATCCACTTGCTCCATTTGCTTTTATAATTTTTTTCCCGTTTGCCTAAAACTGCGTTTTTGTAAACGCATTAATTATGTTAGTTTTGACAGTATGAAAAACGTTTATATTTAGGCGACTAATCGAATATTTCTTTATCGTCTTCCAATAAATGGTGCATACTTTCAAATTATGGGGTAATTTTTTTTTTTATCAGCGTTAATTCATATCTTTGGCAGCTTTTTTCTTTTGGAATATAAAAAAAATGTGTAAAAATTGTAAAACTTTAAAATGAAATAAAAAAAAAACAAAAAACATGACCTCCTCAATTTTTTAATATTTGATAGACTTAAATGTCTTTTATAAACAGGTGAAAAAATCGTAAAAATTCGTTTGCTCCATTTTGTTTTATGAAGTTTTTTATGGAAGGTGTTTTTTAAGTTTTCGTACATTTTTCCCATACAAAATGCCCAGAAGTATGCTTCAGAAAGTTTTAATTATTTTGTATGGGGAATATTTGTCAAAATGAGGAAACTTAGATATCGATATTTCCAATTCTAATTAAGATATTTTAAGAAACTAAACGCTATTTTTAAGGGTAATGATTGTGCTTTCAACTGGTTTAATCAAATTTGAGTGGAAATTAATTACATAAAAGATATTGAGCAGGGAATAGAGCCAAAAAACGTTTTTTTTTTGCCTATTTAGGCATGAATATCTCAGAAACTAGAACCAATTTGGAAAATCTGACTCCAGATTCAGGTTTAGCACACTGAAATCCTTTAGAAAAGTGTAATTTCATTTCTGGTATAAAATTTTTTTGAAATGCGATTTTTTTGTATGAAAGTTTTATGATAAATGCTTATAACATACTTAAAAGTGCATATATTTTTAATTTAAAAACGGTGAAGTGCTTTACCCCTTTTCCAAAATGATTACTGCATTTGATTTATATTTCAAAAATGTATACACTAATCCAAATGGAGCATTTTAGCTATAATAGTTAACAAAATATTGAAATTTCAAAAATACCGTTATATGGGAGGTGGGCGTATTTGTGGGTGGATTTTGTTCAAATTTTCACAGTTTGCTAATTTCAACCAAGAAAGCTTAAGTTCCGAGTTTCAAGATTCTAGCTCAATTATTACTATTTTTGGCCGCGTTTGTATGGAGGTGCCCCCACTGTGCGTCTGTCCGCTTGTTTGAACGCTAACGACTCCCTAAGCTTTTGCGATATCTGCTTGAAATGCGGAATGTGAGTGTATTTTTAGGAGAAGCTGAACATTTGTCGGAATCGGCCAAATCGGAGCGCTACAAACATATAGCTGCCATACAAACGATTGTTCAGATATAGACATTTTGGGGTTTAACTTCTCAATTTAAACAGCTAAGAGCATAAAACTTTGTAGTGATTTACCCATATGTAGCTAAACGATGTTACTGTAAACTGTTGGGGTCAAAATATGTGTAAACTAAACAAAATTAGACGCATTCATGAATGGCATGAAGTATGCGGTACGGCCGAAGACAGCCACGATCTTACTTGTTTTGTTTTGTGTTTTTTTTTTTTTTTTTTTGGTTGTTGCTTATAACACCTCCCGTGATTGTTTCAAATTCATGGGCAACTCCAAATTATTCACATACAAAATTGTTTAACGCTCTAAATAGCGGCCAATAAAAACCGCTGCAGCAACAACAAATGTCAAGACAGCAAGAAATGCAAAAAAGTTTAATACACGTGCCGTGTAAGCAGTAAATGGCATTTTCGAACAAAACTCTAACATTGATTTAAATAAATAAATAAATATTTTACACACTCATAAAAATCAACAAATTTCCATAAGACATTAATTTTTTCAAGTTTCACTATGCAATTTATCTTTCATAAATTTATCTCCCTAGTAAGTAAGTACATTTCAACCGGAAAACTTCGCGTACAAAAGCACTCAGCAGACCGTGTACTATTCGTTGCGTCTATGCATAACCGTACAACGTAAAAATCACGCGAAGACTGACTTACATTTTGTTCGGTTGCAAAGAACACTTCGCTATTTTTTTTAATTCGCAAAAATTGTTGTCTGCTTGAATACAAAAAAACACATCCACACAAACACACAACGTTGAACGTAGACAAAACGTGCGCGCACATGTCTCGCATCATGTATGGGTGTGTTATTTTTACCAGCTCCAGCGGCTGGCTCTGGCTGGCTGCTGCTGCTGCTGCTGGCATCCACACACAGAATTTGACCTCCATCAGCGATTATGTTCCACACACACCTCCAGCAGCTTAGTATATTTGAGTTGTTGCATGAAACGTATAAGGTTCTCTGGTATAAGCGACGGCAGTACGCAGCATCTCAATTTGAAATTTATTCTCAGCATTTGTAGGTACGCTCTTGTAAAATTGTTGCTTTGCAGATTCAGTTAGCAACGGAAATGCACACTAACATATTGAAAATATACCCACTCACTGCAAAGCTCTCACTCATGGCTGCCCCCATTGTTGGGGCGCTCTTTATCGCGCGCAATCATTTTGCAGACATCGCAGTGCACGTTGTAAATTGCTGCTGCTTCTTCTTCTTCAACATATGTTCGTTTAGCTTAATGTTTTATGTTTTTGTTTTGCTTTTCATTTGCCGGTGCGTTGTTGTTACTGCTCCGGCATGCCATCAGTATTATTATTCTGTTTTGTTGCTTTTGACGTCTAAATTCACACTTCATTCGGTTAGGTCAGTGCACGCAAGGAACATATGCTCATATATATGTAGGTACCTATGCATGTGGTGCGCAGTTCGATTTGATGGTGCATAAAATCAATTTATGTTTGTAGTTTTAAGGTATACATATGTATGTATGTATGTATATGTATGCAGATTGGTATTGAAGATGAGCGTAATCTTTTGAAAAGCACACCCGTTTTTTTTTTTTTTTTGAAATATTTGGAAACGCACTCCCCACTAGTAAAGAGGATTATACAATGAATATTTATGAAGTGATCGTGGACTGTCCAAAAAGTCGAAAGAAGCAAGCTTTTTTTTGAATATTTTATGAATCGTACACTTAAGTATATTTCGCAACTACTTTTATGCTAATTGTACCAATCGAATATTTTCATGAACTAATAGTTACATAATATGTACATTAGAGTGCGTTTAAAATTCAAATTAACGATATTTTACTGTATCGCCCCCTCAATCTGTAGTAACATGGTCAAAGATATCACACATAAATTTTGGTCCCGATTGGTGGCGATTAAGGCGTGGCGCATAGAGGTCAAAGTTTAGAAAACTCTATGAAGGGTCAAAAAATCAAAATGTTTTTTTTATATTCAGCTGTACTAGTACACAGAGTATTATAGTTTTGATTTCCTAACGGTGGATTGTAACAGAATGAAATAATCGAGATAGATATAGACTTATATATATCAAAATGATCAGGGTGAAAAGAGAAATCGATTGAGCCATGTCCGTCCGTCTGTCCGTCCGTCCATCTGTGAGCACGATAACTCGCGCAAAAATTGAGATATTTTGATGAAATTTGAAATGTAAGTTGGTATCAAGACAGGAACGGATGGTATTGAAAATGGGCGAAATCGGACCATGACCACGCCCACCTCCCCTATATAGTAAAAATCGGAAATTTTGTATCTCAGTCACTAATAGAGCTAGAGTGATAAAATTTCACACACGTATTGAGCTCAGGCCCTTATGCAGAAATATGGTGAAATTTTGCAAAATGGGCGGTGCCACGCCCACTTATTAAGGGTCAAACCTTGAAAGTTTTATATGCAATTACTCAGAAACCATTGAAGATATATCGATCAAATTTGGTAGGCGTGATGTACTTACCTAGGCAAATGTTTGGACGAAAAATTGCCAAAATCGGTTGACGACCACGCCCACTTTTATATATGGGTATTATAAAGTGACCTAATAAAAGCATTTTAAGCGATATCTCTGTCAAATATAAAGATATATCATTGAAATTTTATGGAAGGTGTCCAACTATGGACATAAAACAAAAAATACAAAAATGTTGGAAAATGGGCGTGGCACCGCCTCCTTTTAGAAGCAGGAATATACGAGAATTCTGAGCCCATAACTCGACAAATAATCGACATATTATGACGAAACTTGGTCTATACACTTTCACTACTTGTAGTAATACATGTTCAAAATTTTACCAAAATCGGTTGACGACCGATATACACTTTTATATATGTGTATCATAAAGTGGACTAATAAAAACATTTTAAGCGATATCTTTGTCAAATATAAAGATAATTCATTGAAATTTTGTGGCATGAGTTCTACAATAGATCGGAAACAAAAAATAGAAAAATTTCGGAAAATGGGCGTGGCACCGCCTCTTTTCAGACAAAGGAATCAACGAGATTTCGGAGCCCCTAACTCGACTAATAATTGAGATATTATGACGAAACTTGGTTTATAAACTTTTATAACTTGTGTTAATAGACACGCAAAAATTTATTGAAATCGGTTTATGACCACGCCTACTTGTTAACAAAGATATTTCTGGAACACCCTTTGGGAATTTGTAACAAGACATCTTTATAACTAGAAGTCAAAAAGGAATGAAATTTTGCACAAAGAATAATATTCATATGCGTAGTTGGATGACTGATAAAAATGTTGAAAACGGGCGTGGCTACGCCTACTTTATGCGGCACTCGCTTTATATAAAATACACCCTATATCGAACAAACGCAAACAAACAATGAAAGTATACAGCTGAGTATCTAATGTTCGATTCCACTCGAACTTAGGCTTCCTTACTTGTTTTAATTATATTATACCCAAAATTAAGGTGACAGGTAACAAGGTCAACGGAAATAATGTCAATTGGCTAGCGTAGAACTAAACTGGTCTATCTAACAAAATACAAAAGTGGAGAAAACAGATGAAACGCGTTTTAATGCGGTGTGCGATTGTTGATGTATGTTAAGTGAATATTGTAAATTATTATGTTAGCTTAATAGTTAACTTAACATTCTGCATTAAAAAAAATTATTATAGAAACGTTTTTTATATAATATTTGTTTGTAACAAGAAAACTTGTTACATAGACCACTTTAGAATTTTTAATTTTTGAGGAAGTTTGAACTACAAATTGGAAATTATATGAATAAAACAACAAAAAATATGTGAAAGGAAGTACTTTAATTGCAAAAATAACATACACATGTTCGTAAATGATCATCTCTGCATTAAAAGTAACAGTAACCTAGTTTTCTCCACGGCGGGCAGGTAGAAAATCTTCTGGATTGTTTTCTGTTTCATCTCTGTGGTTTACATGTGGAGAGACAGGTAAAAGGGGTGTTGAATCGGTGGTACAAATTTCAAATTTCGCTGCCCTGATCTGGTGTAAAATTCTGCAAGAACTCTATGAAATCATGTAGGTTCACGCTAGATTTCTTTATAGCGACGGATTTATGTTTCAAAATAATCATCATTAAACTGCATCACAGATTCACCCTTGTCAAATTTTGCCTTTCGCAGTTGGGAAACTTTTGCGCCGTCGTCTACTATACTCTGGTAGTCCCTGAACAGTGGCCTTAGTTCGTCAAATGACATAAATTTCCCCACCATATTATTAACATCAAAAAGAGCATGCTTTCTACAATTTTTAACCAATTCCATCCACTCATCTGGTGTAAGATCATACTGGTGTATGGTAGTCTATGCTAGTTGGACCACTTTAGAATTTCTTGAAATGACAAAAGGACGTGAATTCTAAAGTGACATTTTTAGCGTTTGGACATTTTGGTGCAGAAATAAGACCTACATCAATTTTGCACGGATAAATTTATGATTTTCAAGTTCAAAAATATACATAACTCGATTTCTGAAAAAATGTTAGATAGACCAGTTTAGTTCTACGCTAGCCAATTGACCTTATTTCCCACCAGGTTGGGAAATAAGGTCAATTGACATTATTGCGTTTTTGGAAAATGCAATAAGGCCAACGAAAATTTGGAAATAAAATAATTGACCTTATTTCCCAATCCAAATGGGAATAATGTCAAGTATGCTTAAAACTTGTTCATTCATGAAAATATTTGCTGAGTTCTTCTGCAAACCCGTTATGACTGACGAAAATCTTATTGCGGATTGTGATGCCAGTATGTCAGACGCAAGCGGGGAGGAAGACAATAATGAAGTCATCCATTTCAGCCAGACAAATGCCATTTTAAATTGTATCCTCTGTACCGAAACCCCTCGCGATACGGTATTATTTCCATGCAGCCATTTTAAGCTTTGTGCTTTTCAAAAATTGCGCAAAATGCCGCTCGTGTAAAGTGCCCTGATCTCTGCCCCTACTGCAGACAAGTTGTTGCCAACACAGCAAAAATATTTCAATAAATTATATAATAATGTAAAGTATGTTAAATATCTAATTATACAAAAATTTAAATAAAAATGTATATAAAAACTATGTCTACTTGCCTTATCCTGCGGCATGGCAAAAAAGTAGGAAAATGAAAATTTGGAATTAAAAATCGCGCGAAGGTCAATTGACCTTATTTCCATTGACCTTGTTACCTGTCACCAAAATTAATACTTCTGTACCCAAGGATAACAAATATAAATTTTGGTTCCGATTGATGATGGTTTAGTGGTGTTTTAAGGGGGTCAATGTTCACATTGCCATATAAGACTTACATTTTTAGTATCGCACTGCTTACATATATTTTTAACATTTTCTTTCTATATTAAAATTTTATTTTCCACGTTTTAGTTCGACTTCTGTGATTAAAGCGTGTTTTTAGTTTTTTTTTATCTTTTATTTTGAGATAAGGAAGTGTAAACTGGAGACTGCACACCTTGAAATGCTCAAACCACCTCAGACGGTGAAATCTGGGGGTTTTGCATGCTGGCAGTAGGGGGTTTAATGCAGGTTAGAGTCTCACACTGATGGAGAACGACTATCGATGCTTCCTACTCGCAAACAAAAGGCCTGTATTGCATATTTTACATACGAGTGAAACTAATAAATATAATTATATAATACAATGGCGCTATTATAACTCTGACGAGATTTATGGCCGAGCTTCTCACCCAATTTGAGGTGTGCTCCTTTTTTTTTGTTTTTCCTACTAATTGGGTGGACCTTCAGTTTTATGCCGGCTCCGAACGGCGAATGCCTTTTTTGTGAGAAGCTTTTTCATGGCTGAAATACACTCGGAAGGTATGCCGCCCACTGCCGAGAGGTGACCGCTGCTCTTAAAAAACCCAATAATTGGATTTTTGCTTATTAGAAAAATTGTTTAGGTTTTTTGCTAGGACCGTGGTTTGAACCCGAGACCTCTGGCATAGCAGGCGAGCACTCTACACACTGCACCACAGCGGAACTTAATAAAAGCGTGTTAAAAAGACAGAGTCAGAGCGTTCTCCAAATGATCCAAAATACAGAATAAGATCACACAAATCAAATGCTCGTTTCATTAAAAACAAACAAAAAATTTGGAGTAAGCAAGTCATGAAAACGGCTCTATTCTTCATCCACGGTTGGCTTGAAATGAGCGCTCTATCCATGTTCATTAAAGAAGGGCTCGAAATTTTTCTACTGGGTAGTAGGTCGTATAACCCAACTGCAATTTCCAACACGAAGATCCAGTTTATTATAAATTGCTAATTATTTTGGGTTAGAAATAAATTTGTGAATGAAAAAATATTTTCAAAAAATTACCCACTATTAAAAAGGCTTTCCAAGTCATCAGCTTCTTTTATGATCAATAGTTCAGTTCATTTTGATAATGATCCTAACTTATTTAAGAGGAGCAACTTTGACATTAATTGCTATGCTGCGAAATACTGAGTAAGTGAAATCACAAGACTTGTAAATTATTAAATCGAAACCGAAAATAAATGTTTACTTCTAAGTATATATCGTCGTACCATACGAAAACTAACATATTTAAAATTTCTGGCGAAAGCTATCAATAAAAAAATTCTGTACGAAAAGTAGAACATTTCACTTTTGGTCGACGAAAAGTAACAAAATCGACTTTTGGCTGACGAAAAGTAACAAAATCGAGTTTTGGCTGACGAAAAGTAACAAAATCGAGTTTTGGCTGACGAAAAGTATTAGTAATTTTATACTGTTTTTACATTAAAATTGTTGTTGTTTAAACGAAATTGATAGTTTTCGTCAGCCAAAAGTCGATTTTGTTACTTTTCTTCAGCCAAAACTCGATTTTGTTACCTTTCGTAGGCCAAAACTTGAACTTGTTACTTTTCGTCAGACACAAAAAATCGTATGCTAGTTTTCGTATGACGATATGTACATATGCAAGGTACACATCAATGTATGTATATAATATTTATATTGTTTTCTATATTATTAATTAAGCATAATATAGTATAAGGCTAATTCAAACCATATGCAAACATTATGAATTCTAGGTAGCGAAATGAATTAAGCCTTAAGCCAAAATCACCAAAATTTAATTACGAGAATCAACAAACAATATTTTTCCACTCAAAGCAACTTTAAAAGCCCATAATAATAGCAAATTGACTTTTAGCTACAACTTCTATCGTATCCGCAACTAATTAACTTTGTGTGCACAAATATTGCCGCAAACTATTTAACATGCACAAACACAAAAGCTATGTACAAAGTTATGTATATGTATGTATGTACCTGATAAAATAATGCATGCACATAATGTTGGTACTCGTAAAGATAAAAGTGAGAGCCTCAACAGCAAAAGCAAGCAAAATTTGTAATAAATAATCCAGCTTTATTTGGCGTAAAAGGCCTAGTATACATACATACATACACACACAACAAGACACAAAAGCCGAATGTGTTGCAAGTAGATATTGCAAGCGACAGATTGACGTTTCGTTATTGTTTAATGCAGCGCGCAAAACTCATTTGACTATCCTTAATATTTCACTTAACCGAAAATCGTTAATAACTGAGCAGTTAAAGTGTATTTGTGCCAGTGCAATGTAAATATATGTATATATACTTATGTATGTAATGGTAAAGAAAAGAGTAAAAGGCTCAATGCGCCTTCCTTTCTACAGCCAACTAGGTCACAAGGATAACCATTAATTTATAATTTCTTTTTCCAAAAATTTTGCTTTATTTTATGTATGTATGTGGAATGCTGCACATTTCCCGCTAATCATTCAGACTGCCATGAAATCATTCCCTACGCTGCATATACATATATTTATATACATACATATTTACATATATATATGCATTAAATAAGAAAAAAAACGAACGAAAGAACTAACACCAAGCCCAATTCTCTTTCATTCATCATCAAACTGAACGAGCAACGAAAATCCATAGCAACCGCAGGAATACAAGCAAATACATACATACAAAAAAATGAATTGAAATAAGTAGTGAGATTTAATGATAGTCGAACTGACATTATTATACACTCCGTTGTGAAAACTATACAAGTCATCCGGTAGCAAATAACACGAGTGCCTCATTGATGAACGGGAATATAGCGCGTATTTCTAGCAATCAGGGGATCTTACTGCTGTTTTTTCTTTTTTATACTCAGCCATACTAGTACACAGAGTATTATAGTTTTAATCACATAACGGTGGATTGTAACAGAATGAAATAATCGAGATAGATATAGACTTATATATATCAAAATGATCAGGGTGAAAAGAGAAATCGATTGAGCCATGTCCGTCCGTCCGTCTGTCCGTCCGTCCGTCCGTCCGTCCGTCCGTCCGTCCGTCTGTCCGTCTGTCCGTCCGTCTGTAAACACTCTAACTCGCGCAAAAATTGAGATATTTTGATGAAATTTTAAATGCAAGTTGGCATCGAGACTGGGACGGTTGGTATTGAAAATGGGCGAAATCGGACCATGACCACGCCCACTTTTCCTATATAGAAAAAATCGGAAATTTGGTATCTCAGCCACTAATATAGCTAGAGTGATGAAATTTTACCCACGTGTTGAGCTCAGGCCCCTAAGAAGAAATTTGATGAAATTTTGGAAAATGGGCGGTGCCACGCCCACTTATTGAGGAGCAAACATTGAAAGCTTTATGAGTCATAACTCAGAAACTGTATAAGATATATCGATGAAATTTCGTACGCGTGATATACTTACTTAGGCAAATGTTTGGACGAAACATTATCAAAATCGGTTGACGGCCACGCCCGCTTTTATATATGGGTATTATAAAGTGACCTAATAAAAACATTTAAGCGATATCTCTGTCAAATATAAAGATATATCATTGAAATTTTATGCCAGGAGTCCACCTGCGGACATACAACCAAAAACACAAAAATTTTGGAAAATGGGCATGGCACCGCCTCTTTTTAGAAGCTGGAATATACGAGATTTCTGAGCCCATAACTCGACAAATAATTGATATATAATGACGAAACTTGGTGTGTGCACTTTTATTACTTGTGGTAATACATGCTGAAAAATCGGTTGACGACCACGCCCACTTTTATATATGGGTATTATAAAGTGGCCTAATAAAAACATTTTAAGCGATATCTTTGTCAAATATAAAGATAATACATTGAAATTTTGTGGCAAGAGTTCCACAATAGACCGGAAACAAAAAATAGACAAATTTTGGAAAATGGGCGTAGCACCGCCTCTTTTTAGACAAAGGAATATACGAGATTTCTTAGCCTATAACTCGACAAATAATTGAGATATTATGACGAAACTTGGTTTATACACTTTTATAACTTGTGTTAATAGCCACGCAAAAATTTATTGAAATCGGTTTATGACCACGCCTACTTTTTAACAAAGATATTTCTGGAACACCCTTTGGGAATTTGTAACGTGACATCTTTGTAACTAGAAGTCATAAAGGAATGAAATTTTGCACAAAGAATAATATTCATATGCCTAGTTGGATGACTGATAGAAATGTTGAAAATGGGCGTGGCTGCGCCCACTTTATGCAGCACTAGCTTTATATAAAATACGCCGTGTTTCCATCAAACGCAAACAAACAATGAAAGCATACAGCTGAGTATCTAATGTTCGATTCCACGCGAACTTAGGCTTCCTTACTTGTTTTTTTTTTTGATTATAATAAAAAAATAAACGCCATAAAATATGCAAAAGAAAAACGCGAATGCTTTCTATCAGAAATGTCTAGGTAATTTTACTTTTTTCATATCCGACAAATCTTATAGATATCCGAATGATTTCGTGCGGACATTCAAAAATGTTTTATTTTTTTAACACGCTTTTATTAGCTTCAGCTGTATTTATTAGGGTGGGGCGATTTGTATGGAGGGAAACTAATCGATACCGCGCCGTCGAAATTCAGATTCCTCTCATCTTTCTGAGTAGAAAACACCTCTACGACATTTTTCTAAAACTAATTTTGATGTTCCGGAATTTGGTTATTATTAACCAAGACGAATTTTAGAAAATAAAAATTGGGCAAAAATCGACAAAAAAATATCCAGGCAGAATTTTATGCTGAATCCAGATATGGAATCGAAACTAAAATCGGATGATTCGTTTTCGAGATATAGCCTGATTTACGGATATGGAGGCTGAATGCCGAAAATCGCATATTTTCGCGATTATCTCTTGCTGTGTCCAGTATATCTTAAATTTTTTTGCAAATTTCTTAAAGATAGGTCAATACAATATATGAACAATATTTTATAATATTAATTTATCTTCCTGTATAGGAAAACTAGAATGCACTCTTTTTTCCTTAGCCCAAAATCGCGGTACGGGATCTCCATGTTATAGTCATCCGATACCGATGATTTTCTCCGACAGCGCTTTGCGTACAATAAATGCTCCAAATACAAAATTTCAGAATTTTAGCTGCAAAAATTGAGGAGTTATAACCCAAAACGTAGACGTATGCTGTTTGGACTTGTTTTTTTACTTTAATCAACTCTAAAAAAACTGAAGGTTACTCATACGCCATAGCGTACTATTGGAAGCAAAAAACAAATTTCAGAAGCATAAGTCTACGTTTTAGGGAATTGAAAAAAATTAAGATGCATTATACACAACAAGAGATAATCGCCAAAATATGCGATTTTGGGCATTCAGCCTCCATAACCGGAAATCACGCTATATCTCGAAAACGGATCATCCGATTTTAGTTTCGATTTCATATCTGGATTCAGCATGAAATTCTGCTTCAACTCTATGGGCATATTGGCCTGGATATTTTTTTTTCGATTTTTGCCAAATTTTTATTTTCAAAAATTCGTCTTGGTTCATAAAAACCAAATTCCCGAACATCAAAATTAATTTTAGACATTTGTCGTGGAGGAGTTTTCTACTCAGAAAAATGAGAGGAATCCAAATTTCGATCGCGCGATATAGATTAGTAAATCGCCCTACCCTAGTATATATCTGTGGTCACAAGCAATAACCGCTTAAGTCGACTTAGGAAGATTTCGAGTTATATATACCACGTTATTCTCCTTTTAAAACTCTATATTTTTGTAAAACCCCCATGCTTATAACTTAATTCAGTCAAAAGTTATAAATAAAAACATTTAGGCTTAACTTACAATAGAGGTATTTTAAACTTGCTATAACAGCCAAAGTAGATTTATAAATTTAATCAAATTTCTTCATGACATTTTGTTTTATTTACAAAATTTGATCTTAACATTGTGGATAGCTCACTGATTTTGCGTCCATAGTTTTTAACCGACTTTTAATTGTATGTTAAGAAATCTGCCCGAATCGTCAGCAAAAACACAGACTTTTCCAAGACATGTCTGTAAATATTCTTTATAACATCCTCATACATTTCTCTTGCATAATTCATACAGAAATCTTATTGATTTCGGAGTTTCTTGTCGAACATCTGATAGATATCTAATAAATTGTTAGCTGGGTACCTGCATTGAATGTACACGCATATAAAAGTTGTTGCATATTTCATGGCGTGATGTTTGCTTATTATTTCCTGTGATCTTTTGCGTTCTTTGTACTAAGATTTTGTCTGAGGGGACGCCTAGTGAAATTTTAAGGCGGATACTTTACTAGGACATTTTAAACCTCTATCTGAGAGAGAAAATCTACATCTGTTCCCAAGGAGGGTTGAAAACAGCTATTTTTGTGGGCCTTAGATGGCTAAAGTCTACCGCAAGGAAATTTCTTATTAAATTCTGCAGAGAAGTTCCAGCTCAAAAATTTCATTTGAAGTAATTTTTTATAAGATATTTTCGATAAATTAATTGCATTTCTTTCATAATTATTAGCGTGTGTTCGTGTTGAGCAAACACTCTTGGAATGTGTTACTTAGAGAGCGCGCGGGTTTCGTTTTTCTTTAAACCATGCACAGAGCGCTTGGGCTCGCAGTTTATGCAATGTGAAATGAAGCATGTTATTTTGATGTTTTTACAGTGCAGGAACCTTCCCGTGCTTAATAATGCTGTGGTTATGGTACCAATCAACATTGCCAATCAAAATCGGAAACAATTCGTGATTGGTGAGAGGTGGTTATGCTCACATTGATGATTGCAGCGCACATACACAACATAACACATGATTATTACTGAACACATACACAACACAACACATTATTACCCCCGAAACCTCGACTGCTGGCTGCCTGTTTCACACAGCAGATTTGCTGGATGTGAGAGTCCGAAAATTCTCTCACCGTCGGAGTGCACAACAACAATTTCACGGTGCTCGACCAGCAGTATTGTAAGCATAACCAGGCCATAAGGAACGCTCCATAATTGCTCGTAATATAATCTGCTCTCTTTAATTTGTTAATTCCTTTAAGCAACTGGGTATACAAATAAATAAGAATCGTACAATCGGGCGGTAAAAAATTGAGTTTTATGCTCCATAACAATTTCACAATCTGATAAATCAAAGAAAAAACCTCTCATACTTGCATACATACAGACATAAGTATGTAAATACATCCATATAACCATACCCAATAAGCACGAATGCAATGTTGGAGAAAAGTCTCAATTCTCAAGTTTACATCCAACATGTTTTTACGCTTGAGATACAAGATTTTTCAAAAATTTGATTTCAATTTGATTTTAGTTGGAAAATATCTATGGAATTCTAGTCGAATTCCAATATTTTTTCAAGTGGAGACACAAGAATATTTTCATATCAAAAAATTGCCTTTTTGCTGGAGAACGGGCTGTTTCCCCAATTGAATTCAAGTTAAAAATTAATGTTGGAATTTGGAAAATGGATTTGATCTCAAATGAAATTCAAATGCATTTCCAATAAAAAAGTTTATTGGGTATACATATGTATATATACATATATTTGTATGTACGAAAAATAAAAGTAATATTTTCACAAAAAAAATATATGTATAAATAAAATCCATAAACTCTCTGAAAAGTAAAAGCGAACAAAGTAGAACTAAGGAGATATGCAGCAGCAAAAACGAAACGAAAAATTCACGCAAAAAACTCACAAAAATTCAAGCACAATGAGAAAGAACGAGTCAATTGGCTGTGCTGCAATGCATCAATCAATGAGCCAAACTTTTGAATGAATTATGAAATTCTTGGACGTTTTTTGGGCTTTGAATTCGTGCTTTTTGGTTTTGTCGCTTGTTTGAGCATAGAAGCGAGCATAAGAAATAAAAAGGAAGTTTTTGGTAGTATGTAAGCTGATAAGGAATTAGAGCGACATTAGCGCTAGATATACATACAAATGTATATATGTACATATGCATATATGTATGTAGTTGTATATAAAAGCATGTTTGTGCGTTTTCTGTGTACATGTCGCAGCCAAGTAGAGCATAGCAAATTCAATAATGCATAAAATATGTGATTTGCGCACAAGAAAAAAAGGCGAACGGCCATCAAGGACGAATCTGTGCAAAAAGCAAAAACAAAGCAAGACGCGAGGTGAATAACAAATGATTTTCGAAAAAGCGCAATTCGCTTATGAAAGAAATGAAGGAAATGAATAAATGAAAAAAACTATTTAATAAAATAAAGCGCTCAAACAAAAAAAAACAAAAAAAAAATTAACTGAAATGTATTTCTAAGGCGAATCGTACGCAAACTAATCCAACACAAAGGAAAGGTAAACAAAAAAAAAAAAACAAAACAGCCGCGTGCAAAGCATAACCCGCATTAAGCACCTCAAGCATGTGACACTTAGAAAGAAAGAACAAAAAAGCAACGACAAAAAGCACAAAAGTATGTCCACACAAAAAATAAAAGAAAACAAAAGCACAAAATAAAAAAACAATAGAAATTTGTCATGTGCACATCAAATAAGCCAACGGCCAATTTTCCTATCAATGCGCTCGCACAAAAGCGTGAATATAAATAAATAACAAAAAATCATGCTGCTAAGAAGAAAGAAACATAAGCCGTGGAGGAAGAAGTAAAAGCAGCAGCAGCGGCAGCAAACGACAGAAAGCTGCAAAGTGAGCAGCAGTTAAGTACAAGTTCCACATTACAGCGAGTTAAGTCAGGAGCACTTTTATTGAGAGCGCTGAAGGGAGTGAGTATGTTTTCGAGGTACAACAGTGCGTATGAGTGCTCAACTGTGCAGATTACGAGGCAAAGTTTCGGGAGAATGAAAGGCATAAACGTGAAGAGAAAATTTCCCATTACCGGTGAGAAAAATTTTAAAAATTTCTCTTAAGGGATTTTAGGTGTATGAAAATTTGTTGGTAAAAAGTGTTTTTTTATAAAATAATTTGTAAGTTCATTAGGTTTTAGAAGAAAAAAAAAAAAACAAATGAATTCCGAACGCTTTAAAATCTTTTTTTTTTTTCTTATAGACGCACTTTTGAAGAAGAGCGTGAAAATATTTCTTTTGTGCCCATGCTTAAGCAACAGTGGTCATGATTTTACGAAGATTTTGACCAGCTTCTTACAAAGAAAATGTTAGTACTCCTTATTGTGGTACCACTCATTAATTTTACCTCCAGTTATGGCTTAAAAAAACTTATCGATATGGTAAGTTAACATTCCGGCAAACGAAGCAAACAGCAGATGCCTTAAGCGCTCTACTGAAAAGATTTTGGGAGCAAAAGGAGTTACCATCATTACACAAACGACGTTGCCTTTAGAGGGGAACTCTACATCAATACTGCTCATCGGAGGGTAGATAAGTTGCCGATATATAATAAAATTTGCATTCCAAGTTAACCTTCCGAATTCAATAGCACCAAGGCACTCTAGACTCATCGCTCAACAGCATACGTCGGCATTGAGCGGAGATTTAAAAGAAGCTATAGCCTAAAAAAACATACTCACAGTTCTTAGCAAAACATCTCACCATCTAGTCTATATCGAGTCCTCGGAATCCCGCGAAATCATACGTGTTGGCAAATACATATTTCTTATTTTAGCTCTTCCCCTTCACGCTGTTAAAAACTCAATAGAAAAACTATGAAAGCTAGAGTGATTTCCAATGCTTTCAGAAGTCTCAAATTCGGGGCTCTCACTCAGTGGCGTACTATATCTATAGAGGTCCCAGTCTCCAAAACGAACTCATGATGGTGCTGTTGAAATGGGCGATTTATGTACGTAAAAGTACGACTTCAGTGGCATTCAGAAAATTTACGTTTATATAAGTATACATATGTATATCCAGAAACACGTCTGGCGATTCCAGAGCATGCTATTTTGTTCAATCGAGGACTTTGAGCTGAACAGGAATGATTTGAGGGGAGGACGGTTTCATGTGTAGAAGTCCATGTAAGTGGGGAAAGCTTCTAACTGCCATCCACCTGGGGGAGGCCAGAGCGATTCTTTTACATGCGGAGCAAGCAGCTCACGACTTCCTCGCAGTGTCCTCTGGATATCCACCGAACATCGGTTTTGTGGTGAACTAAAGTGAGAAGGCGACAACTCGACAAGGCCACTCCGTCGTATACGGTTTAAGGGTTTATTGAGGGAAATAATTGCAGCGTCTGATCACCAGCAGTTGCGGCTGCGAGCGGGCGTCTGTCTTGGAGCGGCTCGCTAAATAAACATGTAACAATAAAAAACTCCTGCAGTGTGGGTTGTGCGTCGGGCTTGGGACCCACCACGTAAAAAATCCTATCCAATGAAAAATCCAACAATGCTGCTAGAACAAATCTACGGCCGCTGCCCCCGCCACGATAAAAAGATCGTGCTTGGCGATTTTAATGCCATGGTGGGCTAGGAAGGTATCTTTGGCGGCACAGTCGGAAATGGTACGAGGCTGGTCGATTTCTCCGAGTACCGAAACATGGTCATTCGCAGTACCAGATTCCAGCACAAAAAAATACACCAAGCTACATGGCTGTCGCAGTACCAGATTCCAGCACAAAAAAATACACCAAGCCACATGGCTGTCACCTGATGGAAAAACGCGAAATCAGATCGATCACGTCATGATCGACGGCAGACACAGCACCAACATCCTAGACGTGCGCACAATCCGTGGTCCCAATATCGACTCGGACCATCATCTTGTGGCAGCCAAGGTACGCACCCGCCTCTGTGCAGCAAAGAATGTGCCAACAGGGCAGCAAGGAAAGTTTGAAGTCGAAAGACTGCACATGACGCAGACAGCCAACGAATAATGCACCCGGCTCTCACTCCTGCTCTCTGAGAGCAATCCTCCATCAAACGATGTATCCGAGGAATGGGATCGCATCGCCCGTTCACTTCGTATCGCCGCTGAGGAAACTATTGGATATCAACGAGCCCGCAGAAAAAACGCCTGGTTCGATAAGGAATGCCACGACGCCTCGGAAAGAAAGAACACCGCCTATAGGGCTAGGGAGCACTATCGGACGGCTAAGAGGGAGGAGAGGCGCGCCTTTTTGGAATGAAGAAAAGGGAGGCCGAAAGGCGCGTGTGTGAAAAACTTGAGTTGCTGGCGGGTAGGAATGATGTTCGAAAATTTTATCAAAAATTCCGGCGGATGACTGAAGGTTTCAATCTTTTCAATCTTTTAAAATAGATATAAATTTTTGTTTTGTTTTGTTTACAATGTGCAAGCTGAGAGAGAGTGACTTTATTGAAAATGTTATACCCCAAAGTGTTTATACATATCTGAACAATCGGTTGCATGGGAGCTAAGTATATGCCATAGCGATACGATTTTGTCAATTCCTGGAAATAATAAATTTTTCGTAAATATGTAGCCGTATATCGTATTTAAATTAGACTAATAAAGTAGAAACCTACTAATTTGTGTTCAAAAATATAGACAGAGAGAGAGAGAGAGAGACATAGCTTAATAGACTCTGCTCGTAATTCTGATCATACTGGTATAGATTTTGGCATATCTTCACCTCTTCAGCTAGTAATTACAAAAATCATGTACATATAAAATACATGGAAAAAGAAACTGTTTGCAGCAGCGCAATTCTCGCGCTTCCTTAAAAAACAAACGCAAGAAAGATATAAGCAAACGAAATGAAAAGACCACAAACGAAAAAGCAATAATACAAAACAAGAAGAAAAAACGGATGAAAATCTTAAGTGAAAAATTTTGCGCGTTTACAAAAAAAAAAAAAAACGAAAAATTTCCATTTGCTGCAAAATATTTACGTTTAATAAAAACAAAACTTTAAAGCATTATTGCTCACTCGCTGTCTTTTCTCTACTAGACTTCTTACTTTCCTCACTCTATGCTGTTTTTCTCTACTAACCTTCTTACTTTCCTCACCGTCACTCGCTGTTTTCTTGCACTATTTCCAGTCATCGCCTTGCGAAAAGTTAAATATTGATGTAACGCTAGCGATGCTGCCGCATCCGTCGGTTGGTTGGTTGATCTGTTGGCGCAGGTGATGGGCGCTGGTTGCTGAGCAACAAATAACCAAATTACATTTTCGCCAACAGCTGCAAGATATTTGGCCACTTCGCTCCAATTGGAGTGACTGACACACTGCACAGCGAAACTTTCTAAAAAGAAAAAAAAAAAAACACAAACGAAATTTAGCTGCTCTTGTGTTTATTTATGGCATGAATTGATTTTAAAGCCATTTTTACGCAATCTAATTTATGCATTAAAATGTCTTTATAGCAAATAAATAACACAAATGTTTTCAATTCATGAGATTTATCTATTTATATGCGATAAAAAATGGCACTATTGAAATTGATTCAATTCACGAGAATAGACGACCGCTAAACTGCACAAGTATTTAAATACATATATGTTTATGTGAGTGTGTCTGTGTAGAGAAATAAAAAAGATAGCGTGTAAAAACACACGTCAATACCTTTTGTCAAGCTGTAAGCTGTAACATGCATGCTTGGGTTAATAGGCGCATACATACATGTTCGACATGGCGTATGAGTGACGTTGAATTGTATACTATGTAGTACTGGAAAACCATCGATAGTGGTCCCATCGATGGACCATCGATAGTTTTAAAGGCAATCATCGATAGTATCGATGGTTTAATATATGTAAGTAGGTGGCCCGTTAAAGGGAAATGTGGTACTCAAACATTTCATGCATATATACATACATACATATGTATGCATGTACTATGTACTTACGTTCCCATATTTAAAAGAAAAATATAAATTTTATTAGAAACATATTATAAAATTAATAGAAAACCAAAATTTATGTAAAAAGTTCAATACAAAAAAAAGTCAATATATATTCAAAGTAAGAATACTACATACACACATTTTTACGTATACAGTTGTCCACAAAATAATAGAAGAGCCGAAATCAAAAGCTTAATTGCTCAATTCTCAATAAAAAAAAAACCGTTTTATTTGCAAGTTTTTTTCATAAAATTATTCACTAGTCTTTTATTTATATACTCACAGCCCACATATTCCAATCAAGTACCTTAAAGTTATAAATCTCAGTTTTTTTGATTAATTTTTTAACAGAGGTTGTAGTTATGTACCAAGTAAAATACTATCGATGGTTAAAAAAACCCATCGATTATCGCTATGGCATCGGCCCCATCGATAGTATCGATAGTTCAATCGATGGTTTCCAGCACTAATACTATGTATACATGTATACTAGGCCGTCTCGCCTTATATGGACCAAAAAAAAAAGTCCACCGTACGCCCCCCCCCCCCCCCATATATGATTTCGCTTTCGAAAACATATCTGGAGAAAATATTTATTTTTTTTTGGGACACCGCTAGATGTCGTTAAAATTCATTTTTTTCATATCTTTGGTATTTATGGTCCGCTGCCTAAGTTTGATACACCAATCTTTTTGGCGTGAGAGGACGAATAATTTTCTAAAACATTTTTACCCTCTAGCGACTTTAAAAATATTTCCTGACTATACTCTATTTCCTGACTGTATAAAGAGGGGTCAAAATAACCCTTTTTCAGGGGTGCTAGATGGTTAAAATATTCTAGAAAATTGTTCGGCATAAAATTTCAGTACCTTATGAACCTAAAAGACCGCAGCGAAAAACTTATACTCCTCGGAATGTTAAATGTGATTTATTTTCCGTTCTACTGAATCGATTGAAATGCTTCTTTTGCAAAAGATTAATATTTTTTGACGACGTTTAACATTCCGGAAAAAAAAGTTACATTAAGGTGGTATACACTAAGTACTGGGTGGAAGTGACCCCAAATTGCGCACATAGGGTTGATGCAATTAGAAAGTGGAAACCCTCCTCTCACGCCAAAGAGATTGGTGTATCAAACTTAGGCAGCGGACCATAAATACCGAAGATATGAAAAAAATGAATTTTAGCGAAATCTAGCGGTGTCCCAAAAAAAAATAAAAATTTTCTCCAGATATGTTACATTATGGTGGTATAAACTAAATATTGGGTGGAAGTGACCCCAATGGCGTACATAGGGTTAATACAATTATGAAGTAGAAACCGTCCTCTCAAGCCAAAGAGATTGGTGTATCAAACTTAGGGATCGGACTATAAATACCGAAGATATGAAAAAAAACGAATTTTAGCGACATCTAGCGGCGCCAAAAAAAATCTTTTCCAGAAATTTTTTCGAAGAAGAAATCCTATGGGGGGGCGTACGGCGAATTTTGTTTTCGCGATACGCTCTAATGTATACATGTATGTATACTTATCTAAGCCGTATTCAATTCAATAGGTATTTTATAGCTTAAACCATTTGATTGTGTGTGACACATGTGCATATAGATACGTCTGCTATGCTGTCATACAACCTTCTACATATGTACATCCATACACACGCATATGCACAAATTGAAAATCTTTATATAATAAAGTGTTAAAGAAAGAAAAACACTTGCGAAAACGCATATAAAAGCAGAAGCAGACGTTAAGATTGATCACCATCGACAAGCGACACCGGCACCCTGAACGAAGTGGCATTGCGAGCCAAACGACATTTTTACTTGACAGCATTACAACTCGCGATATAAATGAACGTAACGGCAAACGGGGAATTGATAACAATATATGGGTGTACAAATGTACATTTCTGCTTGTGCTAGTTGTATGTTTGTTTTGTTGTTTTTTTCTACGACTTATCGCACTTAATATGCATGCGCTCCTTTCAAATATTATTTCACAGGCAAACAAAAAATAATTTCATCCTGCAAAATTCGCGTCAATTGGCAATTCATTTGCTAAGGAGGCAATGTTTGCACTTACATGTAGCACAAGATGAAAGAAAAAATGGAATTGCAAAAGAAATAAAAATAACTAGTAAACCCGGCCACGCGATGCTGTGATTACACTGTGCGACAATTTGAGGGTGGAAGACCACTTATTGCCACATTTGAATATTTTTTGATATATCTTCATAGCTACTGGTTATTTTTATTTTCTGTGGACCTAGATTTTTTATACATAGATTTTGACCAAGGAGCCCCATAGTGAAGTTTTGTGCCGAATATTTTTCTAGACTATGGTAACCTTAAAGCGACCTACAAAAGGCCATTTGGCGCGCTCCTCTTTTTCTTTCTCGTTCTCTTTCTCTTCCCCTTTCCCCTTTATTTGCGCTTTATTTTCCCTTTATCCATTTTATTTTTCATATTTCCTCTTTCGCTTCCTATCCTTCGCCATATCTGTCCTTTTCATTTTCCTCTTCCCTTTCCTTTTATTACCCATCTTCAGTGCTAGGCTTTGCATGACACTTCAAATTTAAAAATGAGATAAACTGTAGCGTAAAAATGGATTATTGAACGGTGGCACCCTTTTTGTAAAATTTTTAATAAATTACTCATTTCCATGCCAAGTCCTTTCATGACACCTTAAATTTAAAAATCAAACAAACTATAGCGTAAAACTGAACTTTTGAACAGGTGGCAACCCTTTTTGAAAAATTTCTATTAAATTGCTCAATATCAGGTCAAGCCCCTTCATATGGTACCAAAAATTTTAAAATCAAACAAACTATACAGCAAAATTAAATTTTCAAACATCTGGCAACCCTTTTCAAAAAAGTTAAACCTTCCTGCACATCTACAGGTCAAGCCCTTTCATCTGACACCACATTTTCGAAAATCGGTATAACGGTGTAAAAGTTATGGTGCTCACAAAAAATCGCTTAGCGTAATATATATAAAGATTTGTGTGATCACAGGTAATAACCGCTTAAGTCGACTTAGGACGACTTCGAGTTATATATACCACGTTATTCTCCTTTTAAAACCCTATATTTCTGTAAAACCCGCATGCTTATAACTTAATTTAATCAAAAGATATAAATAAAAACATTTAGGCCTAACTTACAATAGAGGTATATTAAGCTTGCCATAACAGCCAAAATAGATTTATACACTTAATCAAATTTCTTCATGTCATTTTGTTTTATCTACAAAATTTGATCGTGGCATTGTGGATGACTCATTGACTTTGCGTACATAGTTTTTAATCGACGTGTATGATTTGTTATGAAACGCCTTCGAACATAAAAAATAATTTAAATCGAAATCATATTTTTCGACTTGAGCGATTATTGCAAATTTCCGCATATTTATGTACCTATATATTTGGATTTCATTATTTTTTTTTTAATAACTCTATTAAACGAATTAACAAAATATATGTATCAAAATTTTATAATTTTAGTGTCTCATAAAGGCATTGAAGAAGATAACTTTTTGGTTGCTTGTTTTTCCGACAGGGTAGGAATATGATGTATTGTGGAACGATTTTCCGTCATCCCTTGTCAAGAACGAAAGAAGACACTGAAGATGACGCATATTAGCCGAAACCGGTTTGTCTCCAAACCAAACTTGACAAGGGATGACGGAAAATCGTTCCACAATACAGCATTGAAGAAGCTTTACGTAACGATTACACATACTAAATGTACTACAAGTAGCATGTGTGTGGACATTATTTATGTGTCATATGAAACGGCATACACATCATGTATTTGTCGATTTCAAATCACAAAGAGGAGTTACTTACCCTGCATGAAGTGCATCTAACTTAAAACTGGCTTTAAACAGTTTAAAAATTTGTATATTTTCTTTCAAAAATGCTACTATTTTTGTTTGGGAATGGCGATAAAAAAGTCAGTCCTGTGTACTTCAGCATTACTTGGAGGGTAATTATAAACTAACTTTTTTTGGTTGGAAAATAACTGATCCCAAATGTAGCTGTTACATACATACATACATATGTACATGTTTAAATTCATCGAATTCGCCAAAAATTTCGATATTCTTCCATTGCTCCGCTTCCCAAATCCAAAAAGAGGAAATTTCACAGCAAAATTCTATCAGTTTAAATATTTTTGAATAAACATATTTTCATCAGGCATTTGAAAGCGTTTGTCAATAAACACTTTAACTTTTTTGGATATTCCTACATGACAAAGCAACTAACTAATAAGCACAGCTCACACTGAAAAACCGCCATTCAGTGTATGAATAGACACGCTTTTGCGTTAACTTATGCTACATAATGCGTACAAGCAAACATACAGTGAACTACACTGCGTATACGTAACTTGTTTACATACATACATACAGGTGAAACTAATAAAAGCGTGTTAAAAATGGGTTTCTTGCTGTTTGATACAAATTGATTATTTTTTTCAATTGTCTCAAAATAGCCAGTTAAAAGTCAACTACTTTTAGGAATTGATTTTTTTCTTCCTGCAGGGTGTATACACACTTACATACATATACATATATGTATGTCTCTTTTGCAAAATTCTATTTCCCAAACGGCTTAAAAAGGATGTCATAGAGCCATTTTCGGACAAGGTTATACGGTCGTTTGCGTTTTGTTGCACTCATTTCCAAAAAGGCTTCTAACCCAAAACACACTTAGACACAAACTTGAGGTATTTTTAGCAGTTAAAGAAATCAAAATCGTACATACATACATACATTCGGACATATCGAACCGTAAGCGCCGAAAAAACGTATGAACCAATTTAAAAAATGTTCTGGGGAAGGCTTTTTGAATTTTTTTTTTGTACTTTCATTTCTTTTTTTTTCGTTTTCATCATTTTTAATACACTACTCGACACCAAAAATCAGCAAGAATAAAATAATACTTTTCTAAAGCGAAATTTTACGCTGATTCCAAATATCATCTCCATTTTTTTGTGGCATACCCAGTTTTTGAGATATTGGTAAAAATGTAGAAAAAGCCATATATGCAAGACATTGCATCATATAAGTGCATCAAAAAGTTTTATTAGACATCGTGGCGATTTGACATCTCGGAAGTGCTGGTGGGGGAGCCTCAACAAACATTTTTTGCCTTCACACTCCAAAATTGGTTAAGTAGTTTGGTTACAATGGCCAAAATAATAAAAAAAAAATTAAAAAAAAAACGAATTTTTTTAAAGAAATTTCAGATTCGACTGTCCTAAAATCAGAAAAATTGTATGGGGAACAAATGATAGCCCGCCTATCCTATAGAGAATTTAATTGTGAACATTTTAATTGTGTAATAATCGGATGCACCATTATTTATATTTATCTATTTGTATTGAAAGTCCTTAACCAAAAATGTGCACAATATCTCTCAAAACAGCGATTAATAGGAAAAAAAATTAATTGAATAAAAAAATATCTGCATTTCGCCATTTTAAAGAGAGGATAAATAATGAGTGATGTGAGTAAGTACATTTGACTACTCTTTTGTGATTTTCTGCATTTGTTACAAGTGTGATTGTCCAAAAAATAGTCTCGCATCATATCCTCGTACCAATACCCTTGATATCGCCATTCAAAAACTATCTCTCACCCTGTTCAGCACTTTCAGCACCTAAGTTTGTAGGGAATTATGAAAATGTGAAGGAATTTTAGGCGGCATATTACAATCTTTTGCAATAAAGTAACTTTTTGTTACCTACAAATCCACAAACAGTTTGTTAAAAACTGCTGCAAGCAGCAACAAAAAGCACACGATCTATCGTGAAATAGTTAGAACTTTTGTTCTGTTTGTGGATTTCTAGTTAACAAAAAGCTGCTTTGAAAGAGTTTTTAGTGCTTAGCACGAAATTTTTATTTTAATTCAATTTGTAATTGTTGTTTTTTTCCACTTACCCCAACAAAAGCTGCTTTATTGCAAAACTATATAGCAAGGAAAATAATATACCGCCTAAAATTCATTTCTAGCATTAACATAATAATTATACACACATACCTATATGTACATTAGGGTGCTTTTAATTTGTATGAAAAATTTAAAAGTTCATAAAAAGACTGTATCGCCCCTCAATCTGTAGTAACATGCTGAAAGATATCACACATAAATTTTGGTCCCGATTGGTGGCGGTTAAGGCGTGGCGCATTGAGGTCAAAGTTCAGAAAACTCTATGAAGGGTCAAAAAATCAAAATATTTTTTTTAATTATCTTATACCCAAAATTAATACTTCTATACCCAAGGATAACAAATATAAAATGTGGTCCCGATTGATGACGGTTTACTGGTGCTTCAAGGGGGTCAAAGTTCAGATTACCATATGCGAAACTAAAAATGTAAGTCTTCTATGGCAATGTGAACATTGACCCCCTTAAAACACCACTAAACCGCCATCAATCGGAACCAAAATTTATATTTGTTATCCTTGGGTATAGAAGTATTAATTTTGGGTATAATATAATTAAAAAAAATATTTTGATTTTTTGACCCTTCATAGAGTTTTCTGAACTTTGACCTCAAAGCGCCACGCCTTAACCGCCACCAATCGGGACCAAAATTTATGTGTGATATCTTTGAACACGTTACTATAGATTGAGGGGGCGATACAGTAAAATATCGTTAATTTGAATTTTAAACGCACTCTAATGTACATACTTGCGTACGAAAGAGTGTTACATCTAAATCGGGAAAGATTTGTGCCTCCATTTGCATTCCAAAATCACACACACACCCACAAAAGCTTAACACTCATCTCTGTAATTGTTTATGAATTTTTCTTTCTCTTTTTACATCAAATAGTGTCAACACTCGTAATAAATCAAAAGTGTGCCTTTGTCTGGCAATCATCGTTCATCAATCAATTCAATCAATGAGTTTGCAAACTACTACCAGTCCAGACGACTTGAGTGCTTTTAGTGCCACTCTCATATACATTTTTTTGTATTTGTATTTGTATAATTTTTTCCCATTTCAATCCTCTTATTCTACGTCATATTTTTGCTTGTGCTTTTGTTAGAAGAACTGTTGTTGTCTTTTATTTTTACGCACATATTTCTAATGTCTTTCTGTTAGGCAAAAGCTTAACACATTTGCTTATTTTCATTATTTTCATATTCTACACAAGCACACATATGCACACAGTAAAAATTTTAGTTTAATTTTAATACCATTTTGGTATTTATATATAACAATGCCTAAAAGCATAAAATTAAAACCATTTTGGTTTAAAAAAAGAAGAGAATATTGAGAGGCAGAAATTATTCTTGGTGTCAAATTAATACTTTCTTGGAATTAAATCAAAACCAAATTTTCATTATTTTTAGAATATTTCTGGTATTAAAAATAATTGAAATGGTATAAGATCAATCCAAAATTGGAATAAATTCTATACTTTTATGGAATTAAATCAAAACAAAATTTTGATTATTTTTATAATATTTTTGGTAATAAAAATAGTTTAAATGGTATTAAATCTATCCGAAAATTGGAATAAATTGTATACTTTTTTGGATTTAAAAATAAACCCCCATAAAATTTCCAGTGGATATACTGCAAATAACCCATTATCCCAAATATTAATGAGAAATTGAATAACTTTAACATAGTTTATTTACATAAAAATCCAAAACAGTAGTAGCAAACACTAAAGTACCTTATATATCGAGCCCTAATCCTCATAAAAGTGTATCCAACAAAAAGTAAATTTTACCGGACACAGTTTTTTTAATTTGTTTTGCATAGAGTTTGTATGGAGCCTTGAAACTTATTTAGTCTCTAACTTCGAAACTGCACATTTCACAGCCATGAAATTTTGGGAGTTGATGCATGTGATATTAAATTGTTGATTTCCATAAAAAAGTTGAAATCGATAATTTTGTTGGATACACTTTTATGGCGGTTACGGCTCGATATATATACATATTGTCACTTTTATACTAATATTTTGGAGATGTCCAGGGAAATTTCCGCACCCTCGCGGTTCTTGCAGTGATACTGCCTTTTGACTGAAGCTGCTTATGACTGAAAAAAATAAAGCAAAATTTACCCTCATGATATTTAATTAATTTCATGCATTACTTACTTGATACAATTATTAGATTCGGTTCATTTATTTGAGTATATTTGATTACTCCTCCGGATTGCAGTTTCGAAAATATTTTGTTTGATTTTATTTTTACTTTTTTCTGATAATTTTTTTTTTAATATTTTTTTTGGTTTTGATTTCAAACCAAAAATATTTTGTTGGTAATATAATTGAGAAAGAGAAATTTTTTTATACTTTTAAAGATTTGTTTTTAAACCATAAATGATTAAACTTCTTTAGAGAGGATTTTAATACTTTTCAAGACTTTATTTTGAAACTATTTTGGAATAAATAAAATTGTAAAACTTCTCATAGTTTAAATATAAGACTTTTTAGCATTAAAATTCAAATTTAATTCCGAGAATGATAAAATTAAATACCAAATAGTATTAGAAATAAACTATAATTTTTTACTGTGCATACATGCATACATAATCCTACAACTCAAGAGTACGCATACATGCATATAAACATATTTATCTATTTTTTTTGCTTAAGCCGCCCTGTCAATTTGTCTTTTGCCAGATTTGTTGGTACAACATGTTGCTGTTTTGATTATCAATTGAAAGTAAGTATGTATGTAAGTAAGTAAATAAGTTATTGAGTGAGTTAGTGAGTATAGCTAACAGTTCTACTGACAGCTACGATTGCTGCTTTGAAAGCAACAACGCCATTTAGTCTCCTCATTAAATGACCTTAACTGTTTTGACATAATTTCTATGTCAATTTCTATTAAGGCATTATGATTTATCGTCTTTTGTATTTATAGGAATTGACATCTTTATTGATTTTTAAAGAAGAGAAAGAAAAAATTTGTAGAATAAAAATTAGTGAAAAACTAAGAGAAGAAATACCATTATACATAAGTAGTTGATTTTATGGCCGCTGTGTTGCAGTGGGTAGAGTGCTCGCCTGCTATGCCAGAGGTCTCGGGTTCAAAACCCCAGTCCGAGCAAACAGCAAAAAAAAATTTGTTTCTAATTAGTAAAATCCAATTATTGGGTTTTTTAGAAACAGCGGTCACCTCTCGGCAGTGGGCGGCATACCCTCCGAGTGTATTTCTGTCATGAAAAAGCTGCTCACAAAAAATGCATACGTCCGGAGCCGGCATAAAACTGTAGGTCCACCCAATTAGTAGGAAAAAACAAAAGGAGCACACCTCGAATTGGGAGAGAAGCTCGGCCATAAAACTCGTCAGAGTTATAATAGCGCCATTGTATTATATATCATTATATATCGCACCCTAAATACAAAAGGGGCACAACTCAAAATTTTTCGAAATCGAGTTTTTTTCATAAACGGGTATACGGAACATATCTCTGGAGATTGCCAAAAAAACTTTTGAATAACTGTCTCTTTCGACCGAATAATAACCATTATACCTGGCCCTTTGCCATACGATTGTTTGTAATGCAGAAAAGTTTTTTGGCTCTCCTGAAAATTTTTGAATTTTGAGTTGTGCCCCTTTATGATTTAGGGTGCGATATATTACGCTAAGCGATTTTTTGTAAACACCATAACTTTTACACCGTTATACCGATTTTCGAGAATGTGGTGTCAAATGAAAGGGCTTGACCAGTAGATGTGCAGGAAGGTTTAATTTTTCTGAAAAGGGTTGCCAGCTGTTCGAAAATTTAATTTTCCTGTATAGTTTGTTTGATTTTAAAATTTTTGGTACCATATGAAAAGGCTTGACCTGATATTGGGTTATTTAATAAAAAATTAACAAAATGGTTGCCACCTGTTCAAGAATTCAGTTTTACGCTATAGTTTGTTTGATTTTTAAATTTGAGGTGTCATATGAAAGGGCTTGACCTGATAGTGAGTAATTTAATAAAATTTTTACAAAAAGGGTTGCCACCTGTTCAAAAATTCAGTTTTACGTTACAGTTTGTTTGATTTTTAAATTTGATGTGTCATATGAAAGGGCTTGGCATGGAAATGAGTAATTTATTAAAATTTTTACAAAAGGGTGCCACCTGTTCAAAAATCCATTTTTAAGCTACAGTTTATCTCATCTTCTCATCTTTATATATATTACGCTAAGTGATTTTTTGTACGCACCATAACATTTACACCGTTATACCGATTTTCGAAAATGGGGTGTCATATGAAAGGGCTTGGCCTGTAGATGTGCAGGAAGGTTTAATTTTATTGAAAAGGGTTGCCACCTGTTTAAAAATTGAATTGTCCTGTATAGTTTGCTTGATTTATAAATTTCAGGTACCATATGAAAGGGCTGCAGCTGGAAATTAGTAATTTATTACAATTTTTACAACAAGGGTTGCCACCTGTTCAAAAATTCAGTTTTACGCTATAGTTTGTGTGATTTTTAAATTTGATGTGTCATATGAAAGGAACCTGCGTGAAAATAAGTAATTTATTATACTTTTTATAAAGAGGGATGCTACCTATTAACAATTTAAATTTTATCATAATTTTTTCAAAGAGGGTTGCAACCTTCTCCAAAAATTTATTTTGCTTTTTAAATTTAAAGTGTCATATGAAATGGCTTTTCGGGCATATGAAAATGCTTGGCCTGAAAATGAGTAATTTATTACGATTTTTACCAAACCATTTGCCACCTGTTCAAAAATTTATTTTTACTCTACAGTTTGTCCGGTTTTCAAATTTTAAGTGTGATGAAAGGTCTTGCCCTGTAATAAAAAGAAAGGGAAGGGGAAAATGAAAGGAACGGAAATGGTGAAGGAAGGGAAGAGGATAAAGGGAAGAGGAAGCACAAATAAAAGGGAAAGGGGAAGAGAAAGAGAAGTACGACAAATGACCTTTTGGAGGTAGCTATATGGATAAAATATTGTAGAAAATTATTCGCATTAAAACTTTAATATGGGACTCCTCGGACAAAATCTTTGTATACAAAATCTAGGTCGACGGAAAATAAAAGTAACTACACGGAAAAAACTATATTGATGTCACATCCATATTTATGGATAGTTCTGTCTGGTCTATAAACTATGGATGTCATATCAGTATAATGGGTATTATACCCAAAAAATTTTTTGTAATAAATAGATATGACATCCATAGGTTATGGATTAGACATGATTATCCATAAATATGGATGTGACATCAATATAGTTTTCTGCGTGCAGTAATTATGTATATGCTTAATTTTATATTTTATTACTAAGAATCTATGGGCTTAAACCCGATATATATTCTGCCATTTTTAAGGAGAAGTCAAATTTAAAATGGTAATAAAAAAAATTGTTAAATGTAGCAATAAGTGGTCCTCCACCCTCAAATTGTCGCACAGTGTAATTGAAAGCCACAGCATCGCGTGGCCGGGTTTACTAGTTATTATTAATTAGCCAAGTGTTATGCTTTTTTTTACTGTGTCCCCAAAGGTGCTTGGCAAAATAACTGTACCCAGGAATTGTTGTTGACGCAATTTGCGAAAAAATGTTGCAACAAGTGAAACTTTCCAAACAGCTGTTTTTATTCAAATAATGATGAAGTTTATAAATGTCGCAACCTAAATCGTAAAGAGACACAACTTAAAATTTAATAATTTTCCGTAGAGCTAAGCATTTTTTTTTGCTTACAAGCAATAATACGGCAAATGACCACATATGTATGTATATTTCAAGCATTCGCCTACATCATCTTGGCGATGTTTCTTATTTGGTTGTGCGCTTGTGTCAAGTAAGTGAACATTTCAACTGTGCCGGCTCTTCTTCATCTCTTCAAATGCGTGTATGATTTATGTATGTGTGTGAAAACATTTGCGTATGTGATCTCTAACATACCGAACGGGTACAAATGTAGATCAATCGCTTTCATCCCTAACGGGTACAAATGTACATCAATCGCTCACATCTCAAACGGGTACAAATGTAGATTAATCGCTTTCATCCCCAACAGGTACAAATGTAGATCAATCGCTTTCTGCACGGGTACAAATGTAGATTTTTCCAAGTTGTTAGCCAAGGCAATTTTTAATATCAATCGTCAAAAAATTGTAAATGTTCATGCATATTTAAATAAAGAGTATATAATGTTTTACTTTTGTAAAAAAATCTCAACAAATAAATAAAAAAAAATTTAAGTTTTGAGTACGTATTATATGAGCGTAATGTAAAGGATTTTTTCATAGAATATTTTAGGCAACATTGTAGCAGCGCTTTTTCAATAAAAGATATTTATTCGTTCAATTCTACGTATTGAATAATAATCTTTATTTCCAAATTTTCAATTTATAATGAAAATTTATGAACAGAAAAACTATGAAAACTATGAAAATAGTATGATTTTCCATTTAACCCTGTATAGCTCTAATATATGCAATTATACACAAGAGTAAAAGTTACTTATTAAATATTTAATAACTGCTTATTGCTACAATTCGGCCATTCTGACCAAAAGATCACCTGATCTTATATGACTTATAATGAGCTTTTATTTAACCAGGGTCGTATATTGGCAGCAGCCCAAACCCCTTTATACGGTATTCGTGATTTTTGAAAACCTTCAACATATCGATCATTAACTAAAATTTTTGAAATTTTGTAAGGTCCTTTATATTTAGGAATCAGCTTTCTACAAATACCTGCTGTTGAATCAAAATTTTTTATCATAACATAATCACCCTCACTGTATTGGTTCGCAGGGCGCCGTTTTCTATTAACATAATTATTATTGTAAGATTGCAAGGATTTTTCATTTACTGAAGCTTGCATTCTTACTTTTTCATGACTTTGCTGAAAGTTTTCAAGTTCTCCTTCCTTTAATTCTTCACTAAATAAATCTATAATTTTACCTCTCTGTTTTATTCCAAACAACATTACACTAGGATATTGCTTTATAGTTCTATGTATACTATTATTAAGAGCATATTCAACAGTCTCAATTACACTATTCCAATTGATATTACATTCAGAATCACATAATTTAGCTATCATTGGGCCTATACTTCTATTCACCCTTTCTACTTGCCCATTTGCTTGTGGAGATCCTGTGGCTATTTTAATATGTTGAACATTTTCCAAATCAAGAAACTCTCTAAAATTGTTTGAAGTGAAACCACTACCTCTGTCTGAAATTATAATTCTTGGCTTACTATACGAACGAAAATAATCCCTAAGTGAACTGATTACCTCTTTGCTACCAGTAGTTTTTGTTGCATACAACCTAACAAATTTTGTGCAAGAATCTATAATGAGAAATATATATTTATTTAAACGTGAATTGTTTATAGGCCCAAAATGATCTATGTGTACCACTTCAAATGGGTTTTCAGCTTTCGGAATATTATGCAAATAACCCTCTTCTTTTCCATGTTTTGACGAAAATACTATACACTTCAAACAATTTTTAATGTGGGTAGAAATTTTTTCTCTCATTTTCGTGAACCAATAACTTTTTGATATGAGATCTAGCGTTTTATCAATACCCATATGTCCCATCTCGTCATGGTATTTGTATAAAATATGACCCTCCATATCTTCAGGAACACAAAAACGTAATTTATTACCATCAACCTTTCTATATAATACACCATTCCTCATTTCATACAAATTATGCTCACTATTCTGTAACATATTTCGCAATTCGTTAAATTTTTTATCTTTGGCTTGACAAATAATTAAATTTTCTTCAAAAGTGTTAGTATCTACAACCAAAATGTTATTAATCCGACTTAAAGCATCAACATGTTGCATACGAGTACCAGATCTATGTTCTAAAGTGTAATCAAAATTTTGCAGTTCTAACGCCCACCGTGCTATTCTTGGATTTAACTCTTTTTTACTTAATGTCATGGTTAATGAATTGCAATCAGTTACTATTTTAAATTTAATTCCTTGAAGATATATACGAAATCGCTTTAGTGCATATATAATAGACAAGGTTTCTAATTCAAAGCTGTGATACTTTGATTCTGCTTCACTAGTTCGCTTTGAAAAATAAAAGACCGGATGAAATTTCTTGTCAGACTTGCGTTGCATTAATATAGATCCAAATCCTAACGTACTTGCATCACAATGCAATTCAGTTTCATCTTTCGGATCATATATTGTAATAATAGGAGCTTCCAATAATTTTTGTTTTAATAACTCAAAACATTTAATTTCTTCAACACCAAACTTAAATTTGTTGTCTTTCCTAGTCAAATCATACAATGGTTTAGCAATTACTGAAAAGTTCTTAACAAAACGCCTAAAATAAGAACATAGTCCTAAGAAACTCTGTACTGATTGAATTTTATTTGGCACTGGAAAATTTTTAATTGCTTCTAGTCCTTTTTCATCAGCTTTAATTCCATCTTTAGAAATCGTATAACCTAAATACTTTACTTCTCTACGAAAGAATTCACATTTATCAAGCCTTAGATTTAAATTATTATCAACAAGTCTCTTAAAGACTTCTTTAAGTATTTCAAAATGTTCTTTGATGTTTTCAGTAGCAATCATTATATCGTCCAAATATATAATTACTTTATTATTCCTAACCATATCTGAAAAAATTTTATTTACAAAACGTTGAAATGTCGAGGGTGCATTCTTAAGCCCAAATGGCATACGTAAAAACTCAAACTGACCTAACGGCGTCACAAAAGAGGTATATTTGATTGAATCAGGATGCATAAAAACATGGAAAAATCCATTTTTTAAATCGAGTTTGCTAAAAAAATTCTTATTTGCCATTCTATCTAACAAATCATCAATTAATGGTAAAGGATAATTGTCTTTAGCCGTTATTTTATTAAGTCTTCTAAAATCAACGCACATTCTAATATCACCAGTTTTCTTACGAACCAATACAATCGGGGAAACGAATTCTGATTCACTAGGTCTAATTATTTTCTTTGATACGTATTCATCCAATACTTTTTGCAATTCATTTTTTTCGGTGTAGGACAAACGCCTTGGAGGACAATTAAAGGGTTTCACGTTTTCAACAACAATTTTCATCTCACTTTTGACTTTTGGTTCATTTAGTCGTTCAGGATTTTTATAATATTTCATAAAAATTTCAATAAATCTTTGTTTATCGTAATTATTCAATCCCGCATCAACTATAAAATCAGGTTTATCATCATTTAAATTTGAAATTAATAAAAGTTGTTTTGAAAAATCTTCTTCTTGTTTATCATATCTATCATCTTTACCTTTTAAATTCTTAATTACTTCTTTAGCTTTATCTTCATTCGACGACTCATTTTCATTACACATTTGTTTACCAATATGTTCGCAATTATCAACAATGGATACATTTTTCAAATTTTTCGTTTCGCTCATTCTAACTAACTTATACTTACAAACATCTAAAAAATCTCTGCCCAATACAGCTTCATATTGCATAGTACTGTCATCAACAATTATGAAAGTTATTTCATATAAGTTTTTATTAATTTTTATGTAACACAAAAATTTTCCATAAGTTAATATTTTTTCATTATTCAAACCAAAATATGAAGTATTTAAATTAGAAATATGTGCAGAATCTACTTTTCCATTGATGCAAGCCTGCTTTATGAAACTGATTGGGCTACCAGTATCGATCAAACATTCTAACGAAAAAAAAAATATTTGTAGATTTTTTAATAATAAAATGGAATAATCTTACATAGTCCTCAACCAAATGAACACCTTTCTTTTTGGTACATACTGCAGCCCGATGTTCTTTGCTTCCACAAACATAACACGCCCCAAAATCTCTCTTTGGCTTCCGACAATCAGCAGCTACATGTCCTTTAATGTTGCAATTATAACATCTTACTTCACGGACTTGACTTGAGTCTACAGTTGACGAAATTGGTTTCATTTCCACCTTAGCGAAAGCTTGAAGTAATTGATTCTTCGTTGAATAACATTGTAAATATGCTTGAGTCCGAAGACGGTAATCACTTATACCCTCAATGATATATTCCACAATTTCTCCCTCTTCAAGCTGTAGTGGGTTTGCTAACAATATCTTTTCATTAAAATAATCAATAAACTTTTCTCCAGCCTTCCATTTCTTTGCCTCAAAACGACGTCGCATTAATATTCTATTCTCCTTTATACCAAATATTTCGTTCATTTCATTAATAAGTGTATTGATACTTTGTACTGCAAAATCTGGCTTACTTTGAAGCCATTTCTGTGCTTTGCCTTTTAATTTTCCAAGCATTATCACACGTAACTCATTTTCGTTCATTTTGTAGGTATCGGCAACGCTTTTCAGCTGGGCAACCCAAATGCTAAAATTTACGCCACCATCATATTCGGTAACGAGTGTCTTTATCATATCTAATGACATTTTTGTTTGTGCGGCAGCTGCACAGCCCACTGTTTCACCACTACGTACCGTTTGTATTAAAATAGCATTTTCTCTTTCCAATAAATTTTTTTCACGTCGCAACAATTCGGTTTCACGCTTTAAAATTTCAAATTCTGATGCGCTTACATTTCTACGCTCCCTTTGTTTCTCTGCAAGCATTATACCATCGCTGTAATCGTCTAATTCCACTACTTCGCCATCTATATTTTTGTTTGTTTGTTCATCTCGATCATCTTCATTTAAATGCATATCATCTAGTGCAGGACATCTACCTCGCTCATTAACGGATACATTACTCAGACGAATAATCAATGAGCTCTTGTTACCACTCGAAGGCAGCTTAAGTTCTCGTAACCAGGCACGCAACTGCATAACGCTATATTTCGTTAAATCTTCACTCTCCATTTTTTCGTTTTTAAATCGCAGTTTTTTTTTTTTTTTTATATATATTATTTTCTCAACTCTTTTTCGTGCACTCAATTATGTAGTAAATCTATATAATTATTTTTATTTATTTCTCGCGCTACTATTTTCGCACAATTATTTATTTTATATTAACATCATTTTTTAAATAAACGGACCGAGTTTAAAGATTTGAGAAAAAAAAAAAAAAAAATTATTAGGCAATGGGATGAATCCCTCTTCTGAGAAATTGTAGCAGCGCTTTTTCAATAAAAGATATTTATTCGTTCAATTCTACGTATTGAATAATAATCTTTATTTCCAAATTTTCAATTTATAATGAAAATTTATGAACAGAAAAACTATGAAAACTATGAAAATAGTATGATTTTCCATTTAACCCTGTATAGCTCTAATATATGCAATTATACACAAGAGTAAAAGTTACTTATTAAATATTTAATAACTGCTTATTGCTACAACATTTTGTTAAAATTATTATTCATCATTGTTATTAAAAGAAAGGGTGTTCAATAAGGTGGAGTGAAAACATATGGAGATTTTTTTTTTTTGTTTTTTTTTTGAACATACCAGCAATGAAAAGTTGCCTTTATACGAGTTAATGAACCCCACAAAATTTTATGGCGATAGGACGACGTTTTGAACTGCCCCCAGCCCCGCAAAGTTGAAAGCAATAAGCACGATCTGGTACAAATGTAAAATTTCTAAAATTATAAAATCAAAAAACGAAGTATGAAGATTGATAAAGATGGCCAAGCTGAGTATTAAAGTGAATTTATTTTTTTTTGGAAATAGCGACAACAAAAGTTATTAAAGGTCAAAGTATATATTATGCATTTTTTAAATTGCAATTACTTAAAAACTACTGTACCGATTTCGAATGTTTTTATGCCGTTCAATAGGTATTTGGATTCCCTTTAATTTAATATATACATTTTATATATGAAAAGTAAGGAGGGTAAAAGGGGGGATGACCCCCGCAGGGGGTGTTATGGAACCCACATAAAATGTATATCAAATTAAAGGGAATCAAAATGCCTATCGAATGGTATAAAAAAATTCGAAATCGGTTCAATGGTTTTAAAGAATTGCAATTTAAAAAATGCATAATATATACTTTGACCTTTAATAACTTTTGTTGTTGCTATTTCCAAAAAAAATAAATTCACTTTAATAATCAGCTTGGCCATCTTTATCAATCTTCATACTTCGTTTTTTGATTTTATAATTTTAGAAATTTTACATTTGTACCAGATCGTGCTATTTTTTTCAACTTTGTGGGGCTGGGGGCACCTCTAAACATGCGAGTAGGTCAATGAAATTTTACAGGCTTATTTCTGGGCTACAAAGGTGCCGTTCTGGCTTTGGTACAAATTGAATTTCCAAAAAAAAATTTTCACTCCACCTTAGTGTTCAATTCGTTTTACCGGTTGTTCTACAATTTTTTAAATACATTGCATATTTTGGTAAAATTTCTACATTTAAGGAATCTAGATTTGTACCCGTTCGGAATGAAAGCGATTAATCTACATTTATACCCGTTCGGGATTAAAGCGATTAATCTACATTTATACCCGTTCGGAAACAATTGGTCTACAATTAGTCTACATTTATACCCATACGGGAACAATCGGGGACTAAATGTGGACCGATTGTTCTCGAAAGAGATCAATCCGGGACAAATATCTTTCGGTATTAATCGCATATTTTTTTGCAGGGGAATTTCCAATTTCAAAGAAGCAGCAAATAATTGATATGTTTGTATGTATGTACGTGTGTATGTATCTAAAGTACACCATGTCGTATGATCAACATTTGAAACGTGAGTTCAATCACTTGCCACTATCACGAACACCGTCGGCGGTACCGAAATGACGTTTTCGGCAAAAAATTACAATAAAAGTTTAATTAAATTATGTAAATGCATGTATGAAGTTGTAATAAGTTTTAGTGAGTGTGAATATATGTAAATACATTAATCAACCGGTCGCGAGAAGTCACAGACATGGCGTGGGTCCATTGCATTTTCCACCGCGATTGAATCGCTGTTATATGCAAAGAAAAACTTCAAAGAAAAAATTGTGAAATAATGATAAGAAGAGTGATTTACGTGTGTATGTAGGTTTTGGAAATTAAAATATATTTTCAACCAAGAATAATAATGCATTTTCTGAAGTTGATAATTATTGTTTGGCTACTATAAAAAAGCAATTAACGAATTATGAATGTGTATTACGAACAATTTACCATCTTAGTAAAAATTTTCGTCTCAATAAAGACGCGTTCAAATAAATATTGCAGGTGGTGGAAGGTCGGCTTCAGTATAATGCGCCGACCGTATTTATTTTCAAACCACTAAGAATGTTTGAATGAATCCTTCAGGAAAAGTTCTGTGAATGATAATTTTACTAGTTATAATACTCCCGACTACGCAAAATTACTGTAAATCTCTCCAGATCTAACTCCAGAAAGGGAGTTCTGTCGGCTGATGGTTACTTTTCAAAGCGCGGCGGCCTTCGCAATGCATAAGGGTGCTCTACGCAAAAATACTGTGTTATTAATGAATTATAAGTTTCCGCAAAATTTCGTTTGCATTTTAGTGATCTATCAGAAACGAAAAATTCCGTTGCCGGGTACATTGTTTTCCCCTGTTTTTGTATACAATTTGCTTTTATGTAGTTCAAAATAATTCTATGAAAAAGAGAAAAAAGGACAAGGTAAAGATTTCTTTCACGCAAAATTGAGACTATTTTTTTATCGTCAGCCTGTAATTAAATTTACGCTTGTTTACTTAAAGTAAAAGGATTGCTATGATCTCTCAAAAACTTTCTTTCGTTCAGGGAAATCCTTTGTTCCTCTTCCTCTACTAATAAAGCTGCTATAGCAATAGAATTCATTATTTTATTATTTAAATAAATTGTTTTTAGTAAAATAAAGTAAATATGTCTTTGCTTTTATCAAAAAAATAAGAAACCTGAGAAAAACCCGCTAAATTTCGCATCAGCACTTGGTAACGCTGATTCGAACATAGTTCATATAGTTGGCAACACTTAACTTCGAACCGACGGGGTAGCTGATACGATTTTCGAGGAGTTCGGCACCGTGGCTTTCGGCGTTTCGGTAATTTGTTCGGTGTTCGTGATACTGGCAACTGACGCTGAGTGATGAATTTGGTTGCCAATATAGGCAGCTAGCTAAATTAGCATTCAAATGGAAATAGCAAACGGCATGTATGTACTTTTAAACATACATACACAAATTCATAAATGCATACATACATACTTATCTAAGCGTACAGATTATGTGTCGGTCAAGTCTCAATTCAATTCACTTCAATTCCAGCTACAGGAGGTTGGGGATAGTTTACGCAAAACGCTATTCACTTTCCAGCACTTATTCATTGCTGTGTAATAATCTTGTTTGTTGTTTTTGTTGTGAATACTAATGATTGTATTACAAACGGTGCATAAAGTTAAGCGCCTTTTTATGAAGTTTGAAACTCCATTTGGCCCAAAAGCTTTCATGTAACCATGCCATATTTCACAAAAGCAATGCCTAATCGATCATAATCTGTTCTGTATGTCCTATGAACTGAAAGATGAACATAAATCACAGCTTATGTGGCCGTAGAAAATGTGTCTCGGAGTGCAGTTGCAACGGTAGAAAGTAGAAATTTATTTCGTGGATGCAAATTGATGACGCACGAGGAACGCTTGCATAAAAATTTAGTGGTTCGTTGTAGTAAGTAGCAGGGATGGAAAATGGGTTTTCTGATTTTGTACTAACTGAGTAAGTGAAATGTATCAAATCAAAGGAAAATGTACCATCATTTTTGGTAGCATATTTTTTCTAAGGACTTATACTAATTCCTAATTATATCTTCCTCTTTAGCCATTCAAAATATTATTGCTTTTCCAAGCAAAATCTTTCCTCTAAAAATAACATTATAAAAGCTTAAATTCATATAAATTTTTTATTAAATAAAAAGTTACTTAAACTAAAATTATTTTAAATACACAGCCCCATTCAATGCAAAAATATTTCACAAAACAAAAACGTTTTAGGTATATACTCAAATTTCTAAATTTTTTAAAGCTCTCATGTTCTGCTAAAGCTCTAAACTCAGCATTTACTAAGTTTATACGTTGGCAAATTCATGAAATCATTTCATGAATTTTCGCTGCATAAACGAATTTTCACGAATTTAATCGTTCACGAAAATTATTCATGAATTTCGCCATCATTTGAAATTATGAAATACAAGTCCGGCAACGCCAAACCAACAGCTGTTCATTCAGTCAAGGCAGATTTAACAGGTAGGCTCGGGGGCGAATTCAGAAATGTCCAATGTTTTTTGTTATTGTAATTGGTAGGGTAATGTCAAAATTATATTTCGCCGGGGTTAAATTCTGAATTCGCTTGTGACTCGCGGATTCCCATTGGCCATGACAGCTGATGTCGTTAGAACGTTGCCACTTTTTAAAAAAGCTGAATTTCATGAGTTCATAAATGCTGCATAAACGAGACTATTTTCGAATTCATGAAATTAAGAGTTCAAGAATTCTGCCGTATAAATGTAGTAATTAATTTTCTCTATTTTGTCAAATTCACGCTTTGGAAATAACTCTAAAATCAAAGGAACAATACTATTTGTTTTGTTTTAATAGATTTGGGATGCAGTGATGTATTATTTGACAAAAATGTACTAAATATGTCAGCGTAGTACCTATGTACTTTTGGCTACCGGAATGTACCAAAAAAAGTACAATTGTACCACATTTTCCATCCCTGGTAAGTAGTGGATGAATTGTTGATAGATAGTAGAACATGTTATCGTCATATTTATATATATGTAGCTTCATATTTCGTTTCCACAGCCACCAATTTGCGACTCACCGATGGCATATGTACTTAATATACATACATATTTCAATATCCAATAACCTACCTCCAATCATGTACTGGTCTATTTTAATCAGGCAAATTATACATATTTTTAACATTTCTTCTCTTTTATAGGGCCCTTCCACGATCAAATATTTGATCAAATCGTGTATATGTGGTAGTAAAATTGTCTATGTGTTCTTTACACGTACGTGTTTGATGCCGATTTGACCGAAATCAAAAATTTTTGTTTTCCATCAAATTGGATGGCTATTTGACGTGCGTTGTGGATGCGTGTAAGGTGCTGTTTGATCAAATTTCAGTGCCAAATTAGCATTTGACGTGTGTTGCAACCATTTGATCAAATTTCAAATGTAAATAAAGGTGTGTTGCATTATATGCTAACGCAATATATGCAATGCAATCGTCAGTGTCACTCATTTTGTGCTCCAAAATTTAATTCTATAAAAAAATTAAAAGAAATGTCAGCATTAATACGTGATAAAATATCTATTGTAAATAATAGAAAGCTAGAATGAAATTTGATGGGCTATTTGATGAGCTATTTGACAACGATTTGATCAAATTACACAGACACGCGATTTGATCAAATGATTTGATCGTGTAAGGGCCCTATTAACATATCGCCCACCTATACAGCAACTTAAATACATATGTACATACATTTAGAACTTGACATAATAAATCTATGATGTAACATATTTCAACACATACATTTGTACCTGCTTATGAACTACGAAAAAAAAATATACATAACTCTTACAGGTAAGCCATTTCAACCAACAAAAAAAAAAAAAAAAAAAAAACCAACAACTCCCTCTGCAACTGAGCCAGTTCATTTAAGGTTAGTATGTAGTAAGCTCATGCCTCATGCTGCTTCCGTTTTTATTAGTCGTAACAACTCGCTGACAACAAATATTTGTGCCATTTGTCAGCTGAGAATTGGCAGCGCACAGCAGTAGCCGGATGTTGCTCGTTCAACTCCCACAGAGTCGCCTAAAAACTTTTCAACAAAATTTCCAATTAATTCAACGAAAATATTGTAATCATTCCATTCATGTATGTACATATGTATGTATGTACACGCAAATATACATGCACACGTTTGCATCGTTAATATGCGACTAACTTTTAGCTTGGGTAACCAGATTCAATGAAGACAACTCAATTACACTGAAGAAAATCGTAAATGGAATAGAGAGGAGATAATTTAGGTATCAGGTAACAGTTCGTCAATATAAATAACTAAGTAATTGCACTGAAGGCATTAAAGCAAATGACTGATGTTTAATTGCTGCAGAAGTGAGGTTAGAATATTTTTTTGTAAAATTAAAGGAACAACTAGGTTAGATTAGGTTAAGCTTGCCGCCTCTACTCTGAAAAAAATACCCGTAGTTAAATCAACAACTTTCGGCTGTTGAATCTCCGTCTTTGATTCAACAGCAAAAGTATTTGTTTTTACAGAAAAGTTTTTGATCAAACAATTGATTCAAAAATGGACGCTGTTGTTTCAAAAACTTGCTTGCTTTTAAAAATTTTTTTGTGAGAAAACATTTTTTTGTGAAAAAATCAACAAAAACAATAATGATGCAGAGAAGATGAAGAGAAAAATCCAAACAAAAGTTTATTTTTAGCAGAAAATTTTCTCCGAAAGTCGCCGTTGTTCATTTAAAGGCAAAAGTATTTGACCCAACAATTTCCGTTCTTAACAAAACTAATGAGAACAAATTTTTTTAAATTTTGTTTTTACAATGATTTATATAAGTCATAGATGCTTTTTCGGGAAAGTATAAAAGGATGTTTTAAATCAGGGTTTGAATTTGCTTGCTGCAAAAGAGCAATAGCCGATGTTTTTTGCTTATTGCTGAATTCAGCCGAGCCAAAAACGAAAACACGAATCATTCGCTTCAGTTTTCAGCTGAGTCGTGTTTGCTTGTATAGTTAAGCCAAGCAACTCAATTTGAGAGGGTTGCTTTTACTTCCAGCAATTAGTTGAGTAGTAAATTTTTGCTTACAGTTGCTTATTTTGCTGAAACTAGTTTTTAAGCAAAATTCAACATGAAAAGATGTTTACAAATGGACATACATACATATTATGTGTACATACATACATACACATAAGTAAATACCCTGCAGGGAACTCAATAACTAGTGAGCAAAATTTCTAGTTCCGAACTAGCGAAAAGGTGTCAAAAAGGAACTACATCAATTTTAGTTAGACCCTCACCAGTTCAGAAGGAGTGAATTGAGTGACCATTATAAGACACACTTTGATTTGTATGCAATTTCGAAGTGACAAAAATTCTATGAAAATTTTTCGTTCGTTCAATTGCCGTCGGCTTTGTATATTTTTGCAATTCTCAGATGTTTAGTAAAGCGTTTTATATAAAGAGTTTTCTATTTGCATCTTAACTTGTATGAAATCATATGTTCCCCTAATTATGCTTTTCCGATCCCTCAGGTTTATTTTTAATTTTTTTTATTTTATTACTTTTTAAATATTATTGTAAATTTTTATTAAATAAAAAAATATTAGTTAAAAAAAAATTTAAAAAAAAATTATCACCCACCTTGACACCGACAGGATTCGAACCCGCGCCCCTCAGATTGAAAGGCACATGTGTTAGCCAGTCGGCCATCGCGCCACTTGCATGAAGTGTGTCAAAGGCTGCACTTAAGCGACAGATGTAAAACTGTAGAATTTGTAGGTACTTGTAGCTAGTTCAGAACTATCGAAAATGTGCCAATAAACGAACTAGTGTAAACTGTAGAATTTAGTACTAGTTCGGAACTATCGAAAATGTAGTGCAGAGGGTGACAATTGACACCGCCTAGGACATCGCCGTGTTAAATTCGCCGGTTAATAACATGCATAAGAGATTTAGCTCGCGCTAGTAGTGTCGAAAAATGCACTAGAAGCGACCTAGTTCGGAACTAGAGATTTTCCCTACAGGGTATGTATAAAAAATCCAAATATGCGTAAACAAATCGTTTCAGCAAAATAAGGAAAAGCAGAAAAAATGCAGACACAACTAATTGCTGGAAGTAAAATGAAATCCCCAAATCGCGTTGCTTTGCTTAACTATACAAGCAAACACGGCTCAGCTGAATACTTGGCTGGCCGAGTTTGCTAATTTACTTTTCGTTAGCAAAAGCAAAGCAAAAGCAAATGCAGCAAAAGTAGCTAAGCAATTTCAAACCCTGTTTTAAATTCAATATTATGTTGCATGTTCCACTATGTGATGATTGGATAGAATTTAAGGTTGATGTCATGGTTCGAATCCGGAGGAGAATATAAAATAAAGAAGAAAAAGCAGAACAAGAAATAAAGATAGCAACCAGTGAATGATAAGCAGGAGAGAAGAAGAGGAGAACAAGCGGAGGCTACATATTTGCAGTTAGTACCCGGGCGGAGAGAAGATGAAGAGTAAAATGCAAACAAAAATTTATTTTTAGATGAAAATTTTTTTCTCCGTTGTTAACTTAAAGGCAAAAGTATTTAATCCGACAGCTTCCATGGTTGACTTAAATCAACAACGCTTCTAAAATGCGGGGCAGTCTTGGGCAGATTTGGCCTTTTGTATTATGACAGACGGGCGCCTGTTTTCTACATATTTAAGAGTCTTTCAAAAATTAATTATACACGCTAGTGCCGCCAGAAACTCAAAGAAGCAACGCCTTCTGATAGTACAGGCTTTTGACGATGCAGATTTGTATTCGACATTCTCCATATCAAGAGGATGGGACAAGAAATTTTATTAACAGATCCATACGCGATAACGGCGCCAGCTGACTATTCGTTTGTTGTTGGGGTAGCCAATGTGATGCTGTTATGGGACATAGTGAGCCAAAAAGGCCATGATTGCTCTATGTCCTCCACGTCGCAGTAACCTATATACAAATCGTGTTTTCTTTTCGCAGAACTATACGTGCGCCTTTAACCTCCCAATTCGCATATAAGTAAACTCCTTCATTTTAAATAAATGATTATTGGTTTGAAATGCATATGGAAAAAACCTTTCAATAACAAAATCAACCAGCTCGTCTATTTTCTGTCATTATTGTAGCTCGGCGCCATAGGAGGCTTAACTAAAACTAAAACTAAAACTAAAACTAAACTCACGGAACTATGAACTGTATGATGAGTAACTCGCTAACCGAAAATTATATTTCCTAAACTTTCGCGTTGTTTGACAACAAGCAGCAATAACATACATACATACCTATAACTACAGATCTGTGCATGTCCATACATGCATACACACATATTTACACATGTGTAGCTTTATAGTAACCACTGCTTATGCGCAGTTATAACTTTCGCTGTTAGTAAAATAACACGAACAATAACAACACTACCCTGCATTAAAAAATATCAATTGCCAAAAAATAGCTAGCTTATAAATAACTACTTTGTTACGATTGTAGAAAATAGTTAGGAATAAAAAAATTGGATTACTACTTTTACTCGTTAGTAAATTGAAAGCCAATGTGGCAGCACAGATTGTAATGACAGCAATCAGCTGTTTGATGAAACCAAACAAATTTTCATTTTCAAACGGCCGCGTCAAAGTGTAATTTTTTTAATTTAATTGTGTTTTGTAAGTAGTTACTAAAATATTAAATATATACTAGTAAACCCGGCCACGCGATGCTGTGGCTTTCAATTACACTGTGCGACAATTTGAGGGTGGAAGACCACTTATTGCCACATTTGAAAATTTTTTGATATACCTTCATAGCTACTGGTTATTTTTATTTTCTTTGGACCTAGATTTTTTAAACGGTTTTATTTAGCTCACCCCGTTTGTTTTATTTATTATTTATTCTTGGGTCAAATTTAGTAATTCAAATTTCACCCTCTTCCTGTCAACCGATTAATCTGAAATTTTGTATGCATGTATAACCCCGATGACAATGCAATATTATGAAAAAAAATTCCGATAGGTGGCGCGTGGGTCGCTATATTTACAAAAATCGCATTTATGGTCCGATTTGGCTGAAATTCGGAACATGTATTACTACCTTGAAAAGAAATATTTTCTTAAAAAAAAAATTCCGCTAGGTGGCGCGTGGGTCGCTATATTTACAAAAATCGCATTTATGGTCCGATTTGGCTGAAATTCGGAACATGTATTACTACCTTGAAAGGAAATATTTTCCTAAAAAAAAACTTCCGATAGGTGGCGCGTGGTCCGATTTATGGTCCGATTTGGCTGAAATTCGGAACATGTATTACTACCTTGAAAAGAAATATTGTGGATCACGCGGTCGTATACTTAGGCGCGAAACTGTTTGAAGAAGGTCAAGCTTACGTGGCTCTTAGTAGAGTAAGAACTTTGCAGGGACTACGTATAGAGGCGTTGGACTGCAATAAACTAACGGGCAAGAAACCTTGCAATAATGAAGCACTAAATGAATTAAACAGAATGCGAAATAAAAACTATAAAACTAGAAAATACAAATAGGTAAAAAAACTTTTTAAGTTAAACGGTTTTATGTTATACATACATTGCAATGTTTAAGATAAATGTACTAAAAACCAAAAAATAATAAAATAGATACAGTCGTGGGAATTATAAACATTTGCATAGACTAGACTAAAATAAAACCGTGGGGCACGTCAATTGTCTACAATCGTTGATTAAAATGTTTGTTTTGTAATGTTACACTATAATTAGGCAGTTGTTCAACCGACAACGATGGACGTGTGATAAGTAGGGCTAGAATGTGGAAAAAAGCTAGCAAGCTCGATTATAAGCGAGTTTTAGGGTTTCATAGTGGTGAGCGAGTAGTACTTTTATCATATGTTTTGTCGATTAAAGACAAACTACGAGCAGTGAAACGATTCCTCGTGTGAATGTCCAACGATAAACTAGTTGAAACATCTCTTTTATTAACATGGAGTGTATAACTATTGGAATTTCCATGAGCAAGAAAATAGTAAGTAATTTCCTCACCGTCTGCGGGCCAACTGCCTAACGACGAATTAAACGATTCTTCTATCACACATTAAGTCGATAATTTGTAGACAATTGACGTGCCCCCCGGTTTTATTTTAGTCTAGTCTATGCAAATGTTTATAATTCCCACGACTGTATCTATTTTATTATTTTTTGGTTTTTAGTACATTTATCTTAAACATTGCAATGTATGTATAACATAAAACCGTTTAACTTAAAAAGTTTTTTTACCTATTTTTATTATACATAGATTTTGACCAAGGAGCCATATAGTGAAGTTTTGTGCCGACCTACAAAAGGCCATTTGGCGCGCTAATCCTTTTCTTTCTAGTTCTCTTTCTCTTACCCTTTATTTGCGCTTTATTTTCCCTTTATCCATTTTATTTTTCATATTTCCTCTTTCGCTTCCTGTCCTTCGCCATATTCGTCCCTTTCATTTTCCTCTTCCCTATCCTTTTATTACCCATCTTCAGTGCTCGGCCTTGCATGACACTCCAAATTTAAAAATGAGATAAACTGTAGCGTAAAAATGGATTATTGAACGGTGGCACCCTTTTTGTAAAAATTTTAATAAATTACTCATTTCCATGCCAAGTCCTTTCATATGACACCTCAAATTTAAAAATCAAACAAACTATAGCGTAAAACTAAATTTTTGAACAGGTGGCAACCCTTTTTGAAACATTTCTATTAAATTGCTCAATATCAGGTCAAGCCCCTTCATATGGTACCAAAAATTTTAAAATCAAACAAACTATACAGTAAAATTAAATTTTCAAACATCTGGCAACCCTTTTCAAAAAAATTAAACCTTCCTGCACATCTACAGGTCAAGCCCTTTCATATGATACCACATTTTCGAAAATCGGTATAACGGTGTAAAAGTTATGGTGCTTACAAAAAATCGCTTAGCGTAATATATATAAAGATACTAAAAATATTAATAAGAGGTTCAAGTGCAAGTAACAAGCATAGTTTAGCGAAGAAACCAAAATAAGTTTTTTTTTTTTAAACAGGCTAAACAATAAACATACATTAGTATCACCGTGGTCGAAAATTCGACCAATTAAATTGAGAGTGGAACGATTTGAGAGGGGAAAGATCATATTTCTTTTATAACATTTCTATGATAAAATATGTATAAAGTAAAACATATAGTTACTGGTACTGGTTTTCCGAGGAGACATAGTGAAATTTTATGTCGAATAATTTTCTAGAATATTCTAAACTTCTAGCGACCTCTAAAATTCCATTTTCCGGACTCTTCTTTCTCTTTCCAGTTTCCTTCCTTTTTCTCTTCTTCCGTCCTCTTTGCGTTTCCTTCCCCTTTATTCTTTTTACTTTCCGTTCACTTTCCTCTTAAGTTTTCCCCTTTCCTTTCCTCTTCCTTCGCCATTTCCGTTCCTTTCACTTTCCCCTTCTTTTATTTCCCTTTCTTTACATTCTTTTCCATTCCTTTTCTTTCCCTCACTTTCCTTTCTTTTCATTTCTTTTCTTTTATATTATTTTCTTTTCTTTTCTTTGCTTTTCTTTTCTTTTCTTTTCTTTTCTTTTCTTTTTTTTCTTTCCTATAGTGAAAGAATGTCAACAAAGTTTTTCAAATAGGTGGCAACCGGTTTTGTAAAAATTAAATTTTATTATCCATCTACGGGGCAAGCCCTTTCAGATGATGTTTCAAATTTAAAAATCAAACAAACTATACCGGAATATTAAATTATTTGACAGGTGGCAACCCTTTTTCTAAAAATAATAATAATAAATTACCAATTTTCAGGTTAAACCCTTTCATATAACACCTCAAACTTAAAAATCAAACAAACTGGAGCATAAATGTGAATTTTCGAACAGGTGGCAACCCTTTTTGTAAAAATTATAATAAATGACTCATTTCATACAAACATCTTTCAAATGACAACTCAAATCGAAAAATCAAACAAACTATAACGTAAAAATAAATTTTTGAACAGGTGGCAACCCTTTTTGTAGAAGTTATAAAAATTTACTTTTACTAATTTACTAATTTACTAATTTTCAAGTAAAGCCCTTTCATATTGCCAGGCAAAGCCCTTTCATATGACACTTTAAATTTAAAAATCAAACAAACTGTATAGTTTAATTGAATTTTTTAAAAGGTGGCAACCCTTTTTGTAAAAATTATAACTAATTACTAATCTTTAGGCCAAGCTCTGTCATATGGCACCTCAAATTTAAAAATCAAACAAACTATAGCATAAAAACGAATTTTTGAACAGATGGCAACCCTTTTTAAAAAAGTTAAACCTTCCTGCACATCTACAGGTCAATCCCTTTCATTTGACACCACATTTTTCAAAATCGGTATAATGATGTAAAAGTTATTGTGCGTACAAAAAATCGCTTAGCTTAATATAGTATATAAAGAAGATAATATCTTATTATATAAAGATAAGTGAGGTAGCGGCAGTGACAGCACGACCGGCAGCGGCAGCGGCGTTTTGTGCTTCGTCAGTGGCTTTAGGTGATGATTTTCACTCTGATTACACTGGATCACAAAATGAAATTTTTTGTCTGTACTTTGGACGTGACCATCCTATCTATATGTAAAATCGGTCGCTGATTCCGAAAATCGGGCTCATTTTTAATTCTATGGGAAGGTTTTTGAGATATCGGCAATTTACCGTTATTTGGCCACTGGCTCCACTTAATCCTGTATACCTTTTTAACGCAGTGAGCTATCTTCCTTGGAGTGACACCCAACGAAAGAAAATTAAATTTCCTTTTCATCGCTGCTATAACATTTTTCTGTAACTCTTATAGTTTCTGAAATATTGACGATTCAATTTGAATTTTTTCGATTTTTTACGATTTTTTGAAGAAAAAATTGAATTTGTCAGGCAATATCTTTTAAACCAATGTCTTCACCTTCGGTTTTACTCCTTTACATGAAGCTCCATTCTATTGGGAAAAATATAAGCTATCAACGAAGAAAATCCATGGTAAAATGGAAAAGTTATAGGCGATCAAGTAAATACATCCAAGTCGCGCAATGCCTCTGCACGGGTATATTCTATGCATGTTATACCCGTAAATGGGCTTTTATCTACTGCGCTGCCAATGTGCTGCTACTGCAGATGTTTAGGTATTGGTATAACATGCATAGAATATACCCGTGCAGAGGCATTGCGCGACTTGGATGTATTTACTTGATCGCCTATAACTTTTCTATTTTACCATGGATTTTCTTCGTTGATAGCTTATCTTTTTCCCAATAGAATGGAGCTTCACGTAAACGAGTAAAACCGAAGGTGAAGACATTGGTTTAAAAGATATTGCCTGACAAAATCAATTTTTTCTTCAAAAAATCGTAAAAAATCGAAAAAATTCAAATTTAATCGTCAATATTTCAGAAACTATAAGAGTTAGAGAAAAGTGTTATAGGAGCCATGAAAAGAAAATTTAATTTTCTTTCGTTTGGTATTACTTCAAGGAAGATAGCTCACTGCGTTAAAGAGGTATACAGGATTAAGTGGAGCCATTGGCCAAATAACGGTAAATTGCCGATATCTCAAAAACCTTCCCATAGAATTAAAAATGAGCCCGATTTTCGGAATCAGCGACCGATTTTACATATAAATAGCATGGTCGCGTTCAGAGTATTTTTTGGCTGTAGAGCAGTGTTATCAGAATCATATGCCGCCAAATTCTTTAACAGGTAAGCTGAAAGACTAAGATTTTAACTAAGAAATGTTCTCTGAGTGCGTTTTCTTTTCAGGAGAAAAAAGTTCCAGTGGTGATAAAATCGGTTTCGACTGTTATTAAACTGCAACATTTTTTACTAATTTCTAAGTAATGTCAAACAAACTAGCTACTAGCTGGGTCATATGTACTCAGAAAGTAGTCATTGACCCTTTTGTGTGCGAAAAGTAGCTACATAACAGTTGGTTGAGATCTCATGCAGAAGTATCTAACCATAGTTGACCGGATTGTGGCAATCGCCGAATTAAAATAGTTGGTCAGAGTATATGAAAATTTACAGTAAATAGCCAACGCTCTTGAATGATGGCTTGGCTTATTCGACAACACGAAGCGGAGATTTGAATTATGCAAAATATTACTACAAGCAGCTCAGACGTTACACCGGAAAATGTATGAAAAGGATTTTGTGCTGTTACGTACATGTGCATATGCAGCATGTATTTACATACATATACCCCACAAGAAAACTACGTCTTACTTAATGCCGTTTTCTTTTCTCGAAAAAATGTTGCCCTGTTTGATTTTCTTAGCCATTTTGTAAGCTTGTGTGGTGATTTCAACGAATGTTGTCCTCTGACTAAGTAAGAGGGCACCATTAACTACAAATTCAGCCATTTTATAGAAAGTCATGTTACGTAATTCGATAATTGAGATATTAAAGGGCAACATTTTTTGTCAGAAAAGAAAACGCCATAAGGTTTATTCCAGAAAATTTAAAGGCTTCCGAAATAACGCCTGAAAATTATAAGCGACATAAAGTGTATGGAGGAGAAAGGCTTATAATAAAGTCGATTTTGCTGTATTGATGCAATCAGGCTATAAGGCCTACTCTCTCACTCTCTCCGAGAGGAAAACTTATTCCCGAGCTTTAGCTGGCATGGGAATAAGGCTTAGATAATTCCTTATAATAAGGCCTTATGAGGTATTTATATACCTTATAATAAGGCTTATTTTCCATGGGAAATAAGGCCTGAATAATTCTGTATTCGAATGAAATAGTAGCTTAAGTGTACTCAAGCAAAAAATGAGTCAGCTTCCCAAAAGCGAAAATAATGCATCTCAGAGAGTACATTCTGCAGTTTCTGTTTAAAATCGTTCTCAGATTTTAAACCAGCTTCAGTCTCAATGATTTTACTTAATAATCTTGTGCGGAGTAATATAATAATACAATGGCGCTATTATAACTCTGACGAGTTTTATGGCCGAGCTTCTCTCCCAATTCGAGGTGTGCTCCTTTTTGTTTTTCCTACTAATTGGGTGGACCTACAGTTTTATGCCGGCTCCGAACGGCGAATGCATTTTTTGTGAGAAGCTTTTTCATGGCAGAAATACACTCGGAGGGTATGCCGCCCACTGCCGAGAGGTGACCGCTGCTCTTAAAAAACCCAATAATTGGATTTTTACTAATTAGAAAAATTGTTTTAGTGTTTGGCTCGGACCGTGGTTTGAACCCGAGACCTCTGGCATAACAGGCGAGCACTCTACCCACTGCACCACAGCGGCCAGGGAGTGCGGAGTACTGCTAGAAAATTACACGAACTTACGAGTACATATCTTAAAAATTTGCCTTTTGCCATAAGCTACTGTTCGATATGAACACAGAATTTCTTATAATATTTTTTTACGCTCGCTTTACATTGTGTTCTCTTTGGCCATGTTTGCTTATAAAACTCAATTCCCTCTCTCTCTATTTGAAATATGAGCCGAGCGAATGAGCGTATAACAGCAAGCAGCGCTGCAAACGTATACCTTATTGCTTAGGGACCTTTTTGCAGGATTTTGGACCTGAATGTAGATGCGTACATGCATATGTACATATGAATGTTTGCTGAATAGTTTAACCTTTGACGGAAACTTGTTTAATTTTTGTCGCGCAGTTTATGCCTGCAGCTAAAAACAGGCGAACTACATACAAATATCTATGGTCCTCTGCAAGAACCGCTTAAGTCGACTTTAAAAATTATATGTACCACGTTATTGTCCTCTTAAGATCTAAATTTCTGTAAAATCCCCATGCTTATAACTTTATTTAATTAAAGGTTATTAATTAAAAGCCTTTAGGCTTTACTAGCTATAGAGATATATTAGACTTGCTATAACAGACAAAATATATGTATATACTTAATGAAATTTCTTCATAACATTTTGTTTTATTTACACAATTTAATCGTAAAACTTTGGATGGCTCACCAATTTTGCATTTATAGTTTTTAATTGACTTTTATAATTTTTTAAGAAACGCCTTTGAATATAAAAAAAAATTATCTAGAAATCATATTTTAAGACTTAAGCGGTTATTTCAAATTGGAACAGATACGTACATACATATGTAGGTACATTAATTTAAAAAATCACTAATTTTTTCCTACTTTGAAACCTAGTTGAGTAAATTTCCCTACTGAAAAGTAAATTAAACATCAATCAAAATATTTAATCAATTCACCGGAAAGAAGCAATATGAGTTAATTAAAAAATATTATATTAAAAATACATAAAGTAGAATAAATAAACAGAAAAAAATATGAATAAATAAATTAGGCTTGGCTAACAGTTCAAAAATAATACCTATTGTCCATTACATGAGTTCGATTTCAGTTTGGTATTCGGCTCTACAGTAGTCCTGTGCTATAGTGCTGGAAAACCATCGATAGTGGTCCCATCGATTGATCATCGATAGTTTTAAATTCAACCATCGATAGTATCGATGGTTTAATATATGTACGTAGGTGGCCCGTTAAAGGTGGTACTCAAATATTTAATGCACATATACATACATATGTTCTCATATTTAAAAGAAAAATATAAATTTTTATTAGAAACATATTATAAAATTAATAAAAAACCAAAATTTATGTAAAAAGTTCAATACAAAAAATAAATCAATAACTATTCAAAGAATACTACATACACACATTTGTACATATACAATTGTTTACAAAATAATAGGAGAGCCGATATCAAAACCTAAATTGCTCAATTCTCAATATAAAACCCATTTTATTTGCAAATTTTTTTTTATAAAATTATTCACTAATCTATTATTTTATTATTACAGCCCACATATTCCAATTAAGTGCCTTAAAAATTATAAATCTCAGTTTTTTTGATTAATTTTTTTAACAGATGTTGTAGTTATGTACTAAGTAAAATACTATCGATGGTTAAAAAAAAAACATCGATAATCGCTATGGCATCGGGCCCATCGATAGTATCGATAGTTCAATCGATGGTTTTCCAGCACTACTGTGCTAGTACATAGAACTGGGTGTTAAGAATTAAACAATACAAAAAGCAATCCATATGACACGAATGCACGAATTCTCTCCTCCCAGATCTTTTCCTACGTAACGAAACAGCGGCAACGCTGATTAAATGCTTCAGAGAGCAAAGCGTACCCAAAGGAAATAAATAAAGCTGATATTGCAAATGTGTATGCATGTATGTATCAGAGCTGTAAACTGATTGAATCAATGTCGATTTCATTCATTCATAATTCTTTTCAAAAAAGTGAGTGCCTGATTCTAAATATTGAAATCGGTTTTCAAAAGGATTGTAAATTTCCAATAAAAAATTCAATGAGTGTGATTTTGAATGCGGGGAAACCATTCAGTAGGGAATGTGAATGTGAATGGGATGAATTGAATCAGTTTTTTTAATTCAATAGCAGAGGGGCCAAGCCAAGATATAGAGGTTAGGGGAACAAAATTTGAACCGAGGGGTAAGAAACAGTCGTGTACTTATATGTTTCTTTTGCATATGTGTTTGTAAATAAGAGAGCATGGCAGAGCTTTACTCTAGGTTGCCAGATATGGAGACTCCACCCATTTTAAGGGATTTTCGGAAACATTTAGGGATAGATTTTTTCGTGTGGATATTTGTTTGAAATTGGTTAAAGCGTGTATATAACAATTTAAATTAATTTTGCTTTCAAACCTGTAGTGAAGTTTGAACTTCGGAATAAAAAAAAAAATATTTTATTGTATAAGCTTGCCAAATTTATAGCAAATATGGTATTTATGATTGAAGGTCCGGTTATATTTGCATAGCAGAGCAGCGCACAAGAACTGTCACATACGAAATTTGATTTCTGTGTTATGTGCTATGCGATTTCACATTTGGCAACACGAATATGTGAGTGTGCGAAGGGTTCCACGCAAGGCTAATTTATACAGGTTAACTTACTAAACAGCTGATTTTTGCCTTTTTTCTACTTTTCTTATTTTAATAATGGTGCTTATGACAAACTTATGTCAATTTACGAGCATATTTCAGTTATTTTTCGGGCATACTAGCATGCATATTTTGAAATTTTTCGTGCATATTTTTAGCTTCCCTAGTCATAATATATGTATATATTTGTATAATTTTTTTTTATTTTTTAGAAAACTTCTGAGTATACGGTCTTATAGACCAAATAATTCTAGCCTAACAAAGAGTAACTTTTAGCTTTCTGGGAAATCGTTTTGATTTTTGGCAGTTTTTTTTTCTAAGAAGTGCTTGATATTTTCATCATACCGCCCGTTTTATGCAATAGGGATTTAACTCGAAATTTTCGATTTCTGGGATTTTGCCATATATTTCAATAACTGGTTAGTGCCTTTGAGTCTAGTCTTATAAAATACTCAAAAAGATAAAAATGGCGGAAATAGAAGTGATTTTGTAGTTAGCCGTAGAAGGAAACTATTTGAAATTATAAAACTTTATTTGCGTTTTCCCAAAAAAAAACTTTTTTGAGTTAAATCCCTATTGCATAAAACGTGCGATACAATAACATAAATTACATCTTTGGTCATAATATATGTATATACCCAGCAGGGCAAATTGCGCATCGGAAGTGATTTAGAAGCACTTCGTAGAGGCGTGGAAGCGCACCCTTCTTGTTGCAGATACCGCATCTTTTACCATTGGCATGTCATTGGAAATTGGCGCATCATTTACCTCTGAATACTGCGCAGTTAAAGCGCTCAAACTGTGGCATGAAAAATGCGCTCAAGTTTCGTAACTAATTCTGCGCGAGTGAAGCGCATAGTATTCGCGACTAATTCTGCACAAGTGAAGCGCATATGTTCAGCAACAAATACAGCATGAGTGAAGCGCATAGGTTTCGCGACTAATTCTGCACGAGTGAAGCGCATAGGTTTTGCAGCTATTACTGCGGTGTAGATGCGCATCTATTCAGCAAAAACAGTGGTATCGGTCCAAATTTGAGTTCCTCGAGTAAATTTTAGGTTCCTTCCATAACCGAAAACTTAGGAATTTTTACAAAATGTTTGTTAATAATATCTCTGACTAGAATATAATAGTATACATAATACAATGGCGCTGATATAGCTCTAACGAATTTTAAGACCGAGCTTATCGAGGCGTGCTCCTTACTTTTTGCTTTTTCCTGCTAATTGGGTGGACCTATAGTTTTATGCCGGATCCGAACGGCGAATGCATTTTTTGTGAGAAGATAGTAAGCCGCCTACTGCCGAGGGGTGCCCGCTATTTCTAAAAACCCAATAATTGTGTGCTAATTATATAAAAAAATGTTCGGTGTTTGTCCGGACTGGGGATAGAACACGAGACCTCTAGTATGGCAGAAAATAATAAAAAGTATGTTTTATCAGGATGGCGAATCAAATCGCAAAATAAAAGTATCCTTTATTTTGAAAATTAAACCACAAATAAGATGATGATAACTGTTGATAACTGAAAGCCAATGCGAAGCTTGGCCAGGTATGGTAGTGTATCTATAAAACTATGCGGAACCCTTTGCGCATTTCGCCATCAAATTTCGATAGGTCCATATCAGGACTGTGAACAGCACCTGTTAAATAAAAATGCGTAGCATTTTAGAAGCTAACTTCGAATAGCTAAGACACATATTTATACTTACGAAAAACGATTTCTTGAACAAATTTTAGAGATTTTGTGGCAAATTTCTTCTGGCGACCATCCCAGTTTATAAACGGTAGAGTGCTTTCCGCAAATAGAAATGGTATAATTTTTTTAACCGGAGTAGCTCCCACCACAGAGCGTACGTATGTAACCTGAAATTATACACGGAATAGTGAGTTCAAAATTTTCAAATGAACACTTAAAATTTAAGATACGAGGGTCACTGCAAAAGTTCGCGGAATCAAGTACTACTAGCGTTCTCCGATTGTCATATTTTTGGTTTCTTCTATATGTCACCGATCTGACAGACCCATTTCACGCACAGGAGCAATATTTTTCGGGATAAGAGAGGCGCATGGACGACGATGACAATCGTAGGACGCTACCAATACAGGAAGTACGTTATTTCACGAAATGTTGCAGTGGCCCTCGTATTATTGGACCTACCAACTCGTCCCGGGTGTACTGCGACAAAATATTGTCAGCAGACTTGATGCCTTCAACAGAGTGATATGGTAGAATGTTTAATTATTAATTATTAAATTATTGTCCTTTATTTGGAGGTGCCCCAATTCCATTAAAGAATGGACAAAATGCTCTAGATGCATAAAATTCATTTCCTAGATAAAATTAATTTGCTAATTTCTCCTAAAAATTTCCTCGAATTTTCAGAATTTTTGTATAAGCTTGGAGACACTGATTTAAACATATTTCATCGGAAAATTACGTATATTTTTAGGAGAAATTAGCAAATTAATTTTATCTAGGAAATGAATTTTATGCATCTAGAGCATTTTGTCCATTCTTTAATGGAATTGGGGCACCTCCAAATAAAGGACAAGGCCAATAATATTTTGCAGTCTTACTTCTGTACTAGAAAGGCAACTTTCTGCAGGTAGAGCAATAATGATTTCAAAAAAAGCCCCAATTCACTCCGCCCTAATGTATATAGATATGCCGTATTACTTACCTTAAAGTGACGCCAACAAAAAATCAAATCAGGAACACTCCCACTTCTTATATATGTATGTGTATTTAAAGAGGTTTTCTTTATTTAAAACCTATAACCACACTGTAATATTATTAAATTTTTTAATTTATTAAAGAGCAAACGCGCACGTGTTAACCGCTTAATTTTCACTTTCAGAATAAAAAAATTACATACAAACATACAACAGAAAAAAAAAATGGACGATTTTACAAAGCGCTTAATTTTCTGCGCTTTAGGTAGCGAATACGAAGCACATGAATGCAGTCGTTTGCATCAAATTAACCGAAGTTAATCGGTGAAGCAAGGTGTACAATTTTCTGTTCGTTAGGTAGCGAAGACTAAAACGCCTACTATTCTGCGGTTAAAGAAGGGGGAAAGCAGCGCATCTAAAGTGCAAATCAGAGAAGCGCATGAAAAAAATCTGCTGGGTAATTGTATGTATATACATGTATTATATGTCGTTGGAATCTAGGACTTACGACGAGTCCACTGATACCAAATTTACCCTAGTTGGGCTAACGGTCTCTTTGTAATTTCAAATTTTCTTTTATTTTTGCCGGAAAAAATAAAAGTCACATTTTAACTATTATTTGACTGAAAAAATAAAAGTCAACTTTTAACAGTTAAAGTCTGCCGAAAAAAATTAGAGTCAAAAAATAACTTTTTGATCGTAACTTTTATCATAAAAGTCATAACTGGTTGGGTCCCTGATTTATACAAAGGCGAACTATGATTTTGGCAGAAGCACTACAGAATACACAAACAATTTACATGGAGTGTGTATGTATGTATGTACGAATGTGGGGATGCGAAAATCTTTATTATTGAACCATAGTTGCACGGCTATGCGAAGTATAATCAGCTCTATGCGCTATATGTTATGCTCTGCCCTGCTTTGCTATGCGATGCAAGTATAACCGGGCCTTGATAGTACGACATAAAATCAATATTTCACAAATTAGTTGGAGAAAATTACGGTGGGTAAAGTTTTCTTCCTGAAGAAAAATATATGAAAAATATTGTAGATACATTTTGTCATTGAATTTTGTTTATTGTGATTTTATTTGTTTACTATGTATATACATATTTCAAATGTTGCATTAGTTACATAACGTCGGTGATACTGCAATACGTTCCATGTCACTTTTCACTTCTTGCTGAACACACGAAAATAACGTGTTTACTCCTTTGCCAATCACATAGATTTTGCTTTCATATATAACTTTGCTTCTTATATACTATAAGAATGTAAAAAACATCACGAAGAGTAAAAATATATAAAGTTTTTTATTCCTCCAAAAAAATTAGTTACGGCGACATAGCACGGTTTGCAGTATCACCGACGATAAATGAATTTATTTTTTAGAAAATGAAAATCCAGATATTTCGTATGATAGTGGAGATTATTGGGGAATACCATAGAAAATGGAGTATTATTTCTAAAAAAATGGGCATTCCTTTTGTATCTCAGCCTGTACGCCATTGGCTACTTCTTTTGAAGTTTAAAAAATATTTTTTATTTTTTTAGAGCGGAATTTCAGTTCAGGAATAAGGAGATATTAGATACCCGCCTGTGGAATTTAATAACAAGGAAGGACTACATACTTAAATACATGTATGGAGAAATGTCTAGCTGATTTATTCACAGTGTACATAAATATGTACATACATATGTATATGTATTATAAAAGGTAATATTGGAGGTAGCTATTGTTAATTTTTCTAACTTTTTATTTCGATTTGAACAAAAAATGAAACCATAACTAAAAGACAATATGCGAGCGAAAGATTAAATTGCAGATAACTTCATAAATTTATCTATCTAATAAGTGGAAAAAGAAATTGAGAAAACGAAAATATACTTACCGACATGATAAAGGGAGTTGTAAAATTTAAGGCTATATGAGAAATCATTTAAAATATTAAAATCGATTAAAATATTTACCATCCTCAAATATTGGTCAATATACTGTATACGTGAATATCTTAGCAAAATTTAAAAAAGGACGTTATTCAAACAATTTTTGGAATAGGGCATTTTTGAAACAATTTTTGAAATAGGGCGATCTTATTCTCAGCCGTCGATATGTTGTAGTTTTCCCTTGCAATGGAATCCCACAGGTGGGTATTTAAAGATTATATGTTTGCTTGACTCCCAAAAAAAAATTTTATAGTCAAACTTCAAAAACCAAATAAGGCCACCAAAAAAATATTTCAGGGGGGCCTTGATTTTTTTCGAATATTTATGTTCACCATATTTATACATATTTGAATGCATATGTAAATGTTTGAACGATGGCTGAATATAAGTAAATATGTACCCAAAACCACAGTTAAAAATTTAAATATCGAAGAAAAATTTATATTTGTAAATATACAAGGAAAAATTCCTTATAAAATGAAAAATAAAACAAAATTATGGAAAAAACTTCTTCGTAAAAAAGGTACAGAAATCGGGGCATAATAAAGCACCAGTACAGTTAGTAGTACATATTTGTGTCATAGATATAAGAATGAGCACAGTGTGACAAAATCAATAAAATATTGTTAATATAATTTAAACATTTTTTATTTGAAAATAAAAATATTTTGTTAATTCATATCTGGAATGAACTGATTTTAATAGATACATTTTATATGTATATTAACGAAATTCAAAGAATAATGAAATATCATGACAGGAAATAAACATTAAAAATGTCATTTCCGTTACCTTTCTTTCTTTAGCTCCTCTTTATTAGGAGATATTTTCTTTGCTACAGCTATTCGCATAATATCTCCTACATTGGTATCAGAAAGTAGATTCCTCAGCTTAATTTTTTATTAAAATTTACTAATTTTATTTTATTTTAATTAATGCACATTTTGTATAACACCAAGTGGCCGCTATGGTACAGTGGGTAAAATGCTCGCCTGCTATACGAAAGGTCTCGGATTCAAAACCCAGTCCGGACAAATACCAAAAAAAAATTTCTAATTGATTAAAGCGCAATTATTGGGTTTTTAGAAATAGCGGTCACCTCTCGGCAGTGGGCGGCATATTCTCCGAGTGTATTTCTGTCATCAAAAGCTTCTCAAAAAATGCATTCGCCGTTCGGAGCCGGCATAAAACTGTAGGTCCACCTAATTGTTAGGAAAAACAAAAGTTAAGGGGCACACCTCGAATTGGGAGAGGAGCTCGGCATAAAGCTTAAATTAGTGATGCGTTAACAGTACCGTTATAAAATAGCTGATCAACCAAACTTATTGGAAACAATATATGTATTTAATTAGTGATTCAGTAGTAGTAACGGTAGTCATAAAGCTATCGGTATCAACCGATTATTTATTTATTTAACGAGCACAGGCCCATGTTATATTTTTTATTTTTTAGAAACTAGCAACCAATTATTAAGCATGGATGTAACTACAGCTGTTTCACCTTAGATCCCTCTACCTGCGACATCTGCAGTACAGTTACTACAGCTTTAACCGCTGAGCCATTGCCTGCCTTCGAAATTTGTTGTTAGTTTCTTTCCTGTGTTAATCATACGATAATATGTATGTGCATGAGTTTTGTTGATATTTTATTTTCTCCTCCAACTTCTTATTTTAAAGTGATATGCATAATAAAATTCTGGACTACACAATTTATTTGATATTGCACACAGTGCACTTCATTTTGACAAAACTGAGAGTTTTTAAAATTTAAATAGTAAAATGGGGTGGTTTTTTGAAATGTAAAAACTTCTGAGTAAGAGTTGCCACAGCTACTGATTGCAGATATCAATTTTGGGTATTTTTTTTGTTTTACTATTGTTGATTATATATGTGAAAATATACTAAATTTGATCTCCTGGCAGTGCATTACAAGGGTATATGCGAATTAGAATACATATATGAATGTACAAATCAAAATGCTCAGAATAAATCGTCGTACCATACGCCAAAAATGTAAAGTCCTACTTTTCATCAGCCGAAGTCAAATGTGCTACTTTTCGTACACAATTTTTTATTTGCCAGCTTTCGTCAGAAATTTTAAATGTGCTAGTTTTCGTATGGTACGACGAAATATGAAATCGTCTGTCGGTACCGTAAGTTGAGATATCTCAACTAAATTTTATATGTAAGTTCTCTAGCGATATAAGAATATTCTTAAGATATGAAAAATAGGATAAATGAGTAATTAACATGTTTGGAAGCTGAATTGGTTTTGTGTAAAATTAATAAATAAAATAACTTACTAAATGAGGAGAGCAGAAGAAAATAAAAATAATTTCAACGCCAAACCTTTGAATATTTTCAGGGACCAGAGACATAAATTAGCTATTAAACCATTTATAATATTAAGAAGTTTATGGATCATTTTACTGCTTCATAGAATTTATTTACTTAAATATTTTATAAGCAATTTAAGCGTGAAATTATTTTTAAATAAATTTAAACAAAATCCACCGAAAAAATTTTTAAATTGAAACTGAAAGTTGGCATCCCTGGTAATAATTCATGAGATACAGAAAATTAACCCATTAAAGTTTTATTATTTATATCTAAAATAAAGTTTAGTGTGAATTAGTTCAACGAAGCAAAAAACGAAGAAGGGGTCCCGAACATTTACGTGTGTGCGGTTTGTACGTCGCGAAGATCGTTCGATTTGGTTTTTTCCTACATTCAAAAGTCTATTCAAATCAAGTGATTCCCATCACAACTTAAGGTTTTAATGATTCTAGGTTCACATCCATTGTATCCATTTCTAGAATTTTAAACAGCCTATTGACTTTAACCGTAACTTTCTTATGTGAGGTTCTCGAGATGTTTCTATAATATGTACAGCGAGGTGGAAAGATCTATACTATGATAAAAAATGAATTCATTAGTAAAAAATCTAATCGAAAATGGAAGATTTTTGTGAATTTATCTACACTTACGTATGTTACCTACTTTTATGTCTTTAAAGCTTTTTTGATAAATAGTAGGGAGTGAAGCGAATATTAGACCGCATAGGGTTAATGGAAAATTTTGTGAGCAACAAAAAAAATTCAATTGTCAATTACTGAATAATTTTTCCCTCATTGTGCTCACTAATACAGGCACAACTCGCTCAAATTTTCGTCCCCACCCCTTTGTTTTGAAATCCCCTCTTGCCTATCAAACAATAAACAACTGATCGTTACTGTAGCAACGAGGGTTGTTTCAAACAATTTGTGCTCACTAATACAGGCACAGCTCGCTCAAATTTTCGTCCCCACCCCTTTGTTTTGAAATCCCCTCTTGCCTATCAAACAATAAATAACTGCTCGTTACTGTAGCAACGAGGGTTGTTTCAAACAATTTGTACTGAATGATTGGAACTGAATGGGGAATCCATTCACTTAATGATTTGAATCAACTGAATGAGCATTTGAGTTAAATTCAATGATTGGAAATATTGAATGCTGAATGTATGTCTCGTTTGGATGAGTGCTGAGTTAAAATTTTCAATACCGCATTCCGAAACAAGAATGAAAAAATTGAATCATTACCAAACAAATTCACTGATTTCGAATCGCAAATGATTCCATACATACATCCATACATACATAGTATGTACATACATACATAGTATGTACATACTATGTACATATGCACGTGTTAAAAAAACAATGCGGTGAAGGTGAAAAACACCACACAAACAAAGTACACCAAACCAGTCACAACAAAAAAGCACCAAAAAAACGACGCGACGCGCAATGAAGCACATGCCACCTGCAGCACGTTAAAGTAAGCAAAAGTATTGTTGCAACAACAGAGAATGTATGAGGCGCGCGTACGAACATTGAGCTAGAATAATAACAGCAATATCACGAGCAGAAGCTGCAACAACAACAACAGTAAGAACAGTAACAAAACCAACAAAAACAACACTAACAACAACAACAACATACAGCGTGTTACAAAATTTCACGATATTTCGACGTTTACTTGTGGCAGCTGAGTTGTTCGAGCACCAAAAATTGCACCAGCAATCAGTGGCAAATCTCCCAAAAGCTTTCGCTTCACAACAAGCGAAGTGATTTTATTGTCTGTATGTATGTATGTAATACTTATTGAGAAATTAACACACATTCATGCATGCAAAGAACCAAAAAACAAGCATATCTAACTATGTGTGTAGTGTATACTCGTACATCTTGGTCTGGTCGGCACAAGCGTAATTCTTTAAGCGTGGATCCCTGCAAAATCTGCGGCCGAATTCATACATATGTACTTTTATACTTTTATTTGAACGTGTGTTTGTGTGTATGTACATTTGTGCACTTGGTGTCTTGTAACACTTCTCATATGTATGTACATAGTTATTACGCCTGTAGGTATGCAATACTATATTGTCTTTGCACTCGAATTACAGCCTTACTTTAATAGCATAGAGTAAGATTTATATCCATACATACATATACAGATAGAGACTAAACAAGTGCATGCAATAGGGTGCTTAATAGTTTTTTGAACAGGCAAAAATTTTTGTTGAATTTCATGTCTTTTCAATCAGATGTAAATTATCCCATGGTATAAAAAATACAGGTATGTGCATTGTCATTGTGACGCTGCCTTTTTGATTAAAAAGCAGATTTTTGAAGTTTGATCTTATGTCAGTTTTGAAGTATAGCGATGCCAGACTTTTATTTTTTGATTGCGTAGATTTTTGTTTGAAAGTTTGGGTATTTCAGGAATCAAAGGACAGAAAGAGAAAATGAAAATATTTAGAAAGGGCACTAGTGAGCAGATGTATGGAACTTTCTGTAGTTCCTCCTCGCTCACTCCACAAATCTTCATCCACTCTCCGCGAATAAAGGGTATCGTCGGAAATTGGCAAAATTTTATATCACCGTCTTTGCAGCCATATTTGGTATTATTGCACCGCGGAAATAAGCAACTCATATTGTTAAAATCTAGGGTACATATTTTTTTGTAATTGGATTAGACATATGTACATACATACATATATAGACTGAAATGCTCACTTGGTATGGTGGTGTACATACATATTGTCGTTTAAAGTGTAAAACCGCGTGACATTTTTGCTAAAAATTAGATTTCACCAAAAATACAATCCTGGCGTCCGTCCCCATCCATTCATGCAACAATTTTGAGATTCACACAACGCAATTCCAAATAATGACACAGTTTCAAAACCGCTTTTCAAGAATTGAGGAAATTTTTCGAACCAATACCGCGCATAATAGTTAGTGCTTTATAACTCTATGTACTAAAGTTGATTATACCTTTCATAAACACGAAATGGATTATAACTTTGTTTTATTGAAGAAAAGTTTTCACGTACGCCTGCAAAACCGCGTATACGTCAAAACCTCCCCAAACTATATACCAGAGCGATCACAAAGCCTAAATTAAAAGTGATCGTAACTACTAAACTAAATTGAAAACTCACCGAGAATACCGGGGAGGGGCTACTTTGTAGTATGGCCAAACTGATATTCCCCGCAGTAAAAATCCGAAATGAATATTTTATAAATCACTGATGAAATTCACCTATAACTGGGAGGCATCAGTGACTTTCAAATACAGACTGCTGAATTTTTCATATAAATGGTTTGTTTTCCTCAGAAAAAAAAAACAAAAAATAAAAATTGTACTCAGTTATGACGACTGTGATGAATATTCAACAAAGAATCATCAATGATCATTCAGCAGTGAAACAAATTTACTGCAGGGTTGTGTAATTTTTTCAAATTGAAAAAATTTCTTTCAATTCAAATTTTGAAAATTCGTTACTATGAATACCATGGTTACAATTTATTTTTAAAACAAAGCAGTTAAAAATGCCATTAATGGAGGATTTTTATCATTGAATATGGCAGCACGAAATGTCATAATCTGCTTAATTGTCAGGTGGTTAATATGGCGAACAAAACTTGACGTTTGTTTTACCTGTATATTTATACCATGAATTATCCCAAATAAAATAAACTAAAGTCAAAAAATTAAGTGTCGCAATTTACTAATATCTTCAACTCAGGTGTGTCCAGTGTCCATCAAAGTATGAAAAAACGGAAAGAATAATGTATCTCCCTTATGCACAGATTTCCCTATGAATATACAAATGCACACATGTATTTATGTAAGTGCCTATTCGTTTAAACTTTTCCGATTTTCCAGGTGCGAGCATGTTATTTGAATTCTTTGCTAATTCGCTGAGCACTGCTTGACGGAAATTCGTTCCGTTTCGTGTTTATTTTGCTCTAGCCAACACCTTAAATAAGCATTCCTTAAACTTACCTAAAGTAGATTGAACATATGTATGTATCTATATATAGCATCATTGTTTTTGGTAAATTTTAAAGGCGTTTGAATGTCGCTGAACAGTAAGTGTACATGAATAAAGCGGTCCTTTCAAGTAACCAAATCAAATGGCAGCTTAAAAATGGAGCCCCTCTCAGCACTTGTAATCTAGTACTACGCAAAAATTTTCCAAAGGTCGCGTTAAATACTCGTAAGTACTTATACCGATGCGTATCTCTCTCTACCTCTCGCTTCCTCAAATTTCTCTTCGCATAAATATTCCTTCTTATCTTCCGATCCCAGGAGAACGGCCCTGCAACATATCTAAACTTAAGTCGATTTAGTTATTTTTTGTTATCCCAAGCGCTTTGTTTCCTTGTCTGTATTTGTATTGTTTTTGAGTACGTGTGCGCCAACATATCACTCAAAATTCCATTAAAGCAGGTCAGCTAATTAAAACAGATTTTGCATACACGAAAACCACAAAAAACATAAACATAAATATGTACATACACACATACACAACTATTTATATATGATGGATATTTATTCCGTATAGTGAGGAAGTTAAAAAAAAAAAACAAAACACCAACCACGGAGAAACCACACCAAAAACTGTGCGAAAGTGAAAAAGGTGACACAAATTTGATTGTTGATGGTGGTGCCGTTCATACATACATAAGTATGTATAAAACGCTTATCGCAAACGAAGAATATTCAGTGCTTTTTTTTAGCACGCCCAAGCAAAACAAAATATAAAGAAAACAAATAAGGAAGATTAAGTTCGAGTGAAATGGAACATTAGATACTCAGCTGTATGCTTTCACCATGAGTTTGCGTTTGATGGAAACACGGTGTATTTTATGTAAAGCGGGTGCTTCATAAACTAGGCGTAGCCACGCCCATATTAAACAGGGCGTGGTCGTTAACCGATTTCGGCAATTTTTTGTCTAAACCTTTGTCTAAGTAAGTATTCACGCGTACCAAATTTCATCGATATATCTTCAACGGTTTCTGAACTATGACTTATGAAACTTTAAATTTTTGCACTTAATAAGTGGGCGTGGCACCGCCCATTTTCGAAAATTTCACAATATTTCTTCATAAGGGCCTGACCTCATCACATGGGTGAAATTTTAACACTCCAACTATATTAGTGACTGAGATACCAAATTTCCGAATTTTTCTATATAGGAAAAGTGGGCGTGGTCATGGTCCAATTTCGCCCATTTTCAATACCAACCGTCCCAGTCTCGATACCAACTTGCATTTCAACTTTCATCAAAATATCTCAATTTTTGCGCGAGTTAGAGTGTTTATAGAGGGATGGACAGACGGACGGACGGACGGACATGTCTCAATCGATTTCTTTTTCAACCTGATAATTTTGATATATAAGTCTATATATATCTCGATTATTTCATGTTGTTACAAACCACAGTTAGCTAACCAAAATTATGTTACCTACTCTGTGTACTACTTAGTACAGCTGTTTATAAAAAAAACAATCTTGCAGCAACCAAAAAGCTGACAAAGCAGTTTTAAGAGGACCTAAAACAAAAACAAAAACAAAAACGAAAACAAAAACCAGATTGAATCGAAATGTACGCAACCACTTTTTCACTTTTACTTGGATTTTAATTATTCACCATTTTTTCCTGCAAGAGTTCTCTTGGCATTTTTGGTGTGTTGGAAAGCAATCAAAATGTTAATTTGTTAAGTAAATTAATTTTATACAACGCTGAGCAATAGTTAAGGGCATCGCATGCGGCACAGAACGGCACAGATAGACGGACCATAGGCCATAAGCAACAGCAAAAGTCGTCTGAGGTTGCGCTGTGGTATGGTTTTGTAAATACAGTGGGCTGTTGGTTGCAAAATGTGTGGTACTATTTTTCGAAAAGAAAGCTGAACTTCCGAGAAATTGTGAATACAATTGAAATAATATATCTAGCTGCACTGGCACTACCATTGAAATATAAATTGGAATTCAAATTCAAATTCAAATTCAAATTCAAATTTAAATTCCAATTCAAATTCAAATTAAATTCAAACTCAAATTCAAATTTAAATTCAATATCAAATCCAAATTGAAATCGAAACCGAAATTAAAATTAATAAATTGAAATTAAAATTGAAATTGAATTGAAATTAAAATTGAACTTGAACTTGAACTTAAAATTAAAATCGGAATTGAAATTGAAATTGAAATGGAACTTGAAATTGAAATTGGAATTGAAATTGGAATTGAAATTCAAATTGAAATTGGAATTGAAATTGAAATTGAAATTGAAATTGAATTGAAATTGAATTGAAATTTAATTGTAATTGAATTGAAATTGAAATTGAATTGAAATTTAATTGTAATTGAATTGAAATTGAAATTGAAATTGAACTTGAACTTGAAATTGAAATTGAATTGAAATTGAAATTGAAATTGAAATTGAAATTGAAATTGAAATTGAACTTGAAATTGAAATTGAAATTGAAATTGGAATTGAAATTGAATTGAAATTGAAATTGAAAGTGAATTGAAATTGAAATTTTTAAATTGAAATTTAAATTGAAATTTAAATTGAAATTGAAATTAAAATTGAACTTGAATTTAAAATCGGAATTGAAATTGAAATTGAAATTGAAATGGAACATGAAATTGAAATTGGAATTGAAATTGAAATTGAATTGAAATTGAATTGAAATTTAATTGTAATTGAATTGAAATTGAAATTGAAATTGAAATTGAAATTGAACTTGAACTTGAACTTGAAATTGAATTGAAATTGAAATTGAAATTGAAATTGAAATTGAAATTGAACTTGAAATTGAAATTGAAATTGGAATTGAAATTGAATTGAAATTGAAATTGAAAGTGAATTGAAATTGAAATTGAAATTTTTAAATTGAAATTTAAATTGAAATTTAAATTGAAATTGAAATTGAATACTGTTAGTGCAGTAACTGGGGGATGCCACTGTGCATACAAACATGCATGCACATATACATACATATTATCCATGTTTTACGCATAATGGGGGCAGCGTACACAATGCGAACGCTGGTAGTCAAAAGTGCCACCAACATTTTGGTTTGGTGATTAAAACTTTTACATGACATCCAGATTGTTGTTTTATATAAAGTGAATTTAAGCAATGCACAAACACACATGTGCATATGCACACACACACATAGATACGTGCAAGTGTGAGTACGCGTGTTTTTTTTTTTAAGTAACGTTTTTGTTACAACTTTGAATGTATGCGAGTTGATTTTACTGTTTTGCTGCTGGTTGCAGCTTCTGAGGTTTTGTTTTTTTTTTTGTTTTGAATAAATTGCAGTGACAAGCGCACACACATACGTAAATATGCAGATACCAACTAAAGCATGCGTTAGCCGGGAGTGCATATCATCAAAACTCAATTTAATACTTACTAAATTCCAAGAACATTGGAATTTTGGTGTATATACAAATTAATATTTATATTTGTATGCATTTATGTACATACATATGTATGTACCAGTGGCGGACGCTTCATACAATATAAACAACAAACCAAATATGCAAAACTAATATAATAATAAAATTTAATCAAACTGAATGACGGAACCGCAATCACACTTTCAGATAATACAGCAAAGAAAATTACATAAATGGCTAATGGCTATGCTTCATACATAGCCTTGAGCAGTTGCAAATATTTCGCTTGCAAGTTAACTTGAACTTCGCTATTTCAGCAATGCAAATGTAAAACTTCTTCCTAAATGCATTTTCATGCATACCATCCATGCACTGAAGTCTTAAGCAGTTAATTTAAGAAAATATATTTATCTTCTTCGGAGTAACTATGCGGCTCCTATACCAAGAATAAATTAAAAGGTTCCTTTTGTGGTTATGGCAACAAATCGCATTTTTGGTTATTTCACTAGAAATGGATAAAGTGCAAAAAGGGTTTACATTCGAGGCTATTTCATTGCTACATATGAATATTTTGAGGGTAAATGTTGTTTTATTTTTTTTGTTCAGTCTTGAGGCAGCTGATGGTCTCTCTTGATACCACAATAGCCCTGCAAGACCTCGACGGCGCTCAAATTTCTCTGGCAAAGGCCAGTAGCTGTAGAAGTTTTTTTTTCTGACGGTGGTACAATTAGACAAGGGAGCAGCCCATCCTATTATCGAGGAATACAAACAACAAAGACTATGTGATAATTCCTATCGTTGTAATATTACATATATTATACGAAATAAAAATAAAAAGAGCATTTCTAAATATTTTTGGTTTTGATTTAATACCAAAAAAGTATAATATTTATTCCAATTTTCGGATAGATTTTATACCATTCAAACTATTTTTAATACCAAAAATATTCTAAAAACAAGTAAGGAAGCCTAAGTTCGAGTGGAATCGAACATTAGATACTCAGCTGTATGCTTTCATTGTTTGCTCATCCAACTAAGCATATGATCGTTATTCTTTGTGCAACATCTCATTCCTTTATGACTTCTAGTTGCAAAGATGTCACGTTACAAATTCCCAAAGGATATTCCAGAAATATCTTTGTTAAAAAGTAGGCGTGGTCACAAACCGATTTGAATAAATTTTTGCATGGCTATTAACACAAGTTATAAAGTGTATAAACCAAGTTTCGTCATAATATCTCAATTATTTGCCGAGTTATAGGCTAAGAAATCTCGTATATTCCTTTGTCTAAAAAGAGGCGGTGCCACGCCCATTTTCCAAAATTTTTCTATTTTTTGTTTCCGGTCTATTGTGGAACTCATGCCACAAAATTTCAATGAATTATCTTTATGTTGGGGTAAGTGGAAAAAAATTCAACAACTATTTACAGCGAAGGTTGAGTGTATAGCTATTTCACGAAAAACCATTTTCGATCATCAGCACTCTTTTCGGAAGTGGATGCACCGGGGATTGAACCCGAGTCCATTCCAACTTCAGCCGCAATGACCCAACGGATAAACACACTCGGCCATTGAGACTCTGTGCAAGCTGTTGGATTTTCCCCACTTTTGCCTTTTTCATTTTCAACATTAACGTTAGTGTGTATATGCTTTTGCATATATTCTCCACAAACGTGCTTGCACAGAGTCTCAATGGCCGAGTGTGTTTATCCGTTGGGTCATTGCGGCTGAAGTTGGAATGGACTCGGGTTCAATCCCCGGTGCATCCACTTCCGAAAAGAGTGCTGATGATCGAAAATGGTTTTTCGTGAAATAGCTATACACTCAACCTTCGCTGTAAATAGTTGTTGAATTTTTTTCCACTTACCCCAACAATTAAAAATTGAATTAAAATAAAAATTTCGTGCTAAGCACTAAAAACTCTTTCGAATTATCTTTATATTTGACAAAGATATCGCTTAAAATGTTTTTATTAGGCCCCTTTATAGTTCCCGTATATAAAAGTGGGCGTGGTCGTCAACCGATTTTGGCAATTTTTAGTCCAAATATTTGCCTAAGTAAGTATATCACGCATACCAAATTTTATCGATATATCTTCAACGGTTTCTGAGTTATGACTAATAAAACTCAAATGTTTGCCCCTTAATAAGTGGGCGTGGCACCGCCCATTTTCCAAAATTTTTGTGTTTTCTGTTTTATGTCCATAGTTGGACTCATGCGACAAAATTTCAGTGATATATCTTTATATTTAACAGAGATATATCTTAAAATATTTTTATTAGGTCACTTTATAATACACATATATAAAAGTGGGCGTGGCCGTCAACCGATTTTAACTATTTTCCGTCCAAATGTTTGCCTAAGTAAGTAAATCACGCATACCAAATTTCACCGATATATCTTCAATGGTTTCTGAGTTATGACATATAAAACTTTCCATGTTTGACCCTTAATAAGTGGGCGTGGCACCGCCCATTTTCCAAAGTTTCATCAAATTTCTTCATAGGGGCCTGAGCTCAACACGTGGGTAAAATTTCATCGCTCCAGCTATATTAGTGACTGAGATACCAAATTTCCGATTTTTTCTATATAGGAAAAGTGGGCGTGGTCATGGTCCGATTTCGCCCATTTTCAATACCAACCGTCCCAGTCTCGATACCAACTTGCATTTCAAATTTCATCAAAATATCTCAATTTTTGCGCGAGTTAGAGTATTTACAGACGGACAGACGGACGGACAGACGGACGGACAGACGGACGGACATGGCTCAATCGATTTCTCTTTTCACCCTGATCATTTTGATATATATAAGTCTATATCTATCTCGATTATTTCATTCTGTTACAATCCACCGTTATGTGATTAAAACTATAATACTCTGTGTACTAGTACAGCTGAGTATAATAATCTAAATTTGGTTTTGATTTAATTCCAAAAAAGTATTAATTTGGTGTCACCAAGAGTAAATTCTGTCTCTCATATTCCCTTATTTTTATATTTTTTTTATATAAATACCAAAATGGTATTAAAATTAAACTAAAATTTTTACTGTGTACATTTATTAAACTAAATAATACAGTGACCACATATAAGTATGCCCTAGGGGTTTATATGATCAAAAAACCACAACAATAACCCTTTTTTAAGTTAAGCCAGAAAAACGCTATGAAAGCTTCTCTGTAGTAGATTCCTTGTTTTCCTGCAAATAGCGGTTTATTCATTTTGATCAAAGGAGCACTTGAGATACTTTCTACTTACATATGACCTTGGTAGTAACCGTATTCAAAGAATTTCTACTTAAAATCCCGGTTATCTCATCAAATTGCTGAATGTGTATCAAGGTATGCGAGGTGGCTTGTGATTTGGGATAGAAGTTTGTTTATACATATCGCACCCTAAATCAAAAAGTGGCACAATTCAAAATTTTTCGAAATCGAGTTTTTTTCATAAACGGGTATACGGAACATATCTCTAGTGATTGCCAAAAAAAACTTTTGAATAACTGTCTCTTTCGACCGAAAAATAACCAATATACCTGGCCCTTTGCCATATGATTGCTCGTAATGAAAAAAAGTTTTTTGGCTCTCCTGAAAATTTTTGAATTTTGAGTTGTGCCACTTTATGATTTAAGGTGCGATATATCGCTAGCTTAGAGTGCAAATTGTGTAAGTCCATTTTTCAAACTTTGTAGGAGAGACAAAAAACACAAAATAAAAAAATTTCAAAATGAAAAAAAATTTTCTGTTCATATAAAAATTTTGGACTTACACAATTTGCTTCTCTTTTTGGACTTACACAACTTGCGTATGACTGAATAACAACGAGTAGAAATATGACAAGTATCACAGACTTGTTTAGCGTGGTGCGTATTTAATTTTTCTAGCTTTCTACACTTAAAAACACTTTTTCATAAAAATGGACTTACACAGTTTGCACTCTAAGCTAGCGATATTCAATAGAATCTTATGTCGCACTCAACTTTAAATGCGCTTTACCACGATAAATTCAATAGTTTCTGACTTTTTGAATGAATTAAAAATGTGTCCAAAAAAAGATAAAAACTATAAAACACACATACATACATATATACATTAGATGCGTTTTTTTAGATATTCCCTCCGGCACCGGAATATTAAAATAGAGTGTTTTAGAGCAAGTTAACTGAAAAAAAAGTTGACTTTTCCAAAAACTGGATGGAGCTATACCAAAAACCGCGCAAATTCCCAGAATTTCAAGGTATGTTTAGATTTATGTATGAAAAATGTTAGGATTTTGCACAAGAAAAAAAATTGATACCTACTCATACGTAGAATTAACTGCTAAAGCGAATGGCGTACTCAGTTTTTGGTACACTACCCAGGGAAGGTAATATCGCGGCCCAAAGTGACCATTTTTTTCTCATGAATCTTCAATTTCTTGTCCTATACTCTTCCTGAAAGCGTAGGCTGCGTTATTTAATACGCTTTCCAGAAATGTATAGCTATTAAAAATTGAATAATATTTGGATGAGTTCATCAAGTTTAAGTGAGGTAAAGTCGGGTATAAAAGGGCTGACATGATTTTAAATTTCTAAAAAATTTCAACAATTTTGCTCTTGAAGGCGGGTTTTTGGTTTATTAAAGACAAGAAGTTGAAGATTCATGAGAAAAAAAAGAAAATGATCACTTTAGGCCGCGATATTACCTTCCCTGTGTAGTGCACCATAAAACTGAATACGTCATTCGATTTAGCAGTTAATTCTACGTATGGATACATGTCAATTTTTTTTCTTGTGGAAAAGTCCTAATTTTTTCAAACATAAATCTAAACATACCTTTAAATTCTGGGAATTTGCGCGGTTTTTGGTGTAGCTCCATCTAGTTTTTGGAAAAGTGAAATTTTTCTTTCAGTTTATTTTACTCTAAAACACCCTATTTTCATACTCCGGTGCCGGAGGAAGGATCTGAGAGGGTTTAAAAAATCCCATACAAAAAAAAAAACTCATATAATATACATAGTATGTAAATGGTTAATTTTAATGCAAGGCAAGTTAAGAAAATCAAATTAACGAAATGTTCCTCCAACATGTGCCAACATATAGACATATATCTACATACATGCATATCATGTTACTATCCCTTTAGTAAAGGTTCTTTACTCACCCGAAAAGGTGTTTACAAGAACTAAAACCTTTCACACCAGCTGCTGCTGCTGCCGTGGAAAAAAACTATTCAAAAGTTTTAATTGAGTTTAGGAAATTTTTAGCTTAAATTATTTGCCTTATAAATAGAAATAACGAAAAACAGCACACACAACGCCAACTAGTGCTGTTAACTAAATTTGAAAAAAACAAGTAAGGAAGCCTAAGTTCGAGTGGAATCGAACATTAGATACTCAGCTGTATGTTTTCATTGTTTGTTTGCGTTTGATGGAAACACGGCGTATTTTATATAAAGCGAGTGCCGCATAAAGTGGGCGTAGCCACGCCCATTTTCAACATTTTTATCAGTCATCCAACTAAGCATATGAATATTATTCTTTGTGCTAAATTTCATTCCTTTTTGACTTCTAGTTACAAAGATGTCACGTTACAAATTCCCAAAGGGTGTTCCAGAAATATCTTTGTTAAAAAGTAGGCGTGGTCATAACCGATTTCAATAAATTTTTGCGTGTCTATTAACACAAGTTATAAAAGTGCCCAAACCAAGTTTCGTTATAATATCTCAATTATTTGTCGAGTTATGTGCTCAGAAATCTCGTATATTCCTGTTTCTAAAAAGAGGCGGTGCCACGCCCATTTTCCAAAGTTTTTGTGTTTTTCGTTTTATGTCCGCAGTTGCACTTCTGATATAAAATTTCAATGACATATCTTTATATTTGACAGAGATATCGCTTAAAATGTTTTTATTAGGCCAGTTTATAATACACATATATAAAAGTGGGCGTGGCCGCCAACCGATTTTGGAAATTTTTCGTCCAAACATTTGCCTAAGTAAGTATATCACGCGTACCGAATTTCATCGATATATCGTTAACGGTTTATGAGTTATGACTCATAAAAGTTTCAATGTTTGCCCATTAATAAGTGGGCGTGGCACCGCCCATTTTTCAAAATTTTTGTGTTTTTTATTTTATGTCCATAGTTGGACTCATGTGACAAAATTTCAATGATATATCTTTATATTTGACAGAGATATGGCTTAAAATGTTTTTATTAGGTCACTTTATAATACACATATATAAAAGTGGGCGTGGCCGTCAACCGATTTTAACTATTTTCCGTCCAAACGTTTGCCTAAGTAAGTAAATAACGCGTACCAAATTTCATCGATATATCTTCAATGGTTTCTGAGTTATGACATATAAAACTTTCCATGTTTGACCCTTAATAAGTGGGCGTGGCACCGCCCATTTTCCAAAATTTCATCAAATTTCTTCCTAGGGGCCTGAGCTCAACACGTGGGTATAATTTCATCGCTCCAGCTGTGTTAGTGACTGAGATACCAAATTTCCGATTTTTTCTATATAGGAAAAGTGGGCGTGGTCATTGTCCGATTTCGCCCATTTTCAATACCAACCGTCCCAGTCTCGATACCAACTTGCATTTCAAATTTCATCGAAATATCTCAATTTTTGCACGAGTTAGAGTGTTTACAGACGGACGGACAGACGGACGGACGGACAAACGGACGGACGGACGGACGGACGGACATGGCTCAATCGATTTCTCTTTTCACCCTGATCATTTTGATATACATAAGTCTATATCTATCTCGATTATTTCATCCTGTTACAATCCACCGTTATGTGATTAAAACTATAATACTCTGTGTACTAGTACAGCTGAGTATAAAAAAAAAAGTAAGGGAAGGAATGCTTAGCGCTTCGAAAACACATTCACACACGTTCCAGCGAAATATCGAACGGCATATTTATACTGAGCTGTACTAGTACACAGAGTATTATAGTTTTAATCACATAACGGTGGATTGTAACAGAATGAAATAATCGAGATAGATATAGACTTATATATATCAAAATGATCAGGGTGAAAAGAGAAATCGATTGAGCCATGTCCGTCCGTCCGTCCGTCCGTCCGTCTGTCCGTCCGTCCGTCTGTCCGTCCGTCTGTAAACACTCTAACTCGCGCAAAAATTGAGATATTTTGATGAAATTTGAAATGCAAGTTGGTATCGAGACTGGGACGGTTGGTATTGAAAATGGGCGAAATCGGACCATGACCACGCCCACTTTTCCTATATAGAAATAATCGGAAATTTGGTATCTCAGTCACTAATATAGCTGGAGCGATGAAATTTTACCCACGTGTTGAGCTCAGGCCCCTAGGAAGAAATTTGATGAAATTTTGGAAAATGGGCGGTGCCACGCCCACTTATTAAGGGTCAAACCTTGAAAGTTTTATATGTCATAACTCAGAACCCATTGAAGATATATTGACAAAATTTGGTACGCGTGATTTACTTACTTAGGCATATGTTTGGACGGAAAATAATTAAAATCGGTTGACGGCCACGCCCACTTTTATATATGTATATTACAAAGTGACCTAATAAAAACATTTTAAGCGATATCTCTGTCAAATATAAAGATCTATCATTGAAATTTTGTCGCGTGAGTCCAACTGCGGACATAAAACGAAAAACACAAAAATTTTGGAAAATGGGCGGTGCCACGCCCACTTATTAAGGGGCAAACATTGAAAGTTTTATGAGTCATAAATCAGAAACCGTTGAAGATATATCGATGAAATTTGGTACGCGTGATATACTTACTTAGTCAAATATTTGGACGAAAAATTTCCGAAATCGGTTGAGGGCCACGCCCACTTTTATATATGGGTCTTATAAAGTGACCTAATAAAAACATTTTAATTGATATCTCTGTCAAATATAAAGATATATCATTGAAATTTTTTTAGCAGGAGTCCAACTGCGGACTTAAAACGAAAAACACAAAAATTTTGGAAAATGGGCGTGGCACCGCCTCTTTTTATAAACAGGAATATACGAGATTTCTGAGCCCATAACTCGACAAATAATTTATATATAATGACGAAACTTGGTGTGTACACTTTCAATACTTGTGGTAATACACGCTCAACATTTTAGCGAAATCGGTTGACGACCACGCCCACTTTTATATATGAGAACTATAAAGGGGCCTAATAAAAACATTTTAAGCGATATCTTTGTCAAATATAAAGATAATTCATTGAAATTTTGTATCATGACTTCCACAATAGACCGAAAACAACAAATAGAAAAATTTTGGAAAATGGGCGTGGCACCGCCTCTTTTTACACAAAGGGATATACGAGATTTCTTAGCCTATAACACGACAAATAATTGAGATATTATGACGAAACTTGGTTTATACACTTTATAACTTGTGTTAATAGACACACAAAAATTTATTGAAATCGGTTTATGACCACGCCTACTTTTTAAGAAAGATATTTCTGGAACACCCTTTGGGAATTTGTAACTAGAAGTCATAAAGGAATGAAATTTTGCACAAAGTATAATATTGATATGCTTAGTTGGATGACTGATAAAAATTTAGAAAATGGGCGTGACTACGCCCACTTTATGCAGCACTCGCTTTATATTAAGTGCACCGTGTTTCCATCAAACGCAAACAAACAATGAAAGCATACAGTTGAGTATCTAATGTTCGATTCCACTCGAACTTAGGCTTCCTTACTTGTTTAAAATGAGTTCGCTGGTTGTATGTACATATTTATGTATGTAGTGTTGGAAAGTAACTTCAAAGTCGAGAAAAATTTTCGCCGAAAATTGTTTACAACGCAAACTAATGCAGAGCGAGATTTTTTTCTAGAGTTTACCAAAAAAAGATGCCGCATCAACAAAAAACTAAACTAAACTAATTGAAGTTGCGTATGAAAGGCATAAAAAAAAACAAAACACCAACGAAAACATGCACAAAAAGTTTTAATTTTGTTTAGGTGATGCTGGCACACTCACTGATGCACCTACATACATACATACGTACATGCAATATACATTAATTAGGGAGTTTTTCGCATGAATTAATTAAACGTTTCTTCTTAATTACATGTGTTTGATGCATTATCGAACATTCTGTTAAATAAATAATATTATTTAGGTTGAATAAAATACATTTTTTTTTTCATTTCATAACACAGTGAATAAGATTGTATAATTTTATTAAATTTTGCGAAAGTTGTGCGGATTTAATAACCAAAGCGTTTGCTATCAAAACAAGCTCGTTCCACTTTCGAAAATTTTACAGCAGCGACAAAGAATTTCTCACGTCTTCAGTTCTGAGGCTTAATTCTTTTTTTAAGATATGAAATGAGCTGTTTTTGAGAGCAAACTCCTCAATTAAAAAAGAAAAAAATCCATTTTTTGTCTGACCTTTTTTCCGGTTCCCGAGATATAGGTCAAAACGTGACCCCGAATGACCCCAGAATGTTTCTGAGCAATATTGGTATCAAATGAAAGGGGTTAAGCAGGGCATAAACATTACGATTCCTAGGCTGGGTTCACATATATGGGTTAATATGTATTATACAGGCCTTCTGCATACATCTCTTTTGATTAGGAATGCTATGGGTCTCAAGGAATGGGTCAAAGCATGGAACCGGAATGCTTCTAAGCAATGTTGGTATCATATGGAAATTAGAGCTTCAGTATAGAGCTCTCTCAATGTTATGCTCAAGCCGGTTTTCCAGGCAAAGGGAAAGGGAAAAGGAGGGAGAAAGGGAAAAGGAAAGGGCGAAAAGGAAATTTGATGGAAAAGGAGAGGTAAAATTAAATACAAGTGGAATGGGAGAGAGATAGTAGGAGAGAGAAAGCGAAAGAGCAATGGAATGTGATTGGGAGGGAAAGGGAGAAGGAATAGGTTGGGGGGTGAAAGGAGAAGAAATAGGTGGGAGGAGAGAAAGGATTGGAAGACAAAATGAGAGTTAAGGAAGAGCGATTGAGAAAGGGAAAGAGGAAGAGGAAGAGAAAGGTACAGGGAAAGTGAGTGGTAGACTAAGACGAAGAAGAAAGGGAGAAGGCAATTATTAGGGCGACCTTTCGCCCAATCTCTTTTTAACATTTTATTTGACCCGAGAAAAACTCGATAGTCTAGGTAGTGTTATTTAAAAGGAAATTAGATCCATATTCTGGACATATACATATCATATTTCATTCAACTAAGCTAATCTATGGCTAAACGCTTTCTCTGCAGAAATTTCTTTTGCTTCATATTAAACTTATCGAGCCCCAATCGAAATTTTAGTATAACCAACAAAATTATCGATTTTAGCTTTGTTATGGAAATCGACAATTTATTATCAACTCTCAAAATTTCATAGCTGTGAAATGTGCCGTTTTGAAGTTAGAGACTAAGTAATGTTGAAATGAAAATTAATAATCCCTTCTCCTGTAAAATTTACTTTTGTTGGTTACACTAAATTTGCGGTTAGGGCTCGATATAAACATATACGAGTATGCAGATTAACGTACTTATGTACAAATGAATACAAAGGATACAAAAATTATACATATCGTTGGCTTCGTGAGCAAATGTGCTAAGTCGAATTTTTATCAAAACTGAGATTTTAATGCATTAAGATAGTACAACTAAAAATACATCGTCTGACAAAAAGAAGTTACCATAATGTCTGTTTTTCATGGTGTAATGCAGTGTTATACAAATGTGCTAAGTCCATAAAAAAATTTTTTTCAAAAATCTACGTGCTAAGTCCAGGTGAAAATGAGAAATTATTGGTTTTTTTTTAATTTGTTTTGTAGAATCTTATATTATAAATGTGAAATGGAAATTGTGTTTAAACTCAATTGGCGAGAAAACCGCTGAACGGATACTCACGAAACTTTGCACACCTAGGTATTTTCACCCGGTAATTGCTATAGGCATATTTTTAATCTGATTAAAAGTCAGGGATGGGCACCTCCCATACAAAATTTTCCTTTTTTTCGTAATATCTCTTGAAATATTTGTACTAGAATAATGAAAATTTTTGTGCAGGAATAATACAAAAATATATACTCAACGGATAAACAATTTAGGTCTTGGTAAAGCAGGGATAGGCACTCTCCTCCCATATAAACTAAAATTTTCACATCGAATATCTCTGGAAATATTTGTAGTAGGGTATTGAAAACTGGTGTGAGGGCATATGAGATAATTACGTACTCAACGGATAAAAACACTAGGGCTTGGTAAAGCAGGGATGGGCACCTCCCATACAAACTGAAACTTTCTCATCGAAAATCTCTTGAAATATTTGTAGTAGGGAACTGAAAATTGGTGTGGGGGCATGTGAGATAATTACGTACTCAAAGGATGAAAGCGTTAAGTCTTGGTAAAGCAGGGATGGGCAACTCCCATACAAATTGAAACTTTCACATCGAAAATCTCTGGAAATATTTGTAGTAGAGTACTGAAAATTGGTGTGGGGGCATGTGTGATAATTACGTACTCAAAGGATGAAAGCGATAGGTCTTGGTAAAACGGGGATGGGCACCTCCCATGCAATCTGAAACTTTCACAGCAAAAATCTCTGGAAATATTTGTAGTAGAGTACTGAAAATTGGTGTGGGGGCATGTGAGATAATTGCGTACTCAAAGGATGAAAGCGATAGGTCTTGGTAAAGCAGGGATGGGCACCTCCCATTCAAACTGAAACTTTCACAGCGAAAATCTCTGGAAATATTTGTAGTAGAGTACTGAAAATTGGTGTGGGGGCATGTGAGATAATTACGGACTCAAAGGATGAAAGCGACAGGTTTTGGTAAAGCAGGAATGGGCACCTCCCATACAAACTGAAACTTTCACAGCGAAAATCTCTGGAAATATTTGTAGTAGAGTACTGAAAATTGGTGTGGGGGCATGTGAGATAATTACGTACTCAAAGGATGAAAGCGATAGGTCTTGGTAAAGCAGGGATGGGCAACTCCCATACAAACTGAAACTTTCTCATCGAAAATCTCTTGAAATATTTATAGTAGGGTACTGAAAATTTGTGTGAGGGCATATGAGATAATTATATACTCAACGGACAAAAAAAATAAGAAACCTATATTTGACGTCAATAATGATATCTTTTCCGTGTAACTTTTTAGAACAGACTCAATATGCTAATATTTTAAAAGCACGTGGTGTGAAACCCGCGGGTAACCTCTAGTGATATATAATTATCACTACATTGCTTTAACAAGCATGGGTTGGTACTGTAAACGTTAATAATTTGCGGGAGTGGCTAGCTTTCCCACCAATTTGATATCCAAACTAGTTTGCGGTACTCCGAAATGTCTTAGATTCACATTGCCACGCCCATTTTCAAAAATGTTTATGGTTTCTGTTTTTGTCCATAGTTAGACTCATGCCAAAAACTTTCAATGAATTATCTTGATATTTGACAAAGACTTCGCTTAAAATGTTTTTATTAGTTCCATTTATAAAAGTGGGCGTGGTCGTCTACCGATTGGGACAATTTTTCGTCCAAACCTTTGCCCTAGCAAGTAAATTACGCCTTCCACATTTCATCTATATATGTATCTACTACGGTTTCTGAGTTTTTTATCACTTATAAAACATTTAGAATTTATCCATTCATAAGCGGATGTGGCATCGCCCATTTTCGAGATTTCAATTTATTTCTTTATAACGGCGTAAGCTCATTGCATGGATGGAATTTCATCCATTATCACTTTTTGCGTTTTTTTCGATATATACTATATAGGGAAAGTGGGCGTGGTTATCATCCAATTTCGTCTATTTTCAATACCAACCTTCCCTGTCTAGTTAGGAGCCTCTGTACCAAATTTCATCAAAATATTTCAATTTTACTACGTACAGTTGAGTATAATAATTTGTGAGAAAATGTAATAAAAAAAAAACAAAATCATAGAAAGCAAATGTGCTAAGAAGCTCATAACTTTGGACAAGCTTTATATTAGAATGTGCCGATAACTGGTACTTTAGCACGACCATCTGAGGAAGAAAACTGTATTTTCAGATTTTTAAAATAGTAACAACAAAAAAGTTATATAGCGTTATTCTAGCAACTTTGGTGCAACAATTTGATCCACAAAATCGGAAATATTGGGTTTTACGAGAGCTGCGATACATATGTATGTATACTTAGAATTGTTTTATGTTTGTAATCTAAATCAGTAATATAGCTTTCTACAAAATTTGTGTCCACCATTATAAGTAAAATTTTGGCTCTCTTATCACATGCGTATATAACTTTTTCCATTCATAATAAGCATTTTTTGTTCTAATTATCCAGGTTATTGTACCCGATTCATTCAGCTAACAGTCAAGTTATACGTGATCTGTGTACTAATTTGGTACACATTATTTGTAGTTAGAGAGTAGTGCATTACACATGCTTATCATGCTTGTCATGCTTATATTAATGTATGCTCAATACTAACCCTCACGGAAAAAAAAAGTTAGTTGCAAAAATAAATATATTAAAAAGTGATTTATATACAACTAATTTTAAAGTAGCTTTAAACAAATGCAGGGCGGGACAGTTTCTTGTATATGTACATATTTATATGTAAACACATGTTTTCAGATCTAAGTATCCAAGATTGTTTTTTCCTTTTTTTGGTTACCGTTTTTCAGCTTCACTTCCCATTAAACACTGAAAACGAAATTCTCAAACGGAAAAAAAATTGTTTCATATTTATCATTTGAAAATTAAGATAAATTCAATTGTTTCTCAAATATTGTTTATCAACTTGAGAACAATTTGCGAAATTTGAGGAAAATTTGCTTCGCATTTTTTACCATTTCTTGAATTTCGACGTCAAATGCAGGATTAAGTTATTTATATTAAACTAGAAGTAAAGTAGTTGAAAAGAAACTCAAGATAAAGTTATTTATTTTAAACTACTAGTAAAGTAGTTGAAAAGAAATGCAGGATAGGGCAATTGACTGCTTGCTATGACATCGCCGTGTTAAAAAAGTCAGTTCATTGCAAAGGAAAAAGTCACATTTTCAATTAGTTGTTATTGAAAATAAAGTAGTTTATAAAGTGATTTAAAATTAATTAAATTTCCTACAGGGAATTTTATCACACACCCACAATGTACAGTCAAAAATTTACTAAGCTGCCACTCATTCAATAGTTAATAGCATATCTACACGGGGCGTACTAATTGGAGCTCCAAACAATTCGATTCGATTCGTGATTTGAATGGTCTACGTGATTATTCATTATTCACTTTGTCAGCTTTTCTTGATTTTTGTTGTTCATTATTACCATAACCTAACTACAATAACGATTGAGAGATTGAATTGCGTCGCTTGTAGAATTACCTAAATATTATGTTAGTACTGAGCTATCATTTCAAGTGTCAAACATGCAGCAGTGGCAAATAAAAACTTAACATAAAATAACTACGCAACAAAACCAGTTGATAACACTTATATATATCGACCCCTTTGTGCGACTTTATCGTAAGGGACAAGAGCAAATTTTACAGGAGAGCATTTTTTTGTTTTTTTTTACTGTTTTTTTTTTTATTGGATTATTTAAATAAAATTGAACACGCAATTATATGGTTAATTAATAAACTGAACCTGATGTTTTTTTTTCTTAAAAAAATTTGCAGTTTGCGAAAAAATCATAATTTTGTCCCTTACGATAATTTCGCTCTCAATGTTTTATGACCAGCTATATATCGTCGTACCATACGAAAACTAACAGATTTTTTGTGGCTGACGAAAAGTAAAAAGTTCAAGTTTTGGCCGACGAAAAGTAATAAAATCGAGTTTGGGCTGACGAAAAGTAATAAAATCAACTTTTGGCTGACGAAAACTATCAATTTCGTATAAACAACAACAATTTTAATGTAAAAACAGTATATAATTACTGATACTTTTCGTCAGCCAAAACCCGATTTTATTACTTTTCGTCGGCCAAAAGTCAAATGTTCTACTTTTCGTACAGAATTTTTTTATTGATAGCTTTCGCCAGAAATTTTAAATATGTTAGTTTTCGTATGGTACGACGATATATTCCAACTATTTTTTTATATAGGCGATACGATAAATTCGAGCTCAAGAAAAAAGTATAGATTGTCCCTTACGATAAAAAAAGCCAATTTTTGCCACAACTATAAGGATTTCCGCTACAATATTTTACCAGGTGATGCACTGAGGTACGTAGAACAAATTTGCATCAAAAAGTAAATTTCGAGAAAATTACCGTTACGATAAAATCGCGCAGATATATAAGTATGATGAATTTCATATTAAAGGCTGAAAAACGAACATTTTGAAACCGACCCCTCAGAATTTGATGGAATTTTGCATAGAGGTACATCTTACCTATCCAAACACAATCTCATTTTTAGAAATTGCATTTTCGAAAAATTGTGGACGTGGCAAAGTATCGAAATATTCGAAAAATGACGATAATAGGTACTTTTAAAGTGTGATTAGTAGGGAATGGCTTTACCGATTAAAAAGGTATTGAAACTAGCTTTCAAAAAATACACTGTAAAAATTTTCTAGTATACTGAAAAAAAAAATGTTTTCACAACTAGCTCAGAACTGCTTTAAAGGGATGCAGAGCAGGACACTTCATTATAGTGACTTCATCAAAAACTTCATGTTTACAGCTATTACTTTAAAGTAGAGCAACAAGAAATGTTGCACTTTACAACAGCCATAGGCACGCCATACCACAATTGTGCCCAGTCGATTCACACGAAAATGCGAACCAATGTAGTGCACATTGCTTTGCGCTCTCCAACACAACCTCTCTTACACTTTTGCCGTCCATTACTTTACAATAATGTCCTTTTTTGCTGTCTTTTGCTAGTTAGTACCAAATGGAGCTTGGTTAAAAGGACGTAAATATAACCAAAGTAATATTACTTTGCATTTGTAGGTGAACGGGGATAAGTCCACCGTTTGTATGGCTAAGTTTCAAAACCTTGGTGTTTTATAATATAACTAGTTAACCCGGCCACGCGATGCTGTGGCTTTCAATTACACTGTGCGACAATTTGAGGGTGGAAGACCACTTATTGCCACATTTGAAAATTTTTTGATATACCTTCATAGCTACTGGTTATTTTTAATTTCTGTGGACCTAGATTCTTTATACATAGATATTGACCAAGGAGCCCCATAGTGAAGTTTTGTGCCGAATATTTTTCTAGACTATGGTAACCTTAAAGCGACCTACAAAAGGCCATTTGGCGCGCTCCTTCTTTCTAGTTCTCTTTCTCTTCCCCTTTATTTGCGCTTTATTTTCCCTTCCCTTTCCTTTTATTACCCATCTTCAGTGCTAGGCCTTGCATGACACTTCAAATTTAAAAATGAGATAAACTGTAGCGTAAAAATGGATTATTGAACGGTGGCACCCTTTTTGTAAAAATTTTAATAAATTACTCATTTCCATGCCAAGTCCTTTCATATGACACCTCAAATTTAAAAATCAAACAAACTATAGCGTAAAACTGAATTTTTTAACAAGTGGCAACCCTTTTTGAAAAATTTCTATTAAATTGCTCAATATCAGGTCAAGCCCCTTCATATGGTACCAAAAATTTTAAAATCAAACAAACTATACAGCAAAATTAAATTCTCAAACATCTGGCAACCCTTTTCAAAATAATTAAACCTTGCTGCACATCTACAGGTCAAGCCCTTTCATCTGACACCACATTTTCGAAAATCGGTATAACGGTGTAAAAGTTAGGGTGCTTACAAAAAATCGCTTAGCGTAATATATATAAAGATTCCGCATTTATGTTAAGAATTCTCCGACCATTTTTGAACTGGTGCTGAAGTGCTTCCTTTTGAATTATCTCCGAACTATTGATGTTTGAACTCTGCCAGGACTGTCCATACTGGAAGTAGTTTATAACGCGTACCATTCTGCAGAGGGGGATAATTGCCACTTCGTAGGACATCGCCGTGTTAAAACATATGTATTGTGGAACGATTTTCCGTCATCTCTTGTCAAGTTGGTTTCGTGACCAACCGGTTTCAGCTAATGTGCGCCTTCTGCAGTGTCTTCTTTCGCTCTGACCTATTTTATGTAAGTTCGATAGTAATTATAGTAACTAACTTCCGTTATTTGGTCAGGTACTTCGTGTTCGTGTGATGTGTTCGTGCATTCGTGCGTTCGTTGAAAGCATTGCGTTGGGTTAGAACGAGAACCAACCCTGTCTGTTTTTCAGCTAGTTCTACACTAGCCTGGAACTAGCGCGATTTTCTGCAGGGTATCAACAATTTTTTACATTTTGTTTAATAAGCTTCAATGCGCATACGCAATGCGTTCATTTACCGGCATGCGCAGACCAAATGGCTCAAGTAAACACTCAAATCAATGTCTAAAAAAATATTTAAAAAAAAATAAAAAAAACTCTATTAACCAGTTCTCCGACAACAAAACTGGCTTACATTCCAATTGAGTGTTAACTCAAAGGCGCTCAAGCTTTTGGAAAGCTTGGCTACTTAATTTCTTCAGCTGCTTCTTTCAATTTCTACGAAGGTAACAACGATCAGTTGGCGGCTTACCTTTGTTCGTGGCAGTGACGTGTTATTGTGCTAAAAAGTGTCTTGTGTTCAAAAATAAAATACCGAAAAAATAAGAGAGGAGGAAAATTTAATTTTCAAGCTACTAATAAAGCACTTTATAAAGTGCTCAGGGAGCTGCTTGGGTGTATTGTGTATGGGAAATTATTATTAGAAAACAATAATATAAAATAAATAAAATGTTTAAAAATTCTTTGCAATTTTTATTAGCCGTCAATAGTTTACTGGCAATTTCTTCTATTGGATTTGGTAAGTGGAAAAATTGAAAACTATATAAATAGTGGTTCTATTACTAATAAAATTGTACAATGAAAAGAAATAAATAAATAAAAGAAAAAATTAAAAAAAAAGTAAAATACTAATACTACATACTATAATATCAATTAAAAACCCAAAAGTTTATTTAAGTGAATTCCAATTATAATACATTTATGAGCATCAAACCTATATCAACAAAAACGCTTTATTCAATAAGCTTAACCCTCCGTCTAACACTTGGTTCCAGCCAGACCTTTTTCATTTTCTAACTACGAAAAAGAGTACTATAAATTGAGCTAGATGCTTGAAATTTCAGGTAGCTTACTAAAATTTAATTTTCTACAAACCTGTAAAAAGAAAGTACGTTGATATCTCATATACTAAGCTAGTTATACCGATATGTTGACTAACACATCACATTCGGTACACTTGGGTCTGGCTGGACCCACATACAAATTGTATGGAAATGAAAGTGTGTGTACGGGTTTTCCTTAAGAACTTCCAAAGTAATATATAGATTTTTATGAAATTTTCACAGTGGGTTCATGTGGTCTCTTCGCATAAGATGTGGTTTGAAAAATTGAACACTTCCCGGAATTTCGTCCCAAATGTGGACCCGAATGGCCCCGGAATGAACTTAGACAATATTGGTGTCAAATGAAAGGTACTAATCAGGGCTTGAATATAGAGTAATAGATAATTTTTTAAAAGTGGACGCTTCCCGGAATTTCGGCCCAAATGTGGACCCAAATGGCCCTGGAATGTACTTGGTCAATATTGGTGTCAAATGAAAGGTAATAATCTGAGCTTGAAAATAGAGTTATTTTTATTGGGTTTTCTAACCTGGTTCACAAGATATAGATGAAAACGTGGATCCGAGGGCCCCAAATGTTTTTTTAGAGGGCCAACATTCCGGGAACCGGCAACTTTTTCAAACCACATCTTATGCGGAGTGACCACTTGAACCCACTGTGAAAATTTCATAAAAATCGATTGCATACTTTGGAAGTTTTTCAACATCACACGCACACACACTTTCATTTTCATACAATTTGTATGTGGGTCCAGCCAGACCCAAGTGTACCGAATGTGACAATCGAAATAAGTGTCTGACGGAGAGTTAAAGTAAAAAATTGCGTACATGGCACTCTACACGTACAAGTTCTGCACAAGCGGAATGCATTGCATTGGCTGCGTTGCATTTTTTCATAAATTTCCTTAATAAGCTGTTTTGCTTTATTTTCTTTTTTATAGCTTTCCTTGCCGTCGATTGTTTGTAGATTATTTTTTTTGTTAGTTTTTTCCTTGATATACACCGAACACGTGGCGGCTTTGGGGCAAACCAACAATGCGAACCAGGGACTGTAATGGTTATGAGTTATATACAAAAAGTTTATTTTTAATAATTATTTTCTGTTATATTTTTTGAGTTTTATTTTTCGAACAAAAAATAAAAGTTATTTTTTGAGTTTTATTTTTCCTACAGAAAATAAAAGTTATTTTTTGAGTTTTGTCTTTCCATCAGAAAATAAAAGTTATTTTTTGAGTTTTGTCTTGCCATCAGAAAATAGAAGTTATTTTTGAATTATTGGTATATAAAAGTTATTTTTTGAGTTTTATTTTTCGATCAGAAAATAAACCCCAACCCACTAGTTCTAGCCCTGACGACAAGACCAACTAATTTCGTACGCCTCAAAAGAAAATCATTTACAGATCTTTATTGATGTACTACAATAAATGGATGCGCTACTGAGAGCAATCTATACATGCCCATCCTGTTTATTAAGTAACTAGCTGACCCGGCAAACTTCGTTCTGCCCAAAACAGATCTTTTTATTAATTTCATTTCAAAAATTGGTATTACACCGGTATTATTTTTAATAGAAAATTAACGATTTTTCACTACTTCATTGTGTATACAACTTCAAAAATATATAATTTTAGTATTCAGTTTAAGGCTGCACGATACACAACATTTTTAGTTTTCTGTTCCGGATATTTATTTTCACTGAGTATTGGCTATTTTCAATAAGTAAGTAAGAGGATTGATATAGTATACCTCCATAATGGTTTTCAGGCCCCTCCTCCAACCCGTTTAGATATATTCAGCCTCAAAAGTTTAGTACGTATGGGAGGTGCAATGCCCCATTTTTCGATAAATCTTTTTTTTTTTTGGTTGAACATGGTAGATATTGATATCGTATATCTGCATAGTGATTTCTATGTATATGCCATGAACGCTTTTAAGGATATTTAGCCTTAAAAATTAAGAACGCATGGGAGGTACCACGCCCCCTTTTCCCAAAACTACTGTTTTTTTCATAAGCACGCTATTGATATCGTTAATCTCCTGATCAATTTTCAGGTCCCAACCTTAAACGCTTTTATAGATATTCAGCTTGAAAAATTAAGTTTGTATGGGAGGTGCCACACCCCCTTTTCCGATAACCTACACTTTTATGCGCAAAAATTGTTTTGATATCATATATCTCTGTACCAATTTCCAGGTCCCTGACTTAAATCCTTTTAAAGATATTCAGCTTAAAAAATTAAGTGTTGTTGGGAAGTGCCACGCCCCCTTTTCCGATAACTCCTATTATTTTGCGTTAATATGGAATTGTTATCGTTTATCTCCACACCAATTTCCAAGCCCTTAGCGTAAACAATTTTAGAGATATTCATCATGAAAAATTAAGTTTGTATGGGAGGTGCTACGCCCCTTTTTCCGATAACCCCACTTTTATGCGGTCGGAATGGTTTTGATATCACCTACCTCTATACCAATTTTCAGCTCCCTACCTTGAAGTGTTTTAGAGATAATCAGCTTTAAAAATTAAGGTTGTATGGGAGGTGCCACGCCCCCCTAATATTTTTTAATTTTTTCTTCGACTAAACCTTCGCGGGGTAACAACAAACAAACCCCCCTAAGGAAGTATTTGATTTGGTTCAGCCGTTTTCAAGCTTTAGCGTTTCAATTAAATACCAAATCATTTTTATATATATACTAGATTATTAATTACTAATTACTTTTAACGAACCACAAAATTGTTAGACGTATTTCATTTATACAGTTGGCAAAATATATTGGATGCTAAAAAAAAAACGAAAATAAAAGTTATTTTTTGAGTTTTATTTTTTTGCTCAGAGAATAAAAGTTTTTCAGTTTAATTCTGGCTGCAATTGTAGATTTCGTCATATAAACAGGAAATGTATATAAATAAATTTTTAACTTTTTTGATTTATAAACTTCATCTAAATATTTATATAGCAAAATCGACAACTGCAGCTAACATTAAGCTGAAAAAACTTTTATTCTCTGAGCAAAAATAAAACTAAAACAAGTAAGGAAGCCTAAGTTCGAGTGGAATCGAACATTAGATACTCCGCTGTATGCTTTCATTGTTTGTTTGCGTTTGATGGAAACACGGTGTACTTTATATAAAGCGAGTGCTGCATAAAGTGGGCGTAGCCACGCCCATTTTCTAAATTTTTATCAGTCATCCAACTAAGCATATCAATATTATTCTTTGTGCAAAAATTAATTCCTTTATGACTTCTAGTTACAAAGATGTCACGTTACAAATTCCCGAAGGGTGTTCCAGAAATATCTTTGTTAAAAAGTAGGCGTGGTCACAAACCGATTTCAATAAATTTTTGCGTGTCTATTAACACAAGTTATAAAAGTGTATAAACCAAGTTTCGTCATAATATCTCAATTATTTGTCGAGTTAAAGGCTAATAAATCTCGTATATCCCTTTGTCCAAAAGGAGGCGGTGCCACGCCCATTTTCCAAAATTTGTCTGTTTTATGTTTCCGGTCTATTGTGGAACTCATGTCACAAAATTTCAATGAATTATCTTTATATTTGACAAAGATATCGCTTACAATGTTTTTATTAGGCCACTTTATAATACACATATATAAAAGTGGGCGTGGTCGTCAACCGATTTTGGTAATTTTTCGTCCACACATTTGCCTAAGTAAATATATCATGCGTACCAAGTTTCATCGATATATCTTCAACGGTTTCTGAGTTATGACTCATAAAACTTTCAATGTTTGCCCCTTAGTAAGTGGGCGTGGATCCGCCCATTTTCCAAAATGTTTGTGGTTTTCGTTTTATGTTCATAGTTGGACTCATGCCACAAAATTTCAGTGATAGATCTTTATATTTGACAGAGATATGGCTTAAAATGTTTTTATTAGGTCACTTTATAATACACATATATAAAAGTGGGCGTGGCCGTCAACCGATTTTAACTATTTTCCGTCCAAACGTTTGCCTAAGTAAGTAAATAACGCGTACCAAATTTCATCGATATATCTTCAATGGTTTCTGAGTTATGACATATAAAACTTTCCATGTTTGACCCTTAATAAGTGGGCGTGGCACCGCCCATTTTCCAAAATTTCATCAAATTTCTTCCTAGGGGCCTGAGCTCAACACGTGGGTAAAATTTTATCGCTCCAGCTATATTAGGGACTGAGATACCAAATTTCCGATTTTTTCTATATAGGAAAAGTGGGCGTGGTCATGGTCCGATTTCGCCCATTTTCAATACCAACCGTCCCAGTCTCGATACCAACTTGCATTCCAAATTTCATCAAAATATCTAAATTTTTGCGCGAGTTAGAGTGTTTACAGCGGACGGACGGACGGACGGACGGACGGACATGGCTCAATCGATTTCTCTTTTCACCCTGATCATCTTGATATATATAAGTCTATATCTATCTCCATTATTTCATTCTGTTACAATCCACCGTTATGTGATTAAAACTATAATACTCTGTGTACTAGTACAGCTGAGTATAAAAAAAACTTATTTTCTGAGGGAAAAGTAAAACCCAAAAAATAACTTTTATTTTCTGTAGGAAAAATAAGCAAAAAATAAAACTCAGAAAATAATGACTAAAAATCAATTTTTTTTATAAAAATCGAAAAAATAAAAGTTAATGCACCTAGAGGTAGGCTACGTTACGGTGATTAGTTATATCTGTGTACTTCTTTTGCTTTAGCATCTCTCATTCAGTATGATTTTTTTAGTCAAAATTTTAAAAATAACGATTATTTGCAATCCCTGATGCGAACTTATCTGAGATGTAGAATAATTATTATTTCATTTTGAAATTATAAAAAAGACTTACAAATTTTCTTTTGAAAATATTTTTTTCCTGATGAAAATGATAAAAATCTTCTATAATTATTATTCAGAAACTTATATTTTAAAAATCGTTCCATAATAGTTATTTCAAATATATATTTTTTAAGTCTTCAAAGACTTTTATATTGAGACAAATTTTAAAAAAGTCTTTGCGTAATTATTATCAGTAACAAATTGTTTTTTATATCTTCAAAGGCTTTTTCATTGAGACAAAGTTCAAAAAAAAGTCTCAGAAAATTTTCAATAACTTTCGTATAAGTATAAAATAAAAATAACTTTCATATAAGTATTTCAAAATTCAAGCAAATTTCCAATTTAAAATTGTAAGAAAGATTTTTATCGAAGATATAAAGAATAAATTTGTTACTCAAAATAATTACTTAAAGATATTTTTGAAATTCGTCTCAATGAAAACGTCTTTGAAGACTTAAAAAGAATTTGTTACGGATAATAATTACTCAATGACTTTTTTCAAATTTGTCTCAATATAAAAGTCTTTGAAGATATAAAACAAAATTTCTCATTTATAATAATTACAAAACGACTTAAAAAAAATATCTCAGAAATAACTATTATGGAAAGACTTTTAAAATGTGTTTCTTTTAATAATAATTATTTTTTGATTTTTATTTTTTCTCTTATAATAATTACAACTCTGGAACTTATCAACCTGCTAAAAAGACGGTAGGGAAGGTGTGGCTGTCTATATTCAGGTGGCTATTGCACGCCAACTCTTTGCTGCTACAAAAGTATGTGTGTGTGTGCGTGTGTAGAGTGACTGGTATTTCACGTTTTCTTTGTTTCTTCTTGTTAAATCTTCATGGATTGTCATTTTAATTCTAATTTTTATTTTTATTTCTGCAATTTGTCGTCAATTGTGTTTCTTTTTTTTTTCTTTTTTGCTTTATCCCAGCAAGCATAGTCTCTAACGTTAGGTAATTTGTGGAGATTAAATTTTATAACTAGTATAATTCTTTAAATATTCCGTAATCGAGAGTGATGGTAGAAAACTACGCTAAAATAAAATTGGAAACTGATTAGAGAAAAGCGAAATTTCAATTTCTATGAAATAACTCTCATCGCATTATAGAACTATTGAAGAGTTATTATTTTTTCGATTGTAGGCTTATACCCACTTTTGCCAAATGTTATAGATATACATATGTATTTGAGGAATGAGCTAGTTCTCGAGTCAATGTCTAATCGATATCAGTGTTCTTTTAGATTCGTTAGTAAGTATATTAGATACTGTGCTCCTAATGAAATTCTTATTTGATTTTGTTGGCTCCATAAATAAACAAATATGTATATAATGGATGGATGTAAGTAGATATTTATAATTGTATGTCCGTATTCACTGCTCATTTACATATGGGTGCCGATACATGTTTAAGCAAGTATTTTACCCTGCAGAAAACGGAACTAGTCCATACATGCATGTACAAACCAGCCGCTTGTGGCAATCAACTAGCCCAAAACCTGTCACATTCCATATAAAAATATTGGTCCAATTAACATTGCAATGTCCTAGCACAGGACCACATGGTCCATCGCTCGATCGCATCAAACTAGTTTAAAAACTAACTTGCCGTAGCTACTTTGCAAACCACCTACAAGAGGTTACTTTTTAAACTAGCTACGGCAAGTTACTTTTTAAACTACTCTAAGGAGTTAAAAATGTAAAATATTTCCATAACTACCTCATTCTTGAGCTCTCAAGACCAATTTTATTTATTTTTTTTTTAAGGAAAAATTGATGTGAAAAATTAATATTTTTTGGTAGAAGCAAGGATGGGCATTTTTGCACTACCACTCAAAGTGCATTATCATTCAATAGTGAATGGTAATGCAAATGTGGTTTGCACTACCATTCAGTAGTGAATGCGAATGCAAATGTGGCTTGCACTACCATTCATGGCCATGGCCAATTATTGGCTGCATGTGGCAAGTTCGTAGCTAGTTGAATGTGGCACAAATGTACCATATACGTGAACTGGCCCAATGATTGGCTACATGTGACAAGTTAGTAGCTAGTTGACTGTGGCACAAATGTACCAAGTAGTCCAACAATTTTTACAGGGTTAATACAACATACATACATACATACATACGTATGTATGTAGATATGTAAATGGACAAGCCATACTTAACTCAATTTTACTCAAATAGATTTTATTTTTAATGTGCTTGTTATTTCCTCGAAGCAAACAAGATTTACATACTATATTATAAATTTTTTCATGCACTTACATACGTGTGTCCATCGTCACTTTGTTGCCTCAGTAAATGTACTTGTGTTACATGATGACCATGATAATTCATTAATATTTAATTTAAATTGAACTCATGATTCTATGCCAAACAAGAAAAAATCCTCCTAGAGACAATGTATCATTACTATTTTAAATGCAGATCTACAATGTAATAAGTGTCAATTACAAGAAAGTCAAATGCAGAGCTACAAAGTAATAAGTGCATACATATATATTACAAGAAAATCAAGGTCTTATTGTTAATTGGAATGTAACATTATTCATTTTTAAAGTAATAGAAGCGTTGCTTGCAAAACATTTTTTCAGAGAAATTGAAATTCTCCGCTGCGTTGAACTCGTATAGCTCATTATTAAATCTACTTCGAAACTTGCCGTCGCACATTGGGGTATTTAATCAATCTGGGCGGCCAAAACTCTTTTTTGGCTTTAAATTGTTAATTATGTTACCCACGGTGATTTCAATTCGATTTAACATAGAAAATAATGTGGCTTTACATTTTTAAAAAGTGATGTAGTGAGACCAAACCGACCTCAGATTTGGATTAAGAACGTCGAAATACATGTTAGTACGTTAGGTCGATGAAATGTGCCATTTGGGGCTTTTTTTAGCTTTTCGCAATTTTCTCGAAGTTTTGGGGGTATATTGGACAAGCGGACTTTGGATTCGGAGCACGTCGATTTATATATTCCTAGATGGGTGTTCTCGAATCCACAAACAACTAATTTTTTTTTGTGTGGTGGGGTCATTTTTCCCAACTTGAAAAATCGCCTGTTTTTCTTAAAACCGGAAAAAACCGGAACCGATCTTTCTTGAACTCAAAATAACAGGGAACAGACTATCTAGAAAAAAAAAAGAGTCAGTGCCGGGCAATGCCGGGCACCTAAACAAAAACCCTTTTGAAAACAAAAAATTGGGAAATTTTTTTTTAATACATCATTTTTTAAAAACGTAATCAAGAAGACGCTAACAACTAACTAAATCTCAATAAACATGAATTTTGTACTCGATTACCTGTGTTATAAGAATCCATAACAGTATTCTAAAAAACTTCACGTAAAACCGTAAAAATATTAATTGGAAATGTTGAAACTTTAAGAACGTTATAAAATGCCGCGAGAAATACACGAATGACCAAACTTTCATTGACTGTAAAAACTTTGTGTTTGAGTTTTGAGAATAGACTTTTATTGAAAATGATGCGTTAGGGTCCTGGCCTACTAAAAAATTTTATTTTTTGGAAATCGGGCCAGTTTTAGGAAATGAGGCTTTGGCCGCCCAGATTGATAAAATATCCCTATGTGCGTCGTGAATGCATAAGGATCCATAATTCGCCCGTAGAACACTTCTCTGGCATACCTACTCCAATTGCAATCTCATCTGATGTTGACATCGCCCACGCCATATATTAGTGCGGGCATGCCCGGGCACCGTGAATTACTTCTTTGGCGTAAACCTCGCTGTCCAGAGAGGATTTTACTTTTGCCTATTTTCTTACTTCAAACCTTGGTAATACTTGTGTTTAAGATTGATTCTACGTTAGACTTTAAATGCTCATATATACATAGGGACATAATATATATTATGTTTATGTGGATATACATAAATAAATGACTGTTTCATCATAATACATATATGTTCATAAATACACAATTTTAATAATACTTATACCGGAATTCTGTAAGTAATCTCTAGTCACTAATAGAGACTTTTGGAGACTTTTTCGTGGTGAGATTGATTTTGAGACAATTTGGTATTCTGTAAGCGAGCTCACGTCTCAAGTCTCAAAAAATACGTCACTAATTAGTGACCTGGTGGCGAGGAGGTCACAGAATGAATAAAACATTGAGGTGAACTAAATAAAACGTCAAAAATTATAAAAACTTACAATTTGTTTGCTCTTTGTTTGTTCGCTTGCTATTTTCTGTAATAAAACAAGCTTATTTGTATGAAATTAGCAAAATAATAAAATTTTTCGGGTTTTGCTAACTTACTTTTTTCCGCCTTTCCATCAAGTGTAAATAGTGATGAGATACGAGATTTATCGATATTTCAATGTTTTACGTTACATGACTTTTTTGCGAATCGGTTCAGATAAAACACTCATAAAACATTATATTCATAATTATTTTTATAAGTGATAAGTAGAAATGATACGCTTTATTTTCTTAATGCAATATATTGCTCATAAATTCATTTCCAAAATCTATTTTCGTATGTAATCGATTAGTGAGTATTCGTTAAATTATTTTGTTATCTCAAACAGTCTCAGTACATTTTCACCACAGTCTTTGGTGAAATTTTTAGTGACTGCCGGTTGCTGAATACCCAAATCGGCTCAAGTCACTAAAAATGTCTCATGTCTCAAATTGCAAATTGAGATGAGACGGATCTACAGAATTCGTCTATTAAAATACTTTTCTGAAAAATATACCAACAGCTTCTTAAAGGTGGTTTCCTTTTTCTTCTGCTTTTTCTCCTCGCTTATCTTCTTCTTCTTCGCCTACTTCTTCTAAAAATAAATACAAGTATTCGGCCGTTGGCAAGCCACAGCATTTTAATTGCTGAATGTCAAATGAATAAATATTGCAAAACGAGTTTCACACCAACAACACCAAAAAAAAACTCTGCTTTGCAATCATAAAAAAATTAAATTATCATATTGAACGCGGATGTCATCATTGGTTAGAAATTGCAAAATGCCTACACTCTTCTTCGTTCGAATGCACCAAGTGATCGCATGGATTGTAATGCAAATTTGCTTTCAGCAAAGACATCTTTGCAACAAAGCAAATTTTTTAATGCAGATGAGCTAAAATTAAAATAAAAAAACCGCGATTAAAATATAAAACAGGTAATACTTAATGTACATACATAGGTACATAACAAGAACCGGTTAATTATGCAAAGCAAGTGAATGAAGGAAAAAATATATACATAAATATGAACATTAGGCCGTCTCGCCTTATATGGACAAAAAAAAGTCCACCGTACACCCCCCTTCCACCCCGTATGGTTTCTCTTTCGAAAAGATTTCTGGAAAAAATTTTTTGATGCCGCTAGATATCGCTAAAATTCATTTTTCTCATATCCTCGGTAGTTATGGTCCGATCCGTAAGTTTGCTACACCAATCTCTTTGGCTTGAGAGGAGTTCTAGAAAATTATTCGGCATGAAATTTCAGTAGGAGTCTCTTCAGAAAAAATCTTTGTAAAATGAACCTAAAAGACCACTGGAAGCGAAAAACTTATATTCCTCCGAATGTTAAATCTGTTTTATTTTCGGTTCTACTAAATCGATCGAAATATTTCTTTTGCAAAAGATTAATGTCTTTTGATGACCAAACAAAGTTAGATTAAGGTGGTACAAAGTAAGTTCTGGGTGAAAGTGACCTCAATGGCGCAGGCGGGGTGTAATAAGGCCTTTTGAAATAAGGCCTCTAAGGCCTTATTTCGCAACTAAAGTGAAATAAAGCCTTTATTTTGTCACTTTCAAAAAAAAAGGTCTTATTTCACATTTAAAGCGCAATTAGGGCTTTTTGGAGAAATTGCTTTCATTTTTATTGCATTTAATTTTGATCTTTTTCCAAATACAAGTTCGTATTTTAACTACTTTTTCTCAGAAGGAAGCGTGGGGGAACCACCAAAATATATACCGATATGATCACAATCACGAGCTGAGTCGATTAAGCCATGTCCGTCTGTCCGTCGGTCCGTCTGTCCGTCTGTCCGTCTGTCCGTCCGTCCGTCTGTGTGAACGCAAACTAGTCCCTCAGTTTTTGAGATATCTGAATGAAATTCGGAATGCAGGTATTTTGTTATATGGAGCTGATCATTAGTCGGAACCGGCCGAATCGGACCACTATAACATATAGAAAACAACCGATTATTCAGATATACATGAAATTTTTGGATGTAATTTGTGCATAACTTCCCCATTTATACAGCTAAGGACATGAAACTTTGAAGTAGACGTGCCCATTTTGGCCCAAACAAGGTTACCGAAAATTGTCAAGATCGGACCACTATACCATATAGTTCCACAACATCCGATTATTCAGATATACACATTTTGGTGTATAACTCCTCCATTTTAACAGCTAACGGCCTGAAATTTTGAAGTATTTGTACCCATGTGGACCCAAATGAGATTGCAGAAAATTGTTAAGATCGGACCACTATAACCTATAGCTCCCCTACAACCGATTGTACAGATATACCCATTTTGGTGTATAACTCCTCCACTTTAACAGCTAACGGCGTGAAATTTTGAAGTATTTGTACCCATATGGGCCCAAACGGGATTACCGAAAATTGTCAAGATCGGACCACTATAACATATAGCTCCCATACAACCGATTGTTCAGATATGCACATTTTGGTGTATAACTCCTCCATTTTAACAGCTAAGGGTGTGAAATTTTGAAGTATTTGTACCCATATGGGCCCAAACAGGGTTACCGAAAATTGTCAAGATCGGACCACTATAACATATAGCTCCCCTACAACCGATTGTTCAGATATGGACATTTTGGTGTATAACTCCTCCATTTTAACAGCTAACGGCGTGAAATTTTGAAGTATTTGTACCCATATGGGCCCAAACGGGATTACCGAAAATTGTCAAGATCGGACCACTATAACATATAGCTCCCATACAACCGATTGTTCAGATATACACATTTTGGTGTATAACTCCTCCATTTTAACAGCTAAGGGTGTGAAATTTTGAAGTATTTGTACCCATATGGGCCCAAACGGGATTACCGAAAATTGTCAAGATCGGACCACTATAACATATAGCTCCCATACAACCGATTGTTCAGATATTTACATTTTGGTGTATAACTCCTCCATTTAAATAGCCAAGACACCATTTTTTCTAATAAATCTTTCCATAAATGAACCCACAGAATTAAAATTATAAATTAAATTTAATCCGGCTATGTACATAAGTACATAGGTAACTTTTCATTTCCCCACTCATGAAAGGTATGAAGTCTTCGGTACGGCCGAAGACAGCCGCGCTTTTACTTGTTTTATTGTAACTTTGTTATTTGACTTCAGAGTGCAAAAGGACATTAGAAGAAAATATAGAGCTTCGAAATACGAAAATAATGACGTATAAATTTTAAAAATCGGATGTTAAATAACAAAGTTACAAGAAAAAAACCATTTCGGCGGTATTTCGCGGGGTGAAAAAAAATTTTTTTTTTGTGTCCCTTAGCCCTCTCAACATAATCTTCAAATTTAGGGGCGGCCTTTTACAACTTTTTTTTTTTTCGTATGCGGACCAACCCTATCTACAGAGTATTATAGTTTTAATCACATAACGGTGGATTGTAACAGAATGAAATAATCGAGATAGATATAGACTTATATATATCAAAATGATCAGGGTGAAAAGAGAAATCGATTGAGCCATGTCCGTCCGTCCGTCTCTAAACACTCTAACTCGCGCAAAAATTGAGATATTTTGATGAAATTTGAAATGCAAGTTGGTATCGAGACTGGGACGGTTGGTATTGAAAATGGGCGAAATCGGACCATGACCACGCCCACTTTTCCTATATAGAAAAAATCGGAAATTTGGTATCTCAGTCACTATTAAAGCTAGAGTGATCAAATTTTACCCACGTGTTGAGCTCAGGCCCCTAAGAAGAAATTTGATGAAATTTTGGAAAATGGGCGGTGCCACGCCCACTTATTAAGGGTCAAACATTGAAAGTTTTATGAGTCATAACTCAGAAACCATTGAAGATATATGGATGAAATTTGGTATGCGCGATATACTTACTTAGACAAATGTTTGGACGAAAAATTGCCAAAATCGGTTGGCGACCACGCCCACTTTTATATATGTGTATTATAAAGTGACCTAATAAAATATTTTAAGCGATATCTCTGTCAAATATAAAGATATATCATTGAAATTTTATGCCAGGAGTCCACCTGCGGACATACAAGGAAAAACACAAAAATTTTGGAAAATGGGCGGTGCCACGCCCACTTATTAAGGGGCAAACATTGAAAGTTTTATGAGTCATAAATCAGAAACCGTTGAAGATATATCGATGAAATTTGGTACGCGTGATATACTTACTTAGACAAACGTTTTGACTTAAAATTGTCAAAATCGGTTGACGGCCACGCCCACTTTTATATATGGGTATTATAAAGTGACCGAATAAAAACATTTTAGGCGATATCTCTGTCATATATAAAGATATATCATCGAAATTTTATGGCAGGAGTCCAACTGCGGACATAAAACTAAAAACACAAAAATTTTGTTAAAATGGGCGTGGCACCGCCTCTTTTTAGAAGCAGGAATATACGAGATTTCTGAGCCCATAACTCGACAAATGATTTATATATTATGACGAAACTTGGTGTGTACATTTTTATTACTCGTGGTAATACATGTTCAAAATTTTAGCGAAATCGGTTGACGACCACGCCCACTTTTATATATGGGTATTATAAAGTGGCCTAATAAAAACATTTTAAGCGATATCTTTGTCAAATATAAAGATAATTCATTGAAATTTTGTGGCAAGAGTTCCACAATAGACCGGAAACAAAAAATAGACAAATTTTGGAAAATGGGCGTCGCACCGCCTCTTTTTAGACAAAGGAATATACGAGATTTCTGAGCCCATAACTCGACAAATAATTGTGATATTATGACGAAACATGGTTTATACACTTTTATGACTTGTGTTAATAGACGCGCAAAAATTTATTGAAATCGGTTTATGACCACGCCCACTTTTTAACAAAGATATTTCTGGAACGCCCTTTGGTAATTTGTAACGTGACATCTTTGTAACTAGAAGTCATAAAGGAATGAAATGTTGCACAAAGAATAATATTCATATGCTTAGTTGGATCACTGATAAAAATATTGAAAATTGGCATGGCTACGCCCACTTTATGCAGCACTAGCTTTATATAAAATACGCCGTGTTTCCATCAAACGCAAACAAACAATGAAAGCATACAGCTGAGTATCTAATGTTCGATTCCACTCGAACTTAGGCTTCCTTACTTGTTTTTGATTATTTTTGATTTTTTATGATTATTTTTGATTTTTAGTCCTTGACTTTGTGTTTTTGTTGTAGTGCTTTTGCTACCTTTTTACGTTTCTACTTCTTTGAAACTACACACCACATCCACCCAAACATGTTCACAATTGCATGGTAAGTTTGGTGAAAACGCACAAAGTCAGCTACATATGCTTGCGCATTGAGACAGCTATGTTGTGTGAAAAAGCATGCAACAACAACCACACGGCAATTTTCCAACGACGATTGTGGACGCATTTTCCAACCAATTTTCATGAAAATTGGCGCAGTTCTATTTGAGAGCAATATCTTTCTAATGGTGTGCTTAGTTTTAAAATCGGTTCAGTAGTTTCGACGGAGAAGATGGAACAAAATTTATGTTAGCGTATTAATAATATAGATATGTATGTACCTACATGTGTATATTTTTCTATTTTTGGCCATGGTCAATAACAAAATCGTCAAGAAGCGCACATGCAAGGCAAAATGCACACCAAAATAAAATACATAAAGCACAACGGAGTTGGTAACAGATAAAATATTGCCGCATAACAAATCACGCAACGCCACAGCTAACAGCCGATTAATCATAGTGCACCACCGCCACACCGTTGCACACTGGTCTCATTTGTATGGAGAGTGGGACAAAACTCAATTTCTTGGAAACGGATGGACCTACCGAAACCAAATTTGGCACATTGGTGTCCCACTATACGACTCATCTTTCAGAAAAATTAAAAGCATATATGTTGTAATCCACGCCCACCACTAACGCTAGTTTACAGCCAAAAAAAAAAACAAGAAAACCAGGAATGGGAGAGGATAAGAATTGACCTGCTGAGCTTGGAACTATTTTTTTTAATTTTTTGTATAGTTAGGTTTTTGAGATAACGGTAATTTTGTGTTTTTTTGTTATCACTTCATTGAAAAATTATTTTCTCTGGAATTACAAATGCGATAAACGCAAGCAGTATCTCGTTCGAAAGGCAATTAAAATACGCTTCAAACGACATACAACTTGTAGTAGTCTAACAAAAACTCGCTGAGCGAAAGCTGGTCAAAATCAAAATTTTGTGGATTTTTTGCGATTTTTGAAAAAATTTTGATTTTCAAATTAAGTTTTTATAAAAATTTGTAAAAATGAGGAAAGTTTTATTACTTTAAAAATTTGCCCGTTTAATTGCAAAGACTTTAAGCGTAATATCAGAGAGATCCGATAAATATTTTATTTTTGGCGATTTTTTTCATGTGAAACAAAAAGGATATTTTGGACGAAAAACTTGGTTAGGTGACTTAACTATGTGAAAACGACTTCATAGGTCAAAATGACATTAGAAGAAAATATAGAGCTTCCAAAGACTAAACTAATGACATTTCAATTTTAAAAATCCGATGTCAAATAACAAAGTTGCAATAAAAAAAATTATTCCGCGATATTTCGCGGGATCAAAAAAAAAAATTGTATGGAGAGTGGGACAAAACTCAATTACTCAGATTTTATCGAAAATAAAGTTTTATCGAAAACAGTCGATGTAAATATGTATAAAAATCGTAAAAGGGCAACAATATTTTGTATAGACTAGTTACATTTAATATGATATTTTAAGAAAAAGGGAAAAAAGGGAAAAATGTATAAACAGGCTTCTTAAGAGAAGACTTGAAAGAACTCAAATCTGCTTATAAGACCTGGTCCACAGTGGTCCTTAATTGTTAAAAGTTTAAATGAAAATGCTAATGCTTGAAAATTACGCTCATAGAAAAGCCAAGATTTCTTCATCTTGTATTTTGCTAAAAATAAATTGTTTTCACTGTTTTCTTTCGCTAAATCATGAAACATACGTTTTTCTTGCGTTTCCATAGTTATCCGCATTTTTTTTAGCACTCAAACTTGAAATATCGCTAAAATCATAATACACTTATTTACACGAACTTTTTCCAGAAAATTTTTTTTTCAAATGTGTTGACTTTAAATGAGCCAAAGTAACATTTAATGGTGGCTATTGCGTATAGAAGGAGGTGTTCCATAAAACTCAATATATTTCCCACGGAAATGCATGACAGAAGTTTATTTTTCAAGCACCAAAGTTTTTGACTTTTGTGTATGGGGGCTGACCAGTGTGCGTTGAAAGCAAAACGCAAAACGATAGATAACTGCTAAAGCGTTAAAAATTGTTTATTTATATCCGCCTATGAGTGTAGGTAAAATGCATATGGTCACAGCAAAAAATTTACGCCTTTGTTAAGAATTATTACAATAGATGTAACTAACTAAATAAGGCCTGAAAATTATAAGGGAAGCACATTTGTATGGCGTAAGGCTTAAAATAGGACTGATTTTCTTGTGTTGATGCCATCAGGCCATAAGGAATTCTGTCTCTCTCTGAGAGCACAACTTATTTATAAGGCTTATCCGCCAGGAAAATAAGGCGTACTTAACCACTTAACACTTCACTGCATGTCAGTTGAAAATGGACTGCGACGACAATACGCAATTTTTACTCTCGTCACACATTGTACTTTCCTAATAAAAATTCAATTCCCTTTCCCTCTGTTTGGGATGTTTTAAAATGAAGTATTAAAATATTTGGAGCAGAGAGAATGAGTGCAGCAGCGCTGCCAGCGTTTTGCGGTTTAATAACTTAGCTTCAGATTAAGCTTACTAGTCTGTTTGCTGGGGTTGTATGTATGTTTGTAAGTGCGAAAGTTTTTGAGTGAGATTTTAGCCAAGCCAAAGCGAAAAGAAAATTAAATTTGAATAATATTTTGGTGCACATGCCAACTACTAGCGCTCAATGCAATCATTTAAAATACCATAAAGTTTTTTTTTTCTTAAATTTGGCGCCGATTAGAAAGACCAATGAAGTACATACCAGTTTTTTCTTCAGCTGATATTTCTAAAGCAGTGTAGGTCTCCCTGTTCATATTCTGGCACGAATAGCTGTCGATAAAAATACTTTCTAGGTCGCAGCGTATTCATTCATACTAGTATCGCCGGTGGTCGAAATTCGACCATGCAATTTATTTTTTCAACTTTGTATTGGTACAAAAATTATTCCTTTTCGCGGAGATAAGCAACACTTTCCAAATTCCAGTTGTACCGCAACACTGATTTGCCCTTTTGATCACGGTCCGACGAGAAATGATGGTCAAAATCAAGGCAGATCTAGGAAGGTAGGCCCGGTGAGCGCTTTGAAATTAAAGCGACTCTTCAACTGTGTTTACGATATTTGTAAACACGTTTACGATATCTATTTATCTTAACCAAAAATTTTATTTATTAATTATAAAGAAATTAAATAATTTATAGAAAAAATTATATGCACTGCTCCTGACCCATACGAACACATCCATATCAATTTTATGTGGATATGAGTATGTTAAATGTGCTAAACAGCCTGGCAATTGTTTGTATGGGAAAAATGATAGCCTATTAATATATAGATGTTTAATTCGATTATTGGTTATACATATTACTACAAACGATATTTTCAAAATTTTCATTAACAAATGAGTCTAAAATAATATATTTCACACAGTTACACAACGGTGTATAAAAACAAAATATTAAAAAAACAAGTAAGGAAGCCTAAGTTTGAGTGGAATCGAACATTAGATACTCAGCTGTATGCTTCCATTGTTTGTTTGCGTTTGGTGGAGACACGGCGTATTTTATATAAAGCGAGTGCCGCATAAAGTGGGCGTAGCCACGCCCATTTTTAACATTTTTATCAGTCATCCAACTAAGCATATGAATATTATTCTTTCTGCAAAATTTCATTCCTTTTTGACTTCTAGTTACAAAGATGTCACGTTACAAATTCCTAAAGGGTGTTCCAGAAATATCTTTGTTAAAAAGTAGGCGTGGTCATAAACCGATTTGAATAAATTTTTGCGTGTCTATTAACACAAGTTATAAAAGTGTATAAACCAAGTTTCGTCATAATATCTCAATTATGTGTCGAGTTATGGGCTCCGAAATCTCGTAGATTCCTTTGTATAAAAGGAGGCGGTGCCACGCCCCTTTTCCAAAATTTTTGTGTTTTTCGTTTTATGTCTGCAGTTGGACTCCTGCTATAAAATTTCAAAGATATATCTTTATATTTGACAGAGATATCGCTTAAAATGTTTTTATTCGGTCACTTTATAATATACATATATAAAAGTGGGCGTGGTCGTCAACCGATTTTAACAATTTTCCGTCCATACGATTGCCAAATTTCATCGATATATCTTCAACGGGTTCTGAGTTATGACATATAAAACTTTCAATGTTTGACCCTTAACAAGTGTCATCAAATTTCTTCCTAGAGGCCTGAGCTCAACACATGGCTAAAATTTCATCGCTCCAGCTATATTAGTGACTGAGATACCAAATTTCCGAGTTTTTCTATATACACTCAGAAAAAAAATCATCAACACGATTCATGTAAAATTAACACGACCGATCTTTACACATAGAACAGCAACAATTTTTTTCAAATTACAGGATGTTTGAAACATGATTTTGGCTTTGTAACTGTCATCTGAAAATTTGGTAAATTCAACCAAATTTTATTGTTGATGCAACATGAAGAAATTTTAAAATATACAAGATGATTCAAATATAAAATTTTATTCCTAAATTTCGTTTGGAATTTGGTTTATTTAACATGATGATAGTGTCAATATAAACTAAAAAAAATGTTAGAAAAATGACGTCCCAATTTTAGTGTTAATACAAGATGAAAACAAATGTAAAAACAACAAGAACCACAATTAACAATAAAATTTGGTTGATATAACACGAAACAATGTTCAAACATAAACGTCATTTGTAATTTTGGTTTATTCAACACGATCATAGTGTCAATGTAATCTAAAAAAAGTATTAAAAAAGAACGTCAAAACTATTTTGAAACATACATAATTTTTTTGATCATTTGAAGTCTGATTTTCGTGCAAAACGCAAATTATAATTTAAAAAAAAAAGGAAAATTTTGTGCCGTGGCAGTGATGCGAGTTTAGCATCATTGTCAGTTCGCGATAGTAGGTTTTCGATTTATATTTTCAGTTTGCAGGTGAGTTAAAAGAGGATTACATTTTTGTTTCTAAAAGTATTTAATGTTCAATATTTTATTTTTCCTCTTCAAAGGTTGCAATATCACGAGGAGGTTGTTTTAGCGAATGGCGGTTTGCGTGCAGCATGCGATTCTTGCATTAGCGGCCAAACATTACTCGGTGCAAGTGATAGTACTATCGCCCATGTATAAACTATCGCCGGTACATTTGTGTTCGTATGAGAAGGACGCCTTCAATTTGGTCAGTTGTGCGGGTGATGTACGAATGTGCTTAATTGAAGTGATGATTATATATTTTATGTTTTATATGTTTTTTTCATTTAAAAAAATAAATTGTACAATCAACAAGACTTCTAGTTAATTTAACAATAAATTTAATGTAAAATCAAAAAGATGTTATTGTTAATTCAACAGGACCATTTCGGGTTAATTTAACCAGCTTTTATTGTAACATTAACTAGTTAAAATTGCAAAATCAACAGGAAGACTCAATACTTTTTAGTGTTAATTCTACAGTTGTCATCCTGTTAAACTAACACTTGACAGTAGTGTTAAATTTACACGATTACATGATGGCATACATTAAGCATCCTGTTGAAAAAAATTAACCACAAAATTTGTTGATTTTTGGTTGATTTCACACTATTTTTTTTCTGGGTGTAGGAAAAGTGGGAGTGGTCAGTCCCAGTCCCAGTCTCAATACCAACTTGCATTTCAAAATTCATCAAAATATCTCAATTTTTGCGCGAGTTAGAGTGTTTACAGACGGACGGACGGACGGACGGACATGGCTCAATCGATTTCTCTTTTCACCCTGATCATTTTGATATATATAAGTCTATATCTATCTCGATTATTTCATTCTGTTACAATCTACCGTTATGTGATTAAAACTATAATACTCTGTGTACTAGTACAGCTGAGTATAACAACAACTGCAACTTTTTCATGGCTCTTCCGTTTACGTAATAGTATGTATATTAATTCATTTCATATACGTACATATGATTTAGTTCATTGTAAAGCACGCCAAGATCACAATCCAAAAAATTAATAAGCAAAAAAGAAAAAGATCAGCGAAAAAATCAGATCATAAGTTTATTGATGCGTGTTTAAAGCTAAACCGGCTACAAAGCTTACGATAACATTTAGCAGTTACGAGTATATATGTATACACACTCATATAAATCGAACACATTCACTGCCAGCACAGCTGCCATCAATGGCAGCAGCATCAGCATCAGCTGTTTCGCATGCGCATACGCATTCCAATTTTTGCGTTAATTTCAACTACTTTTTCTTTCGTTTAAAACTAGCTTTTGCCATCGCTTAGCGACTGAGCTTTATCAAAACTTGTTTTGAGTTACACAGCTTACTTATATACACTTTCTTTGTTAACCATTATAGTTTATACTCTATTTATTGTTTGCTTTTTTATTCAGTATTATTTTTTTTTTTTTTTCAATTTATGATTACATAAGAGGCTTAAATTTAATGTATTTCTTTGTTGCTTTCTTATGTTTTGTTGGATGTGTATTATATGCATTTTATGTGCCAATTGACATACATAATTTTCATTTACATTTTTAAATGCCTTCAAAACGGATGCAGTAAAAAGTTACTAACTACTTGTAAATTGAATTTGAAAAACGTAAAAGCTCTAATATTATAATTATTATTTTTTTATATTGGTATATAAACAGATTGACCCATACACCAAATATGACCCATAAAACAAGAATAATTATTCTTCTTTATAATTGGTCTAAAAAATAAGAGTAAAATTTTAAAAGCTATTTTTTTATTACTTCTCGGTTGCTTGATTTTCCAACAGGGTAGGAATGTGATGTATTGTGGAACGAATTTCCGTAATCCTTTGTCAAGTTTGGTTTGGCTAATACGCGCCATTTTCAGTGTCTATTTTCGAGCAGAAACTTATTAAGGTAGAAATCCTAGGAACGTCTAGGCGAATATGAAAAAGTTATATATTGTTGAAAGCAGAATTAATAGAAGATTGGTTCGAAATAATTTCAAATATACACTGGTAAACAAGTTATGCGAGAAAACCGTGATAAAAAATTAAAATTTAAGCGAAACAAAGCTGACGGCGGTGGTAGGTCAATGGGATGACATTGGATTACCAGTCGAAATGACTTAAGTTCGATCCTCGGTTGAGGCCGCCTGAAGAAGTCTGATGAGAGGATGTGGTGGTCTCCGAAATGGATCCATAACTTTTACCGAAAAAATTTTTTCAATTTTTCTTAATTAAAAACTGGCCAATAGCTCATTTAAAATCCACATAAAAAAATTAAAAAAATTGAAAAAATTTAACAAAAAATTGAATTTATGAGATTGTTTTTACAGTTTCTTTGGCATTTAATTGATACCTTAACAATTGATATACCGGTAGAAGCGGGGAAATATCGCCTTTTCAACGACATCAAACATATGTTGATGGGATAAGCAGAAAAACAGTTATGGGGCCAAATATGCCTTAACCTATTAAGGGCTCATATTTCAAAAACTACACATAGGATTAAACAAAAGTTGTGATTATTTTTTTACCTACCAAATGCAGTTACAAACAGGGCTGCACCAACATATCAAATTTTTTGTTGAGCTGTGTATCAATCGAAATTAATTCAAAAACATAAGGTATAAGTTTTTTTTTTTAAATTTTTCTATTTAATATTAAATAAATTCAAAAATATGTGCACATTTCAAAGGTAAACATAATAATACTTATTCTAAAAGGAAAAAAATTATTTGAATAGTTATACCAATTATATAAAAAGTTATGGCGCCTGGGATCAAGTATATTTCTTGCATGTAATAAATGAATGCTCTAGACCAAGTGGTATAACTACTGGACATCAAAAACTAAGCAAATTTACATAATAAGTAATTTCTGTTAACTCAAAAACAATTAAAGTAACTATGGTCATTGATTTCAAATAAAATGATTTTTTTGCTAATAAAATATTTAACAGGTTCCCTGTCCAGTGAATCATATATGATTCACGTCAGTGATTTTGTACCGTGTCTGATACGTCCATGTATCATATATGAGCAAACTTGGATATGTTTTTTATGATTGAAATAATTGAAACGTGGTGAGCTATTTCGGTTTATTTTATGGGATGTGGTTGGATATACCTTATAGACTATAAAATTGAAAAAAAGGCTTGTGATTTTCAAATATTTACCTAAATATTCGCAAATGAAATTGAGCAATAAAAAGGAAAAATCAGAGCATTTTTTTAAATTAGAATGACTTTATTATCGTATTTTTTATCATTCTTATTGAAACAATTTAGACAATAGGCTTTATTATATTTCTTGCATTCCATATCCACTAAAAACAAAAAAAATTGCTCATATATGATTCACGAACGTACAAGAGCAAATTTGATGCGAGTGCGTTTCGTGAATCATATATGATCCATGATTCATGAACGCACAGAATGAAAATTCACGTTCGTGAATCATGTATGAGCAAATTTTTTTTTTGGTTTTTTTTGATTATTTTTTTTTTCTTCTAATAACCTCTAAATGCTTATATCTACAACTTTTGTTCTAACGTAATAGAGGATTTTGCAAAAAATGATTGGACGTGGAGCACTCCGGCTACAATTTTGTATGGGGACAGGGAACCTGTTAATGTACCCAAAATTCCGAACGAAGAAGTGTTGAAAATTTGTGTTACTTCACGTCTGAAAAGAACTCGAAACATTTACCAGTTTTGTAAGTTATTTATTTCTGAATAAAATCAAAACCCAGGCAGCCTTATGATTAATCAAATTAACTCTATTTTAAGTTTATTTTGATTACTCAAATCATAATTAATCGAGAAACTAATTTGCTTGATTAATCAAAAGTCACTTAAATATGTTTAATTAATCAAATATAGATCAGTTAGTCGAATCAATTAATCGTACATCCCTAATCTCTGAAAATGCGCTTGCTACTGTTCGAATGATTTTTTTCTCAAGCACAAAATTAAACTGCTCGAAATTCACCTTGATTTGATTGCTTGCTGCAATCGAAATTGAAATTGAATTGTATTTGGAGACAAAAAGAAAATTTATTAAAAAACAAGTAAGGAAGCCTAAGTTCGAGTGGAATCGAACATTAGATACTCAGCTGTATGCTTTCATTGTTTGTTTTCGTTTGAAGGAAACACGGTATATAAAGAGAGTGCTGTATAAAGTGGGCGTAGCCACGCCCATTTTCAACATTTTTATCAGTTATTCAACTAAGCATATGAATATTATTCTTTGTGCAAAATTTCATTCCTTTATGACTTCTAGTTACAAAGATGTCACATTACAAATTCCCAAAGGGTAATCCAGAAATATCTTTGTTAAAAAGTAGGCGTGGTCATAAACCGATTTCAATACATTTTTGCGTGTCTATTAACACAGGTTATGAAAGTGTATAAACCAAGTTTCGTCATAATATCTCAATTATTTGTCGAGTTATGGGCTCAGAAATCTCGTATATTCCTTTGTCTAAAAAGAGGCGGTGCGACGCCCATTTTCCAAAATTTTTCTATTTTTTGTTTCCGGTCTATTGTGGAACTCATGCCACAAAATTTCAATGAATTATCTTTATATTTGACAAAGATATCGCTTAAAAAGTTTTTATTAGGCCACTTTATAATACCCATATATAAAAGTGGGCGTGGTCGTCAACCGATTTCGCTAAAATTTTGAACATGTATTACCACAAGTAATAGAAGTGTACACACCAAGTTTCGTCATAATATCTCACTTATTTGTCGAGTTATGGGCTCAGAAATCTCGTATATACCTGCTTCTAAAAAGAGGCGGTGCCACGCCCATTTTCCAAAATTTTTGTGTTTTTAGTTTTATGTCCGCAGTTGGACTCCTGCCATAAAATTTCAATGATATATCTCTATATTTGACAGAGATATAGCTTAAAATGTTTTTATTGGGCCACTTTATTATACCCATATATAAAAGTGGGCGTGGTCGTCAACCGATTTTGGCAATTTTTAGTCCAAACATTTGCCTAAGTAAGAATATCACGCGTACCAAATTTCATCGATATACCTTCAATTGTTTCTGACTTATGACTCGTAAAACTTTCAATGTTTGCCCCTTAATAAGTGGGCGTGGCACCGCCCATTGTCCAAAATTTTTATGTGTTTTGTTTTGTGTCCATAGGTGGACTGCTGCCATAAAATTTCAATGATATATCTTTATATTTGACAGAGATATCGCTTAAAATGTTTTTATTAGGTCACTTTATAATACACATATATAAAAGTGGGCGTGGCCGTGAACCGATTTTAACAATTTTTCATCAAAATGTTTGCCTAAGTAAGTAAAGGGTAGTAAGGGTACGCATACCCAATTTCATCGATATATCTTCAATGGTTTCTGAGTTATGACATATAAAACTTTCCATGTTTGACCCTTAATAAGTGGGCGTGGCACCGCCCGTTTTCCAAAATTTCATCAGATTTCTTCATAGGGGCCTGAGCTCAACACGTGGGTAAAATTTCATCGCTCCAGCTCTATTAGTGACTGAGATACCAAATTTCCAATTTTTTCTATATAGGAAAAGTGGGCGTGGTCATGGTCCGATTTCGCCCATTTTCAATACCAACCGTCCCAGTCTCGATACCAACTTGCATTCCAAATTTCATCAAAATATCTCAATTTTTGCGCGAGTTATCGTGCGTACGGACGGACGGACGGACGGACGGACGGACGGACATGGCTCAATCGATTTCTCTTTTCACCCTGATCATTTTGATTTATATAAGTCTATTCTATCTCGATTATTTCATTCTGTTACAATCCACCGTTATGAAATCAAAACTATAATACTCTGTGTACTAGTACAGCTGAGTATAAAAAGAAGTTTTTCAATTCGCTGCCGAGCCTACCTGTTAGATATGCCTTGGTCAAAATTAAAATTACTCAGTGTGCTCTCCCGCACTCTCTCTCATTTTTCGCTTTAATGGAAAAGCAATAGGAGATATTTGGCCGCGTTGATTTTGTTCTGAGCGTAAACTGGGCCAATGCATATAAAATAGAGAGAGCGCTTTTAAATTAAAGCGACTCTTCAACTGTGTTTACGATATTTGTAAACACGTTTACGATATCTATTTCTCTTAACTAAAAACTTTATTTATTAATTATAAACAAATTAAATAATTTATAGAAAAAATTTTATGCCTATGCACTGCTCCTGACTCATACGCACACATCCATATCAATTTTATGTGGATATGAGTATGTTAAATGTGCTAAACAGCCTGGCAATTGTTTGTATGGAAAAACTGTTAGCCTATTAATATATAGATATATTTAGGATAATAAATGTGCTGGGTTATGAAAACCGATGCTGGTTTAATTACTCGCCTGTATGCGGTTTTTGTTATATAATAAGGAAGGAATTTTAGAAGTCTATATTAACAAAATATGGCAACATCATTTTTTTAGTTCTTTGTAAAATTCTTTACTAAAGGACGTAAGTATCTGTCATCCTACTCAGACTTGTATTGAATCTATCACATAACAAGGCTAATAGTTCTCACAAAGTTCATATACACTTAAAGTCAGGCACACACTAACCAGACTGTGTGTTGAAGGAAAATGCTCGTATGTAGTAAAAACCCCATAAATTTACTTTATGCCCAATTTTTCAATGGAGCCCAACAAAGTTTACGGTTTTCTCCGGAAATAATGCATTTTTTTTTCATTTGAATTCATTTCTGCACTTTTTATTGAATGTACATATATATCCCTCCGTCTGACACTTGGTTCCAGCCAGACCTTTTTCATTTTCAAACTACGAAAAAGAGTACTATAAATTGAGCTAGATGCTTGAAATTTCAGGCAGCTTACTAAAATTTAATTTTCTACAGACCTGTAAAAAAGTACATTGATATCTCATATACTAAGGTAGTTATACCAATATGTTGACTAACACATCACATTCGGTACACTTGGGTCTGGCTGGACCCACATACAAATTGTATGGAAATGAAAGTGTGTGTACGGGTTTTGCTTAAGAACTTCCAAAGTATCCAATAGATTTTTATGAAATTTTCACAGTGGGTTCATGCGGTCTCTTCGCATAAGATGTGCTTTGAAAAATTGGACACTTCCCGGAATTTCGGCCCAAATGTGGACCCGAATGGTCCCGGAATGTACTTGGGCAATATTGGTGTCAAATAAAAGGTACTAATCAGGGCTTAAATATAGAGTTATTTTTATTGGGTTTTCTAACCTGGTTCACAAGATATAGATAAAAACGTGGATCCGAGGGCCCCAAATGTTTTTTTTTAGAGGTAGAGATACTAATCATATGTACCTATATGTAGACAGAGGGAGGCAGGTTTACAGCAGCGAAGCGGGACGGGTATACCCTAGTATGCCTATATTTTTTACCTAATATGAAGGAGTGAAATCATTTGCATATTTTTCTTTTAAATTTATGAATTATCGGGGCAATAGATATTTCCCTTTTAGTTTATATTTTTCAGTTCTGATTTTGTGGTTACTTGATAAATTTAAGTGGAAATATAAGTAATTCATAAAATACGCGTTATTTTTTTATTTTTACCAAGAAAATTTTGAGTGATGAAATTGAATTGATGTGCATTTTTAGACCACATAGAAGGAACTTTGATGGTGAATTTCATGAACGGCTAACAGCTGCATTAGCTAATGATTTGGGACGTGAGGGGGCTGCTGAGGAAGTTGAAAAAACTTAATAAAAATTTGAATACAATAATATAAATAAGCTAACATTCAGAAATTCTGTACAAAATTCCTATATTTACGCGTAAATTCACACAACATTCCGAGACCATTTCGATGCGACAAACATGCCTCCCTCTATCTATGTGACTATTCTATCTCTATTACTATCGCTTACAGACATTCCGAGGTCAGCGAATACACGTTTTTACCCAGCTTAGATATCTCATTAAAAATAACTCTATATTCAAACCCTGATTAGCACCTTTCATTTGATACCAATATTGCCCAAGTACTATCCGGGGCCATTCGGGTCCAGATTTGGGCCAAAATTCCGGGACCCGACAACTTTTTCAAACCACATCTTATGCGGAGTGACCACATGAACCCACTGTGAAAATTTCATAAAAATCGATTGGAGACTTTGGAAGTTCTTAAGCAAAACCCGTTCACACACTTTCATTTCCATACAATTTGTATGTGGGTCCAGCCAGACCCAAGTGTACCGAATGTGACAATCGAAATAAGTGTCTGACGGAGAGATATATGTATGCATGTATGGATGTATAAAAGCAAGGGGGAAGGGGGGTGGGGTGGGCTTGCGTGTGTGTATTTGTCGTGTGTCACATTCAATTGTCATTTTGCCATTATTTAAAATTTACATTTGTAAAGATTTTACCTTCTTACAACGTTGCAACAAACAAAATTAAATAAATATATGCATACATACATACATACATACATACATACATACATACATACATACATACATACATACATACATACAAATGTAGTTATGCCTGTATGGGTGCAGATCGATAACCAAACCAAGTACTTTCGAATTGCCACCGCCAACAATGAATCACCGAGCACTTAACATACTTTATACAAATATATGTATATATGTATACTCGTATGCCATTTTATTCGCTTCGCTTTTATTTGTTGTTGCGCTTGTGTGTATAAAATAAGAATTTAACTACGATAAGCCACTTAAATTTCTTCGCTTTATGCACAGACGCACTTATGTATGTACATATTTTTATTACAATAAAATCGTTGATGTTATTTGGCTTCTTTTTTTTTGTTGTTCCTGTTGTTGTAGTTATGGTTGTTCGCCGTTATTGGTCTGACCATTTCTCACCAATTTTCGTATTGCTTTCAATTTCTTGCCCAAGCAATTTACTTGACTTGCATTTCCATTGTTGGGATTACATGTATTTTAATTCGCTGTTTTCTCGGATTTGTGCAATACAGTTAATTTACATAAAACGACGTAAGTATGTATGCATGTATGTAAGTATGTATGGGGGATATAAGTACCCCTGTAGGGAAAATTTCTAGTTCCGAACTAGGTCGCTTCTAGTGCATTTTTCGCCACTACTAGTTCCAGCTAAATCTCTTTTGTATGTTATCAATTGGCGAATTTAACACGGCGATGTCCTGGGCGGTGTCAATTGTCACTCTCTGCACTACATTTTCGATAGTTCCGAACTAGTACTAAATTCTACAGTTTTCACTAGTTTGTTTATTAGCACAAACTTGAACTAGCTACAAGTACCTACAAATTCTATAGTTTAACATCTGCCGCTTAAGTGCAGCACATTTGACACATTTCATGCAAGTGGCGCGTCGAGGCAGGTGATATTTTTTTTTTATTTAGTTATTAAATAAAAATGTAAAAAAATATTTAAAAAGTAATAAAATAAAAAAAATTTAAAATAAGACTGAGGGATCGGAAAAGCATAATTAGGCGAACATATTATTTCATTAATTGAAGATGCAAATTGTACTCTTTATACGATATGCTTCACTAACAATCTGAGAATTGGAGAAATATGCAAACCCGACGGCAAATGGATGAACGAAAAACTGAAAGTGTGTCTTATAACAGTGACTCAATTCACTCCTTCTGAACTGATGAGAGTCTAACTACAATCGAGCTAGTTCCTTTTTGACACCTTTTCGCTAGTTCGGAACTAGAAATTTTGCTCACTAGTTGTTGAGTTCCCTGCAGGGATTTTACTCACGCATTGCGGCATTCTGTTATTGAAATATTGAAAGAAGTTCAAGCGTTCATTTTGGTTGTTGGTTGGTCCGCGTTGGTCGGCGTCTGCCAACGGATGATTTTTCTTTCAACACCACCACGCCTTTTGTGCAATTTCATTAATATATATGTATATGAATATGTGTGTATGTATGCATAAAGTATTGAAGGGAATCATGCAATGACTTGTGCAAAAATATTTACATGGATACACTCTTTTATACAAACATTTTACATTAGGGTGGTCCTCATATTTATGGAGAAAAAATGTATTATAGCATATTTCCTCAACCTCACACCGCAATACAGTCGAAGATACCACATATAAATTTTGGTCCCGATCGGAGGCGGTTCAGCGCTATCGCAGAGGAGTCAAAATTCAGACTAAGTACCATATACAGACCAAAAATTTAAATTAAACTTTTGTACATCTAATGCCCGAAATCGATTAGATACCAAAGACAAGTATTGGTCCCAATCTGGGATGGTTAAGGGGTGTCGCTCAGGTTATCCGAACTTTTACCCTTCTGCGACACCCTTTAAACGATCTGGACCAAAATTTATGTCTTATATCTTGACCGTACTTTAGCCGATTAAGAGGGTGAGACTGATAGAAAATGTTCTTTTGATTTTAAGCACCACCATAGTGTACATACATACATATTTACATATATTGTAATCATTTAAGTCGAATGCATGTGCCATGCAGTGCATTTCATATATTTATATTAATATTAATAACAGCGATATCTTAAGCTTTCTGGCACACTCACCACTGACTGGGCATTAATTAATTAATATACACGCAGTGATAATTTACAAAATTGCATATACGAAATTGCCAATCTTGGGAAATGTTTTATCATTTTCTGTGAACATAAACATAATTTTCAAGTAATTTATTTATTAAGAGTCAGTGCTTACAAAATCTTAAAGGTATTTCTCCAATCACTAATTTAGTAATCTATTATGTAGATTGCAATCTTATTTCTAATTTCGATATCATATTCTGAAAAGATCCGTACTTGTATATCAACAATTTATATAACATTTTAACTGCCCCTCCATCGTGATTTCATTTAAAAAATGTAAACTTGTAGCGTTATAGTGTTGGGAGCAGCATTCTAAGAAAAGTTAACAAATATTTCCCTTTTTCCGCCAAAATTTCTAACTGGAAGACATATGAAAAAGCTGAAATTATCTCAGCTTCCTTCTTGGGCGAAAAAATGGTTGAAAGCAGCATTTTGTAATACGACAAATCTGACATACACGTTTGTCAGAAAACAAATGAGATGACTCAAGTAGCAAAACATCTATCTTTTGTAGTGTTTAGTTTCAATTGCAGTCCACTGAAGAAGAACCCTTGGAGCGGCATTTGACACAAAATTTGTAAACAGAAAGCACAAGGGCACAAGTAAAATACTGTCCTCGAGCTCTAGGTGGACACAGATTGAGCTTGAGAGGATTTAATTCCGGCGCTGCTACAGATTTTAGTAAAAGCTCTGCCAGAAAATTTTCTGCAACAAATATTTAAAATGAAAATGCCTATTTTAAGTAAATCTTAACATTATGCACTTAGACAAACGTGTAGGATTTCTAGCAGCATATTTGCCTTTAATTTAATAAATAAACAAAGACTTAAAACGAAACAAGATACTGAAGATGACACATAGCCGAAACCGGTTTCTAACCAAATCATACTTGTAAAGGGATGACGGAAATTCGTTGCACAATACATCGCAATCCTACCCTGTCGGTAAAGCACAAAACAAAAAAATAAATTTAACATTAAATAGTTCTTTTAAACGAATATGTAATATTTTTGGTGACTCGGACTCGAAATAGTCACCATTCCAGCAAAATCACAATCGATGCAAAAGTTGACTCGTTCCTCGACTACACATACAAAATACTTGCGCAATTTTTCCGAGTCGAAGCTTTCGATTAGCGATGGGCGGGTCAGAGATGTTTTAAGATTGCTTTGAAATCCAGCCAGAGGAATCATTGACGAGTACAAGTAGTTTTGTCGATTGCTTCAATTGACGGCTAATCGCGACTGGGCTCAAATGAAAGTCATCGAGAGCATTCGTGGTAATTGAACAATCCAGAACAATCTAATAAATCACCGCAAACTCGCTCATCACTAGCTATTGTATCCCATAGATTGCTCAAATATCATGTTATCACAAAAAGCTGAAATCTATGTTTGCATAAGCTCATGAGTAGATTTTCCATTTCACCTTAATTTAACATAAGCAAATATTTTGAATATTTCATCACTTCATGAATTAATTGCTAAGTAAATTTATGGTTTTATCTATCTAAGCGTATGATTCAATTTCTGATTACGTTAATACCTAGTTGCTAAAATAGCAATTAATGTGAATTTAAATAAATCTTTAACTAAATAACAAAGAATGCCAGATAAACAAACCACAGCTAAAATATATGCATACACTGAGAAAAAAATATATATGGAGTGGTCAAAGAAATTGCTTCCCTATGTTGAGCACTATTTTTTTTTTTTTGTTTTGAGTAAATTTTCTCTAAAACATGTTAAAAGGATTATAAAAAATTGTTTTTTACATGTGTTACCATGGTTTCAAATACTTGTTTTAAAGAAATTCATAGATCCAAATAAAGCAAAATTTCTTAAGCGCCATACCATTCCGAACTTGTCCTTGTTTTGAAGATTTGATTTCTTTAATTTTGATAAGTTGAATTTCCATACAAACCACCATAGCAACGAACTTCTTTGGATGTTTTTCCACATTTTTGAGAAAATTTGCTCTAAAACAAAGAGAATTTTCTGTGAATTTTATGTGAGCTATTGGCCAGTTTATAATTAAGAAAAATTGAAAAAAAAAAAAAGAGAATTTGCTATTGAAACCAGGGACTGTAATGGTTATGAGTTACATATAAAAAGTTGATTTTTAATCATTATTTGCTGAGTTTTATTTTCTAATCACAAAATAAAAGTTATTTCTTGAGTTTTATTTTTATTTTATTTTCTGAGGGAAAAATAAAACTCAGAAAATAACTTTTATTTTCTGATCGAAAAAATAAAACTCAAAAAATAACTTTTATTTTCTTACGAAAAATAAAACTCAAAAAATAACTTTTATTTTCTGGGGGAAAAATAAAACTCAAGAAATAACTTTTATTTTCTGAGGGAAAAATAAAACTCAAGAAACAACTTTTATTTTCTGATGGAAAAATAAAACTCTAGAAATAACTTTTATTTTCTGAGGGAAAAATAAAACTCAAGAAATAACTTTTATTTTCTGAGCAGAAACTAAACTCAGAAAATAATGATTAAAAATCCATTTTTTTATAAAAATCGAAAAAATAAAAGTTAATGCACCTAGAGATAGTCTGCGTTACGGTGATTACATCTGTATACTTCTTTTGCGTTTAGCATTTCTCCTTCCTCTCCTTGATTTTTTAGTCAAAATTTAAAAAATAACGATTATTTGCAATCCCTGATTGGAACGCGTGTTCAAAATAAGGAAAAATATGTCTTTAATCGAGATAGTTTTTTTTTTGAGTGTATCATATCAATTAACATTAATCTACTCAGCATTATTGTTCTACGCAGATGTAGGTAGATACATATGATTCTAAGTCATTTAAAATAAATTTAAATCTCTGCTTTTGAGCATCATCTACTGCATATACATATGTATGTACATATAAATGTACTAAACAACTTAAACACGGCTAAGAGCTGTACATTTAATATCGATTTTAACATTTTCGTTTTGTTTATTTATTTTCAAAATTATTATTGTTATTATTATTATTTAAATTACTATTTGATTTCATTTGTGCAATAATAATATGTGCATTTTAACTAAATTCAATAAACACACACTTAACTAATTCAAAGCCTTTCACGAATTAACTATTTTAGCAACAATGCGGCGGCATTTAAAAGCGAAAATTTTACAAAACAATTGAACAAGTGTATGGCTGGTAGGTAAATAAATATGTAAGTAAATAAGGACAATTTCCACAACAGCTGCGTACATTTGAAATGTTAAATTGAATAAACACTAACTAATAATAATTATAATTACTATACAATTGAAATGCAAACAGCGGCACTTGGTGAAATGGCGGATGGACTGCATAATCGACCGACTGATAGGCTGACTGACCCACCTGCTGCCATGCCAGCGTTTTTCGTTAACATATTCAAAATTCAAGCGAATTGTCCAAATAAGTAGATGAGCTTATTAAATAAATGCGATTAATTGCATAAATGCATTACTTATACATATGTACATTAGGGTCATAGCTAAATGTATGGAGACAAATTTTATATCAAATTTCTTTAACCTCACCTCCCTTGGTTGGCGTAGTATAGTCGAAAATATCACATAAACATTTTTTTCGAATCGTAGGGCCGACCATTTTTGAACTAGTCCTGAAGCGCATCTTTCGGAACTATCTCTGAACTATTTATTTTTGAACTAATCCATGACTGCCCATATCGGAAGTAGTTTAGAACGCGTTCCAAAGTTCGGCAGATGGGGATAACTGTCACTTCGAGGGACATCGCCGTGTTGCAAAGGTCAGTTGAAAGCATTGCATTGGAATAGGCCAAAAGAATCAAGCTTCTCTCTTTCTGAACTAGTTCTGCACTAGCCTGGAACTAGCGCGATACCTATGTACATACATACATACATACATACATACATACATACATACATACATACATAGGTACATAAAATATATGTAAAATACAAACCAAAATGAATTTTGGGATTTGAAAGTCGTTTTAACCAACCGGAAAATTAAATAGTTTAAAATTTGTTTCACACTAATCAACGTTCATAATACTCATCTAAACACCACTTACACCCCAAAAAATAATACTAATATTTTGCTAAACTAAAAAAGCAAAAACCGCTAGAGGGTTGACCTAGTTAAATTTCTCCTTAATTATAATAAAACCTTTTAGTCAAATAAATTTTTTATGCAATGCACGAAAACACTAAAACCATCATAAAAAAGACTCAAGTAAAGTAAATGCATAAAAGCTAATCTAGCAATTGAAGTAAAAACTTTTGGTTTTTTGTTAATTTTACGTAATTTCCGCAAATTGATTTCGTATAAAACAGAATTTCATATAGTACTAACGTTAAATTTGTTTAAACTAAAAATCTAAAAGTTTTCTTAAATTACAAGGTTTGTTTGTTTGTGTGCTACGAGTATTTATTGTGTGCATGGTGAACTCGAGTGTGTTGGGTGGGTCAACAACAACAATTGTTGCGCTCCGAGGCATTGGTTGCCCGCGCACAAACTTTAACGAGCCACCAAACGCACTGCTGACTGACTGACTGACTGGCCAAGGCAACGGCAAAAATTTAGCGAACAACGCACAGTGCTTCGTCCCATAGACAAAATTAAGATAAAATAAACTGCGTAATTTATTCAAGTAATATATATTTTTGTGAAGCTAACATATCACCTGGAATAAATATATAAGTAGAATTTATAATCTCATGCTTTTGTTGCCAATAGAGGTCGCTAAAGTCAGTACAATTTTGAGGCAAAACTGTTTTAAGGTAATACGATTTTTAGTGTGTTACAAAAAAAATTGCCAAAAATTCATTTTAAATCGGATAACTCTGAAACTTATCACATTTGCTTACCATTATATGCCCTAATAGCTGAAATAACTTTCGATAAATGATTTATTTCAGAAAGGTGACTAGTTTCATCGAAACATTTGCGACTTTTTTATTGGAGTTCAAAAAATTACTAAAGTTTGATAGAGTCAAACAAAAAAATAAAAAAGAACGACTATTTTTTTATTCGCGAATTTGGTTAACTTTGAAGTGTTCTAGTAGAATCTGTAAGAAAATTGCATCGTTTTTTGCCGGAAATGTAGAAATTGTACGATTTTGTAAAGCCATATTTTTAAAATTTTAAAAAATTTTGCAGAACCTTATATATGTGGTATGGAAAAAATTTAGCAAAATTAATGTATGTAGTTATTTTTTCTCTCATGCTATAGGAAATTAGCCTAATTATGTTAAAATATACAGTTTTTATTAATATGTGACAAATAGTAACAAAAAACCATACATGTAATACTAACTTTTTTAGGTGAGACACATAAAATTTTACAAAGTTTGACAAAATTTAAAAAAAAAACAAGAAAAAACGACTATTTTTTTATTTTAATTTTCGATTCTATGCTGGGAGGTCTTGCTACCAAAAAAGAAAAAGGTTCAAAAATTATGCCGGAAATCGCTAATTTAGTACTTTATTTAACACCCTAAAAATTTTATTTTTTACGTGGAAAAATTTTATAATAAAAAATTGTTTCTATGTTAACTCTAATAATATTGCGCTTTTAAAAGTTACAATTTGATATGTGCCAAAATCATATTAACATTTTGCAATAAAATAGTGTATTAAACTATAACAACCAACATATTTTCTGAACAAATTTAAAAGTAATTTCCTTTAGAACCATTTTTTGCAATAAATAACGGGAGTAGTCAATCCTTGATTTTAAAACGGTAATTATATATGTTACAGTTAGTTTTGTAATGTATTGTGATGACACGTTAAGCTAAAAATTACTTTTTGTAAAAAAGGATATATGGGAGGTAGCCATGTCCTTGGACATAAAAGGACAAAACTTACCACCTAGTTTAAAGACATAATTCTATAAATATATACCAAACTTCATTTCATTCTGTTTGAAATTGAAGTTGATATCACAATTTTAAAATTAAGGATATATGGGAGGTAGTTATATCCTTTCACATAAAAGAACGAAACTTATAACCTAGTTTAAAAGCATAATTCTATAAATATATACCAAATTTGATTTAATTCTGATTGAAATTGAAGCTGAAATCACAACTTTAAAATCAAGGACATATGGGAGGTAGTCATGTCCTTGCATCGATTTTGCCAAAACTTCGTTTTTTTCTTATATATATTATTTTATGTCTGTACACAAAATTTCATTGTTCTGCGATTACTCCCCTAATTTTGCCGATTCACTATATGGAGACGAAGCACTGTGCAACGTGTGTAGGCACTCATATATACATACATACATAGATATACATACATGCGCGTGCAGGTGCACAATTGAAAGAACAACAACAAAAACCACAACAACAACAAAAACTACAACAGCAACAAAAACCACAACAACAACAACAACATGAGCTCAATTAATTTGGCACACGGCAAATAGACAAAGCCGTAGAAGTGTGTGTACGCTTGTTGAGCATGTTCTCAAGCATCATATATATAGTACTTCTATATTGATAATATTCTATCTGTGCAATGTGTATGAATTCATCCAAAAATTTTGTGCCACTGGCAGTTCTGCGCATGCGCCTCAATTACATTTAATGTCATCTGTGAATATGTGTGACAAATACATTCAATTGAGTTCAGAGCCGTTTGACAAAAAAAATTGAGAGGCATCATTGTGTTCTAGGGGACCTATACCCCTTTGATTTTAGTTTTTGAATTTGTTTGTAATTAATATAAGAAATTTGCAACATTTATTTTGAGACGCAAACTTTTGTGAATTTTTGTATGAAAATTAGTGGAAATTTTCTAGAAAAATCTATTTTCTATGCACTCATATTTTTATGAATCGCGACCGAAAGCGTTCCATGTTAAAATACTGTGGTCCGATCCATGGGCATTATATCAAAAAGTAGAATTATGCCGCTTGAGGGTTATGTTTGTAAAGTATGTACGTTCGAAGACCGCCAACACGGTGATTTAAGCAAAAGTACTGCGAATTTCTAAACTGAATAACAGGACAATTTAGACAACGAACTTTTGGGCACAGCAACATATGAGGACCAAATTTCAGACTACATTACTCTCCAAACCGACCTCAACAGGGGACCACAAGTAATAATATAACAAGATGGATGAAATAAAGGGCTACGAACCAATCGCTATATGTTCCACATATTTTTAGTGGATAAAAGGTGGACGGGTGAGAGATGCACTGGGTTGTACGGAGCGTGGGATTAAAAAATCCTTTTGAGTCCCGGACTACTGCAGTATCTTTCAGGCATTGATACGTACGGGCGATTCCCAGTGGATGTCAACTGCAAGATCGCCAAAATTATACTTCGGTCATACCTATTAAAATCTGCAAACCATCTACTCACACGTTCCCACGAAATCTATCTATCTATTACGTATGTAAAGCTATTTTATTTATTTTATCCCTTTTATTGTCACAAATACAAATATAGCACCGCTTCGACATTTTTTTAATTTTTTAATACGAGAAGCAAATAATAAATATGTAAATTCCCAATAATTTTTTTAATGTGCCGTCACTGCGGTTTATTTTGAATTCATATATCATTTTTCAAATTTGATTGCTTGGTTTTCTCTTTCTTTTTTTATATTTCTGTACTGTAATGTTGGCTGATGGAACTCGTAGGTATTACGAATATAGAAGTACTATATATATGTCAAGCATGATATCATACAAAAGTATGAGCATTACATAGTCGCTTTTATGTACATATGCAGGGCCGTAGCCAGGAATTTTTTTCGTGGGGGGTTGTAAATTTTTTTTTTTTTTTTTAAATATATAACCTATTTCGTGCAATAAAAAAAATAATAAAAAATCTGGTTTCTAAAGTGCTATTTAGAAGAAATTTTTTTTTTTAACTTTTGATTTTAAAATTACGGTTTTTATAAGAAGTTTTAAAAATCAGGAAACTTTTATTCATTTAAAAATTAGACTGTTCTATTGCAAACACGATGAATACTTTATTTTTGGTGATTTTATACAAGTGAAAAAAAAAATATTTTATGGATGAAAAACTCGGTTAGATTACCCAGCTGCTTTCAGCAGTAAAATTTTTTTTTTTTTTGCAACTTTGTTATTTGACATCCGATTTTTAAAATTGATTTTTTTTAATTTCCATTGAAGTTCTACTGTACTGCAACTGCACAGCCTTAAGTTTCAAAAAATTATAGTCGACTGTTGCTGTATTGTGGAAATTTTGACAGCACAGCAAGGGGCAAACATAATTTCCAGTTTTTACAGCACTGTTTCTGTTGTTTTCTTTTTTTAATTTATGGGAACAGAATCGAAATTGTAATGTACAAAAAAAAACCAATTTTAAAAGGCTGCACTGAAAACTAAAATTCTGTTTATCTGTGCTTTGCTGTCGACTGATCTGTTTGAAATTACACACTAAAGCAACAGCAGAAATAAACAAACAAATATATTCGACTGTTCTGTACTTCGACTTCAGATATTTTCAACGGAAATCGAAATTCAAATTGGTGTTATGCTGGAAAATAGTGCTTGGGAAGCTTTATATTTCCCTCTAATGTCCCTTGATCTGTGAAGTCGTTTTCAAATAGTTGGGTCATTTAACTGAGTTTTGCGACCATACAACATCCTTTTTGTTTCACTTGGAAAAAATCGCCAAAAATAAAGTATTGATCGAATCCTTAATATTACGCTTAAAATGTTTGCAATAAAACAGAATAATTTTAAAAAGAATAAAACTTTCCTGATTTTTGCTTCTTATACAGAGCTGGGCGATAAGGATTACGATTACAAGATGATTACGATTACAGTAATCGTAATCTTAGAAATTTTGAAATTACGATTACTGTAATCGTAATCGTCGTTACAAAAATTACGATTACTGTAATCGTAATCGTAAAAAACTTGAAATTACAATTACCGTAATCGTAATCGTCGTTACAAAAATTACGATTACTGTAATCGTAATCGTAAGAAACTTGAAATTACGATTACTGTTCTCGTTTTCTGGGATTACAATGTGTAAAAAACAGTGATATACTTACCCAACATCATTTTCCAAGAAATAATAATAATTTTTACATACATGCATACATATGTGTTTATTTCTCACACATTAAGTAAACAAGTAAAACTGGGATGTGTATTAAGAAGAGAGAAAATTAGCGGAAATAATAAAGATACAAAATTAAGACTGCTGTTTGGATAATTTACATTCAATAATATTCAATATTAGCCTTAAGCAGAACTAATTTTTCAAAAGAAACATCGGAAAGTGCATGGCGTCGAGGACTGTTTATAATGACCGCCAACGAAAATAGCCTTTCCACAGGTGCTGACGATGTAAACGGGGTGCTGAATCTTAAAGATGCTTTCATGGCTACTATCACCATCGTTCAAATATTTAAAAAATTCTTCTCCTATAATGTTTGAGCCACTACCAGGAAGCACTTCAGGTAAATCAGTGTTTTCTAAAGGTATATTGAGTTTTAAATAAAATATATATTAAGTTGTTATATAGATATGTAGTTAGGTATTTACCGCCGAAGTCAAAAAAATCTTCATCTAATATTGGCTTTTCATAGTTATGGTCATTTACATCTTCAAAAGTTGCAGTGGAGTTTTATTACTTTTTAATTTTGTTATGAGATAAACCTAAGTAATTTGTTTAGTAAAATCTAGCTATTGTAATACATATTTTTTATACATGCAAAATCCAAATTTTACGAAGAAAATTGGTGTGAGCTAAGCTCGATTTTTATGCATGTGGCCATTGTCTCCAGCCCACTAAAAGCTGCTATCTCAACCGCAAATATTTCAAAATGTATATAATATGTGTGAAATTGCAAGCTTTACATAATTATTTGTAGTTTTTAGCACTTCTTTCAGAGCCAAGCATATTTTCCTCCCTACACCGTTTAGTATCAAAAAGCAATTTTAATAATTTTTTACATGTAATTCTTAAATTTTGTAATTTAAGATTACAGAAAATAAGGATTACTGTAATCGTAATCGTCAAAAACTTGAAATTACAATTACTGTAATCGTAATCGTCGTTACAAAAATTACGATTACTGTAATCGTAATCGTCAAAAACTTGAAATTACAATTACTGTAATCGTAATCGTCGTTACAAAAATTACGATTACTGTAATCGTAATCGTCAAAAACTTGAAATTACAATTACTGTAATCGTAATCGTCGTTACAAAAATTACGATTACTGTAATCGTAATCGTAAAAAACTTGAAATTACGATTAATGTAATCGTAATCCTACGTGTAATCGATTGCACAAGTAATCCTTATCGCCCAGCTCTGTTCTTATAAAAACCCCAATAAAAACCAAATTTTTCCAATATTTGCAAAAAATCAATAAAATGTTGACTTTGAAAAGTTAGTATTGAAAATAGGTGAAATCGGACTATAACAACTCGCACATCCCATATATGGGATCTTTCGAAAAACACACAAAGTGTTATAATATAACCCGAGTAATGAATTTTCAGCCATGCAATGACTTTATGCAGTTATAAGGAAATATGCTAAAATTTTAGAAAATGTGCGATGATTAACTGCTTTATTACGGAGTGGTAACATAATTTAATATATAAGTGGTATGTCGTTAGAAGCATATTTTAATTATAGGTTTGCGGGCATTTGTAACTTCAGCGAAAAGAATTTTTGATTAAAGTTGTAACCAAAAACACCCAAAATTACGTTATCTCAAAACCCTAACCATAAAAAAATGGTTTCGACCTCAGCAGGTTCATGCCAGCCCTCCCCTATACCTGAAATTCTTGGTATTTTCTCAAACTAAATATTTGTAAACTAGTCTTTTCAACATATAGCTTTCAATATGATAGAAGTCAAATTTATCTACCAGAATTTCGTGAGGGGTTCAAACACCCAAACCCCCCCCTAAATACGGTCTTGTACATATGTATGTACTTATGTACATATATGTGTATACTTACTTGCAGGTAAGTCAACATTGTCCTTACGATTTTTAATTGGCAAATAAGTTTTAGTTACGCAAGTTTTTTAGGGCTATTCTGTCTTTTCAAAGACAATTATTAACTGCCAAGAGGAAAATTTTCTTTCGAAAGTTAGTTGTGTTTGGAGAGACAGTTGCCAGATTTTCTTACTAGGCTAATAGTTTTACTTAAACAATTGAACATGAGACACAAGTAAACATTAGTGTCAAGCAATGCCATTAAAATTAACGATTTTTGTTTTATTGCAATTAACCATAAAAATGGTTAACGCACAAATATCACTTATGTGCAAACAAAAAAATTTGGCAATTACCTTAGAAGCCACAAGGTGAGCGAGCAAGAAGTGCTTACTATTATCTAAATCTATTGCTTTCTCCTTATAAAAAGCACATGCGACTAATAAATGCGGATATTATGCACACAGAAGGTGCAGTGAAATAACGCCCGTGGAATTAACGCCCGCGGGCGTTATTTCCCAAAAAAGGAAATAACACCCGCGGGCGTTTTTTCCTTTCTTGAAAAAGAAATAATTCCCGCGGGCGTTATTTCGTTTGATCCACGGGCTTTATTTCTCTTTCGGAAGGGCAATTAAGCCCGCAGATGGGCTTTTTTTAAATATGGTGTATTAGGGAAAAAATCGCCGCAGGCGAAAAATTGGAATAAAAAATCTGGCGATTTTTAATTCCAATTTTTGTTTTATCTGAATATGGTGTATTGTTATTGGAAAAAGCGCCGCAGGCGAAAAATTGGAATAACAAATAGCGCGATTTTTAATTCCAATTTTTGTTTTTTTTTTTTAATACGGTGTGTTATTATTGGAAAAAGCGCCGCAGGCGAGAAATTGGAATAAAAAATCGCGCGATTTTTAATTCCAATTTTTCGATTATATTTTTTTTTTTAAATCCCCTTCTAAATATTCAAATACTCAATCGAAATAAACAAAGTTTCAGTAAATTTCTATAATCATTTATTAGTAACAATTTTCAAGGTCTGTAAGTAAGTAAATATTTAAATACTCAATCAAAATAAATAAAACTTCATTACATACATATTGGCACTTTCAGACCACAATCTAAACAAATACTCTTATAGAGTTTTCAACAATTTGACGACAAACCGGGCACAAAATATTTATATTGCCATTTACAATTACAACCTTACTGTGCTCTCCAAAGCAATCCGCACACAATTTAAAGTGATTGCATGGGCTTAAGAGAACATCGCGTGGCTTGATAAAACAAATAACACACAACAACATGCTTTGACTCTCCCAAAATTGTCTGCCGTTTCTTCATAGTCAGAACAATCCATTTCGGATACATCAATGTCTTCTGTGTCACATGTCTTATTTTCGGGATTACTTATTTGATTCGCCTGCGGCGCTTTTTCCAATAATAATACACCATATTTAAAAAAAAAACGAAAAATTGGAATTTAAAATCGCGCGATTTTTTAATCCAATTTTTCGCCTGCGGCGCTTTTTCCAATAATAATACACCATATTTAAAAAAAAAAAACCAAAAATTGGAATTAAAAATCGCGCGATTTTTTATTCCAATTTTTCGCCTGCGGCGGTTTTCCCACTAATACACCATATTTAAAAAAAAACCCCATCTGCGGGCTTGCCTTTCGAAAGGGAAATAAAACCCATATCGCCGAATAGGGCGCGCGGGCGTTCTTTCCCTTTGTAAATGGAAATAAAACCCACGGGTTTAATTTCGTTTTATTCGCAGGCGCTATTAATTAATTCCACGGGCGTTATTTCACTGCACCCACACAGAATCTCCATTAACTTACTTGCAACGAAAGTAAAAGCCTATGAACCAATCGCGATATGTTAAACTTATGTACAGCCGGATCAAATATGGGCCCAGGAGTAGGAGCTAAAGTGTTTTGTCTGGAGCTTGTAATTAAACAGTTCTTTAGACTTCCGGACCACTGCAGCACCTTTCAAGCCGAGGTTTCCGCTGCGTCAAGGTGGCGGAACTTGCAGCTGAACTAACGTCCTCAAACACTCGTATACGTACTTTTATCTACAGCCAGGCGGAAATCAAAGCGACCACGGTAGTGACGACCACTTTTAAGTGCGTGAATCAGTACAGGGACAATTTACATGAACTCGGTGCTAATAGAAGCGTTACGATCTACTGTGTACCCCAACACCAGGGAATGGTGGATCCGGATCAAAAAATACACAAAACATTAAGACGTGCAAAGACTTGCATTCCAAGATTTATATAACATAAAACCTCAATATGCTGTTGGCAAAACTAAGAACCAACATAACCTAATCTAACCTTCCTGACAAGGAACACCTAGGCATGCCAAGCGATCGCATTCACACAGTAAGGAGGGTGGGTATCTCTTACTTAATAGGAGGACTCCCTTGGCGGCGAACAGAAGAGCTAGAAGTACAACACCGCCGATGCTACAGAAGTTGCAAGGATGATGTGAAGCAGGAGGAATCGCTTGTGCAACTGCCCATCTGCGAGTTTCAGCAGACGGTGATCGCTGAGTGCCCCTCCTCTACACAGCCTACTTCAAGTCGCGACTATCTACGTGAAAGATCTGGTGAGCTTCATCGGGATTTCAAAGTGGTTTAGAAAAGAGGTGTAATCTATGATTTGTGGCATTGTAATTGGACTCTGCACTGGCACAAGTATACCGCCGATACGGCAGCTAATCCAACTCACCAATAAAAATTTTTTTTTAATTTTCAACTTGAGAAGCATATGAGAACTAACCATGTACTCAAATTTTCGCCACTTAAGTGGCTCATTTTTAGTATAAGATTTTAGGCGGATTCTTAAATTAGAATTTCATTTCCTCAAATAGGGAACGAAATGGCATAAAATTTTCAAGCCATTCTCAACGTATATTTAAGTTGATAACTAAAGTTGGAGAATCATATGGGAATGTACGCTCAATTGAGAATTAAGATTTTCCCAAACGTTTGAAATTTGTTTTTTTGTCTGTTGTTCATGGGGCTATAAGAACTTTTACGTATTCCCAATAAACACAACGGATTCTCCTCGAATTCGCGTCGGATTCGCTTTCTCTGATTATATTATCGCGGCAATAGTTCGCGGCGATAGATCAGCGAATCCGAATTCGTAGGCATGTCACCTATCACCAGCGATTCGAGAATTTGTTCATTCACGGATCGCTGGCGATTCGAATTTTTTATCATTAGCGATTCGAGAATTTTAAATTTTTAGGATCGTTGGCGATACGAGATTTTTTTAGATTGCCCATTTCAGAGTTTGGTTTAATGGCAATGGGTTAAATCCGTATAAAATAATACAAAACACTTCAAATATTTTTATAACTAAAGTTTAACTTTCATGAAGTAACAAAAGCTTTTCAAACAAATTTAAGCAGTAATATTTATTTTATTCCGTTGTTGCATTAAATAAAGTCAGAACAAAAAAAAAACTCCTTTTGTTCAAACAATTTTGATTTGGTTTTTCTACATACACGTATTTATTAATTTGATTAAAAACTGATTTGATCTACTTTCGCGACCTCGCCCCGAATTCTCCACGATATCATCTGCGGAACTGTGATATTCGAGTTCAGGTCTAAATGTAAAATTTCAGAACTGCAAAACAACTTAAAAAAAATTTATATCGCGAAAATCTATTTTCTCGAACTTGTCGCGAACTCGAGGAGAGTCCGAGAAATTACATTCGCTAAAATCTGATTTCGCGAACTCGTCTCGAATTCGCCGCGATATCATCCTCGCTTCTGTGTTTATTGGGTTCACATATATATTAGTTATGTATACGTATTCATATGTATATTAAGTTAAATAAGACAAATGTTGAATATTCGTATTAATTTTTACATCTTTCTCTCTTTTCCTACAGCACAGAAAGAAGACTTTCAATGCCCATCAAATATAGCGAATGGTAATTATGCGGATCCAGTCACATGCAGGCGTTTCTATCAGGTGCGATAAAAGTTACTGTGTATCTACATTTGCATATAATGAGTGATTAGAAAATTTCGGTAATTTAATAATGGATACAAGATATTGTGCTCTGCTTAACTAGCCGAAACACGATTTCTATAACAATCTAAGACAGACATTTTTTTATTAACCACACGATTCGCAAACGAAAATCTCATTTACAATTTCCATTTTCTATTCAAGTGTGTCGATGGTTACCCCTACTTAAATCGTTGTCCCTCTGGACTCTACTTTGATGATCTACAAAAATTCTGCACATTTAAAGATGAAGCCAAATGTGGACCACTGCCAACAAGTAAGTTTAACTAAAATATGCATAAAATATTTCAATAAAATATATTACAAAATAAATGCAAAATAAAATGGGTGAAAAAAGTTATGGACATCAAATGAAATATGTTACAGCAGCAACAAAAAAAAACATATAAACTCATAAATAATAGGTTTAGGTAAATGTTGCTAAAATAACAAAAATAAAACCTTAATCTAATCAATTTATTTGATGCACTTATGCATAAGAACAGCATACAAGTGACCTTAATACTTACTTATCTACATATAAATATTATTACATACATAATATATTTACACAAATAATTTTGCAGTGTTTGTAAGGAGAGCTTAAACGCTAAAATCCAATAAAAACTTAAAAGCAACAGTAAAATGTACATATTTATGTAGATATGTATGTACATATGTATAAGCAATAAATCATAATTGAGACGCAGAAAATGCCAAGGTATCAAATATGCTATGTGGCAGGTGTATATGTATATGTTTGTAACTTTGTATGCGCCTTAGAATGACAAAAGCTCTTTCAATTGACAATATATATATGTATGTACCAGACCTGGGCACCGTCAATTACATTTTGTAATTAACTACACCTTCAATTACAATTACATGTAATTGTAATTGCCATTTTTCAATTACCAATTACATATAATTGGTAATTGAAATTTTACAATTACAAATACATGTAATTGTAATTGAGATATTTCAATTGCAATTACATGTAATTGGTAATTGAAAATGGCAATTATAATTACTGTAATTGTAATTGAAGAATTTCAATTACAATTACTTGTAAATGTAATTGAAAATTTCCAATTACAAGTAATTGTAATGGAATTGCATCAATTACATTTTTCTTGGGTTTGAGAAAATTTAGTTATATAATTTGTTTTTGTTTAAGGAAAAAAAGATAAACAAAAACAAAAAACAAAAACAAAAAAATCAAAAACAAAAACAAAAGCAAAAACAAAAACAAAAAAAGCCGAAACAAAAGCAAAAGTAAAAACAAAAACAAAAGCAAAAGCAAAAACAAAAACAAAAAATGCAAAAACAAAAACAAAAGCAAAAACAAAATCAAAAACAAATGCAAAAGCAAAAGCAAAAATAAAAAAAAAAGCAAAAACAAAAACAAAAGCAAAAACAAAAACAATAACAATAACAAAAAGAACAAGAATAGAAACAAAAACAAATTGTATAACTAAATTTCTCAAACCCAAGAAAAATGTAATTGGTGTGATTCCATTACAATTACTTGTAATTGGAGATTTTCAATTACATTTGCAAGTAATTGTAATTGAAAATATCAATTACCAATTACATGTAATTGTAATTGAAAAACCTCAATTACAATTACAAGTAATTGTAATTGGAAAATTTCAATTACCAATTAATGTAATTGTAATTGAAAAAAAATTAAAGCGTGAATAACGGGTATTCATGAATATTGATGTGTAAACTGTTTCGAAATCGGATATTTATTCCCTTTTCCTCATTCCTTTTTTCCTGGTTTTCTATGGATTAAAAGGCGACTATCGTTTTTGTAATTTTTTGTTGTCATTGTGACTGCTACTATTTTGTTGTTTTTGTTTGTTTTGGTTTTTGGTTTTTGGTTTTTGACTTTTGATTTTTTATGTTGTTTTGTTTTGTATTGCTCAGAAACATGCAAGATCATCTGAATCCACGTTTGACCCATATCTGGGGACCCGGCTAGGGGTCACAATGAAAAGAGCTTCATATCGAAGTCCTGCTCAAAACCTTTCATTCGATGCCAATATTTCTCAGAAACATTCAAGGATCATCCGGGTCCTCCTTTTGACCCATATCTTGAGACCCGGCCTAGGGGTCAAAACCTTTCATTTGATACCAATATTGCTCAGAACATTAGATAGGTAGATGTATGTAGGTGTGCATATCCATACATTTGCATACATGTTCAAACAGGTTGGTCCTTTTTATTTTGCCTATTTGTCGCATTGTTGCAGAAAACAACAACAATAACAACTTCACTTCGCTTCGTTGCTGTTGTTGTTGATATTTGCATTTGCACGGCTATGCATGCAAGCATTAGTAAGTACATGTCTATCTACTTACCTACCACTGTCAGTGCCAAGCGATTCACACGGACGCAGCAGTGCACTAACACAAAGGTCATTTACGGTTTACACGTTTACGCGTAAACTTTACCTGTTTTTCGAAATCACTCGTAGCTACAGCAAAGATGTTTACACATCAAAAATGTAATTGAGGATGCCCAGGTCTGGTATATACATATGTATGTAAGCTTATATGCACATGCATCTATTGCATGTATGTATATGTATCTACATATATAAATACAAACGTGTTGGCATATAATATGCAGCAGCTGTTCTTTTACTATGCACATAAGCAAATTGCACTTTCCCAAATCAGTATACGTCCGTTCGCTCCAATATTGTTTGCTGCTGCTGCGACACAGGCTGTCTTTGTTGCTGTGATGTTACCCAACTTCTTCATAGTAGCCGAAATATAATTTATTATGCATTTAATATGAAATTGGAAATTGGCCTTAGAGCAAATGGAAATTCGATTAGAAGTGCAATAGCTTTATGGCTGACTAAAACAAACAAAACAAAGTGAAAACGCTATTCGAAAGCTTTAAAGTACATACGTGAATACACATATTCACACATATGCTATGTACACATAAATATACATACATATTTACATCTATACATGTATGCCCACTAGGGTTGTGCAAAATTGTATAAATAAAATAAAGTTCTCACGAAATCCGCGCAACAAACCGCATTTCATGTGACTGTACCAAGGAAATCTAAACCGAATTTGTTGCCTTGATACATATGTTAAAGTTTAGAGGTCGCGTAAATGCCATCTTTCTCTTTCTCCATCATTTATGATACATATGTACATTAGAGCGTATCGCGAAATACAAAGTTCGCCGTACGTCCCCCCATATGCTTTCTTTTTCGAAAACATTTCTGGAAAAATTTTTTATTTATTTTTTTGGACCGCTAGATGTCGCTAAAATTCGTTATTTTGACCACTTTTTATACAGTCAGGAAATAGAGTATAGTCAGGAAATAGTATTTTTAAGGTCGCTAGAGGGCTAAAATGTTCTAGAGAATTATTCGCCATAAAATTTTAGTAGGAATCTCTTTGGAAAAAATCTTTATAAAATGAACCTAAAAGACCACAGGAAGCGAAACACTTATACTCCTCGGAATGTTAAATTTGATTTATTTCCGGTTCTACTGAATCGATCGAAATACTTCTTTTGCCGAAGGTTAATGCTTTTAACGACGTTTAACATTCCGGAAAAAAAGTTACATTACGGTGGTATACACTAAGCACTGGGTGGAAGTGACCCCAATGGTGCACATAGTGTTAATGCAATTAGAAAGTGGAAACCCTCCTCTCACGCCAAAGAGATTGGTGTATCAAACTTAGGCATCGGACCATAAATACCGAAGATATGAAAAAAATGAAATTTAGCGACAAAAAAAAAAAATAAAAATTTATTCCAGAAATGTTTTCGAAAGAGAAATTATATGGGGGGCGTACGGTGGACTTTCTTTTTTTGGTCCATATAAGGCGACACGGCCTAATGTACATAAGTTTTTGGAAAGTCTTTAATGAATAAGAAAAAAGGCATAAAAATAGCCTTGTTCCGCAATGCTTTGTTGGGATTAATTTTTTTTTACCACCTTAATATACAGTGGTTATATGTCGATAAGCAAACATATGGAAGAGCAATTATTTTAAAACTCTATTTAAAGAGCAATGTCACTCATTTAGTAAAATAATAAGTTTAACAGCTCAGTATCTTTAACCGCTTACGTATTTATATGAACACCACTGGCAATTCACTTGCGTAAACACTTACAAATTAATTTTTATCAAAAGCAACTTAGTGCGTACATATAATATATTATATATATATATATATATATATATTATATATATTATATATATTATACAACTCACGACTTGATAAATGAATTTTCATACAAAATTTTGACAGTTTTGGCCAATAAATGTAACAACTTATCAGTTTTATAGAGCCTTTTAATTTTAAAGGAGCATCCCTAATATTTTTCAATTTACACATTTGCCACAGAATTAACAAAAATGTTTAAATCAAAAATTCGTAAATTTTAAATGTTTAGAAAAAGCGCTCAATTATTACAAAAAAAAAAATTGTGAATTGTCTTGTACTATATAAATTTTAATTTTATAACTTGCTAAGATTTTTGCATAATCCTTTGACTTGTAAGTATTTAACTTTTTGCATTTTGAATATACAAAATGTACGATAAATAGCAAAATGATTTAATTGTAGGCTTTTAGCTATAGGTAAAAATATGATACATACATATTTGGTCAACCCTGGTGTAAGTAAACATAAGTATACACTTGCCTAGAAGTATACACTTGCTTACATATGCCCATGTAGATGATTTGCAGAAATACATAAGTACATATGTACCTACATATATGTATGACAAAGTATGCTAAGCAAGAAGTAGTTGGAACAAACAAACATGAGTAAAGAACCATTTCACTTACATAGACGTAGTTGCATACAAATTGGGTACACCGGAGCGTATACGTAACTACTTGAAATGGTAAGCCGCCGCACAGTGGTTCAGCCGCGGAAAAAATTCATTTTTTTCAATACCTAATTTTCAGATTCTAATGATGTAGTCTTATAAAAAAATGTCCAAATATGAAGAATTCATGACTACTTTGCAAAAAGTTGATTTTTTTACAAAATAATGGTATCAGAAGTCAGAAAAATTTTATTCAACAAAAACTGCTTGAAATGTTTGCTAACTTTAGCTATAAATTTTCCTTATAACTTATATCTCTATTGTCCCTGTTGTGAGTTTAAAAGAAAATATAGCACTTCCTTGACTAATTAAAGAAAAAATCAGTGCAATCGGCCAAATATTAAAAAAAATATAGGCCAGCAAAAATGGTACTTCAAAAATGCTACCATTTCTAATTTCGATGGACAAAAAGTTTGTGTGCTACAGCGTGCTACACTCGCTAACTGTAATAAAATGAAAGTTTGGAATGTTTTCTATCGATTTCTGTAAAAAGTTTTTTCCCATATTTTCCCCAATCGATGTAAACTTGATTTAAATGTCGAAAGTCCCATCAAATTTTGATAAAATTGACAAAATGTAGCATGCTTTTAGGCTCATGCGTATATATGAACGTTTACATCTTATGTGACATTTTTGTTTACGAATATGAAGGCACAGAGAGGATTAGATAAAAATGCAGATTGGTAAATTATACACCTAATTTGTTAGAATCAATGGTAATGCAAACAAAAATAACGGTAAACACATTCGTCATAACATTGCGGGTTGCAAACAACAATAGCAACACACACATTTGTTTAAACATTTTACCAGCTTATTTTAAGGTATTAGATGAAAAAAAATATGTTATCCCGACGAAATTGTAGTAACAGACACATACATATGCTGCTGTTAATTTGCAAAGTTAACTTGATCACACAACAAGAAGACTTATTGATACTTTCTCAGCAGAAGCAGAAAAGTTGAACACCTTATCATGTTCTGAGTTAACCCTTACTAGTAAATGGGACTTAGGATTTATAGGCTTATGTTTTCTAGGAAAAGTGATAGAATTTCTACCAATACAGATGTTATTAATCGATTACTGGCAAGTTCTGGTCATTATATAAAGTCCATAAGACGACAACCCAACAAAAAGTGTGTGGAATTGGATTTTGTTGCCAAGGATATGCTAAATAATTAAAAATTTTTCTTATATTTGCTTTTTTTTTTCTTTCCATATATATATACATAGTTATATTTTCGATTATATGTATTATTAATATAATCATTAAGTACATCAAATTTTTACAAGGGCTCTTTTCAGTTACTGAAAATGTACATCTTCATTTGTTTTTGAATAAAAGGTGTAGAAAAAGTGGGCGTGGTTGTTTGCCAATCACGCCTATATCTGGTATTGTCGATATATTTCATGACAGTAACTTATGCGCCAAGTTTCGTGAAGATATCTTAATTTTTTGAGCTGAAATTTAAATTTTTCTTTAAAAATTTTTACTATAGGTCCAGGGGAGGTACCCCTAGGGAGTGGCCGATTTCAAAAATTGTTGGTGCTGTCAATGCCTTTAATGAGGGTAACTCATGTACCAAGTTTCGTGAAGATATTTTAATTTTTTTTTAGCTGAAACCAAAATTTGTATTTAAATCATTTTTTTATAGGTCCAAGGGAGGTACCCCTAGGGGTTGACCGATTTCAACCATTTTTTGAAAATTTCTTAATTAGCTCACATATAACCTCTGTGCAAAATTTCAATGGCCTAGGACCACGCCTTCTATTTTTTTCCGCAAAATGTATGGAGCCGAACCACTGTGCGCCGTCAAAGTGCTGATATAGAGGAGCCTACGCATATACAACCAAACGTTTAAGAACTGATGTAACATATGTTTACATACATACATTTGTATTTGTATGTGTATATGTACACATATATACTTCAAGAGCCAAGTGCTTTGAATTTCTGTCATCTTTGCTCAAAGACAAGCAACCGTTTTGCGCAAGAGTTAAATATACATATGTATGCCACAATCTCTGTAGGCTAGTCTATGTCTATGTATGTGTGATATAAAAGATGGCCGAAGGTTTAAGTAACACAGGCGAAATTCGAAGAAAATGTAAGCTTTTGTAGTACATATATACAAACACATGCATATAAAACTGCACTTATGCACTACATATGTATATTCTGGTAAATGTCGCATAATTCATTTAAAAAGCCAAAACCACATAAATGCACACACAGCTGAGATGATTTTATTACTACCAAGGAACATCAACTCAAATTGCTATTCTTGTATTTTTTTTTTGTTTTTTTGTTTTTTGTTTTTGTTTTTTCTTTTTTTTTTGCGCAAATCTTGTATAGCTCAGCATTCAGTTTAAAGGAAAATCTTAATCTTACAGCGCACTGCAATTGAGTCATGAGGCAAATGGAAAATGACACAAAAGCGAGAAATGCAAAAATATGTACATCGAAAATATGTAAAGCACTGAAATACACTGTGCAATAGTTTTAGCGTCAGTTTCCGGAATTAGAATGATGGACGGAAATGCAGATGGAAGTTGTGTAGACTCACAAGCACTAATTGTTAGTATATATACAAAACAAGTTGCTAAAATTACCTTAGAGTGCTCTCGGATCAAAAAGTTCGGAAAGCAATGCAACTTCTTCTCAATTAGAATAAAATTATGAAAAAATTTCCACCAGCGCAAAATGTACTAATTTTTACAACTATTTCAGCAACACCCTTTGAATTTAAAACTAAAAGAAAGTTCACAGGCAGCAGTTGGATTAGTTTTATAGTATAAAAATTTAATAACCAAGCGCGTAATAGTTTGATACAAAATTTTTTTGTCTAGTGTTATTATAGACCATCACGAAAGATGCAGTAAAACACTCTGCTGCTGGCACGTTTAGAGAAGCGTTAAGGTGCACGCACAGCAAATACTCGTATAACTGGATGTGCTGGTGTGTGCGTGTATCACAGTCGAAACTGCAACTAAATGAGATGTTCGTTTAGGCAAAAAACAATAGAAAAAAGTGCTCACTGGCACATGTAGCTAGCAAGCTTAAAATATAAAAATATACTTATATGTAAGTATATACATTTATATAACAGAATACATATGTATGTACATTAAGCCGTATCACGTTATATGGACAAAAAAAAAGTTTAGTGTGTGTCAGTTTTATTTGAACACTTATGTCGAAAAAATATTTTTGGTGTAAAAATTTTTTTTTTAGGCCCGCGTTAAAAACAGCTAAATCGCGTTTTTTGTAATAACTTCCTTATTTGATGTCGGATCTCTAAGATCTTAATGTCGCAGAAAAGGTCTCGCTCAGCACTATATTTGGCCCATATAAAGTTTCGACCTCAAAGGTTGTCCTGAGTTTTACCTTTAAAATTTTTGGAGTTACTATCCCTAGATTTTTTTATTTTTATCACTAATACAAAGCTCTCAAAAAACCATGAGGAATCCCCCAAAGAAATTCTAGCCTTTATTCACAAACAAAAAAGTTATAACGTTGTAAAATGAAACACTTGTTTTTTTTTATAAAAAATTACCCCAGAGAAGCGGCGAAACACGTCAACTTAATTTTTGGCTCCAGATTACGATGGCGTTTTTAGAAGTGAAGTGTATGCACTCCCATTTTCGAGATATTTAAGAAAACATTTTCAGTTTTCACATACAAAGCGATCCGATGTGGGGGCGTATGAGTAACTATTGTTGAGGTAATAAAAATAAAGAAAAGGGGAAAAAACTATACGTACATATATGTATATAAAATGCATATGAGAAGGAAGAGAATTCCCTGCACATAAATTCCAATTTGTTTTAAACGTTCGAAACCTGCACTGAAAAAACAACTTACCCAGATTATGGAAAAATGGGAATGTTTCGGCGCTAAAGACACATTTTCATTGTTTTGATGTACAATTTTCTTTAAATCAAGGAATAAAAACAACGTTTTTAAAGAAAATTTTATTCAAAACAATGAAAATATGTCATTAGCGGCGAATCATTCTCATTTTTCCATAATCTGAGTAATTTTTTTTTTGAGTGTGAGCAAAGTAATATAAGCGACGAAGAATTCACTTTCAGAGCTCTGAAACTGCTTTCATAAATATCTCTAAATTTGGAGGACATCGTCATTTTTGGTCTCGGTTATCATAGATAAGAAGATGTTTTGGGGATTAAAGTAAAGTGCGTTGTTTTCAATTGTAGGCTGAATAATTAACTGCATTTCTAGGGGCAGACGACGCATCCAGCGCAAGTATTGATAATACATTTAGACTTCCGTTGTCTCTTCTTAGGCGCGTATAATTTTACAACGAACTATAGCAGTTTTTCTAAATAACTTGGATAATTTTAGGATACGCACGGATGCAGAAATCGTGAAGTCATTGTAAGCCAGCGCGCTGTGCTTAGAGATCCCACTTGAATACTTACCAAATCTTCACAACAGCCATTATATAATATAAATAACGTTGATCAGCACGAATAGTCCAATCATCAATAATTTTTTGCATATCATGTATCCAGTATTGGTAGCTGTTCCATCGCGGTACAACATTCTCAAGTCAAGCGAGGACTTAGAATACTTTTTAATCAAAAACTCATAGTATATGGCGTTACTGCCTCATGTAAATAAGAACTTGGGATAATTTTTCAAAAAACAGGTTCTCTGATTTTAAAACGGTATAACTTTTTTGTTTGTGAGTAAAGGCTACAACTTTTTTAGCGGAGTCCTCATGGTTTTTTGAGAGCTTTGTATTAGTGATAAAAATAAAAAAATCTAGGGATAGTAACTCCAAAATTTTTAAAGGTAAAACTCAGAACAACCTTTGAGGTCGAAACTTTATGTGGGCCAAATATAGTGCTGAGCGAGACCTTTTCTGCGACATTAAGATCATAGAGATCGGACATCAAATAAGGAAGTTATTACAAAAAACGCGATTTAGCTGTTTTTAACGCGGGCCTAAAAAAAAATTTTTTACACCATAAATATTTTTTCGACGTAAGTGTTCAAATAAAACTGACACACGCAAACTTTATTTTCGTGATACGGCTTAATGTACATATGTATATCTCCTACAAAAAAAGAGCTCTTTATTTTATTGCTTTAAGCACAAAAGTCAGCAGCAAATCGTGGCTCCATAGTCTTTACGGTCAACTGCCATTTGACAATTTACACGTTCACTTCACTATGATTATTGCGCTTACCGTAACATTTTGCTTTTGTGCCATGTCAGCCGGATTTTTAGTAGCCGTAAATTTTCAACCCCCCCAAAAAAACAAGTGATATTATGCTGGCATATGCAAAATTAGGAAAATAGAACTTGAGCAAAACGTGGCCAATGACTGGTTGTAACAAAAAACGAGCCATATCACTTTTGATTGCCAAATAACACAAAAATGTGTATGTATGTGTAAATGGAAGTAGGATATTTTATTATGGATGGATTAACTATGAAAGCGAGTTTGTGTATTATAGCATTTTTAAGTAACCAATAGCGATTGGAAATTTTTAGGAGTTTTTTTTTTTTAAATAAGGGCTTTCAGTATAAGAATGAGGCGCCAATGCTGTTCTCTATTTGTTTAAACGGCAAGAAAAGTAGCTAAATTCGCATGTGTTATGCCTGATGATGACCTCATAAATAAAAGTAACAAACAAGAAAGAATATATATGTATACCCTGGCGTTAAACAATATTAATACATTACTGTAAGGTAGACTTTCAAATTGTTCTAGAGAAACCATTACCAATATAAAACTTGGCATTTTCCTAGTATACATATTAATCAAGTCGTAAATTATGGTTTTAGTTCTTAACTTATAACTCTTCTGTCAATTCAAATTAATACCGTATTAATTAGATAATCTGAATTACGGTTAATTGAGAAGTTAATTCCAAATTAACTAAATAATTCGGATTATAGTTGACTATTATATAAACTTAGGATTGTCCCAGCATACATTTAAGCCAAGACGTCGAAGGAACTGAAATAAGGTTAATACCGAATTAGCTGTATTAGCCGGATTATCGTAATTAAGGAGTTAATTCCGAACACCTTATTCCACTGTTAATTCAACTTGATTCTGAACTAAATATATCATACGGATTGTCGTTAATTTCCAAATTAAATCCGAATTAACTAGACAATCCTAATTAACGTTAGCTATTCAGCTAAACAGGACTTTAATAGGATACATATGAACCAAGCGCCGAAATAAAGTTAATCTCTAATTAATTCTATAATTCGGATTATCGTAATTTTATGGAATTAATTAGGAACTGCTAACTCCTCTGTTAATTCAAGTTGATTCCGAACTAAATATAGGCAGCATACAGATTATCGTTAATTTTCAAATTAATTACAGACTAGTATTGCCGGCGCTCGAAATTCGACCATGCAATTTATTTTTTCAACTTTATATTGGTACAAAAATTATTCATTTTCGCGGAGATAAGTAACACTTTCCAAATTCCAGTTGTACCGCAACACTGATTTGCCCTTTTGATCACGGTCCGACGCGAAATCATGGTCACAATCAAGGCAGATCATGTATTTTGTTATTGTAATTGGTAGAGTGTAATGTCAAAATGATATTTCGCCGTGGTTAAAATCTGAATTCGTTTGGGGTCGTCCATTCCTATTGGCCATGATGTGAATTCGCTTTGATTTTGACATTACACTCTACCTTTGTAAATAAAAAAATAAGTTTTTCAATTCGCCGCCGAGCCTACCTGTTAGATATGCCTTGGTCAAAATTAAAATTACTCAGTGTGTCCTCCCGCCCACTCTCTCATTTTTCGCTTTAATGGAAAATCAATAGGAGATATTTGGCCGCGTTGATTTTGATCTGAGCGTAAACTGGGCCAATGCATATAAAATAGAGAGAGCGCTTTTAAATTAAAGCGACTCTTCAACTGTGTTTACGATATTTGTAAACACGTTTACGATATCTATTTCTCTTAACTAAAAATTTTATTTATTAATTATGAACAAATTAAATAATTTATAGAAAAAATTATATGCCTATGCACTGCTTCTGACTCATACGAACACATCCATATCAATTTTATGTGGATATTAGTATGTTAAATGTGCTAAACAGCCTGGCAATTGCTTGTATGGAAAAAATTTTAGCCTATTAATATATAGACTATCGTTAAATATTGAGCGAAGCAGGATTTTCCTAGATATATGTATATTAGTCAATTTATTGAAGAAAACCAAATAAATTTAATTTAAAATTAACTGTATGAACACGGTTATCGCATATAAGCTGATAATTCCGAACTCCTAATTAAAATCGTATTAACTATATAATCCGTAATATCGTTAATTTGCATGTTTATTCCGCTGTGGTGCAGTGGGTAGAGTGCTCGCCTGTTTTCCCAGAGGTCTCGGGTTCAAACCTCAGTCCGAGCAAAACACCAAAATAAATTTTCTAATTAGTAAAAATCTAATTATTGGGTTTTTATGAGCAGCGGTCACCTCTCGGCAGTGGGCGGCATACCCTCCGAGTGTATTTCTGCCATGAAAAAGCTTCTCAAAAAAAAATGCATTCGCCGTTCGGAGCCGGCATAAAACTCTAGGTCCACCCAATTAGTGGGAAAACAAAAGGAGCACACATCGAATTGGGAGAGAAGCTCGGCCATAAAACTCGCCAGAGTTATAATAGCGCCATTGTATTATATATTATTATATTCCGAATTAACTATATAAACCGGATTAACATGCATTACAAAGTTGACTACGAATCAACTAGATAATGCGCTTTATCTCTCAACTCTATCAGGGTTCACACAATATATATTTTATAGCTTCCGGATGTGGCAGAAATCACTCTGCGCTCTCCGACACAATTTCTTTCACAACTTTGTCAACAAGTAATCTAAGTAGTGCTGACTTCTTCGTGGAATAATGAACTTATAAGTGACATACTTAAACCTGCCAATATGGCGAAAGCAGAGCGGAGCAAATTACTTTGCCATCTCATTGCCCGATATGTTACACTTTCAATCGGGAAGTAGCCTTACTTATTTAAAAAAGAAATGTTCCATCTAATTGTGGAAGAGCTACTTATACCTAGTGCGTATTTTACAATATACTTCATTCAATAGAATATTACCAAAGAAATAATACAATTCGTATTCATAGCTTTTTGTGGAAATTAAATATTTCATAGAGAGCAGTAGGCATATTTCTGACTTTTCGATCTCATTTACCTTCCCGTCATTCGTACCTCATTTATAGAAATACATCTACTTATGTTCATACACGTGTGCTTAGATTTGTGCAAACTTTCGCATTTCAATTCTGTGCATCTAAACATTTTTGCACGTACGTTTTTTTTTTTGTTTGTCCTTCGCAATTCACTATTCGCCTAACAAAAACTTAAGATTTTGCAAAATTATGCAGAACTCCAAACAATGCGTGCACCCGCCATAAGTACAAACACACGAAAAACTTTCTTTTCTCCAAAAAAGTTTACAAAACAATTTTAAATTTCACAATTCAGTGCACACATTTCGCAGTAACAGTGAGTATTTTGACGATGTTTGGTGCGTGATCGGGTGGGTTGCGGCAGCGAAGCATTGCGATGCGTTATTATTCTAAAACAGCAGATACGGTATAATAAAATTGAATTTCACGCTAAAGATTAGATGCATAAATTCATATGCAAATTGCGTTTCCGGTTTTATGGTATACGAGTATGAGTATTGTGATTGCAATTTCATGAATTATCTCGGAAAAGTGGAAAATAGGTAGATAATTGAAATTTTACATACATTTATTGCATTTGTGTCTGCTTTTACTATATTAAATTTGTATGTGAATGAATGCATAATGCAACTTCTTTTGAGTCTCTTAGTTTGAATGGAATGAAATGGAATAGAAAAGAATGGAATGGAATCTAATTGGATGGAATAGAATGGAATGGAATGGTATGGAATGGAATGGAATGGAATGGAATGGTATGGAATGGAACGGAATGGAATGGAATGAAATGAAATGAAATGGAATGGAAAGGAATGGAATGGAATGAAATGAAATGAAATGAAATGAAATTAAATGAAATTAAATGAAATTAAATGAAATGAAATGGAATGAAATGGAATGAAATGAAATGGAATGGAACGAAATGAAATGAAATGAAATGAAATGAAACGAAATGAAATGAAATAAAATGAAATGAAATGAAATGAAATAGACTGAAATGAAATGAAATGAAATGAAAAGAAATGGAATGATGATATGTCGCTCATGCACTTAGGCATATTTATCCATTGTACTCAAAGCCTTTAGAAAGGATCAGGATGTAGGGAAAAGGTGGGATAGTGGAATCAGAGTTCATTTTCAAACTTTATTGGGAAGTTTTTCGAGTGTACATTCGCCATTCTCATTACATCTGACCCTCTAATGCGCAATCCTCGTCTAGCGAAAGCCGGGCAGGCGAAGAGAAAATTCTCTGTGCCGTCGTCGTCCTCCTCCAGACAATATATACATAATCAGCTCTCGATAATGCCTATGGTGGCCATATGCTGCTGTAATCAACCCCACAAGGACTCGAAGCGTCCTCCTTCTCTGCTAGAAGAGTAAGTAAGTTTACTGCCTCCCTGTCAGGTTTTTTTTTTTTCAGAAAGCAGGAATTTGTTGAGTGCCAACGTCTTCCGTGAGTTTCACTCATGGAGTCCTTGATGTACTTTAAATTTCCCACTATACTTCCCTGCTGTTCCTTTGGCTATTCCGACGATCCGCAATTTGCCAATTCCTCAGTCTACGTTTTGGGTTATAACTCCACAATTTTTGCAGCTAAAATTCTGAAATTTTGTATTTAGCGCATTTATTGTACACAAAGCGCTGTCGGAGAAAATCATCGGTATCGGATGACTATAACATGGAGGTCCCATACCGCGATTTTGGGCTAAGGAAAAAAGAGTGCATCCCAGTTTTCCTATACAGGAAGATAAATTAATATTATCAAATATTGCTCATATATTGTATTGACCTATCTTTAAGAAATTTGCAAAAAAAATTAAGATGTATTGTACACAGCAAGAGATAATAGCGAAAATATGCGATTTTCGGCATTCAGCCCCCATAACCGGAAATCAGGCTATATCTCGAAAACGAATCATCCGATTTTAGTTTCGATTTCATATCTGGATTCAGCATAAAATTCTGCTTCAAATCGATGTGCATATTGGCCTGGATATTTTTTTGGCGATTTTTGCCCAATTTATATTTTCAAAAATTCGTCTTGGTCCATAAAAACCAAATTCCTGAACATCAAAATTAGTTTTAGAAAAATGTCATAGAGGTATTTTCTACTCAGAAAGATGAGAGGAATCCGAATTACGATGGCGCGGTATCGATTAATTTCCCTCCATACACATCGCCCCACCCTAATGTACATACATATTTTTCAACATCAGCACTAACATTTTCCTAAAACATTGATACTAGTAAATGTAAATACATGAGTCATTGTTGTCTCTTTGCATCCATGTACTAGATACATTTATTGACAATACATTGCATTGTATCTGCTCTTATCTGAATTCGAATATAACATGCAAACCCACATTTGATAACAATGTTGCAGCAATAAACTCTTACTTCCATTCATCTACATCTCCATACATATGCATATGCATGTGGATGAAAATCCTAATGTGACTAACATTTTTACGACTTCGATTTGATTACAGAACAAAGTTGGAAGATACCGTGAAAGGGATACAGTTTGCAAAATGGATGAGTTTTACTTTACTCTATTTTTTGTTTTTTTTTTTTTTGCTTCTTTCTGTACATGTGTATTTTTAATACCTCGTTTTCTTAATTCACAGATGTGGCTTTTACTATAGCTCCTAAATTAAATAAATGCTAATAGTAGGTCATGTAGGAAAAGATAACGAGCCTTTCAGTTTATGCTCAACAAAGTATAGCAAAATAGTGTACTAATCCATTAAAATTTTCCGTTGATCAACTTTTTCAGCGCCCTCTACTTTGAGAAAAAATTCCACTCACCAACCCTTTTTACTGTACCTTCATAGCAATCACTTTCTATTTTATAATCTCAATGCAATCTACTTAACTGTCAAGAAAGAATAAATTCAGGTGTTAAATGCATTAACAAAGACAACTACAGCGGCAGCAGAGAAGTCATAGATGGGATCAGTTACGATGATATTTGTTGTTAACAGGGCAACTGCAATGACAGGAATACATTGAAATTCAAACAGGCGGCGTTAGGTCATTTGTCTGAGAGCATTTCTGACAATGCATTTGTCTATTCTATGTACAATACTAAAATGCTTACACTTAAACAAATATGTATGTGCATACATGTGTATATACATAAGTACTAAGATGTATATATATCGATCGATAGATATCCTTGCAAATGTTTAGATAGCATGCCGTATAACATTATAATAATAATATAATATAATACAATGGCGCTATTATAACTCTGACGAGTTTTATGGCCTAGCTTCTCTCCCAATTCGGGTTTGCTCCTTTTTTGTTTTTCCTACTAATTGGATGGACCTACAGTTTTATGCCGGCTCCGAACGGCGAATGCATTTTTTGTGGGAAGCTTTTTCATGGCAGAAATACACTCGGAGGGGATGCCGCCCACTGCCGAGGGGTGACCGCTCTTAAAAACCCAATAATTGGATTTTTACTAATTAGAATTTTTTTTTTTGTGTTTTGCTCGGACCGTGGTTTGAACCCGAGACCTCTGGCATAGCAGGCGAGCACTCTACCCACTGCACCACATTCCGTGGAGATGAAAATCACACTTTCACGTATGTAAACGTACGTATATATAAACCAGACGTGGGTAATATCAAGTACCAGTACGACTTGTGACAAGTACATTTTAAAAGAATTGTACTGGTACTCCCAAATTTTCAAGTACTAGTACAAGTACAAGGAATTGAAAAAGAATTGAAGTTTTAGCAAATACTTCAAAGTAATTGAAAAGAATTGAAAGTACTTTAAAAGAATTGAAAAATGTACTTGAACCGATTTTTCAATTCTTTTCAAGTACTTACAATTATTGACAATCTTGAAATCAATATTTAAAAAAAAATTACTAAAATAAACGATATTTTATATTTTTTACATGTCGCTTGTAGTCCATATTATGTTTATTTAACAAAATGCGTTTGAAATTTAACATAAATAAATAATAAAATTTAATTTGAAACAAAAAAATAATTCAACATAAATAAAATTATAAGAAAAAATATAACGTATCTTAATCCTAAATATCTAGAAAAAATGTCGAAATTCGACAGTAGGCGCACTCTAGTTTTTATACTCAGCTGTACTAGTACACAGAGTATTATAGTTTTAATCACATAACGGTGGATTGTAACAGAATGAAATAATCGAGATAGATATAGACTTATATATATCAAAATGATCAGGGTGAAAAGAGAAATCGATTGAGCCATGTCCGTCCGTCCGTCCGTCCGTCTGTCCGTCTGTCCGTCTGTCCGTCCGTCCGTCTGTAAACACTCTAACTCGCGCAAAAATTTAGATATTTTGATGAAATTTGAAATGCAAGTTGGTATCGACACTGGGACGGTTGGTATTGAAAATGGGCGAAATCGGACCATGACCACGCCCACTTTTCCCATATAGAAAAAATCGGAAATTTGGTATCTCAGCCACTAATATAGCTAGAGTGATGAAATTTTACCCACATGTTAAGCTCAGGCCCCTAAGAAGAAATTTGATAGAATTTTGGAAAATGGGCGGTGCCACGCCCACTTATTAAGGAGCAAACATTGAAAGCTTTATGAGCCATAACTCAGAAACTGTATAAGATATATCGATGAAATTTGGTACGCGTGATATACTTACTTAGGCAAATATTTGGACGAAAAATTGTCAAAATCGGTTGACGGCCACGCCCACTTTTATATATGGGTATTATAAAGTGACCTAATAAAAACATTTTAAGCGATATCTCTGTCAAATATAAAGATATATCATTAAAATTTTATATCAGGAGTCCACCTGCGGACATACAACGAAAAACACAAAAATTTTGGAAAATGGGCGTGGCACCGCCTCTTTTTAGAAGCTGGAATATACGAGATTTCTGAGCCCATAACTCGACAAATAATTGATATATAATGACGAAACTTGCTGTGTACACTTTTATTACTTGCGGTAATACATGTTGAAAATTTTAGCGAAATCGGTTGACGGCCACGCCCACTTTTATATATGGGTATTATAAAGTGACCTAATAAAAACATTTTAAGCGATATCTTTGTCAAATATAAAGATATATCATTGAAATTTTATGGCAGGAGTCCAACTGCGGACATAAAACGAAAAGCATAAAAATTTTGGAAAATGGGCGTGGCACCGCCTCTTTTAAGAAGCAGGAATATACGAGATTTCTGAGCCCATAACTCGACAAATAATTGAGATATTATAACGAAACTTGGTTTATACACTCTTATAACTTGTGTTAATAGACACGCAAAAATTTATTGAAATCGGTTTATGACCACGCCTACTTTTTAACAAAGATATTTCTAGAACACCCTTTGGGAATTTGTAACGTGACATCTTTGTAACTAGCAGTCATAAAGGAATGAAATTTTGCACAAAGAATAATATTCATATGCTTAGTTGGATGACTGATAAAAATTTTGAAAATGGGCGCGGCTACGCCCACTTTATGCAGCACTTGCTTTATATAAAGTACACCGTGTTTCCATCAAACGCAAACAAACAATGAAAGCATACAGCTGAGTATCTAATGTTCGATTCCACTCGATCTTAGGCTTCCTTACTTGTTTTTTTAAATATTGGTTTCAACTTGACGTTCCGTCATCGATTGTAAGTAACTGAAAGTACTTGAAAAGAATTGAAAAATCTATTCAAGTACATTTTTCAATTATTTTCAAGTACTTCCAATTCTTTTAAATTACTTTGAAGTATTTGCTAAAACTTCAATTCTTTTTCAATTCCTTGTACTTGTACTTGTACTAGCACTTGAATATTCTGAAATTACTTAGTACGGACTCATTACTTCAAGATCAAAATATAAAGTATTTAAGTACGTAATAGTCCAATTACTACTCAGTATTACCCAGGTATGATATAAACCCAGTAAGCACGAAGAAGAAGTTTTGCCAACTGGTTTGAGAAACTAGAAACTAATTCTTAAAACGATACTCCACTTCCTTTTGTTTGGTCCTACAATTGAGCTGCTGTTGAAAGAGAGTACTGGAAATTTTAAAACGAGTTAGATTTTCAATTGACTTCAAATCAATTTCAAATATAAATGATTACTGGGAAAGGTCAAATATCCATATATGTATGTATGTATATAATGGAACTATGATGTAACATAGCACTTACATATATGCTGATAGACACCAAAAGCCGTTATTAACTTTTACACTTTAAAAAGTATACATTTACGTATTGGGACATTGGTGTTTCATATATGGATACATAGAGGGCCATTTCTCTTTGGACTACTATGTATAATTCAACAAATTATTCCTTCCACTCAGCAAAAGGACATCTATTGTAGTTCTCGATAAACATCTGTGTATGCAAATAAGCGCCTGCGTTGGCGCTCCGGCCAAGAAAGTATTTCTATCGAAACCCGCTGAACGTAAAAGAAAAGGGAGACCTCCACTGCGTTGGGAAAATCAGGTGGACAGCGATGCTGCCTCCCTAGGTGTTCCCAAGTAGCGCCATGCTGCACGAAACAGAAGCAATTGGCACGCTTTGTTGGACTCGGCCAGAATCGTCTAGACGGTTAAGCGCAAATCAAGAAGAAGAAGAAGTATGCAAATAAATTGAAAGTAGGTTGGTTATAACTAGTTTAGGTCAGAGTGGCGTGTACCACGAACTTCAATTAGCACCGAAGCGCAATTTTGATAACACGACTCGTAACTCAAAACCAGAAGAATATAGTAAAGGAGAATATCAGTTCGGAGGCTAGGTCAATTTCTACGCTCTATATCCATCCTGTTGAGTTTAGGTATCTAAGAAGTCCCTTAGGCCTGACAGCTTTGAATTCTTAGAGGTTGTCGAAGAAAGGTTTCCCAGGGAATTTTATTCTGCCTTGGCAGTGCGCAGGAAACCCGCATAGTAGGTGCTCCACCGTCTCCTTCCCTGCAAAGGGATTACAGCTGCGGCATAGTGTGTTATGATCCAATCCCAGTCAGGCCGCGTGGGCACCAATAGCACAATGTCCCGTGACCACCGCAGTTAAGCGGGATATGTCCCTAATGTCGATCTTCAGAATAGCTGAAGATCTCATCTCGTTGTATGAAGTCCACAAACTTCTGCAAACCCTGCAGGTCTGCAATCGTTTCCGTCTTGCTTTAGTCTCCTCAAACCAGTGGCGACAGATCCGGTCTTTGTTGCACCCCTAAGGCGCATGAAGCTCCCCCGGCTCTGCTATATCAAGAGCCGTAGCTTGCCGAACTAACTTATCAGCCATTTTGTTTCCCTGAATCTCGCAGTGCCCTGGCACCCACATCAGATACATAAATGCTATGTCGACTTGCTAAGCCAATGACCCGCTCCCTACACTGCGCGACCAGGCTTGATGATACCGTTACAGATCCCAGAGCCTTCAGAGCCGCCTGACTATCCCAGAATGGATAGTCAGCGGCTATCCTATCCTTTTCCGAAAACTTCAGATATTGAAAAACACTCGCCCTGTCCGATAGCATGATTGATATGGAGATGTGCGGCTAAGTTACGAAGATACCCGCTCCCACTTCGCCTGCCATCTTGGACATCGAATCTCTGATCAAGTTTACCATCTCGCCAGTCCTTCCTAGATGGAAAGATAGTCTAATATCGTTTGATACCAAGGCTGCACAACGATATCAACAAAAATATTTTGTTTTGTTGAATATCAAATAAAAATTAACAAAAAAATTTTGTTTTGTTGAATATCAAATAAAAATTATTGAAATTATTTGGTTTCGTTGATTATGAAAAAAAAAATTATCAAAATTATTTTGTTTCGGTGATTATCAAAAACAAAATAATAATAAAAATTTGTTTCGGGCTTACGGCTTCATTTTACTTTGAATTTTTATTAACGTTATTTTTTTTGATAATTTTTTTTTGTTGGCTACCGAAACAAATTTTTTTTAATATTTGTTTTTTGATAATCAACAAAACGAAATTTTTGTTCATATTTTTTTTTTTTGATAATTATCAAAACAGTATTTTTTTGTTCAGCACTTAACGTTAAAATTTTTCAAAGTTGAATTGAAAACAAAATATTTTTTAGATTATTGATAAGAAATAACGTTAATGTGCAGCCCTGTTTGATACCCATATTTGAGGGTAATATTAATGTTTTTGCGCAATCACGTTTTGACCGATAATTCAGTTATCGATAAATTTATCGAAATATATCGTAGTCCAAATGAAGCCTGGGGCCATCCCCTTTCGTTTGGTACCCATATTGTAGGGTAATATTAATCTTTTTGGGCAATCACATTTTGACCGATAACTCAGTTATCGATAAATTTATCGAAATATATCGAAGCCCAAATGAAACCTGGGGCCATCCCCTTTTGTTTGATACCCATATTGTAGTGTAATTTTAATGTTTTTGGGCAATCACATTTTGACCGATAATTCAGTTATCGATAAATTTATCGAAATATATCGAAGTCCAAATGAAACCTGGGGTCATCTTCTTTTGTTTGGTACCCATATTGTAGTGTAATTTTAATGTTTTTGGGTAATCACATTTTAAACGACCATGTGACTAGGATGTATAGTCGTATTTATGTTGCTTTGACTACTTGCTAGTCAGCAATTCAAACCCTGCGTGGAATAGTTACCATTTATTTGGTGCCTAGTGGTCACATTTCAAATTTTCAATAAACTATCGATAGTTCAAACGATAGTCGAAAACCATCGATAGTGTAAACGATGTTCAGAAACCATCGATAGTGACGATAGTGCCATCGATAGTTTCCGACCACTAGTACATATGTTTGTCACCTATATTTGAGTTCGCTTTCGCCACTTACGATGCGCTCTTACTTACTACACACACAAAATAAATATGCAAAAACCAAAACTTTTTTGTACGTTTTTAATCTAAAATGACGCTGCAGTCAAAATTAATATCTCCGTTCATGTATGTGTTTTTACATATGCTTGAATTCAGTAATAAAAAAAACTTCTGTTTTCCCCCAATTTACAGCACCATCACCGGCAACAGATGCTCCAGCTGATATAGCGCACCGTTGTAATACCGAAGAATGCCAGTTGCCATATTGTTTCTGCTCAAAGGACGGCACACAGATACCGGGTGGCTTGGATGCGGAAAAGGTATGTATATTCACGTGTATGTAAGAAAAAAAGTGTTAGTGAAAGAAGAGTTAGTAAAAGCGTGATAATAGCAGAATTACAAACAGTTAGTGACGACTCTATTTCCTTCATCATTGCGAGGGGAAGCTTTTAATCATTTTAGTTGGTTATTCAATACAATGCAAATTCCATTTGAAGCGATTCCATATACATACATATCTATAAATTAATATACCTGAAGCGTTAACAACAATTTCGAGCACAAAAGAGCGTTGCATAAAACGAATGGACAACCAAAAACAGCAAATAACGCATAACTCTTTGCAAAACCAAGTGTCCTCTGGCCAAATATATCCGTTATTTTTCTAACTGCAATCGCTTTTTGCAGTTTTATACACAATTCTTATAAAAAATAAGTATATACGTAAAAAGAAATATGAAAAAACTTGTTTTCACTTTATTGAGCAATGTGTTAACTAACTAGTTTGCAAATCAACAGGAAATACAGCTGTTAGCATATTCTTTTCAACCTCCGGTTTTCTGATAGAATTGGTTTTCTTTATGTGAGTACCTTTGAAGAAAATAAAATGTGAATTGATGCATTTATTAATAAAGCTGGATATTTATTACCGTTTTCTAACCAAAATCCGTATACTCGATTAGTGGATATCTTTATTTTCAACTCATATAATGTTGCTATGTGCTTTTAGCTATGTAGACAATTGGACAGTAAAGTCTTCTCTCGCCGCACAAATATATTTAATCATCATACCTGCTTGTCTTGATATAGTATAGTGCAGAATGACCAACTATATTAAATATCAAATGATTTGCTGCCAAAGGCCTTTCACTGCATTGGACAGTTGAGTTATTTGTACAGACAATGGCTTATAGCCGTAAATAATCTCGCATTGATGCTTTAGCATTAACTTCTTACTTGTGTATCATTAAAAGTTATAAATCGCTAGCATTTATCTTGTTTGCTAAATAATCAATACAAAATCAACTCACTCGCTTACGGAGCAACAACTATGTATATTACTAAATATGTGTGTATATATCGGTGTCTGCTACTGCTCTGGTTAATTAGACATTGGCGATTGATTGCCAAATATGCCGGCGCAGCTACTCGTATATAAAATGAGAAAAATTGACAATAAATCAAGACTTAATTAATAGCTTATCTTTTGTTAATGAATTTGTAATTAATTATTTGCTTCTAACAACTTCTGCTTGCTTTCTCGCTTACATTTGTACGCTGCAGCGAAAGTAACCAGTTGCAAACTATAATTATACCAGTTTGCAGGGTACAGTCAACTACTTGACCGACTGCAAATTTCCCATGTAAACATCTGAAGTGAGTTTCTGTAACAAAATCGCGAAAATTGTCGATCAAAATGACGTCACATTAATACGTTCCACACTTTGTCACCACCTAAAAAGCAAGTGAGAATCTATCGATTGACGTCATTATGACGTCACTCGGTCGAAACTATTGATAGAGTTCAGTTACAGAAACTCAGTACTGGTATTTTTCGTGTGTTAATGTCCCACGAAATGGCAATTGTCTTCCTCTGCATAAGCTCATACCAGTTAAATACCAGTTTGTATGGGTTAGAAAAATACTAGTAGCATCTACATCAGCGAATACCAGTTAAAGTATGCAAAAAAAAAATAAATTTTGAAGTCTATTTATTTCATATGAAATTCATTATATTCATTCATTCAATAAAAATAAATATTGCCTATATATACATAGGTGGCAGTTCAGTTTTATAAGCAAAAACAAAACATTAGATACATATTCAGTAATTAATAAAAAAACAAAAACAGACAAGTTGTATAAAAATTCAGGCACTCAGGAATCTTAAAAATATTTCCTAGATTAAATAACTAATAAGGTACCCGGGATGACCCTCGAATGTTTCTAAGCGATATTGGTATCAAATGAAAGGTGTCGAGCAGGGCTTCAACATACAGATATTTTCATTGTTATTTTTTGAGTCGGTTTCCCAGAGATGGTTGAAGTTGTAGGCCCGGATGGTAAAGGTAAAGGTAAAGGTAAAGGTAAAGGTAAAGGTAAAGGTAAAGGTAAAGGTAAAGGTAAAGGTAAAGGTAAAGGTAAAGGTAAAGGTAAAGGTAAAGGTAAAGGTAAAGGTAAAGGTAAAGGTAAAGGTAAAGGTAAAGGTAAAGGTAAAGGTAAAGGTAAAGGTAAAGGTAAAGGTAAAGGTAAAGGTAAAAGTAAAGGTAAAGGTAAAGGTAAAGGTAAAGGTAAAGGTAAAGGTAAAGGTAAAGGTAAAGGTAAAGGTAAAGGTAAAGGTAAAGGTAAAGGTAAAGGTAAAGGTAAAGGTAAAGGTAAAGGTAAAGGTAAAGGTAAAGGTAAAGGTAAAGGTAAAGGTAAAGGTAAAGGTAAAGGTAAAGGTAAAGGTAAAGGTAAAGGTAAAGGTAAAGGTAAAGGTAAAGGTAAAGGTAAAGGTAAAGGTAAAGGTAAAGGTAAAGGTAAAGGTAAAGGTAAAGGTAAAGGTAAAGGTAAAGGTAAAGGTAAAGGTAAAGGTAAAGGTAAAGGTAAAGGTAAAGGTAAAGGTAAAGGTAAAGGTAAAGGTAAAGGTAAAGGTAAAGGTAAAGGTAAAGGTAAAGGTAAAGGTAAAGGTAAAGGTAAAGGTAAAGGTAAAGGTAAAGGTAAAGGTAAAGGTAAAGGTAAAGGTAAAGGTAAAGGTAAAGGTAAAGGTAAAGGTAAAGGTAAAGGTAAAGGTAAAGGTAAAGGTAAAGGTAAAGGTAAAGGTAAAGGTAAAGGTAAAGGTAAAGGTAAAGGTAAAGGTAAAGGTAAAGGTAAAGGTAAAGGTAAAGGTAAAGGTAAAGGTAAAGGTAAAGGTAAAGGTAAAGGTAAAGGTAAAGGTAAAGGTAAAGGTAAAGGTAAAGGTAAAGGTAAAGGTAAAGGTAAAATTAAAGGGAAATGGGAAAAAAAATTTTGGGCGCTGCGAAGCGGGGCGGGTATTTGCTATTACTGGATAAAATAAACTGGGATGATGCTGCCTTTTAGATACCAGTTGATAAACTAGGATTTTGATAACTAGTTTGTGGTTCAACTGCATTTAACTGGTATAATACTAGACAAAATAAACTGGTATGGTATTGTCATACGAAAACCAGTTAATATACTACAATTTTGGCATACTAGTTAGCTGTTTCGCTGCAGGGTCTATATTGCAATACATTTAACATCTTAATTACATACATATTTGTGTGTGCAACACGGCGTATGAGTAATGTTCTCAAGCAAGTTACCACAACTACTTAGTACTTAAGTAAGTATGTGGCACAAAGACGAGAAAGTGTTTGCTGTTGCCGCAATATACTAAAAAAAAAAAAAACAAATATACATGTATGTATATTAACTAGCTATTTAGTTTCATTTTAATCTATGTAATTGTTGCTGAGGCTGAGCTGTGCATGTAAACCTTTATGAAGTTATCAACTACTATACGATGGTTGTTTGAATAGTCCGTGACATTTTGAATAATAAATAATTTTTTCAGCAAAAATGCATCTTATTTTTCAACATATTCCCCTTTTAGCGCCATACACTTATTAGAGCGATTTTGAAATTATTTTATTCCTTCCAAAAAATAGGATTATCAGACTGTCAATATAAGCATTTGTTTCTATATTTGGAAACAGCAAATAAACGGAGGCGGTTAAATCTGCAGAATAGTTTGGTAAGATAGCAATTCGTTAGCTAATTTATGAACTTTTGCCATGTCGACTACGCACGTGTGATGTCGTGCATTGTCATGATGGAACAGCATTTTTTTATCTTGGCAAATACGGTCGTTTTTGCTTCAAATCAAGATCGAATCTGTCGAAGAGTTCTGCGTAATATTCGCAGGTAATTATTTTACCGCTTTTAAGATAATCGACCCTTATGCCTAAAGCTGAGCTCTTTCTCAAGAGACTCAACTCAAACTTAATCTCGAGAAATAACCAAATAATTTAAATTTATTGGAGGGGTTTTATTATTTTATAATTTTTCTAAATGTTGTTACTCGAGCTCTAGACCACATGCACATACAGGCCGAAAAATTTAATAAAACATTATAATTTTTCTATGAGATAAACCTTAAATTTGAATCAAGCAATTTTAATAATTTTTATGCGTACAAAATTCCCATTTTACGAAAAAACTGAGTATGAGGTAAAGCTCGATTTATATGCATTAAGCCCACAATTTGGTTATTCCTTAGTTTCTAGTGTGGTATGTTGGACATAAGTTTCGTCGCATATTCATTCCCCGATCATCCAGTATCATTCCATGGATTTTATCACTTGTGTTAGTACGAAAACAATGGAATTCAGTAAATCACTTTTTAATCATTGAAAATGATGGAGCATAGGAGGAGTGTCCATAGTATTTTTCAAGACCATCCTTGGTTTAGTTCATGATTTTTTTTTACTAAAAAAATAATGCCTAATCTACACACGAAATTCACTTTTTTCCATTTTTATTAAAACACACGAGGTTTTCGGTTGAAAATTGCTGTGAAACACAAACTAAATTGCGCAGGTTGCTCAAACTTTTACAGTAATCTTGACGCGGGCAGTGCTGAATTCAAAATTACCATTGCCAAGTGCAAATGTAACGGACTAATCAAACAACTTTCTATGTACATATACTAGTATATATTACTTATTAAAGTGTATGTGTTAATGTGAGTATGATGTACGTGTGGTTATAGTTATTTTTGTAAGTGAATAGTTTGCCTAAAGCCCTATGAGTGCTCGCACTACATGAGAAATACTTCAACATTCGTGGTAAAACTTCTTATTGCATTACACTCAGTTTCTATTTAATTGTTCTTGATTAGAAGTTTCACCTTTATCCAGTAAGTTTACTTTAGTAATTGCATCTTCTATTAAAGTTGCTATAAAATTTTCAAGTGCAATAATTCTATTAGGAACGCTTGGAGTACAAGTGATTAGCAGTAGTAGTATTAGAAGGCAAAATAAAAACACTGTGCAACATTACTTTTGCGGCAGAGTTATTTCCACTTGAATATTTGTTTTTCCCATTCTGTGGTCCTTTAGGTTCTTTATACAAAGACTTTGTTTCAGAAGACCCCTAATGAAATTTTATGGCGAATAATTTTCTTGAACTTTTTAAACCTCTAGTGACCTTCATAATACCACTTTTTGGCGACTTAAAAATAAATGTATCAAAACTACCTCTTTGTGGAGGTGTTCGAGGGTTAAGGTATGCTATGAAATTAAAGTTCGTGCAGTGCTACTACACTGTTATAAATATTGGAATATTTTTTAAACTTTGATTTGGTTTGAAAGGAATTTAAACATTTTTTGGGTTATATTTTGAACCTTCGAAAGTTTAAAAGTTTCTTATTCTTTTTTGGTTTAAAATTCAAACTTACAAAAGTTTAAATATTTCTAAGTATTTTCTGGAATAAATTTCATACTTTTTTGGTTTAAATCTTATCCTTTTTTCTCAGTTAAACTTTTAAGGTTTACATTAGTGGCAATCTTTTGTAAGCAACCTGCAAAAGAATGCACTATCTGCTTTTATTGAGGGATTACTGAGGTATGGTTGAGGAATTTTTTAAATTGTGATTCATTTACAACACTACTGTGAGCTTTCATAATTTGACTTTTTTCATTGACACTATCCCTGCAAAAAATTCGACTAATTCGGGATGTATCCGGGATCACTCGCAATGAAGCATGCGACTAATACCACTTGTGGTCTCTTTATATGGAATGAAGTTTTCCCTTTTGTTTGAGCATGTCCTATGTGGAGACTTATTGTACCCTTTTAGACCTGAACGAATACGAAGGTAGACTACGCCACTTTTATGCCAATCGGATATCGAATGGAAGTTGTACCCTTTTATACCTGAACAAAATCATATTTCGAAGTTCGTTTATAACCTTTTGAGTACAATTTGTCTACATTTTCACCCTTCCAGGTAAAATTGATTGTAAAATTATTTATAAAATGTGATCAAAAAATATTACAAAAAGTAATAAGAAACGAATATAATAAGGGTCTTCATCTAAAGTCATAAACTACTGCTAAATGGGTAAAGTGATAAAATAATAATTGTGATAAATTATCTGTCAAAATTTGTATGAAAATATATTTAAGCAAAGTTTATCACTTTACCGAACGATTTTGTTGCGTAAATTTATAAATTTCGGTAAAATTCAAGTCTGACACACTGTCAGTCTTACCTTTTCAATTTAAGAGAGGAAAATGTGTTTTCCTTCGGCATTTTTGTACGATTTATTTAAATAATTTCTACAAAAATGTTATATGCATTTTTTGCTTATTTTATTGGGTTTTTTATTTATGAATCAAGTTGACACTGACAGCTGACAAGAGTTTAAACAATTATTTACTAAGGTACGTTCATGTAAAAATGCGGATCAACTGATAAACTTTAACATTTTATTATTTTATCACTTTAGATGAAGACCACTAATGTGAGCATAAAATTATATCACATATGATTCAAAAAATAATTGAAAAATGATTGTGAAAAACAATCAAATGTTGTTCCAAAAAAAAAAATGAAGTAGGAGATTTCAATGATATCAAATTTCATCAAAAAATTATTGAAAAATGTTTAAAAATATGTATCATAAATGATTACTTAAGAATAATAATATTTAGGGTACATTTTTCTCCCGACGATTCACTCATATTCCAATAGAAAATGTTTTTAAATTTGATCGTTTTTAATCATATGGGCGTATGATATTTGAATATTTTTTGATCAAAATTTTCAAAAAATGCTGGCTGGGAAATTTTTTCATTTCTGATTTTTTGACGTTTATTTTGAAATTTTCCAATTACTTTCCGTTGACCATTCACAGTGACGCACGTTTTTAAACTTTTCAACACTGTTTTCAAGTTGGTTATGACTTACCGAGTTATACGCTTGCTGCTTATTTTTTACCTGGTCGCTTATTTTTTTTTTTTTTTGTATGAAATTCCTCAATTTTTGTGGTGTTCTTTTGCATGTTGCTTGCAAAAGATTACAACTATTTTAAACTTTCATTGGTCGTAAGATTTTATTTCAACCAAAAAACTTTTACTTTTGGTTTTTTTTGGTCGTTTTTATCTTCATACTACTTCATTCTTGAGCTCTCAAGACCAATTTTTTTTTTAAGGAAAAATTGGTGTGAAAAATGAAAAATTAAAAAAAAAAATTGGTCTTGAGAGCTCAAGAATGAAGTAATTACAAAAAACTTTTAATTTTTGATTTGAAATTCCAACTTGCTTTTTCGAGAAATGAACAGTATAAAAGGCTCATTTATAGTTATTAGACAATTTGAATGAACGAATGTGTGGTGTTGTTTGAAGGGAGAAACAAACAAACACAAAATAATTATGAAAACAGATACAATGAAGAAGGAAGAAAAGGAGAAAATGAGGATAGGAAAAAGATGTAATATGGAAAAGGATGAAGGGGACGTTGGGGGGAGAACAATATGGAAGAAAAGGAGAAAGAGGGTAGGAAAGAAGATACAATAAGGAAAAGCATGAAGAGGATTTGGGAGCAGACATTTTTTTAAATTTAAACCAAAAAAAGTTTTAAATTTTAAACTTTTGAAAGTCTTAAAATAAATCTTAATTTTGAATAAAATCTAAACCTTAAAAGTTTAAAAATCTTTTAAACTTTTCAAAGTTTAAATTTTATAATTTTTCGGTCGGGTCATATAGGACCGACCAAAAAAGTTTAAAATTTAAACCAAAATTTATTTCAGTGTATATGTTTCTTAACGACAACATATTTCTATACGAAATGTATTTTAACCCTTTATTCATTTATTCAAAAATCACTCAGCCGAAATTTCGCAAATTTAAAATGACAAACAAAAAAATTTTACCTCAGGGAGCAAACCGGTTTGCGGGTTTTACTACATACATTTGGTTCGTTCGTTCTGTTCTGCGTCAAACAACAACCCTCAATTTGTGTCACAGTGAAGCGTCAAGTTAACAAGTTATTAAACACCTCAAAAGCCTACTTTTAAACTTTCTTTGGATTAATATTAAAACTGAAACTCTAGTCTCTAAAGAACCCATTCTTCTATGTGTCCACCTTCATGCTCGTTTTGCATTCCTCTGTATTTTGCTGCATTTTTTGTCCTTTGCGCGTCAAAGTTATTTACGATACATGATTTTGGCTATAAAAATCTTTACACTCAATAAAACTAACAACCTTTAAAAAATTTTACCGATCAAATTCAAATCTATTAATATGTGCTCGCTTAACCAAACACCTACGCACACACCGTCGCATAAAAATACATACAGCTGAGTATAAAAAGACCGCCATAATCATAAAAAATGGAACAAGAGCAATAAAAAATAATGCGATGCTATGCAATGCATTCGATTTTTATACTCATTGCTACTATTGAATAGTAAACTATAAACGATAAAAATTAAATCCCCTAAAATTGGAATATCAACTGTATCCTGTAGTAAACCAAAGTTACACTTCTAGCCAGCCATCCATCGGGTTGCCGGCGCACCGCATTATTTCGTTGTCACAGAAACCGCTTTATTTGCGACGACGAAAAACTCTTAGCGTCAGCATTTACAAGTTCAATCAGCAAGCAAAGAACTAAGCGTAAATCCAAGAAAATAAAATCTCGATCGAATTGCAAACGCAAATGCGCGCATTTCCGCAGTCGGCCATTAAATAATATTGCAAACTAACAGCGCGCGGCGCGGCGGCAGACGGCAGACGGCAATAACATAGATGCCAACAAACAAACAGACAGGCAAACAAGTAACGTAGCAAAAAAACAGCGATTGATGACAATGCCATCTGAAAGAGAACTCTATAATTTACGCTGTTTTCCATTGTGAGCAGAAAGCTCCCTCATTTAAAATTTTTTTTTTATGGATTTTCTTTAATTTTTTTTTTCAATTTGCTTTTTTCTTCTTCTTCTTTTGTGATCTTCGCTGATTCTGCTTTTCATTTGCACTTGGTTTGACATTTGTGCGACAGTAAGTGCAACACAAATCTTTTTTATACCTTTCATGGGAATGAAATGGTATTATAACTTTGTGCCGAAACACAAATGGTGAAAGTACCAGAAGGAGGCGTGGCAGACCTACCAAAATATATACCAATATGATCAGGATCATGAGCTGAGTCGATTAAGCCATGTCCGTCTGTCTGTCTGTCTGCCTGTCTGTCTGTCTGTCTGTCTGTTTGATCGCAAACTAGTCCCTCAGTTTTCGAGATATCTGCATGAAATTAGAAATGTGATTGTATTTTTAGGAGAAGCTGATCACATGTCAGAATCAGCCGAATCGGAATACTAGAACATATAGCTCCCATACAACCGATTGTTCAGATATGGACATTTTGGGGTATAACTTCTCCATTTAAACAGCTAAGGGCATGAAACTTTGAAGTATTTGTACCCATGTAGACCTTAATAATGTCTCCGAAATTTGTCAAGATCGGACCACTATTACATATAGCTCCCATACAACCGATTATTCAGATATGGACATTTTGGGGTATAACTTCTCCATGTAAAGAGCTAAGGGCATGAAACTTTGAAGTATTTGTACCCATATGGACCTAATAAATGTCTCCGAAATTTTTCAAGATCGGACCACTATTACATATAGCTCCCATACAACCGATTGTTCAGATATGGACATTTTGGGGTATAACTTCTCCATTTAAACAGATAATGACATGAAATTTTGAAGTATTTGTACCCATATTGGCCCAAAAAGAGTTACCGAAAATTGTCAAGATCGGACCACAATAACATATAGCTCCCATACAACCGATTGTTCAGATATACACATTTTTTCGTATAACTCCTCCATTTAAATATGTAGCCCAGACACCATTTTTTCTAATAAATACTTCATTAATAACCCACAGAATTGAAATTATAAATTATACTAAATCAGGCTATGTACATACATAGGTAACTTTTCATTTCCCCACTCATGAAAGGTATGAAGTCTTCGGTACGGCCGAAGACAGCCGCGCTCTTACTTGTTTTTTTTTCGAAACGCTTCAATTACTCACACACACACAAAGCAGATGAACCGCACTTTCATTGCATACTTACAGGACGCGCGGACAATCAGCGCGCGAGTCACAGTCAACGAAGTAGCAGCCACCACAAACACTTGCTTTGCAAATTGAACTGGTTATATGCTGATGGCGGCTCTTTATTTGTCCTCTTGAATTTTGCATAATATTGAATGGCATATTTCAACGGGCGCGCTTCCGCCTTGAAGATAAAACGCGCGCGAGCTAAAAAAAAAAAACAAGCACACACACACACAAACGAAAGCAAACAAATCATAAAAATAATGGATGTGTTGTTAAATAAGGGCGGCCCGAATGAATGAATGAATTGCCATGGCAATGCATTACGAAAGCCACAGGAAACGTATAAAATCAGCACCATTGAAATGTTTTATTTTTTCAATCTTTTAGCAATAATAATCGCACTTATTTTTTATTATATTTATGTTTCAGTTTTTTTTATTGTAATATTTTAAGTTTATCTCTTCCATTATGGTCAGTATAATGCGCATATTTACACAAGCTTCTGAAGTCCCCCTGATTATGTGCATAAAATATGGCGATGTTGAAAAGAAACTCTCGTTCCCGCCTCGCCACTCTCTATTGAGTCAAGCGTTGCAAGTGAGTCAAGCCATTGAGTTTTCGAGCAGCGGGTTATGTGGTCTTCTGCATGAGTGTGAAAAAAAATAAATGTGCTTGTCGATAGTGGCAAATATGCAGAGAGATATGCAATTTGTATGAGAACTAAGCTTGTTTGTTTATTGAAGAGAAATTCGTTTCAGTTTTGCATACACTTTGATAAAATATATACAAAAACAATATATCGCACCCTAAATCAAAAAGTGGCACAACTCAAAATTTTTCGAAATCTAATTTTTTTCATAAACGAGTATACGGAACATATCTCTAGCGATTGCCAAAAAAAACTTTTGAATAGCTGTCTCTTTCGACCGAAAAATAACCATTATACCTGGCCCTTTGCCATACGATTGCTTGTAATGAAAAAAAGTTTTTTGGCTCTCCTGAAAATTTTTGAATTTTGAGTTGTGCCATATTTATAATTAAGTACGCACCACGCTAAACGGGTCTGTGATATTTGTTATATTTCAACTCGTTGTTATTAGGTATGCAAACGATACATCGATGTTTTTGAAACATCGATAGTATCGAACGAAAATTCTATGTTTAACATCGATGTTTGAGAATTACTCAAAGTCGAAAAATCGCTGATACATCGATGTCAACCGTGATGATATTTGACTGTTGTTTTAGTCAGTGGTAATTTATACATAAACATAACAAATCCTCCACAGGTTGCTAATGCGACTCCACATTACGGGTCGAATTGCCATGAAAATTTCAATTTCGGGGTGTGTGAGAGAGTACCCAACAGCCATTCAATTATAAATATCATTAAATCCACCGGAGCCATGTATTTTTCGAACAATTTAGCTGAAAAAAACATCGATGTATCGATGGGTTTCTTCCTATGTTTTTTTTAGAATCGATGTTAATTTTTTCGATACATCGAACATTGATGTATCGATGTTGGTCCTAAAAATTTGCATCCCTAGTTGTTATTCAGTACTACGCATATTTGTTAAGTTCCAAAGGCGCAGAAATTTAAAAAAATTAAATTAAATTAAATACATAAACAAAAACTGTTTTTTTCATATCGATGGTTGCATAAGGATTTTACCCACTTTAGTACATTTATTACTTAGCTTTAGTGTGCATTCAACTATCGATATTGAAATTTTTTTGTTTTTTTTGTAGAGTTTGATAAAGATACTTATGCCCGATTTCACCAACATGACTAAAGCTAAAACTAAGTTTTGACTTAAGTTAGCCCAGATTTGTTTCACCAAACAGTCGAAGAAAATAGTTTTGCAACCAGCAACCCTGCCAGTTTCTTTGCCAAATACTGGTTTTTTTGGTTGTTTTGGTTTCTGTATTTGCTAATTTTTTGTCATATTCACGCTTTTGGTTGTTGAATTTGCTAAAGCGACTCAAATTCTTAGACCCGGTTTCACCAACCGGTCTCAACTTAGTTAAGCGGATTTTTGTACGTTTTCAGTTTCACCATGCTAAGTCACAAGTTAGTCAGCTTTTGTCTTTACTAAAAATAAACTAAGAATTTGAGTCGCTTTAGCAAATTCAACAACCAAAAGAGCGAAAATGACAAAAAAATTAGCAAACACAGCAACCAAAACAACCAAAAAACCCAGCATTCGCCATAAAAGGTTGGTTGCAAAACTATTTTCTTAGACTATTTGCTGAAACCCAAAAGTAAGTTAGCCCCAAATCTGGGCTAACTTAAGTCAAAACTTAGTTTTAGCTTTAGTCACGTTGGTGAAACCGGGCCTTAGTTTAGTTTTAGTCAAGACAAAAGCTTACTAACTTGTAACTTACCTTAGTTACATGGTGAAACTGAAAACATAAAAAAATCGGCTTAACTAAGTTGAGACCGGACGGTGAAACCGGGCCTTAGAAACTTTGCTCCCTAAGCTAGCGATGGGCTAGCTGTGTTTCATCATTATCATCATTATCATCATCATCATCATCATCATCATCATCATCATCATCATCATCATCATCATCATCATCATCATCATCATCATCATCATCATCATCATCATCATCATCATCATCATCATCGTTATTATCATCATCATCATTGCCATCATCATCATCATCATCATCATCATCATCATCATCATCATCATCATCATCATCATCATCATCATCATCATCATCATTATCATCATCATCATCATCATCATCATCATCATCATCATCATCATCATCGTTATTATCATCATCATCATTGCCATCATCATCATCATCATCATCATCATCATCATCATCATCATCGTCATCATCATCATCATCATCATCATCATCATCATCATCATCATCATCATCATCATCATCATCATCATCATCATCATCATCATCATCATCATCATCATCATCATCATCATCATCATCATCATCATCATCATCATCATCATCATCATCATTATCATCATCATCATCATCATCATCATCATCATCATCATCATCATCATCATCATCATCATCATCATCATCGTTATTATCACCGTCATCATCATCATCATTATTATCATCATCATCATCATCATCATCATCATCATCATCATCATCATCATCATCATCATCATCATCATCATCATCATCATCATCATCATCATCATCATCATCATCATCATCATCATCATCATCATCATTATAATCATTACCATCATCATCATCATCATCATCATCATCATTATAATCATTACCATCATCATCATCATCATCATCATCATCACTCTATTATTATAATACTCCTTTTAGCCATCTCTTACGACAGGAATACCTTACCTCGAGTACATTTCAAGCCTATTAACACGCTGATATGCTTCTTTTTTGACTTGTTCACCTTGCTTCTCTTCTTCTTTTCGTTGCACTCTTTCTTCTTCTGCCTTTCCTAAATGCATAATTATTTCAAACTTACTCTTTTATACTTTTAGAATTCATGTATTGACCACTGGAAACGTGCCGTTTTTCGTTACCAAATCCTTAGTAGATTTGTCGAAATTATGAAATTTTCGTACCATATGAAAACTAGCACTTTAAAAATTTCTGATGAAAACTAGCAGTTAAAAATTCTGTACGAAAAGTAATACTTGCGACTTTTAGCGGACGAAAAGTAGTGATTTTACCTTTTTGCTGACGAAAAGTAGCGAAAATTTTACATTGAGTCAAGTTTTCTCAAGTGGGCCACCTAAAATCGATTTTTCGATATTGTATGGTTTATGGATCAATTTTGAAAGCTAACAAACATTGTAATATGATCGCAAAAGCGTTTTTGCTAGTTTTGATTTTTCAGCGAGTTATTTGCGGTCAAAGTTTTCTTAACGGTTTTTAATTTTTTTTAATAACTCAGTAACCAATGCTTCGATTCTATTGATTTTTTCGGCATTCTTTAGGAAACTTATTTAGCAACAAGATCAAGTGGTCAGTTTTTGAAATTTCAAAAGTGGCATATCTCAAAAGTAAATTTTTTGAAAGTAATCCCGCTTTTTCCCCGTTTTTTTTCACGTTCTCATATGTTTAGGAAAAAGTACCAATCAGCAGTCTATGCGCTTAATATAAGGCTTCATATTGTAGGAAAGAAATTTTGGTAACTCCGTACCAAAAAAAAGTTACAACGTTTTTAGTGAAGGCCGGTTGAGGGTTAAAATCATTTTTTTTTTTATTTTTATTTTTTTGCTACTTTACAGCTCAAAAGCACGTTAGGGGGAAATATAGAGCCCCACAAGACTAAAATAATGACATATCAATTTTAAAAATCGGATGTAAGATAACAGAGTTACAATAAAAAAACTATTTCCGCGGTATTTCGCGTGATAAAAAAAAAAAAATTCCCGATACCCTATCAACCACAAGCTTCAAATTTAAGGGCGGACTTTTACAAATTTTTTTCGTTTTAACGTGGTCGGGTCAATTAACCAAGTTTTTCGTTCACAAAATATCCTTTTGTTTCACCTCAAAAAAATTACCAAAAACAAAGTATTCAACAGATCCTAGTAATATTAGGCTTAAAATGTTTGCAATTTAATAGGCTAATTTTTGGAAAAATAAAACTTTCCTGATTTTTACAAATTCTTATAAAAAATCTACTTTTAAAACCAAAGTTTTTGCTTTCGATCGCAAAAAATTAACAAATTTTTTATTTTGACGAGCTATAGTTCACCAAGTTTTTGCTCTACCACCGCAAGTTGTATGTCTTTGGAAGCGTATTTTCATTGTCTTTCGAACAGGGTTTAGTATGTGGTTATCGCTTGTAACTTTAGCGCAAAATTTTTTTGAATGCAATGATACCCAAAAAACACAAAAATAAATTTTTTTTCAGGTGAGACAAAGGGACATTTTAGGGACGAATAACCCGATTAGATGACCCAACCATGTTAAATCGAAAAAATTTGCAAAAGTCAGCCCTTAAATTTGGAGCTTATGGTTGAGGGGGTTAAGGGACGAATTTTGGCTTTGTTTTATCACGCCAAATTCTGCGCAAATAGTTTTTTTATTGTAACTTTATAATCTTACATCCGATTTTTAAAATAGATATGTCATTATTTTAGTCTTCTGATGCTCTATATTTTCCTCTAATGTTCTCTTGAGCTGTAAAGTAGAAAAAAGAACAAAATATAAAAAATTGATTTTAACCCCCAACCGGCCTTCACTAAAAAAACTGTAACTTTTTTTTGGTACGGAGTTACCATAATTTCTTTTCTGCAAAATGAAGCCTGATATTAACCGCATAGACTGCTGATTGGTATTTTTTCCTAAACATATGAGAACGTGGAAAAAAACGGGGAAAAAGCGCGATTACTTTCAAAAAATGAACTTTTGAGTTATGCCACTTTTGAAATTTCAAAAACTGACCTCTACATCTTGTTGCTAAATAAGTTTCCCAAATAATGTCGAAAAAATCAATAGAATCGAAGCATTGGTTACCGAGTTATTAAAAAAAATAAAAAACCGTTAAGAAAACTGACCGCGAATAACTCGCTGAAAAATCAAAACTAGCAAAAACGCTTTTACGATCATATTACAATGTTTGTTAGCTTTCAAAATTGATCCATAAACCATACAATATCGAAAAATCGATTTTAGGTGGCCCACTTGAGAAAACTTGACTCATTATAATTGTTGTTGCTAAAACGAAACTGCTAGTTTTCGTCAGCCAAAAATTTAAAGTGCTTATTTTCTCCAGCCAAAAATTTGAAGATCTATTCGTATTCGTCAGACACAAAAAACCGGGTGCTACTTTTCGTATGGTACAGCAAAATGAATGAATGAATGAGAATCATTACACTCAAACAATCGTGCTGTAACTATTACCAAATAATGCTAATCCGAAGCATATAATCCTCTTTCAGCGGTCAAGTTCGTATTAAATGAATATTAAATTATTGCATGCAACCAAGTAATTGACAATGGAGAACATAGCGAAGTCTAACCTTAAAAGACTCAATAAAGTCGTAATTCGCCTGTTTGATACACCAAAAATACACATTTTCTATTTAAAATACTCCATGCTTTCTATTATTTTCCTTATTCCTTTTGTGTATCGCCGTTAATTTTTTATGTTCGCGTGTTTGCTAAAACACAAAATGCGCTCTGCTCATAAATTTCTTTCATGTATATTAAACGAAATTGATATTTTACCATTTCCGATCAGCGCAATTCATTTTCTCGCACATTTCCGTGCACCCTCTCCATCTCCCTTGTTGGCTTGCTTACCAACTTACCAACAAGCATTGTCATTTCATCGTTGTGGCCACCTACTCGCTCATCTGCCTTGTTCCTTTTGCATCTTCTCGCTTTACAGACACATAAATTTTTCGTGTTGTCATGGCAAATCGTTGTCCTGCTTGAATTTTACAAATTTAAACTTTTACAACAACGCACAACATTGCTTTGCGGCTACGGTCAGCGAAGCTGCAGACGCGCGTTCGAGAGGACGGTGCATAGCACAATACTCCAACTCTAACCGCACAAATTGATATAGCAATGGAAGAAGCCTTTTGTGAAAAGGGGAGAGTAAATGCCATGAAGTCTAGGAAATTTTATACATACATCCAACTGAATGCATACATACATATAATCTTAACATAAACACACACATACAACTCCTCATGGTGCACACAAGTGGGGCAACGTGTAATAAATTATATTGTGCTGATTATTTTAAAATTACTTGAAATTGATGTGACTACTTTTTATTATGAATTTCTTTTTTTATTGCTTTTTTTTTTAACTTTTTCATTCATTTTCTGTGTTTTTTTTTTTTCATATTTATTTTGTTTTTTTTACTTTACTTGCGGTGTCTTGCCTTCGCTTTCAATAGTCACGTACAATTTAACTTTGTTTTCAATTTTCGCACAAGTCTTGCTGCTTCTTGAGTTTCTTTAAATTTTTGCTTTCTTTGGCAAGTTTTTACTACGTCTATTTTCGATTTTGTTTTCTATCGTTATTTCAATTGGCCACTTCCGTCTCGTCTTTAGGATTTTTCTGTCTTTTTCATAAGTAAGTGAACAACTAATTAAGCCACAGCGCTTTGAATGCTACAAATTATTTATGTATATGCGTACCTACTACAATTCATTATTTATTTGCCTGCAGTTATTTGCCTTTTGATTGATATTGCTTACAGAATAGCAAATATGAGAATTTCAATTCATTTTTTAATTAATTACCATCATTTGTTCTTTATTTGTAATTTATTTTTAATTGAATGCATTGTTCTATTTCTACTTTACAGATTCCTCAAATTATCATGCTGACTTTTGATGGCGCTGTAAATCTGAACAATTATGATCATTATTTGAAGATATTCAATGGCAAACGAAAAAATCCAAACGGTTGCGCGATTCGCGGCACATTCTTTATGTCGCATGAGTATAGGTGAGTGGAGTTGTAAATAAATAGCAATAAAAACTCATAGACTTTTTGTAAGTAAGTTTGGAAGATCAATTTTCTTAATTATTTTTTCTTATATGTACATATATTTTTTTTAATATTACACACGAAAGATCCTTTGGTAGACGATAAAATATCGATTTGCCCACAAGAGATCAATGGAAATATCCAGAAACTCTACTGGAAGCATCGAAGAAAATCAGCTACACAGACGGACTAAAAACAGAATATGGTACTGAATCCGACTTCAGGTGCCATTATTTGTTTTCCAATCGGAGATTTATGCCATACTGCCCTGCACAAATTCCGAGTACTCCATTCGCTAATCCATAGAGTGCTCGCTATGGACCACCCGAGTACTCCATAACCTTCCACATTTCATACAAAAAATATGGTCCAATTAACATTGCATGTCATTTTAATGGAGTATATACTCCACTCCCGCATAACAATAAAATTAATCCATGGAGTACCTACATTGGATTAATTGATGGAGTACCTAACAGTCGTCGCGATAAGCATTTGGTTTTTGTTATGTTCGGCTAACTGCGAACCGATGCAGATAAATGAATCGGTCGTTTGGGCTATGTTAGTAGTCACTTTGAAAGTACTCCAACCTACCACAAATTCAGCATGTATTCCAATGAGTTTTGCAGGGTAAAAGCAGCAGAATGGATAATTGCTGAAAGGTGGCGTGAACATCAAATTTTTATCCACAGTGATAGCCAGGCTGCGCCAGGCTGCGCTGGAGGCGAATGTAAGTTCAAGCTGGGCTCCGTAGCAAAATGAAATAAACTTCAATCTACTTATGTGGGTACCCGAACAATGCGGTTTTCTAGATAACCATTTGGCTGATTGGCAATTGGCGAATTGCGTATCAGCAGAACGACCAACTGGACCGCAACCAATCATAGGACCGAGTATAGCGCATACTGTGAAGTCCATCCAGGACTTCATGAGGGAAACTCACGGAGGACGCTGTAACTCTACAGATTCCTCTAAAAAAATTATAAAGTGCTTTTTGAAAAAGCCTAAAAGCGAGGTAGCAAATTTCCTCCTAACGCAGGGAAGGAGGGAGCTTCGGGCTCTTATGGGATTGATTATAGGACACAATCTATGGGGAGCGCACATGACCACCGTAGGCATCATCAAGAGCTCATAACGCCTATCTTGTCTGAAGGAGCACGATGACGGGACAGCGCATTTCCTCTGAAACAGTCCGGATTTTGCTAGACTAAGATTGCGCATTATCGGGTCAGATTTACTGAGAATGGCGGATGCATATTCTCCACCACTCGACGAACTTTTCAGATTTATTACAGAATCAGGGAAGTTTGCAGAGGAACAATGAATCCAGCCATTTTTCCACACGTTGATCCTTTCTAAATTCGTTATGCACAATGGACAAATATGCCTGAGTGCTTGGGAAAGACAAAGTTTTTCCCGGCGTACCGCAATTCCAGTCGATTTCATTCTACACACGAAAGAAATGTTGGAATGGCGTAAACACTCAATTACCATTTCACTTGAACGCAAAGCTTTGAAATTTTTAATTAAACTAATAGGCATATGTCAAAAAAAAAACAATGTTTAGAAAAGATCTTTTTATAATAAATGAAAAGCTAAAATGCAATGCACATACAAAAAAAAAAAAACTTTGGAAAAAAATCAGTAAACTTCTTCCCTTGTCACTTTAAAAATCCAAAGTGCATTAGCATGCCAATCAAACAAAAAAAAAAAAAACATTATTAACAAATCAACACATCAGCACAGCACAGCACGTAATACACTCACCCACAATTGATGACAGCTTTGGAGGAGTATGTTGCTCAAAAGCAACAACACATAAAAACACATAACAAATTTGACTGACAGACAAAAAACAAACAAACTGCCAAACACACAAACACGCACACTTCTGCACAGTAAGCAAAAGCCCTACAGCTTAGCAAGATAAATGGTAGCATAGTTTTATACAAATCATCCACGCCAACAGTCACTAGCTGCATATAAAAATATAAAAAAAAAAAAATATCTTTAAAAATTAAAAAAAAAAAATCAACCTTTTCGCACATCCATTTCGAAAATAGCTGAGAAAATTTTACAAAAGTTACGTATACGCCCCGGAGTCGCGCAAATGTTGCACTTTCATTTCATTCAGCATTTAGTTAGACATGTGTGCGTGCATGTGTTTCTTATTTATAAGGCTGCTAGTGCTGCGAGATATATGGGCAAACTTCAAGTCAATTGCAATTATTTTTTTAAACAAACATTTTTTAAGCATGGATGTAACTACAGCTGTTTCACCTTAGATCCCTCTAAGACTCATCAGGTTACTCTTGCTTCGGCCAAGACTCGAACTTGCGCCCTTTGCAGTACAATAACTACAGTTCTAACCGCTGAGCAATTATTTTTGTTTGTAGTGACAGCAACAACAAAAACAGCAGCAACTACTCGAACAATTAGCAAAAAAACACACAGCAAAGCAATAAAAATAGGCGTAAATTATTTTAAAAACGAATATGTATACTTAACTAGCAGTAAAGTCAGCGCCAACATAACTAAATTTGAGAATTTAATTTCTAAACATCAGCAAGTTTTTTTCTTTTATTTTTGTTGCGAAAAGCAAATTTTGAAGCAAATAGTGTTAAATGTACATATGTACATAAAAGCTGTTATAGTCGTTCATCATTTTGTGCAAAAAAAAATTATGTACTTACATGCAGGGGACGCGTCATAAAGCTAAACTGGAAAAGTTTCTGGCTTGCACATACTGCTTTTTAAGCCAAACGAATAAACACATTCTCCAGGGACCGTAACGGTTATGAGTGATATCCAAAAAGTTGATTTTTAACGATTATTTTCTGAGTTTTAATTTGTTGCTCAGAAAATAAAAGTTTTTCTTGGGTTTTATTTTCTGATCAGAAAATAAAAGTTATTTTCTGAGTTTTATTTTTCTACTCAGAGAATACAAGTTTTACAGTTTAATTTTAGCTGAAATTGTAGATTTCGCCATATAAATAGGTAAAGAATATAAATAAATTTTTAATTTTTTTATTTATAAACTTTACCTACCTATTAATGTGGCAAAATCGGCAGCTGCAGCTAAAATTAGACTGAAGTAACTTTTATTCTCTGAGCAAAAAGATAAAACTCAGCAAATAACTTTCATTTTCTGATCGAAAAATAAAACTCAAAAAATAACTTTTACTTTCTGAGGGAAAAATAAAACTCAAAAAATAACTTTTATTTTCTGATCGAAAAATAAAACTCAAAAAATAACTTTTATATTCTGATCGAAAAAAAAATCTCAAAAAATAACTTTTATTTTCTGAGGTAAAAATAGAACTCAGAAAAAAACTTTTATTTTCTGAGGGAAAAATAAAACTCAGAAAAAAACTTTCATTTTCTGAGCAAAAATAAAAGTCAGAGAATAATGATTAAAAATCATTTTTTTTATAAAAATCGAAAAAATAAAAGTGAATGCACCTAGCGGTAGCCTGCATTATGGTGATTACATCTGTGTACTTATTTTTCGTTTAGCATTTCTCCGTCAGCATGATTTTTTTAGTCAAAATTAAAAAAATTACGATTATTTGCAATCCCTGACATTCTCTTAACAGTATTCATATCTGTGCATACACATGTATTTTCGCCACAATTGAGTTTGCCAGAAATTCTAAATTAAATGTTTTATGCATAAGTGAAAAAAAATGCAGTTGCATTATACATATGTATGTACATATATGTACATATGTTTGTATGCATAAGAAACTTTTAAATGGCAGCCTTTATGTGCGTATGCTCGCATGCTTAATAATCTGCATACATACATAAATAATACATACCTACATACATATATACATACTTACATACACTAAACTAAATCTTCTAACACATCGCTTAAATAAAAGTTAAGCACAGTATTTTTATTTTACGATTTTTTAACTAAGCATTTTATGTTCTCTCTGTGACTTTCAATATTTGCCTTTATCACAGCAAAGTTCTTCACTTATCTCCTTCTCTCTAGTGTTTCAACTTCTTTGAGTTATTCGAGGACACTTAATACTTTATGCTGCCTGCCGAAAGAATGCGTATGTGTCGTGAATACGCAAAAAAAATCCTCTTTTGTGATTTAGTATGCTTACCATATCAAATTGTTTCAAGTTGTTTCGCATTGCGTGAATATTGCATATCTTCTGTTTTTTGGTTTTTTTTTTTGTTTTTTTTTTGCTTTCTCTATGCCAGCGACAATAAAATATGACATACACTTTACAGTTTTTTCGAAACTTTTTAGTTTTTTTTTTTTATGGAAACATTTTTCTTAACTTTCACTGCGTAGCCGCGCGAATTTTTTTTTTGCGCCTTTTTTCGTATTCAGAAAAACCTAAAACATTTGAAAAGATTTATTTCATATTTCAAGCGAAAATTTGCTCTGCAACTACAAAGCAAAATAACATAACATCACTTTGCATATATGGCTGTCTAAATGAGGAGACCAAATACATTTGCGTAAAAAATTTCAAAGAACTCTCTTTGGAGTTTGGTCTGCCATAAAATATTTTCACCGGATTTTTTTAAACAGCTTTGTTGAAAGAGTCGGACAGGCGCGTTAGTTGATCTTATCAATAGCCCTGTTTTTATTCAAGCCAGGGACCGAAAATAACGGTTATTTTTTCTAGTGTGGTGAAAAGGTTACGCAAAAATAACCTTTATCTTCTTTTGGTCCTTAATAACCATTATAAAAACCAAAAAACCGTCTTCGGCCTGAATAACCGTTACGGCAACGAAAAAAGTGTTTTGGGCTTGAATAACCGTTATGGCAACCAAAAAACTGTTTTGGGCCTGAATAACCGTTACTCAGATTTTTATTTTTTTTTTTTTGGTCAGCTATAAAAATTAAGCCTTTTTATTTGTCAATATTTCTGGGCGATATTGGTATCAAATGAAAGGTGTTGAGCAGTGCTTTTACATAGAGGTGTATTTGTTAAGATCCGTAGGTCGGGTTCCCAGTTATGGGTGAAAAGTGGACCCGGATGCCCTGGAATGTTTTAAGCAATATTGGTATCAAATGAAAAGAGGTAATCAGAGCTACAATCCCTGCTCAACACCTTTCATTTGATACCAATATCGCCCAGAAATATTGACAAATAAATAGGCTTGATTTTTATAGCTGACCAAAAAATAAATAAAAATCTGAATAACGGTTATTCAGGCCCAAAACATTTTTTTGTTTGCCATAACGGTTATTCAAGCCCAAAACACTTTTTTGGTTGCCATAACGGTTATTCAGGCCCAAAACGGTTTTTTGGTTGCCATAACGGCTATTCAGCCCCAAAACGGTTTTTTTTCTCATGATAATGGTTAAATATGACTTTTACCCCATTTCTCTTATAACCGTTACGTCCCTGATTCAAGCGCATATACATCTGCGCTTAAATGAAAACAGGGCTAATATTGCTGCTTTAACCCGGCTACAGAATTTCATCAGGAATCCTGAGTATTTCCTTATATTACTTATCAATTTTGTTCTTCAAATGAGACCTTGGAAAAGCCCTTTTAAATACAAATAAAATGTATGTAGATAGTATCATGCAACTTCAATAAATTTTTATACCAATTATCTCTGTCTAATGGGCCATTACCCCATCGTTATATATATTACGCTAAGCGATTTTTTGTACGCACCATAACTTTTACACCGTTATACCAATTTTCGAAAATGGGGTGTCAAATGAAAGGGATTGACCTGTAGTTTTGCAGGAAGGTTTAATATTTCTGAAAAGGGTTGCCACCTGTTTAAAAATTTAATTCTCCTGTATAGTTTGATTGATTTTTAAATTTCAGGTATCATATGAAAGGGCTTGAGCTGCAAATGAGTAATTTATTAAAATTTTTACAAAAAGGGTTGCCACCTGTTAAAAAATTCAGTTTTACGCTATAGTTTGATTGATTTTTAAATTTCAGGTACCATATGAAAGGGTTTGAGCTGAAAATGAGTAATTTATTAAAATTTTTACGAAAAGGGTTGCCATCTGTTAAAAATTCAGTTTTACACTACAGTTTGTTTGATTTTTAAATTTGAGGTGTCATATGAAAGTGCTTTGCTAAATAATAAGTAATTTAGTATAATTTTTACAAAAAGGGTTGCCACCTGTTCATAATTTAATTTTACGATATTGTTTTTTTAACTTTTAAATTTGAGATGTCATATGAACGGGAATATAAAGGGGACTAGAAAGGAAACTAGAAAGAGAAAGAGGAGTGCGTAAAATGGACTTTTGGAGGTCGTTTTAAGGTTAACATATTCTAGAAAATTATCAGCATGAAACTTCGCTATGGGGCTCCTCGGCCAAATTCTTTTTATTAAAATTCTAGGTCCATAGAAAACAAAAATAACCAGTAACTATGTACATATGTTCCTATATTCTTCATTTTATATTTTATTAATAAGAATCTATGGACTTAAAGCCAATTTATATTATGCCAATTTTAAGGGGAAGTCAAATTTAAAATGACAATAAAAAAAATTGTCAAATGTGACAATAAGTGGTCCTCCACCCTCAAATTGTCGCACAGTGTAATTGAAAGCCACAGCATCTCGTGGCAGGGTTTACTAGTCTATTTCTATTTTCCAAACTGAGCGTTTCGTCATGAATGTGGGAATCTATGGAAATCTATGTACATATGTATATATGTATGTATATATATCTCAATTATTTTATGATGTTTAAAGCTGCCACCTCTGAACAAAACTATAATAACCTTTAAGCTTGCACAGGCTGTATGAAATAGAGATGGTTAGGTTAGCTTAGGTTGCAGTGGCTGCTAATTTCCACTTAGCATACTTAGGCGATGCAGATAAAATTGTGATAGCACGTGAATCCGAAGACACCCCTAACCTTTGTGGATTCCACAAATCTTAGAATTTTTCTAAATTCCATTGTACACTCAAAAAAAATCTTCTCTCGATCAAACACATTTTGTATTTTGGTAAAAACATACAAAAACATTCTAATAAATTCGTTGCCAAGGTGAATGGCCCTGAGTATAGAAATAGACATATGGGCTTAAACTTGAATACCAGAAGGTTATCTGGAAAAAAAGCATTATAAAGCATCAGAAAACACAAATATTTATTTCTTGATGATAAGATGTTTTGCCTTTTAGCTGCCAATATACATACACACTACAGGATTGCATATAATACATACACGCACTCGTACTATAAATATGTATATGAATGTGCGTACATATTTCAAAATAACTCACAATGTAGAGTGCTCTTTTAAATGCTCTGAAGCGTAAAGTTTAAATACGCGACAGATTTTTGAGCACTTTCAAGTTTGACGCATGTTTGCATGTAGTGATAAAAAAAAATTTTTTTGTTTTGTGTAATTTTCAATGACTTTAAACAGTTTGCGTTGAATGTTTCGAGTTAGAACAAAATCACGTTGAAACGCAGACGAAAGTGACTTGTGCAGAAAAGACATTAGCAATGGATGACTGGGGGGTTTTTGTTTGAAAGACATATTTTTCATTAAATATAATGCATGACAAACATGCCACATATCAATCGCAATGAGCTGCTTAAACCGTTTATTACACCGCATGTGTCCATCGACTAGAAATGATGGATAAAAAGTGTGCACTTTCTTTTCGGCACAGTCCTTATTTACAAATACACACATACATAATATGTACTAACGGTGTATGTATGTATGCCAAACTTTAAATTGAACCCTTTCCTACAAAAAATAAAAATAAAAATTGTCGACAGCATTAAAAGTATTGCCGCATTAACATAACAACAATATAAAATTTTATGTTTATACAATTCCAACAATAGAATGAACCGCATGAAAGAAAGCAACTACAGTAAACAATAAAAGAAAAGCAACAAACAAAAACCCAACACCAATAAATAATAGCTTAAAAAAACTAAAAAACACGCTTTAATCTTAAAAATCGTACTAAAAATAGAGAAATAATTTAATTAGAAACAAAATGATGAACGAAAATATAAGTATTTAAGGAAAAGCGTGGGGTGCTCAGTATGTCAAAAAATATTTAAAATCGGTGTTTTTTTACTAATAATTTTATTTTGACTTTTTTGAGATTTCATATATCGTACTCTTTAATTTCGCAACTAGGTATATTTTTGTACTAGTTGTACGAATCGAATATTTTCATGTTCAAATATTATTGAGCACCCCCACGCTTTTCCTTAAATACTTATATTTTCGTTCATCATTTTGTTTCTAATTAAATTATTTCTCAATTTTTAGTACGATTTTTAAGATTAAAGCGTGTTTTTTAGTTTTTTTAAGCTATTATTTATTTTTAACTTTTTAGTGAAATTTTTCATTAAAGGATGTTTTATGCGGACGCAAGAATAAAAGTAAAAAGAAGTCTGATGGGATGTGGTGTTCTCCGAAATAGATCTACATACATACATATGTATTTATAACTTCTACCAAAAATCCCAATATGCAGTGAAGTAAACTAGCTTATTATGCAATATTTTCCAAACCCTTTTACTCAAGGTTTTCCAAACTAGTTTGGAAATACAAAATTTCCCAAACGTTTTGTTATGTTTTGCAATCAGAAGGTGAAGAGGAGGGCTTTGTTCAGAAACTCAGTTTGAAGCGCAATTTGCTTTTGTAGTACAACCAGAGCGTTCATTAACGCAAATTTTTCATCAAGCGTCGCTCATCACAATCATCAAAAATATATATAAGTTATCATAGGTTTCTTCCCACAGATGGCATTAACCAAATGTCACAGCTGCCTTCCTAGCCTTCGCCCAGGTCAATCACATCCAGCTAAATTACAACAGCATGCCACTTCATGCAACTAGCTAGATCAGCAGAAATGCGATCACACGGTATGATCGCATATCGTTGTTGACATACGTTGCTGTGTCAGCGAAACTATCGACTAGGGTCATTGCGCTATGACAACATCACAAGCGCCACAATTCTCTTCATCATATTTAACTGCATCAGCAAAAGCAGCTATTACAACATCATCAATAAACATCATCAGCGCGACGATTGTGTCAACGTCGCTAGCCGCCAGCAGAGCAGCAGCAGCGTTATCCAACGTCGTGGGCTAGGTGGACAGTTAGGGTAGCAATTAAGTCTCAGTTTGTAATGTAACTCAGAAAAGCACACACGTGCAATAAACTACAATTGGCGCCCCAAACGTTGGGCTGGAAAAACACTAATCATTTTGATCCTAAGGGACAAATAATAACCGCAAACAGTTAGAAGGATTCGAAACAAACATCCTCGTGGTGAAGTCAATGATAATAATCGCAAGCAGTTAGAAGGAAGCAGACCGAAGAACAGCAAGCAACAACGGAAGAAGAAAATCAATAATTAACGTAGATAGATTAAGATACTACCTAAGTATGAAGGGGTAAGTGAAGTGCTCTAAAAAAATTAGTGAAAGTGAAAAACCGAAATTGGAAAAAATAAATAATTAATAAAGAATAGGTGCTAAATAAACCTATGTGTCCTTTGTGAAAATTTTTCAAGAAAATCTTTGAATGTTAGATGACCGAGGTATTGGAGGACCTCTTTAAGAATTTAAATTTAGCAGCAAACAGACAAAATACAATGAACACTGAACAAGTTAGCGAGATAGCAAAAGCAGAGGTCAGGAGAGCTTTAGCCGAACAGAAAACAGAGTTTGACAAGAAGCTTCTTGCTTTGCAGAATCAAGTAACAATAAACAAACCTAAGGTAGAGAAATATAGTAGGGTAACAATCAACCCCCTAACTACCTGCGATATTACGCTAGACGCGATAAAGACCCTTCCAGAATTTTTTGGCCACCAGGGCACGTACGTATCCTGGCGGGAAGCTGCACACAATGCTTACGAATTATTTAGGAGGTACGATGGCAGTGAACGCCACTACCAAGCTGTTACTATTATTAGAAACAAGGTGAGAGGTGCTGCCGACGCAGTACTTTCTTCTTTTAACACAGTGCTTAACTTTAGCGCTATAATCTCCAGACTCGACTTTACGTACGCGGACAAACGGCCGATATACTTAATCGAGCAGGAATTATCCACCTTGAGACAAGGATCAATGACATGCCTAGAATTCTACGATGAGGTAGAAAAGAAGTTAACTCTGTTGGCAAATAAGACAATAATGTCTTATGAGAGTGGTGTTGCAGACACTATAAATGAGAAATATAGGGCTGATGCACTCAGAGTGTTTATATCAGGTTTAAGGAAACCACTATGCGATATCTTGTTCGCATCCAGGCCATCTGACCTCCCATCCGCCCTGGCTTTGGCACAAGAGGTAGACGCCAACAATGAGCGTTACGCTTTCGCAATGAATTTCGCGAACAGATTTCAAGAAAAACCTGGCGGAAGTCAGAATCCGGCCAATCAAAAGGCACCTAACTACGATCACGGTGTGGGTCATAAAAACCCGCATTTTTCGGTAACTAAACAAAATAAACAGGCCAGTCGTCCACAAAATTATGGAAATACCCAAAAACCATTTACCAATAGTAATTATTCAAGCCAAAGGCGCATTGAACCTATGGAAGTGGATCCCTCCATATCCCAATTTAAAAACCAAGCAAGTAATCCTAGCCAGGAACAATATGGTAAGCTGCAAGGGAACGGGCAAAAACGTGTAGCGAACTCGGGACGGTACACAGGACCCAAAATACAGCGCGTAAACCATCTTACCGATGAGCGGGAGTCGCAAAATGAAGAAACATACAATAACGAAGCTGAGCAGGCAGCCGACAACATCGAATCCGATGAGGTTAATTTTTTAGGGCAAAGTCCCTCCTTCCTTGGATTTCAAGGTCAATAGGAGGGAAAGAAGTAAAGCTCCTTGTTGACACGGGGGCGTCAAGGAGCTATATCAGGCCCCTTCCAGGCCTGAAAGGAATAAAACCAGTAGAAAACTCATTTTTAGTAAAGTCTATTCATGGCGTTACCCCCATCAAACATAAATGCAAGGTTAAAATTTTTGGGACAATAACAGAATTTTTTTTATTACCCAATCTTACTTCATTTGACGGTGTAGTTGGCCTTGACTTATTGAACAAGGTGCATGCGTCTATTAATTTAAAAACAAACACAATAACACATGATTTTGGTAGGGAGATTATACTATTTGTATCTAGCGAGGATATTAGTCACTTGCGACTGCAGGCGGAAAACGTCCCACAAAATCTAGAAGAAGAATTCTCAAAAATGATTGGTAGCATAAATGGGGTTTTTGCAGACCCTAACGAAGCACTACCATACAACACAAACGTAGTAGCAACGATTCGCACTACGAATGAAGACCCCGTGTATTCAAGACTATACCCTTACCCATTGGGCGTCTCGGATTTCGTGAACAAGGAAATTCAAGAACTGCTAGCAAACGGCATCATTCGGCCATCCAGGTCACCATATAATAATCCCATATGGGTGGTAAAAAAGAAGGGCCTTGACGAAACTGGGCAAGAAAAAAAGCGGATGGTTATAGATTTTCGAAAGCTCAACGAAAAAACCATCAGTGATAAATATCCAATCCCGGATATCACAGGAATTTTATCAAATCTAGGTGGAAGTAAATTTTTTACTACCCTTGATTTGAAATCTGGTTTCCATCAGATCAACCTGCTGGAACGGGACAGAGAAAAAACAGCATTTTCCGTAAAGAATGGAAAGTACGAATTTTGTAGATTGCCGTTCGGTCTAAAGAATGCTCCCAGCATTTTCCAGAGGGCAATAGATGATGTGTTGAGAGAACACATAGGAAGCAAATGCTTTGTCTATATGGATGATGTCATTATATTTTCCCAAAACGAAGAACAACATTTAGATGATGTGGAAGTGATTTTGAGAAGTTTATTTGAAGCCAACATGAGAGTGTCGGCGGAAAAATCAAAATTTTTCAAAACCGAAGTAGAATTCCTGGGTTTTTTAGTTTCACAGGGCGGAATCAAGACGTGCCCGGATAAAGTGGATGCCATCAGGAATTTTCAGGAGCCCACTACTCTGAGGGGGCTAAGATCATTTTTGGGTTTAGCGGGGTACTACCGCTGTTTCATTAGGGATTTCGCTAAAATAGCGAAGCCACTTTCAAATATAATGAGGGGTGAATATGGCCGAGTTACTGCGTCGCAGTCGAAAAAAATCGAACTTGATTTGACTGAGGAACAGAAAAAAGCCTTCACTACCTTAAAGGAAATACTAGCATCAGAGGAGGTGACACTAACCTACCCTGATTTTAATAAATCGTTTGATTTAACCACGGATGCATCGTCGCACGCAATAGGTGCTGTCCTGTCACAGGAAGGGAAACCTATAACAATGATATCCCGTACTTTGACCAGTAGTGAGGAACACTTTGCCACAAACGAAAGAGAGCTGTTGGCCATCGTTTGGGCACTTAAAACCCTTAGAAACTACCTGTACGGCGTAACAGATATTAAGGTTCATACGGATCACCAACCGCTCACTTTTGCGGTTTCAGACAGAAACCCAAATTCAAAAATTAAAAGATGGAAAGCCTTCATAGATGAATGTAACGCAAAACTCATTTACAAACCTGGTAAGGAGAATGTAGTCGCAGATGCATTGTCTAGGCAACATATGAATGCCCTGGATAACATGAGTACCGAAACAATTCATAGCGAAGTTTCCTCAACTAACACGATTGAGAGAACTCATAAACCAGTGAACTGCTTTCGTAATCAGATACTAGTAGAAGAAGGCATAGAACAGGGAAAAAGAACGTTTATAATTTTTGGAAAAAAAACTAGGCATCTAATTTCGTTCAAGAGTAACGAGGATTTAATAAGCCTCCTACAGGAAGCGGTAAAAGTAGATGTTGTTAACGCAATATATTGCGACCTACATACACTAGCACAATTTCAGGACAAACTGGTTGAACTTTTCCCCACAGTCAAATTTAGACATACGGAAAAATTTGTCAATGACATAACAGACCCGAACGAGCAGCAAGAAATTATCGCTGCCGAACATAATCGGGCACATCGGGCACCCCAAGAGAACGTAAAGCAAATATTGGAAGACTATTTTTTCCCCAAAATGGAGAGAAAGGCCAAGCAGTTTGCGTCTAACTGCCATACATGCTCTCAGGCGAAGTATGATCGCCATCCTAAAAAGCAACTTATTGCTCAGACTCCCATTCCAACATATTGTGGGGAGATCCTCCACATCGACATATTTTCAACAGGCTCCAAGTATTTCTTAACTTGCATTGACAAGTTTTCAAAGTTTGCTATAGTACAGTCCTTAAAGTCTAGGACAATAGTAGACGTAAAACCACAGCTTCTTCAGCTAATCAACATGTTTTCAGGTACAAAAACTATTTACTGTGACAATGAAAAATCACTGAATTCTAATAGTATCAAATCCATGCTGAAGAATCATTTTAATATTGACATCGTGAATGCCCCACCCCTTCACAGTACATCAAATGGCCAGGTGGAGCGATTCCATAGCACATTGATGGAAATATCACGATGCCTCAAACTCGATACAAATATGGATGACATTGAAGAAATTATTCTTCTGGCCACAATCAAATACAATAGGTCCATTCATACAGTAACGAAAATGAAACCTATAACAATTTTTCAGTCAGGCAAAGAGGATGAATTGGTAACCTCTCGCCTGGAGAAAGCGCAGGATAAGGAGCTTGAAATACATAATAAGAATCGACAAGACAGGGGGTTTGCGGTGGGGGAGAAAGTTCTAGTTAAAAACAATAGAAGACTAGGAAATAAATTGACGCCTCTCTACACCGAAGAGGAGGTCGAAAAGGATCTCGGCACCACAGTGCTTATAAGAGGAAGGAGGGTCCATAAGGACAACCTTCGCACGAGCTAAGTAACCTATGTCGTTACTAATGGACAATTAAATATTTATTTTTTAGGGTATTCCTGGTATTTTCTACATTGCTATCGGCATCGTTGTTAAAGGGACGGATAATGGACTACACTAACGCAAGGTACATCCCAGTGGTGGACGAAGACATTATAATCTGGGAAAATTTTGGACACATCAAGCATATCACCAACTTAACTCTTTACGAACTACTACGAGACGAAACGTTTAACGCAACAGATCATTTCCCCCAATCGCACATGAAGAAAATATTGCATGCGGACATAGGCCAAATTGACAGACTTCTACAATTGATAAATACCCACCATAGGCAGGCGAGAAGTTTAAACGCCCTCGGCACATTATTAAAATATATTACTGGCACTCCTGACCACGATGACTTCGACAGACTGAGTAGCACAGAGGAACAATTAATCGACTCACAGGACAGGCAGTTCATTATTAATACGGAGGTACAAAAGGAAATTAATAGCCTTACTCTCACAGTGAATAAGATCCTAAAACAAGCAAAACAAAGAGAAATAGACACAGGTTACCTTTACGACATGCTTATGGCCAGAAATAGGGCAATGATAACAGAATTGGATAACTTGATCACTTCCATTACTTTCGCAAAAATTGGAACGCTCAATCCCATTCTTTTGGATAATGCGGAGATAAATTCAATAATCGAGATAAAGCACTTCACAAACCTCACGATAGCTGATATCATACCTTTAGTTAAGATTAAAATAGTTCAATACAATAACGTAATATACTTTTTAATGAAATATCCTATACCTAGATTTAGATGCAAGAGAATACGAATTTTTCCAGTAGCCCACGACCACCAAATTCTACACTTGCAAGAACCTACCTTAGCTACATGCGACAACCAAACTGTAGCGGTAAGAAATTGTAGTAACACAACCCCAGCATTCTGCCTAGCATCATCAGCAACATCATGCGCTCTACAGCTAATGACGCGCAACACGGCCAACTGTGGTACAACATACAACAATCTCGCACCTATTACATCGATAGGTGACGGTATGATTGTTATTAACGACCAAACGGCGGTCATAGAAGAGGACGACGAGGCTCCAATCACAGTGAATGGAACTTACCTGGTGGCCTTCGAAAAAATGGTAAAAGTTAACGGCACCCTATTTTATAACGAAAATTCCACGGCGCCCTTGAAACCCGAAGCGCCATGGTCCCCGGATATCAACTTGACACAGCACATAGAAATTCTGAGCGCACCTTACCTTCACCACGTAAATCAGCAAAACCTGCAGCATATTAAACATCTGCAGCAAAGCGTTGAACGCAATAACCTGGCGAATTTCGCCGCTCTGGGAGCCCTACTCATTATAGGAATGCTCGCATACGCATTTCAGCGAGCAGCAGTGAAGAGAAAGAAAGCGTCCTTAGCCAAATCCATCAAAGCCGTTATTGAAAACGCCGCCACAAGGTCCGCGGACGTCCCTCACTTAGAAGGGGAAGAGTTATCATAGGTTTCTTCCCACAGATGGCATTAACCAAATGTCACAGCTGCCTTCCTAGCCTTCGCCCAGGTCAATCACATCCAGCTAAATTACAACAGCATGCCACTTCATGCAACTAGCTAGATCAGCAGAAATGCGATCACACGGTATGATGGCATATCGTTGTTGACATACGTTGCTGTGTCAGCGAAACTATCGACTAGGGTCATTGCGCTATGACAACATCACAAGCGCCACAATTCTCTTCATCATATTTAACTGCATCAGCAAAAGCAGCTATTACAACATCATCAATAAACATCATCAGCGCGACGATTGTGTCAACGTCGCTAGCCGCCAGCAGAGCAGCAGCAGCGTTATCCAACGTCGTGGGCTAGGTGGACAGTTAGGGTAGCAATTAAGTCTCAGTTTGTAATGTAACTCAGAAAAGCACACACGTGCAATAAACTACAATTTATATATGCTGCCGCTGTTGCGTTTTGTGCTGTGTTTCTGAACATACCCAAGTTGAGGTAAAGCATTTGAGCGTTAGCATTTGAAAAGAACAAAAAAAGAAACCTGATTGAATAAATTCGAATTTAGACAGCAAAGTTCCGAATACGATTGTAGCGTAATGGTGAGATATGCTGCCTACGGACCAAGGAGCTCAGGTTCGAGTCACGAGTGGCGCATGTTTTTTTTTTTTTTAGAGAAATTTTTTTCACCTCACGTTTACAAAACATTGTATAACAATTGCTTTCCAAACGTGAAATGCAATTATAGAATTAGGGTTCCTTTTCGTTGATTCAGCACTTACTATTAAATGAATTACCAACAAAACCAGTTCTTGCTTTGCATACGTATGTATGTACATGCGGCTAATTTCATTGCAAATACAACAAAACCCAAAACAGAAAGCTTCAAGCTTTATTTTTGAGTGAATTTATGCATTGAGTTTATCGCCATCGCTGGCTGTTGTGCGTTAGTTCGCTCGCTATTTGAGTGGTTATACGTTTTTCTTTGCACATTTGTTTGTGATTTGAGAAGAATGTATTTTTGAGCGTTCGTGAGTGAGTTTTTCCGTACCCTGCAAGCTTGTTACTTATTGGCTTGTATACGGGAGTGAATTGAAATTCATAGAGGCTATTTTGAAGAAAGGTAACATAAAAGCCGCAATGAAGCATAAAATATAATGTTGAATGTCCTACTATATGATGCCGTTGGGCTGTTGATGTCATGTTTCGAATCCGGAGGAGAATAGAAATAATAGAGAGAACACAATAAAAGTGAATGTTTGAAAGATATAATAATTTAGTTAATTTAGTTAAATGTTACAACTTTTAGGATGGGATGAAGTTACATACATACATACATACATACATACATACATACATACATACATACATACAGGTGAAGCTAATAAAAGCGTGTTAAAAAAAGGTTTGCACTTGCCACAAAATTGAACACCATATCCGTTCAAACAACAAACATGCACATACATACATAAATATGTATATACGCACATATACTCAATGCACTGAATAAGAAGAAGAACAAAACAAAACAAAACCAAAAGCAAAAGCAAAAGCAAAATACACACATTGAGTGAAAAGTGAAGCGTGAGTTACGCCTGATATAACAACAATAGCTAAAACAACAGTTGATCGTTATTGTTGCTTGCTTGTAACAACAATAAAACAATAATGGCACACAACAAAATAGGAATTAAATTTTGCAAAACTTTTGGTTTTTGGTTTTTTTGATTTTCAGTTGGATTAGATTAGTTGTATACAATGCATAAGTAAAACAAAAGCCACAGAATAGAGGGCAAAAAGCATAAAAACTAAATAGTGACAAGTAAGGAAGCCTAAGTTCGAGTGGAAGCGAACATTAAATACTCAGCGGCATGATTTCATTATTCGTTTGCGTTTGATGGAAACACGGTGTATTTTATAAAAATTGGCTGCCGTATAAGGTGGGCGAAGTTTCGTCCATTTTCAATTCGTTTTGTATTGTTCACATGACCTCTGGATGTTGCCCGCCCCCTTCTCGTATTGCTGCCGCAGCCTCCTCACGCCACATCACCATTCACACCTCAATATCACATCCACATCAACAGATCACATCATTACACTCAACATTGTAACATTATCACACCACACTTTACAACATCCATTTACACCACACATCTAACATACACAAAACGTCAATATTGTTACTAAACAAAAAAGACACAATTGTTAAATCTTCCGTGAGTTAACACCGCACACTTATCGTTCCGCAAATAAATTCGCTAACGCTGTAAAACCGCACTCTCTTATTTTATTTTATTTCCCAGAATACCTACCGACTTAAAGTAAGTACCCCTGATCCTCTGACGCGAGTGCAGTGCCACAAACAGGAAGAGTGTCCATTTGTTCATGTATAAATCAAGTGACAAAGCGTATAGTAAATATACTTGTAACTTCCTTTATGACTTCTAGTTACAAAGCTGCTCCGTTACAACTTCCAAAAGGGTGTTCCAGAAATATCTTTGTTAAAAAGTAGGCGTGGTTATAAACCGATTGCGCTAAGATTTCGCACGTGTATTGCCGCAAGTGATAAAAGTCTACACACCAAGTTTCGTCATAATATCTCAATTTTCGAATTATGGGCTACGAAATCTCGTAGATTCCTTTGCCTAAAAAGAGGCGGTGCTATGCCAATTTTTCCGCTTTTTTTCCTGTCTATCATGAGACTCATGCCACAAAACCAATGAATTATCTTTATATTTGACGAAGATATCGCTTAAAATGTTTTTATTAGGCCCCTTTATAATACCCATATGCAAAAGTGGGCATGGTCATCAACCGATTTTGAATAAATTTTTATTCAAACATTTGCCTAAGTAAGGCGTAACAAATTTCATCGACATATCTGCTACGGTTTCTGGCTTATAAAACTTCCAAAGTTTGTCCTTCAATAAGTGGGCGTGACACCGCCTATTTTTGAAAATTTCACATTATTTCTCGAAAAGGGCCTGAGCTCATTGCGTGGTTGAAATCTCATCACTCCAGCTATGTTAACGACAGAGATACTAAATTTTCGGTATATAGTAGGTATATAGGGAAAGTGGGCGTGGTCATGGTCCGATTTCGCCCACTTTCAATACCAACCGTTTCAAAAATGTATACAAAATGTCATCAAAATATTTCAATTTTTTGCGCAAATTATAGTGCAACAGACGGACGGACGTACGGACGGACATGACTCAATCGATTTCTTTTTTCACCCTGATCATTTTGATATACATATATGTATAAATCCATATCTATCTCGATTATTTTATGGCGTTACAATCCACCATTATGTGATGAAAACATTAATACGCTGTGCACACTAGTACAGCTGAGTATAAAATTGAAAAGCAGCAAACGAAGATCAACAGGAATAGAAGAGACGAATGAATGTACGCGCACATACACAAACACACACACACAAACACACAGCTGGAGCAAAAAAACACACACACACTCGCACTTTAGCATGCAGTGCTGGAGACAGGGGTACAATTTGAATTTATTAAAACCCTGTAAAATTGTTTTTGTTTTGTATGATATTTTATTGACGTGCTCACATCCGCTTTTTAGAATCCGCTTACAAAACAAACATGCTTAAAAGCTAAGGCAACCAGATATATGTATATGCATAAATACATAGCCTGCAAGAAAATAAAGAACTGGTGCAGAAAAATTCTGGCTCAGAATTAGTGAAAGGGTGTCAAAAACACTGCTAATTGAATTCAGAATAAATTTAGTGCAGGGGGCGAATATTGACAACGCCGGTGATATCCTGCCATGTTAAATTCGTCAGTTTTTTACACAGAAAATAGTATGAAGGCGCACCAGTGGTGTGAAGAATGTACTAGAAACCTATTCGTTTTATAATAGAGATTTTCCCTGCAGGGTGTATGAGTTTCTGCGTGTTGATAGCTGCATCTACCCAGCAGGGTTTCTCCATATTTTGGTAATGGCTTGAAATTGTATTCAATGAAATAACGCATTACAAATAGCTAAGAAACACTCCTTCGCTTACTTTGCTCATTACTTGTAATGCGACAGTTTTAAAATTATTATTTTTTCGCTTACTGGTAATGCAGAAAATAATCGAAAAGGTTTGGAGTACTGCCGTTATTTTTTTGCAAACGCTTTGCTTTGATTTTAATTTTTCTACGAGTAAATAGCAGTTTTGCAAAGCAATTTACCCTCATTTTCGTTTATTTTGCCAGTTTTCATTATAGAACTGTCGTGGTTAGTCGCGTTATTCCATCGTTGAAAATTTTTTAAATAAACCAATAGCTGTGGAAATACATAGTGTAATAATTATTATTCAAATAGTGTTTTTTTTAAGTACATTTTGCAAAGAATGTTTTGATTCTTTATTCATTCTGTTTGCTATTTGTTTTCGGCATAAATTGCTAACTCATAGTTTTAAAATTATTTTTTTCGCTTACCGGTATTGCATAAAATAAGCGAAAAGATTTGGAACACTGTCGATATATTTTGCAAAGCCTACATTGATTTAAATTTTTATAACTAGCAATTTTGTAAAGAAATTTACCCTCATTCTCGTTTATTTTGCCAGTTTTCATTATAATGCATTATAGATTACTATACTGGATTGTGTGATATATGCAATTACTTATACCAGTGAAAGAACTTATTACTTGTAACAGCTTACTTTTCTCAATATTAGTAGCAACTTTATAATGCATTACTGTCTACCATATTGTAAGACAATACCGCCAATGACATGCCTATGTTAAAGTAATGCAATCCGTATTCGAAAGTGTAAGCGATGAATCAAGATTTCTCGATGATTTTACCATTACATGTAAGAGAAAGCCCTGCTGGGTAATTGAAATGAAATTAATACAGAAACACGCTTGCATATTTACGTACTTACACACTTATATACGTAGGTATTATGTACGAACCACAGTTTGGATTTTGGTTTGTTGTAATGGCATATTGTTGTGCTGCATTAGAAATTAGAAATTCGAAATTTAATTATTTTTCTGGTTTCTGATTTGTGTTGTTCGGAGTTACACTTCGCGGCAGCTTTGGAGCGATTTTTTTGTTTTTGTTTTTGTTTTTTCTTTGTGTAAGGTAGCTGATAGCGGGCGCAATTTCTTAATGAGATATAATATACATATGTATGCATGTATGTATGGTTTTGAAATGCTACTAGTAATTTTAAGTAGGTATTCCAAGCCTTTGAAGTATTTCATCTTATCTCATCTTCCATAATCCACTCACCAAAACTGCAACTCTACCAACTTCTATGCCCAAAGGAACACTTAATTCCCGAATTGAAAATTTTCTGCATATTTTCATGCCCACGCACAATTACTCCGGCTCCGGCACCGCCGACGACTTACCTTTGCCCACGTTTAATCAGCAACCGACGACAATAATGATAACGCTTATGATAACCACTATCATTACAAACTTTCCGCCTGCACTTTTACGCTTTTACCTACAATCGTGTAGTTAACTGCCCAACCACTTCCTGAGTAACCTTTCCCTGATGGCGCACGCAAAGTCAAATAAGCAGAAGAAGAATAAGAAGAAGAAGCAGAAAGGTGATTTTTATGACGTTGTATCTAACACCTGACTTGCGATGCGTTTGTAGCTACACACTCTTACATTTAGTACTTGGACTACTCGTTACACCTGTTAAGTTGTATGTTTGTAAGTGTACGCGCTCTTGCTCTGTCAGCTGAACCAGCCATTCATGCGAACTCGCCATCATTTTACTGCCAGCCATCAACGATATCACCTTCCTCATCGCGTCAACGGCGCAACGGTGCGGCGAATTGCTTGTAATACTTACATATGTACATACATACATATAAAACAGCAGCTGTTACCTCGAAATCAGTTTAAAATTTACCAACTTCCCTTGTTACGCGAACGTGACAAACTCATCGGCGGTGTTGTTGGTACGTCTATTGCAGTAGTTGCCTCAACCGACAACTGACAACTCTTCAGCACACAAAAATGTTACAAGTTCATGCAATAGCCTTCAAACCAACTAACAAATGTCCCGCAGTAACCCTACAGCCAATGAGGAGCAGCAGCGGTGGCGCAACGGAACAGAAAGAAAAAGCAACAACATTAAAAAATGCACGTTTACAAGTTAAAATATGCAAATTTACATGGAAAAAAGATAAATAAGAGCATAAAAATAGTGTAATTTCTTTTAAATATAAAATTACCCTACTTGGAGAAAAATTGTGCCGAGACGTTTTCTACGTTTTTTTTAATGTGATTTGGGAACCATAAGAATTACTCTTGCCCATAAGTGCTACCTTGGACTGAGTAGTCAATTGAAAAGTAAAGTCCCCTCTCGACGAACGAAAATCACGCTCTACAGGAGGTTCATCGTTCCAGTCCTCATGTACGGCACAGAGGCATGGACGATGTCAAAATCAAATGAGATGGCACATGAAGTATTCGAGAGAAAAGTTCTTCGAAAGATTTATGGACCTTTGTGCGTTACCGAGGGCGAGTATCGGCGGAGATTTAACGGTGAGCTGTACGAGCGTTACGCTGACATCGACATTGTTCAGCGAATAAAGATCCAGCGGGATAGGTCATGTCGTGAGAATGTATGGCCCAGAAAGTATTTCCATCGAGAGCCGCTAAAGGCAGAAGAAAAGCGAGACCTTCACTGCGTTGGGAACATCAGGTGGACAGCGACGCTGTCTGCCTTGGTATTTATAAGTGACGCCATGCTGCACGAAACAGAACTTGCTTTACTGTACTCGGCCAGAATCGTCTAGACGGCTACACGCCAATGAAGAAGAAAGAAGAAGTGCTTATGTGATTGGGTACCTACGTGGTATACGTACACTATAATACCGAAGTAGGGTTGAGCGATATATATCGATATATCAATATATCAATATTTTTAAAATAGTACAGCCGATAATATCGACGATATTTTGAACTACCGTGCATCGATAATCGATAATTTTTTGCCATTTCGAGCCAAATTCGATATTTTTCATACATTTCTGATTCGCTTTGAATTTAACAGCAGAACATTTTTTGAGAAGTGGCATAACCATAATCTGCTTGGATTTACATTACTTTATTCTTCAAGGAATTCTTAATGATTTTTATGTTTATACTTCAGAATTCGTAGAATATCTGTAGACCCATCCAACTTTAACAACAAATATCTGGTAAACTATAAGTCTTCGGCAAGTTTGGATTTCAGTTTTGAGATCTGTGAGAGCACCTCTAACCCCGTGAAGAAGTGGTTTCTCGCAGGACGTGGTTCCTTAATGTAAAGCCTGCCCTTTCGATATATTGATATATCGATGTTTTTGCGCGGCATAAATCGATGTTTTTTTAAATATCGATATAATATATGTATATCGATATATTTTTCCAATTTACCCATCCCTATACTGAAGTTTCTGACTTTGTTTTGGGACCATTTTCTCAATCTTCGGTTCAGCTAACTCGCAGTTAAACATCATTATCGACCTAATGCAACTCATATGTACATTTAACATGTGGTCGATAATGCTGTCAGTATTTTAACCGGCACTTAGACCTCCAGTTAGCGTTAACCAGAGATTGAGTAAACGGCCCTTAGTCTTTTAGATATCTTTTGGATCTAGCGGTCTTCGCATTTATTGCTCTTAGCTTTAACGGGTTTTGGATTTCTGTCTCTTATGGTACTCTAAGACTTTTGCCTTATGGATTTAACAGTCTTTGGATTTCGCACCAATTTTTGGCATCAAACAAAAATCAAATAGTATGAAATAAATTTAAATGCGAATTTATGACCTCTTTTTATCAGAAAAACAAAAAAAAATTGCAAACAGAAAATATGTACATATGTAAATAAAAGTCATAATAAGCAAACGGAAACGCAAATAAAAACTACATAAATGTTACCCAACTTTGTAATGGCCTTTGCAGCAGTCGTATAACCACCACTCAGCTAAGTAAGCCACAGCCACAGCGTGCAACCAAGCTACTAACAGCTGTTATTGGTAAAGCTCTTAAAAATAAAGCCATGCCCCGCAGTACGGAATTTCCGCAAAACACACCTACACACCTACATTACAAATACAACAACAACAACGACCAACGTAACCGCTGCAGCGACGAAAGCAAAAGTTCCAAAGTTGTTGATAAAGAATAATTTCATACTTTTGACATTAAGTTGCAAGGTAAAGGTATGAAAAAATAAAAAAAAACGTGTGCCAAGACTTTAGCCCTTAAAAGTATGTGTATGTATTGCATTAAGTGAGTGTTCACATTGACGTGTGCGCTAGCTGAAATTATAAAGCGGAGCGTATTCGCTTAATAGTTGCTGTGAAATATTTCTCAAACTTTGATGTATTTTATTTTACGTATGTAAGTATATATATATAATTCTTTGCGTTATGTCTTAAAGAGACACTACTTTGGTTGACAAACTTGATTACACAGTTCAAGCGCAACAGTAGCTGCATGTAGGGATGGCAAAAAAAAAATTAAATAACCGATTAACCGCTTTTTAGGTTAATCGAAAGCGTTCGATTATTAATCGCGAATAATTGTGGGTAACTAACCGATTATAACCGTTTTTCGATTACAATTATTCCTTAAAAAAATATATAATAAACGAAAAGAAAATTGTCATTTATTATGAAAATTCGTCAAAATGACGATAAAATCGTCTATTCGGGAACTGGAGGGAACATTTATTCCGGTTTTTAGATATACCCAAAAACCGTAGATAACCGAATTCGGACTCGGATGAGAAGGCGGAAATTCTCAACTTCGATTATTTCCTTTCGATTATTTTCGACTTGAGAGGAAAAAGGTTAATCGAAAAAATAATCAAAAGGAAAAAACCGATACATTTTAACCGTTAACCGATTATAATCGTTTTTCCGGTTATTGTTGCCATCCCTATCTGCATGCAGATTACGCTCACGAAGTTTATTTTAGTGAAATAATCTTTTTTCATATCAATTTCTTTTTTTGGTTTTGCTTTGTATTGCATTGGAGCTCTTAAAATTTAATTTATAAAGAACTTTGCTCTCAAGTAAGAGTAGAAAATCTATTTGCATTTATTGGTTGTATTAATACATATGTACATACATATGTCAGAACGTCTCACCCCACAGGCAAAATAAGAAAAGTTAGCCGTACTATTCTTCTTCTTCTCCGTTTTCTTCTTAATTGGCGCGTAACCCTCTACATAGATGATTTTGACCGAGTCCAATGGCTTCACTCATTTCAGTTTCGTGCAACCAGGCGCCAGTTTGGAAACACCAACGGAGGCCGAGTCAAATAATCTTCCCAACGCAGTGGAGGTCTCCCTTTTCTATTTCGATAGAAATAACTCTTTTCTAGGCCGGATCACCTTCACTTATGTTTGTATACTCACGACATGATCTGCCCAACGCAGCCGCTGGATTTTTATTTGCCGCGTAAAGCTCGTACAGCTCATCATTAAATCACTTGCTGTACTCTCCCTCATATAATTTACTTTCTCGATAATTGTTCTTATGTAAACCCATTAACCCGAAGTGCGTCACTGGTGTACTTTTGACCCATTTTTCACTTGCTACCACCTCAATATTTATATCTACTTAATGTCAGCATATTAAAGGCCGTCAAACATTATTAACCTTAATTAGATGAAATATTTAATTCAATAGAACTCATCCTAAACACAAATATTTACTTTACTTGGACCGACCAGAAATGAAAATTTTAATAAAAATTGAATTAAATAAATTTCGTGCTAAGCACTAAAAAATTATTTCAAAATATTTAATTTTTGTATTTTTTTTATTACCCATTCTCTTGGTATTACCTCTCTTGAAATATCTAAGCGTGCATAATCTATATATATATATAAAAATCAAGCCCATTTCTTTGTCGCCGGCTTTCGCCCAAACGCGTGGAGGGATTTTGACCAAATTTACACACCAGCTTAGTGCCTTGCCGTAGATGGTTTATATACATATTTTTTTTCAAATCCGAAAGTCGGTTCCCGAGATATAAGTCAAAAGGTCAAAACGTGGATCCGGCCTTCCCCTGAATATTTTTGGACGATATTGGTATCAAATGAAAGGTATTGAGCAGAGAATGTACATAGAATAGTACTCATTGTGATTCCTAGGTCCGGTCTCCAGATATGGGTCAAAACGTGGACCCGGATGACCCTCGAATGTTTCTAAGCGATATTGGTATCAAATGAAAGGTATTGAGCAGAGAATTTACATAGGATAGCACGCATTGTGATTCCTAGGTCGGTTCTCCAGATATGGGCCAAAACGTGGACCCGGATGACCCTCGAATGTTTCTAAGCGATATTGGTATGAAATGAAAGGTATTGAGCAGAGAATTTGCATAGAACAGTACTCATTAAGATTCCCAGGTCGGGTCTCCAGATATGGGTCAAAACGTGGACCCGGATGACCCTCGAATGTTTCTGAGCGATATTGGTATCAAATGAAAAGTATTGATGGGGACTTCAGCATAGAACTATTATAATTGCGATGCCTAGCTCGGGTCTCCAGATATAGGTCACAACGTTTACCCGGATGACCCTCGGATGTTTTTGAGCGATAATGGTATTAAATGAAAGGTCTTGATGAGGACTTCAACATAGAACTATTTTGTTTGTGATGCTTAGGACGGGTCCCCAAATGTGGATCAAAACGTGGACCCGGATGACCCCGGAAAATTTCTCAGTGATATTGGTATCAAATGAAGGGTTTTGAGCAGGGATTTTACATAGAAATGAACTCATTACGATCCCTAGGTCGGGTCCCAAGGTGTGTGTCAACACGCGGTCCCGGACAACACCGGGATATTTCTCAGGGATATTCGTACCAAATGAAAAGTGCTGAGCAGGGCCTTTACACAGAGATTAACTGATTATGATTCCTAGGTCTGGTCCCTAAATGTGGGTCAAAACGTGGACCGGAATGGCCCCGGAAAATTTCTGAACGATATTGGTGTCAACTGAAAGGCAGGGCTTTTACATAGAGATGAACTCATTATGATTCCTAGGTCAGACCCCGGATAATTTCTCAGCGATATTGTTATTTAATCACGACGCATGACGATTCCTAGGTGGGGTCCCAAAGTATGGGTCAATATGTGGACCCGGATAACACCGGGATATATCTTAGGGATATTGGTACCAAATGAAAGGTGTTGAGCGGACTCTCATGTAGGGCCATAACTATTACGATTTCTTGGTCAAGTCTCCAGATACCGTACCCATTATGGTTCCTAGGTCAAGTTCCCAGATGTGGGTCAACAAGTGGACCCGGATGAGCCCGGGATGCTTCTGAGCAATACTGATATAAAATGAAAGTGTTGACCGGGTCTGCTATATAGAGATATTTTCATAGTGATTCTTAGTCCCGATAAAAGAGACGATTCGGAGGCCACGGAATGTTTTTAAGCAATGATGGTATCAAATGAGAAGTGGAATGCAGGGTATGTTATACTAAACCCAGTTCCCTAGGGAAAGGGGAAGAGTAATGAGACTGGGAAAGGCAAAGGGACGGAAAAGGAGAGGGAGAATATAATAAAAATGGAATGAAGAGGATGGGGAGAGAGACAGTAGGACAGGGTATTAGAGAAGGAATAAGAGGGGGAATAAAAAGGAGAAAGACTGAAAATGAGAGGTAAGATAGAGCGGTGGAGAAAGGGAAGGGAAATGTGATGGGAAAGGAAAAAGGAGACGGATATGAAAGGAAAGATAAATGGAAAGGGAAAGAGAAAGAGAAAAGTAGAGGGAAAGGCAGTTGGAGACTAATGCCAAGAAAAATGGGATAAGAACATGAAGAGGGCAAACTTTTGAAAATAACAATTTTTTCCTTCACTTTTTTTAAACTTACATATCTGAATTGTGCTGAGCTCTGCAGCCCGAGGTAATTTCGGTTTCTAGATACTTCCAACATATTTTACCGTGTTCCGTTTTTCGCTTCAAGTACCTATAATAGGAAGTGGGCCAAAGCAAAGCTTGGTCGGGTACAGCTAGTTATGTATAAATAATAGTCCATCAAGTCTAATTGAGCTAGCGCTTCATTCAAACAACTTCAGCTTTTATGTGCATTGATTTTTTAATATGACTATCCCAGATTCTCGTCCATTCCGTTCAGTAAGTCGTATGACCTTTTAGTAATTTATTTATCGTCAGTTAGCCATAAGCTCTTTGGAATAAGACAAGCCACTAACCAAAGCAGTATAGCAATGGTTGCAGAAAAAATTTACCAAAAAAAATGCAACCATAAAAAATTACTCCAGTAGAACTAATATGCATATAAGTTTCCAAGTTTCATTAATTTGAAACATCTACATTATTTAGAAACACACAGGCACATAATAGAAAAGCTTTTGTGAAAGCATACCACAATATGCAATTCACTCTTAAATTGATTTAATGTACATGCATATATTTCTAAGTATATTAGGGTTGTCCCCAAATGTATGGAGTCAAATTGTATATCATATTTCTTCAATCTCATCCCCTAGGTTGATGCTAATATAATCGGAGATACCACATATCGTTGTACCATACGAAAACTAACATATTTAAAATTTCTGGCGAAAGCTATCAATAAAAAAATTCTGTACGAAATGTAGCACATTTGACTTTTGGCCGACGAAAATTAACAAAACCGACTTTTGGCTGACGAAAAGTATCAGTAATTATATACTGTTTTTACATTAAAATTGTTGTTGTTTAAACGAAATTGATAGTTTTCGTCAGCCAAAACTCGATTTTGTTACTTTTCGTCGGCCACAAAAAATCGTCTGCTAGTTTTCGTATGGTACGAAGATATAATCTTTTGTCTCGATCGGAGACTGTTAAAAGTGCAGACATTGGTGACTTATCTGTAACCTTATAAAACAGCTGATTCAACCAACCTTACGACAAGCAGTGTTACTAGTCATTGTGCCTTATCGTAATTCTGTAGTCGTATCGTTAACTTACAGACTGCAAAAAATCGCTTATTTGATTTCAGGGACCATCCTAATGTATGTGCATATATATGTCCACAGTTGGGCTCAACGTCTCATTGTTTTGGCGTCAATCAAATTCTTTTTTTTTTTTTTACTTTTGTGCTTGTAGGCCAGTAACTCACCATCCAAACTGAATCTCTTATAACGTCACTACTGTTGCTGTTTGGCACATTTCTGCCTTCCCTTCCACAATCTCATTTCTCCGAATCTACACATGCTACTTAACTTTATGTCCAACTTTTGTCCACTATCATAATTTCGCAATAAATTTCATCTACTCTGGGCACATCTACTGCTTGTCCTTTAGGATGAATTCTCGGTGTGCCAACTTGTTAATGGTTGCCTTTGAGCGGCAGCCAGCAGCACTGATGGAATTTCGGTTGTCATTTAAAGTTTTTATATAGGTACATATCTATGTACAATGTACATTGTACACACACATCAACATTTGTGAAGTCTACAGCCATCCTGCAAAAATCACTGGATTATATGATATATTTTGTGGTAGGTTGGTGTACTTTCAAAGTTATCATAAACATAGTCCCAAGAGAGTGACTAATGAATTTTCATTTACTTCAAGAATGTCATAACGTAGGATATGCGTTTATGAACTTTAATCGACGATATGCATGTATGTTTGAACTTGCACGATTTAGTAATAAAGAGACATTGAAACGCGACTCAACATGTTGGTGATTGCGCTATAAAAATTGTATTACTTTTTTTATTAAAGAAAATCATAGGTACTTATGTATGTATATAATGCTTATAATCAAATTGAATTGGCAGTCAGTCGTTCAAATCTCTTCAGAAATTATTAAATTTCATTAATTTTAGTACCTACTCCATGAATTAATCCAATGTAGGTACTCCTTGGATTACTCGGGTGTCATCGGTAGAAATCGCAGTACGTGATCCATGCTAAAAGAACCATATTTTTAACACGCTTTTATTAGCTTCACCTGTATGTATGTATGTATGTATGTATGTATGTAACTTCATCCCATCCCAAAAGTTGCAAACGTTTAACTCAATTATTATTTTTTTGAAACATTCACTTTACTTTTATTGTGTTCTCTCCTCTATTATTTCTATTCACCTCCGGATTCGAAACGTGACATCAACATGTGATTCAACCCAACGACATCATATAATGAGATTCAACATTATACTCTATGCTTCATTGTGGCTTTTATGTTACCTCTCTTCAAAATAGCCTCTATGAATTTCATTCAATTCACTCCCGTATGCAAGCCAATAACAGAGAACGTAGATGAACAGAGAAGTTGCAACCACGAATAATCGTGGAAGCCAGAGACCCAACAAAATTCTGTTAGTGCATCTGGTGAATAAAAAATTTTAATTCAACACAGCTGGTTGTTAAAATAACAGAAGTAGAGCGAGTTCGTCTGTAGAAAGGAATGTTATATTAAATTTCTGCACATCTGCTGATTTGGCTCATTATTCCTCCCATACACCAATTCCATCGATGCACTAATTTTCCAAAACCTCTGGTGTTTTAACTATTTTCTTATCGAATTTGAATTATAAATAAATTAAAAATTAAAAAAAAAAAAAAATCAGTTAAAATTAATTTCAATTTGACTTTACTGGGACTCGAACCTGCGCATCAATGCATTTTCTGTATTAAAAACCATACAACAATGCATCAGTTTGCTACAACCGGTGAGTATTTTTACAATTTCCACATCGATTTTTTAATTATTTTAAAATTTTCGAAATTTTGAAAATGTAAAAACATTTTGTTGTCCATTTCATCTTGTTGATGGCCAACCCATCAACCTCGTTGATGAGCAACGATCAACCATCTCTATACCTATGCCAATGAAATTTAATTGTCACCCTCTCTGAACAAATAGATGATGCATCAATACATCTGTACATACGTACATACATATGTACATCTATTGAGCAATAATAAATTGGTGGCTCATCAAAACCCTCATCTTGGTGTATCGGGGCACAGCAGTTGCTAGACTCTGATGACTGATCAACGAAAATCCTACTGTCCCCCAAACATATCAAAAAACAACAATAATAATATTGTTGTGTACACAAAAGCATCTATTGAATTATAATTTTTTAGTACAGAAAGATATGCACATAGAGGCGCAGGTTCGAGTCCCAGAAAAGTCAAATTGAAACTAATTTAAATTGATTTTTTTTAATTCTTAAATTTATTTATAATTGAAATTCGATAAGAAAATTTTAAAATTACTTTGCTGTTTTAGGAATTTGGTGCATGAGAATAAAACTAAGAATATCAGCAGATGTGCACAAATGTAAAGTAACATTCCATTCTACAGCGCGCTGCTAATTTTTTCAACTTTTCTCTCAAATCTGTAATCACTCAACTCTGGTAACGTTAACAGGATGCAATAAGCAAAAGCAGAAAAAATGCAAAGACAACTAATTGCTGGAAGTAAAATGAAATCCCCCAAATCGCGTTGCTTTGCTTAACTATACAAGCAAACACGGCTCAGCTGAAAACTGAAGCGAATGAATCGTGTTCTCGTTTTTTACTCGGCTGGCCGAGTTTGCTAATTTACTTTTCGTTAGCAAAAGCAAAGCAAAGCAAATGCAGGAAAAGTAGTTAAGCAATTTCAAACCCTGGTTCAAATTCTATTTATAGCACTTATAGCACGGTTGCCGAACTTGGTAATTACCAAAATAGGTTATTTTTCGCTGTTGGTTTCTTGGTAACTTTCACATCTGTTTGGCAATTTTTGTTTTCAAGAAGTTGTTTACTATTTTTGGTATACAAGAAAAATATGGAAGTGATTATAGGACAATGAGAATATTTTGGAGCGCTGACTGTTCATTGTGAATATGCACAGGCAAATAAAGAAGAGCATATCTCCGATTAAAAACTGAAATAGTTTTGCTTCGATACACATAGTACATATTAGTTGATATTTTTTCGTTTAGGCTTCATTTTTGAGCTCTTATGACCAATGTTTTTTTTTATAAGGAAAAAATGTATGTGAAAAATTAATATTTTTGGTAGAAGTTATAAATACATATGTATATAGATCATCCCTTCATCAGACTACTTTTTACTTTTATTCTTGCGTCCGCATAAAACATACTTTAATGAAAAATTTCACTAAAAAGTTAAAAATGAATAATAGCTTAAAAAAAACTAAAAAACACGCTTTAATCTTAAAAATCGTACTAAAAATTGAGAAATAATTTAATTAGAAACAAAATGATGAACGAAAATATAAGTATTTAAGGAAAAGCGTGGGGTGCTCAATAATATTTGAACATGAAAATATTCGATTCGTACAACTAGTACAAAAATATACATACCTAGTTGCGAAATTAAAGAGTACGTTATATGAAATCTCAAAAAAGTCAAAATAAAAATTTTAACTAACAGCGATCTTAAATAGTTTTTGACATACTGAGCACCACCCGACGCTTTTCCTTAAATACTTATATTTTCGTTCATCATTTTGTTTCTAATTAAATTATTTCTCAATTTTTAGTACGATTTTTAAGATTAAAGCGTGTTTTTTAGTTTTTTTTAAGCTATTATTTATTTATACGATGCCCTTAAGAATGTGATAGGAAATATCCCAAAACTTTTGATCATACCTGCCGTTCATATGACCGGTCAAATGACCAGTACAGTTCTTGCAGGGTTATAAATAGTCTAATAGTTTTATTCATGTATTAGATATGTACATATACGCATATTTAATGGGGGAATTACATGGAAACAATACTTTTTATTATTTTTATCTTTTATGCCTTTGTTGACAGGTTAGTGCTTATCATGTGTTACATTAAATTGTAGTTATCACTTATTGTGTAGATTCCTTTTTTTTTTGTGTGCTGAATTTATGCTTTTAATTTAATAAAATTGTGCAGATATAAAGCATACATACATATGTATATGGGCATATAAATACTTGGTATCCATAAGTGAAAGGATATGTATGTATGTGTCTAATATGTATGCTTAATTCATCCTTGTCACAGTTTTAAATTGCTATTAAATTTTTAGATACTGATAACATGTTTTTCTTTTTTTTAATGAGAAACCCTGAACAATATCCTAACGACATGTAATAGTGCATGTGAAAACATGTTTTAATATTTATTCGAATTGCTTTTATTTATAACTTTAATAACCGATTGCTGCTGGCATAGCTTTTATTAAATTATATAGTTACGTCTGAACCATACCCATCAAGCTTGCTTTATGTCCAACTTCATCCCTATGCCAACCATTGACTGGTGTCCTTGTGCATTTTATGCATACATTTGAAATTTTGTGTCACATGCACCTCCAAAGATTCTTCATTGACTTACAATGCAAAGTAAACGCGATTCAAAACACGATATTGAGCTCCTTGGCCTAATTTTTTACATTAACGAAAGAAGATGAAAACATTGCCTGACAGTTGCAGGTTTAGTTTGATTTAAACTGTTATAGACCAGCTGCTATAGATTAACAATAAATTTAGTTTTAAGGTAAATTTTGAATAGCATACCATTCACAAATATGTACTTTTGTATAAATTTCTAAATAATTTTGTAAAGAAAATTTCTATACACATAAAAAATATAAAAACACTACAAAATATGTATCATCTTCTATTCATAAAATATGAATTAAAAAATTCATAAAATATGAATTAAACAATTCATAAAATATAAATTAAAAAATTTTCATGGATTTAGTTTTTTTTTTATTTATACGAGTATGTACACCAAAAAATGCGCCAAAGTTTCCGTTTATGATATTTCATTGTCTTACATTCCTCTTTTCCGGTTTACCGTAATACAAACAATCATACATTTGTACAAACATACCTTTATACATGCATACATATGTACATTAGACCGTATCGCAAAAAATAAAGTTCGCCGTACGCCCACCCATATGATGTCTTTTTGGAAAACATTTCCGGAAAATTTTTTTATTTTTTTTTGGACGCCGCTAGATGTCGCTAAAATTTATTTTTCTCATATCTTCGGTATTTATAGTCCGATCTCTAAGTTTAATACAGAAATGCCTTTGGCTTGAAAGGGCGGCTTATGTTGTAGAATATTATTAACCCTATGTGCGCCATTGGGGTCACTACCACCCAGTACTTAGTTTATACCACCCTAATGTACCTTTTTTACGTCTGCATGTTAAACGTAGTCAAAAATCATTAATCTTTTGCAAAAGAAGTATTTCGATCGCTTCAGCAGAACCCGAAATAAAACACGTTCAACATCCCGAGGAATATAGGTTTGTCGGTTCCTTTGGTCTTTTAGGTTAATTTTACAGAAAAAATTTCTGAGGAGACCCATAGTAAAATTTTATGCCAAATAATTTTCTAGAACATTTTAACCCTCTAGCGACCTTAAAAATACTATTTTTCCTGATTTTCTAAAAAAAGGGGGTCAAAATAACCCTTTATTGGCGGTGATAGAGGGTTAAAATGTTCTGGAAAATTATTTGGCATAAAATTTTACTATGGGTCTCCTCAGAAAATGTTTCTGTAAAATTAACCTAAAAGACCAAAGGAACCGACAAACCTATATTCCTCGGGATGTTGAACTTTTTTTATTTCGGGTTCTGCTGAAGCGATCGAAATACTTCTTTTGCAAAAGATTAATGATTTTTGACTACGTTTAACATGCAGACGTAAAAAAGGTACATTAGGGTGGTATAAAATAAATACTGGGTGGTAGTGGCCCAATGACGCACATTGGGTTAATAATATTCCATAGTATAAGGCGTCCTTTCAAGCCAAAGACATTGGTGTATTAAACTCTGAGATTGGACTATAAATACCGAAGATATGAGAAAAATAAATTTTAGCGACATCTAGCGGCGTCCAAAAAAAAATAAAAAACTTTTCCGGAAATGTTTTCCAAAAAGACATCATATGCGGGGGCGTACGGCGCACTTTATTTTTGCTTCCCTATAACGCGAGACGGCCCAATGTACATACATAGTAGATTTGTTATTTGTTACTATTTGGTTTAGGCAGCTTCCGCCAACATCATATCAAACAAAAGTTTCTCTATCACCCATTAGGGAATGCACAAAAACAAATATGCAAATGGGTTAAGCGTTAGGCATACATACAAGTATGTACATGTTTTGTAATTTTTGGGATATCTCAAAAAAACACTGAGGTTAGATATCGATTTGAGAATGACTCGAAAACTAGTCCTTTTCCAAATCTCTGACATTAGCGAACGATTCGAGAAACTGTCGAGAATCATAGCGATCTCAAACAAAATTTGACATAATTCCAAAATCGATAAAATTACAATTCTAGTTCTTTGATGAGATTCTAATGAGCATTTGCAAACACTTCTTTTTCTAATCAGTTTCCAATTGAACTCTAGTCTTCGCGTTCAATTAGAGAATAGTTTGCGAATTACACTTGTTATCAAATATAGTCATCACAAATTCTGTAATGTCAGATATTGTGTTTGCTGGGATGTATGTAGTATGTATGCAAAATTCTCTTAAAAAATAAAGTTCTAATATTATTTCAGCACACACATGCATATATAAACACTAGCAATGTTTTGCTAAAAATGCAGTCTATTCTATTGTTCTTGGAGTAAGTTTTTCGGTTTGCCGAAAATATTTACTTTGTGGTATTAAGCTCAACACAATATGAATTAAAGTTTATATTATTTTTAATTCATTGCTGAAAATTTTGTCTATACAGTTATACATATACATAAGTAAATATGTACTACATATACATATGTATATGAAAATTTATATATATGAAAATTTATAAGTTGGGATATAAGTATGTATGTATACCCACACATGCACAGGCCCGTAGCTAGGGGGGGCATTGTGGGGCAATGCCCTACCTTAAAATTAGAATGCCCTACCTTAAAAAGGCCAACAAGTGAGATGAATTATTATAATTACATTTTTTGTCATAGTTTGAGATAAAAAATTATTTCGGTTGCAATGTATGATATGACCATCGAATTTTTGTAGTTTGGTTAAAGGAATGGTTCATTCCGTCACTTTTCTGACAAAAACTAATCTCACTGTGAGCGAATAACACCAAAAGCGCGGAATTGATTACTAAGTGTGCTAATCAGTGATGCCGTTTTGATACAATCGTATCAAATATGATACTTTTTTAAGCCCAAGATACGTAGATACTTTTTATTTTGACGTAGAACAAATTGGATATCTTTTTTATCAGCATCAAATAATTTTGATACAATTTAATCAAAATCAAAGAATATTAACCTATTCTTTTTCATTTTTAAGATTTTCTAAAAATTGTAACAACCTGTGTTTGCCGCGAAAAATATATATTGTGAAAGTCTTGAGAATACCAAAAATGGGCAACATTTTATCAAACTGTATAGTAGGCATCACTGGCCATGGCAGGCATGAGCACGGCTCACTAACACAGGTTAACTAAGTAAACAGCTGATTTTTAATTTCCACAGTATCCACAGAAAACACAAACAATTTACATTAAATGATCATGATCAGTTCTTACGTGTTTTGTATATAGAGTTTTGAATTTTTTATGTTAACAATTGTTTTAATAGCTTTTATGATTTTCTTGAATTAAATTGAATTCGAAAAATCTAAAATGATACCTAACTATTCATTATCTTTATATTTTTATATGGGTAAATGTAATAAAAAACAAGTAAAAGCGCGGCTGTCTTCGGCCGTACCGAAGACTTCATACCTTTCATGAGTGGGGAAATGAAAAGTTACCTATGTATGTACATAGCCGGATTAAGTTTAATTTATAATTTTAATTCTGTGGGTTATTTATGGAAAGATTTATTAGAAAAAATGGTGTCTTTACTATTTAAATGGAGGAGTTATACACCAAAATGTGCATATCTGAACAATCGGTTGTATGGGAGCTATATGTTATAGTGGTCCGATCTTGACAATTTTCGGTAATCCCGTTTGGGCCCATATGGGTACAAATACTTCAAAATTTCACGCCGTTAGCTGTTAAAATGGAGGAGTTATACACCAAAATGTCCATATCTGAACAATCGGTTGTAGGGAAGCTATATGTTATAGTGGTCCGATCTTAACAATTTTCGGTAATCCCGTTTGGGCCCATATGTGTACAAATACTTCAAAATTTCACACCGTTAGCTGTTAAAATGGAGGAGTTATACACCAAAATGTGCATATCTGAACAATCGGTTGTATGGGAGCTATATGTTATAGTGGTCCGATCTTGACAATTTTCGGTAATCCCATTTGGGCCCATATGGGTACAAATACTTCAAAATTTCACGCCGTTAGCTGTTAAAATGGAGGAGTTATACACCAAAATGTCCATATCTGAACAATCGGTTGTATGGGAGCTATATGTTATAGTGGTCCGATCTTGACAATTTTCGGTAATCCCGTTTGAGCACATATGGGTACAAATACTTCAAAATTTCACGCCGTTAGCTGTTAAAATGGGGGAGTTATACACCAAAATGTGTATATCTGAATAATCGGATGTTGTGGAACTATATGTTATAGTGGTCCGATCTAGACAATTTTCGGTTACCTTGTTTGGGCCAAAATGGGCACGTCTACTTCAAAGTTTCATGTCCTTAGCTGTTTAAATGGGGAAGTTATGCACAAATTACTTCCAAAAATTTCATGTATATCTGAATAATCGGTTGTTTTCTATATGTTATAGTGGTCCGATTCGGCCGGTTCCGACAAATGATCAGCTGCATATAACAACATACCTGTATTCCGAATTTCATTCAGATATCTCAAAAACTGAGGGACTAGTGTGCGTTCACACAGACGGACGGACGGACAGACGGACAGACGAACAGACGGACATGGCTTAATCGACTCAGCTCGTGATTCTGATCATATCGGTATATATTTTGGTGGGTCCCCACGCTTCCTTCTGGTACTTTCGACAAAAATTTTTTGGCACTAAGTTATAATACCATTTCATTCTCATGAAAGGTATAAAAAACGATGTCACGTTGAAAACACGAAAGCAGCTTATTTTAATAATTTTAATATTTTTCAAAAAAAAATTTTTTATATGGGTTAGAAGCCGAAAACAGCTTTTTTGATTAATTTAAGTTTTTTTTCCAAAAAAGTTTCGGTGATACGAAAAAAACCATGAAAGTATCAATTTTTGATACCAAATTTTTTGAGGCTGCGGCAACACTGGTGCTAATCTAAAACATTTTACTCGATGGAAAAATGAGGTGTCTATGGTTATCGTTTAATCATTTTCGAGAGTTTTTTTCTCACCTTGACTTCCGTGCATACATGCGACCCACATACCAAATTTAAAGATCTCCACATCTCCACATCTAAATCTGGAAGCTGAACCATCTTGTTGGCTTATTCTCAATGAGTATTGCTTATGTACTGTCACAATAATTATGTGTCAACAAATAGGTATTAAATGTACGAGGAAAATTTTCCAACAGTCTACCACGCGTGGAAAATAAGTCATTGGGGGTTGCAGAGGAGGTCCTCCTGATTCTAAATCCGAAAGTCCCGTCGACCGGAGATGTTTGTAAGTTGTAAAATTTACCAAACAAACCGCCAAAACTGCGTACGATTACCGAGGAAAGGCACTTATAAAACCATGCACATATGTATATATGTGTGTAGAACACTTTTTTTCTTCGAAAGTCATTTTGCTCGGACCGTGGTTCCTTAATGTAAAGCCGTCCCTTTCGGTAGACAGATGGAAATCTGAGCCAATGTACGTCACTGATATATGTATGTGCTGATTGATTTTGGAAGCCATGCCTCGATGTAAGATTAATTGTGATACATTATTTGCTTCCGCCCTACCTTAAACCAACGCTGCCCTACCTTAAATTTAAGTCTAGCTACGGCCCTGCACATGCATAATTAATGTTTTCATTTAATCAATTAATTTAAATGAATTAAAAGTATTTGTTTTAATTTGTTCTTTTATATGCACATATGTATATTATACATACATACATACATATATATATATATATATATATATATAAATTTAAATGTACATATATATTTTTTTTCATTTCCAGTAATTATCAACAAATACAACATCTTGGCTATGCTGGCCATGAATTTGCCACAGAGAGCATTTCCCAACAGCAAGGTCTACAAGACAAAGGCTATGAGGAGTGGGTTGGTGAAATGATTGGCATGCGTGAAATATTGAAGCGTTTCGCCAATGTGTCAGTGAATGATGTTGTTGGTATGCGTGCGCCATTTTTGAAGCCAGGACGCAATACACAATATAAGGTAAATAAAAATAACACTGTGCAGCAGCACTTTTGAAGGAGGAATAATTCCCACACAGAACGAAAGACCACCATCCATATAGTAAATAAAACCTCCAAACCAATTTACTCCCTGTGGTCGATTTTTTCTTTAATGACATTTCAAATTTACGAAATTTTGTCTGAGTAATTTTTAAATAGAATAAAAAAGGGTTAAAATATATATCGTATAGAAATATGTTGTTAGGAAACATATAGCAGAATTGCACGAGCTTTAATTTCGTAGAATACTTTAATCCTCAAACAACTCCGCGAAGACGTTGTTTGATCACTCTTTTTTAAAGTCCGAAAAAATGGATTTTGAAAGTCTATAGGTATTAACATGTTTTAGAGAATTATTCGCCATAAAATTTTACTAGAGGTCTTCTCAGACAAAATCTTTATACAAAGACCATAATCAGCTTCATTTAAATATGAGCCAAAGGGCACTCTTAGTTCATCAAACATTTTGTTATAGAAATTGTAAAAATGGTATTTAGACCTTCGAAATGCACCCTTCCCATAGCAGTTATGGTATCGAGTAAAAGTTCAGTAGCACCGTTATATACATACATACTCGTATATCCCTCATTATGGCACCTAAATGATAATTATTTCTCTAGAAGAACCATGATTTGTTACTTCAAACTGCTATCAAACATTTTTCAATAAATATCTAGTATTGTAGTTTTCCATTAAAAATAATTCTAACGCTTGCATTTCAGTGAAAATTTTTATCATAATTTGAAAGAAAATTCCCAAATACCAAATACTTTTAGTTAATTAAATTTCATATGTACATATGTACATACGTAGGTATATTTGTATGCGTGTCGAACATAGTCACATCAAAGTTTTCACTTCACTTAATTTCACTGCAACATGAACTTTCACATACATACATATTAAGCAGCAGCAGCAACAAAAACAACATTATTTTAATGAAATACACTAGAGACTACATTATAACAAGAAGGAGGGGAGGAGGTGAGTGGCGGTCTTAGTTGAGTGTTTAGTGTTGTGGCATTGAAATGAGGTGATTAAAATCACAGTGCCCGCCTGCACTTGGAAATTGTGTTACACATGAACAGTTTCAAGCAACATTTTGCGCATATGTACAACCAATTACCTGTAAACAGAACCATTAAGCTGACAACACCAATAAAAATAAAAAGAAAATAACACTTACATATAACAACCAACCAAAATAAACTGATGTCAAATAACATACACACTTAACATGCTGCACATGGCACGTTTATTCCCTTCCTGGGCTCACTCTTCAATGAATATAAAAGCCATTTTCATGTTCATGGTCACATTTATTCTTGTTTTACGTTTTATTTTTATAACTATTTATGTATGTTTTTTTTTTGCTTTTCCTTTTTTGGTACTACATGCATTTACACCCACGTTTAACATTTTAAGTGTTATTATGTGCAATGTATTATTAAAATCTGATTTTTGTTTGTTAGATGTTATTATAACCAACTGCGAAGCTACGAAGAAAATTAGAGTCTTTAAACATTGCAGAGTGATGACTATTTATTTTCGTTAAAAAATAATATTTATTAGGGTTGTCTAATATAATTAAAAACGCTAGATGTCATAATTTAAAAAAATATATTTTTTATGTGAATTTTATATGAACTATTGGCCAGTTTTTAATTAAAAAAATTGAAAAAAAATTTTTGGTAGAAGTTATGGATCCATTTCGGAGACCACCACATCCCCTCATCAGACTTCTTCAGGCGGCCTCGACCGAGGATTGAGCTTAAGTCGTTTTGATTGGTAATGAAATTGCATCCCATTGAGCTATCACGACCGTCAGCTTTGTTTCGCTTAAAAAAATGTTTTCAATTTTTCTTAATTAAAACTGGATAATAGCTCATATAAAATTCACATAAAAAATAATTATTCGAATCAGAGATCAGCATGCGATACATTTTTTGTGATTTAGAGTATACTCATAAAAAATGCAGTGGGAGTATGACCGCAACCGCAAAATATGCTATCATAATAAACACCGCACCGCATTTTCTTGATCAATTCCGGTATACGGTAGTATAGATATCACTACACCGCAAACACCGCATATCGTAAACACCATATACCGCCAAAACCGCATATCGCAAACACCGCATGCCGCAAACACCGCATTTCTCAAATAGAGATATTTACAATGTTGCCAGTGCGATTTTTTGTTTGTAATTTTTACCCTCTTATGGATTTCTGATGAAAAATACTACTGATTACAAATTGATTTTAACCAAAGAATATCTATACAGGAAAACTCTCAGGATTGGTTTTTTTTTTTAATTTTTTCATTGAAAGGGCCACTTAAAATTTAGAGTTTGTTTACATTCAAAATAATTTGACTAATGAATTTCAAGATAAAAATATGTACTATTTACATGAAATAGAGTTTTTCCTAAAATCCTTGAATTACATTTATGGCTTCTTTTGTTTGTCTGTGACATAATTCTTTATTTTCCAACGAGGCATTCATTCAGTCGACAAAATTGGCTACACAGAGCCAAAAACTTCACCTACAATCAAAGAGACTGCCACCTAAAAAAGCTATTTGGCCGAGGAGAGGGAGAGGGGACAAAATTGAAGAAATTTTTGCTAGAAATTTTTCTGGATTTTAGCTTGAATTTCTTCTTAAATTTATTTAAAAGGATATCGTCTGAAAACGAGGAGATAACTTCTTATTTATTAATTTTTTATGTCATTTTGTAAAAAAAATTAAATTGTTAGAAGAAATCTGCTTGTTTTTAGGAGAAAATTTTTATAAAGCAAATCAATAAGGACATCCTCTAATTTTTACTTGAACCTTTTTGAATTTATTAAAAAGGAAAACTTTTTATTTTTAAAAGAGCCCTTGTTAATTCAAATTTTGCTATAAACATCTTAACGTATGTACATGTTTGGATATACTCGTACATACTAGAAATATGCATAACAGTTATTGCATCAGCCACGTTTTATGCGTGCAATTACATGTTCAAGAAATTAAAAGGGAGAACTTTTTATTTTTAAAAGAGCTCTTATGTATTTCCTCCGTTCGTCAATTTCACTACGGCTTTGCACATTTCTACAATTCTCAAACGATTAATGAAGCACTTGGTATAAAGAGTTTATTATGTCCCTCTGCACTTATATGAAATGAAATGTTGCCCTTTGTCTGAATAAGTCCTAGGAAAATACTAGTTGACTAATTATGTTTTCCGATGAAAATCAAGATTCTCTTCTTAATAATATTAAACAGGGTTTCTTCTTAATTTTACAGGTTATCTGCTAAATTTATGTGAAAAGGTTTCCATATTTATTCTAGGAGTCATCTTCTAAATTTTATTTAATAGGTTTTCATCTTAGTTTTATAGGTTATCTCTTAAATTTTACTGAAAATGATTTCATCTAAAATCCACGGGTCATCTTCTTAATTATATTGAAAAGGTTTTCATATTAGTTTTACAGATTATCTACTTAGTTTTATTAAAATGAAATATCCAGTAATAATAAGACGGGCATCTTATTGGAGAGAAAGCATAGAGAAATCCGCTAAACTTTGTTCTAATTTATAGGGCATTTTAGGTGATATTTTGGCTCTGTGTACGATACATTGATTGAAACCGAAGTTTTTGTCATTTGGAGCAACAACAATACACATGTTTATTTTTATACATTATGCGCCCGTCGGAATGAATACTTTTCCGTCAATCTAGCAATTCGTTTAGCTGAGAAACATAGTTGAATTAGATGTATTTTTTACGGCAAAGCTGAAGTACTGAATGTGTCCATCGTCATTTAAATGCATTTAATTCAACTATTTTGTCAATTAAACGGATTGCTAGTTTGACGGAAAAGTATTCATTCTGACGGCCCTATTAGTCGTATTGGATTTAAAAATTAAATTTTTTGATTATTTCATTATTGAAAAATATTTTATTATGTATTCAAAAAACTGCCACAAAAAACAAGCACACAAAAATAAAAAAAAATACTTGAGAAAAAATTTGCTGTAATCAGACGCACATATCTATGTATTTATGTACAAACAAAAATGAATTTTCAATTGCCTATACCTTTGCAGTGTGTGAAAAATTTCCGGCAACACTTAATAGTATACAAATAAACAAATGCGGTGTTTGCGGTGATTGCGGTGTTTGCGATATACGGTGTTTGCGATATGCGGTGTTTGCGGTATACGGTGTTTGCGTTATGCGGTGTTTGCGGTATGCGGTGTAAACAACACTAAAAACCGCAATATCATTTAGGTTTTCAATCAATGCGGTAGCGGTGAATTTTTTTTCTGGGTACTTATTTTTTGAGTGGCTCAAAAATAAGTATTTTTGCGGTGCTTTAGAAAATGCGGTGCACCGCTGCTGATCTCTGATTCGAATTAAACGGCCATGTAAAAGCAAACGTAAAAAAAAATATATATTTTTTTTTAATTTATGGATTTTTATATTTCATATTACGATATATCAAATGTGGGTATATAATATTCATATCACCCGAACTACATTTATTGACTTGAACTAATGGCACACGTGTTTCTCTTGATATATGTGGATGAATATGTCTCTCTCTGTATGATTTTCCACACATAAAAACACACACTTTTGGTGAACATCATTTTAATAGGTACATACCTATATAACAGGGATGCCACTAAGAAAATTTTTTTCCTACCATAAACCTACCAAAATGGCTACGAGCCTACCAGTTTTTTTAATGTGAGATTTAACCATATTCAACAAATTCATTTAGGGTAACTGTGCCAGTAACCGGACCCCTTAAAATAAAAAAGTGAAGGCTTTAGTATTAAATTTAATATTATTTGTACAAATTTCAATTAATTTTAGAATGAGTGATAAAAAATGTGAAGAAAAAGAGGAAGAACAGCAGTTTCCAGATAAACAAAAACTTGAGTTGGCGTTAAATGATATTCGGACATGGTTGGATTGGGTATTAGTGGCTGCCACCGCTCGTCTAGTGCGGAGGAAATCAGGATTTACATTTTGTGGAATAACATTTGAGGAATAATTTCCTGAAGCAAACGTAAGAAGATTTATCGAGGGAAATAGCGGACATTGTTTCCACTTGGTACAGCAAACACATTAACTACCTAGGTAGGCCTGATGGCCTGTTGTGATACCACATGCAGCTCTCTATTACACACCATGTAGACGAACCACCTTGTTTGCTTCATATAGCGTAAAATGTCAGATGCCTTTCTTTTTTCAATATCCTCCAGTTGTTTCTGTGGGGGCAAGTGTACTTGAAGCTCAAAGAAAACGTTTCTATTTAGCAGAGTTTTGTGACAAAACTCTACTGAGAAGGCACGTTTTCTCAACAGTGTTGTGACAAAGTGGCAAAATGTACCAAATCGGTGATGTTAGTTGAACGAAGGCAAAAACCTACCAAAATTCAAATCGTCCTACCAACCTACCAAAAGGAGTAAAACCTGCCAGTTTTGGTAGGAAAAGCCCAATAGTGGCATCCCTGCTATATAATGTTTTCAATTCTCATTCTCCTATTCTTTGCTGTACATGGCACATAACCACAAAAACCTATGTTGGAACACACATACAACATGCACACTCATTTCAATATGCACACACATTTCAATATGCACATATGTATGTATAGGTATGCATTCATATATTTACAAACGTATGTACATCCCATTCACAGGTCATCGAAGACTTTGGCTACATCTATGACAGTTCAATCACCGTACCACCGGTTAGTGTACCCATTTGGCCATACACACTTGACTATAAAATATCGCACGAATGCAAAAGTGGCACGTGCCCATCGAAGAGCTTCCCTGGCGTTTGGGAGGTGCCACTCAACACACACTATGTCGAAGGCTATGAGGGCGGTCACTGTCCATATCTAGATCAATGTGTTTTACACAATTTGGATGAGGACGAGGTATTCGCTTGGCTGCAAGAGGATTTCACACGTTACTATGAACAAAATAAAGCACCGTATATGATGCCATTCCATACGAATTGGTTCCAGACGAAACCATTGGAAAATGGCTTGCATAAATTTCTTGATTGGGCACTTGAACTGTAAGTAACAAAATGATCATATATTTAAGTTAAGATCTTCTTACACACATATATGTATGTACATATATAGAAATGTATGTATGTATGTACAAATCTATATATGTATGTATGTATGTCTGTACATTAGGGTGGGGCGATTTACTAACCTATATCGCGCGATCGAAATTTGGATTCCTCTCATTTTTCTGAGTAGAAAACACTTCCACGACATTTGTCTAAAATTAATTTTGATGTTCCGGAACTTGGTTTTTATGAACCAAGACGAATTTTCGAAAATAAAAATTTGGCAAAAATCGACAAAAAATATATCCAGGCCAATATGCACATCGATTTGAAGCAGAATTTTATGCTGAATCCAGATATGAAATCGAAACTAAAATCAGATAATCCGTTTTCGAGATATAGCGTGACTTCCGGTTATGGAGGCTGAATGCCCAAAATCGCATATTTTCGCGATTATCTCTTGTTGTGTACAATACATCTTAATTTTTTTTGCAAACTTTTTACAGATAAGTCAATCTTATATTATAAATGTGAAATGGAAATTGTGTTTAAACTCAATTGGCGGGAAAACCGCTGAACTGATCCTCACGAAACTTTGCACACCTAGGTATTTTCACCCGGTAATTGCTATAGGCATATTTTTAATCTGATTAACAGTCAGGGATGGGCACCTCCCATACAAAATTTTCCTTTTTTTCGTAATATCTCTTGAAATATTTGTACTAGAATAATGAAAATTTTTGTGAAGGAATAATACAAAAATATATACTCAACGGATAAACAATTTAGGCCTTGGTAAAGCAGGGATGGGCACTCTCCTCTCATATAAACTGAAACTTTCACATCGAATATCTCTGGAAATATTTGTAGTAGGGTACTGAAAACTGGTGTGAGGGCATGTGAGATAACTATGTATTAAACGGGTATAAACGCTAGGTCTTGGTAAAGCAGGGATGGGCACCTCCCATACAAACTGAAATTTTCACATCGAATATCTCTGGAAATATTTGTAGTAGGGTACTGAAAATTTGTGTGAGGGCATGTGAGATAACTATGTATTAAACGGGTAAAAACTCTAGGTCTTGGTAAAGCAGGGATGGGCACCTCCCATACAAACTGAAACTTTCACAGCGAATATCTCTGGAAATATTTGTAGTAGGGTACTGAAAATTGGTGTGAGGGCATGTGAGATAACTATGTATTAAACGGGTAAAAACGCTAGGTCTTGGTAAAGCAGGGATGGGCACTCTCCTCCCTTATAAACTGAAATTTTCACATCGAATATCTCTGGAAATATTTGTAGTAGGGTACTGAAAACTGGTGTGAGGGCATATGAGATAACTATGTATTAAACGGGAAAAACACTAGGTCTTGGTAAAGCAGGGATGGGCACCTCCCATACAAACTGAAACTTTCACAGCGAATATCTCTGGATATATTTGTAGTAGGGTACTGAAAACTGGTGTGAGGGCATGTGAGATAACTATATATTAAACGGGAAAACTGCTAGGTCTTGGTAAAGCAGGGATGGGCACCTCCCATACAAACTGAAATTTTCACATCGAATATCTCTGGAAATATTTGCAGTAGGGTACTGAAAATTTGTGTGAGGGCATGTGAGATAACTATATATTAAACGGGTATAAACGCTAGGTCTTGGTAAAGCAGGGATGGGCACCTCCCATACAAACTGAAACTTTCACAGCGAATATCTCTGGATATATTTGTAGTAGGGTACTGAAAACTGGTGTGAGGGCATGTGAGATAACTATGTATTAAACGGGTAAAAACGCTAGGTCTTGGTAAAGCAGGGATGGGCACTCTCCTCCCTTATAAACTGAAATTTTCACATCGAATATCTCTGGAAATATTTGTAGTAGGGTACTGAAAACTGGTGTGAGTGCATATGAGATAACTATGTATTAAACGGGAAAAACACTAGGTCTTGGTAAAGCAGGGATGGGCACCTCCCATTCAAACTGAAATTTTCACAGCGAATATCTCTGGATATATTTGTAGTAGGGTACTGAAAACTGGTGTGAGGGCATGTGAGATAACTATATATTAAACGGGAAAACTGCTAGGTCTTGGTAAAGCAGGGATGGGCACCTCCCATACAAACTGAAATTTTCACATCGAATATCTCTGGAAATATTTGCAGTAGGGTACTGAAAATTTGTGTGAGGGCATGTGAGATAACTATATATTAAACGGGTATAAACGCTAGGTCTTGGTAAAGCAGGGATGGGCACCTCCCATACAAACTGAAACTTTCACAGCGAATATCTCTGGATATATTTGTAGTAGGGTACTGAAAACTGGTGTGAGGGCATGTGAGATAACTATGTATTAAACGGGTAAAAACGCTAGGTCTTGGTAAAGCAGGGATGGGCACTCTCCTCCCTTATAAACTGAAATTTTCACATCGAATATCTCTGGAAATATTTGTAGTAGGGTACTGAAAACTGGTGTGAGTGCATATGAGATAACTATGTATTAAACGGGAAAAACACTAGGTCTTGGTAAAGCAGGGATGGGCACCTCCCATTCAAACTGAAATTTTCACAGCGAATATCTCTGGATATATTTGTAGTAGGGTACTGAAAACTGGTGTGAGGGCATGTGAGATAACTATATATTAAACGGGAAAACTGCTAGGTCTTGGTAAAGCAGGGATGGGCACCTCCCATACAAAGTGAAATTTTCACATCGAATATCTCTGGAAATATTTGTAGTAGGGTACTGAAAATTTGTGTGAGGGCATGTGAGATAACTATATATTAAACGGGTATAAACGCTAGGTCTTGGTAAAGCAGGGATGGGCACCTCCCATACAAACTGAAACTTTCACAGCGAATATCTCTGGAAATATTTGTAGTAGGGTACTGAAAACTGGTGTGAGGGCATGTGAGATAACTATGTATTAAACGGGTAAAATTGCTAGGTCTTGGTAAATCAGGGATGGGCACCTCCCATACAAACTGAAATTTTCACATCGAATATCTCTGGAAATATTTGTAGTAGGGTACTGAAAATTTGTGTGAGGGCATGTGAGATAACTATATATTAAACGGGAAAAACACTAGGTCTTGGTAAAGCAGGGATGGGCACCTCGCATACAAACTGAAACTTTCGCAGCGAATATCTCTGGAAATATTTGTAGTAGGGTACTGAAAACTGGTGTGAGGGCATGTGAGATAACTATGTATTAAACGGGAAAAACACTAGGTCTTGGTAAAGCAGGGATGGGCACCTCCCATACAAACTGAAACTTTCACAGCGAATATCTCTGGATATATTTGTAGTAGGGTACTGAAAACTGGTGTGAGGGCATGTGAGATAACTATATATTAAACGGGAAAACTGCTAGGTCTTGGTAAAGCAGGGATGGGCACCTCCCATACAAACTGAAATTTTCACATCGAATATCTCTGGAAATATTTGTAGTAGGGTACTAAAAAATGGTGTGAGGGCATGTGAGATAACTATATATTAAACGGGAAAAAACGCTAGGTCTTGGTAAAGCAGGGCTGGGCACCTCGCATACAAACTGAAATTTTTACAGCGAATATCTCTGGAAATATTTGTAGTAGGGTTCTGAAAACTGGTGTGAGGGCATGTGAGATAACTACGTATTAAACGGGTAAAAACGCTAGGTCTTGGTAAAGCAGGGATGGGCACCTCCCATACAAACTGAAACTTTCACAGCGAATATCTCTGGAAATATTTGTAGTAGGGTACTGAAAAATGGTGTGAGGGCATGTGAGATAACTATATATTAAACGGGAAAAACACTAGGTCTTGGTAAAGCAGGGATGGGCACCTCGCATACAAACTGAAATTTTCACAGCGAATATCTCTGGAAATGTTTGTAGTAGGGTACTGAAAACTGGTGTGAGGGCATGTGAGATAACTATGTATTAAACATGTAAAAACACTAAGTCTTGGTAAAGCAGGGATGGGCACCTCCCATACAGACTGAAATTTTTACAGCGAAAATCTCTTGAAATATTTATAGTAGGGTACAGAAAATTGGTGTTGGGCATATGAGATAATTACGTACCCAACGGACAAAAAAAAATAAGAAAACTATCTTTGACGTCAAGAATGATATTTTTCTATGTAACTTTTTTGCACTAACTCAATATTAGTGGTCGGAAACTATCGATGGCGCTATCGTCACTATCGATGGTTTCTGAACATCGTTTACACTATCGATGGTTTCCGACTATCGTTTGAACTATCGATAGTTTATTGAAAATTTGAAATGTGACCACTAGGCACCAAACAAACGGTAACTATTCCATGCAGGGTTTGAATTGCTAACTAGCAAGTAGTCAAAGCAACATAAATACGACTATACATTCTAGTCGCATGGTCGTTTAAAATGTGAATACCCAAAAACATTAAAATTACACTACAATATGGGTATCAAACGAAAGGGGATGGCCCCAGGGTTCATTTGGACTTTGACATATGTGATTGCCCAAAAACATTAAAATTACACTTTAACATTAACAATTATGGGATGATCTAAAAAATATCCATTATCCAGTACTTGTTATGGAAGATCGAAAAAAATATCAATTGCTAGTAACAATTATGAACTGATCTAAAAAAAAACCATCATCCAGTAATTGTTATTTAAGATCGAAGAACATATCAAATATCGATCTTTGAATAATTGTTATTGATGATGGAAAAATTTTTCCATTGCTCAATAATTGTTATGAGTGATTTTTATATTTATTTGTTATAATTGTTATGGTCTCTGGTTAATATATTAATTTTTTTGAACAAGAATAAATGGCTAATAAATAAATAAAACAAAACAATGTACTGAAAAAATTTTTATTGGATCATCTTCTATTACTTTCATGTATTGGTAAGAATAAGACCAGGACAGGTGGGCAAAGTTTGTTTACATTCGGGTGAAATCGGGTGAGCTCATTTAAAACAGATGTGTTTGTGGATGTGCTTGCTGCCGGACGGCAAAAGGCGGTTACAGTGCGAGCGTAGCCGTAGACTCTCCCAAATCACCCGAAACTATCGTCAACTATCGATATACTATCGATAGTTTGCAAAAAACTATCGTACACTATCGATGGTGCTGACTATCGATAGTTTCCGACCTCTACTCAATATGCTAATATTTTTAAAAGCACGTGGTGTGAAACCCGCGGGTAACCTCTAGTACAATATATGAACAGTAATTTAAAATATTAAGTTATCTTCCGGTATAGGAAAACTAGAATGCACTCTTTTTTCCTTGGCCCAAAAGCGCGGTATGGGTTCCCTATGTTATATTCATCCGATACCGATGATTTTCGCCGACAGCGCTTTGTATACAATAAATGCTCTAAATACAAAATTTCAGAATTTTAGCTGCAAAATTTGAAGAGTTATTCCCTAAAACGTAGACTTATGCTTCTGAAATTTGTTTTTTGCTTCCAATAGTACGCTATGGCGTATGAGTAACCTTGAGTTTTTTTAGAGTTGACTAAAGTAAAAAAACAAGTCCCAAACAGCATACGTCTACGTTTTGGGTTATAACTCCTCAATTTTTGCAGCTAAAATTCTGAAATTTTGTATTTAGAGCATTTATTGTACACAAAGCGCTGCCGGCGAAAATCATCGGTATCGGATGACTATAACATGGAGATCCCATACCGCGCTTTTGGGCCAAAGAAAAAAAGGCATTCTATTTTTCCTATACAGGAAGATAAATTAATATTTTAAAATATTGCTCATATATTGTATTAACCTATCTTTAAGAAATTTGCAAAAAAATTTAAGATATATTAGGGGTATTCGCTATCCATAGCATAACCCTAGCACGTAGCACGGATTGCACGGATTGCAAAGTTTTACAACGCACAACAACAAAATACAGGCGCACAGAAATATGCTAGACCTCAAAAATATGCTACAGCAAAACCTATGTATATTTATTTGCTATGAAGTGTAGGAAATTAATTGCGACCCTACGTCAGCTGACATTTGCCAATTGCTAATTTCAATTTCAATTTGAGCATTCGAATTTTGCTTAAAATTTTATTTTTTATGTGTATTTATTAAATTTACTAAAATAGAATGATTTATTTATTAAAATGTGAGTGATGAACGCGTCCCTTTGGCTAAAAAGAAAAGCTGCTTCTTAAAATTTCCTACGACTGTGCAATGGGGTGCTCTCGATGTGTAGCATATTTTGGTCTAGGATATTTGCAATCCGTGCTATCTTGCTATCTTGCTAGGGATAGCGAATACCCCTATTGTACACAACAAGAGATAATCGCGAAAATATGCGATTTTCGGCATTCAGCCTCCATAACCAGAAATCAGGCTATATCTCGAAAACGGATTGTCCGATTTTAGTTTCGATTTCATATCTGGATTCAGCATAAAATTCTGCTTCAATTCGAGGTACATATTGGCCTGGATATTTTTTTGTCGATTTTTGCCCAATTTTTATTTTCAAAAATTCGTCTTGGTTAATAAAAACCAAATTCCGGAACATCAAAATTAGTTTTAGAAAAATGTCGTAGAGGCGTTTTCTACACAGAAAGATGAAAGGAATCCGAATTTCGATTGCGCGGTATCGACTAATTTCCCTCCATACAAATCGCCCACCCCACTGTACATATAAATTTTATGTGGCTGGTGAAAAGTTGAATGGCGGAAAGTATTAATGTAATTGAAGGTTAACTGTCGGGATAAGTGCACTAGACATATACGCCGCCGATTGACGCCGCCGCCGCCGCGCCGATTACCTTCATAATCGGCCGCCGCCGCCATAATCCGTGAAATCGGCGTATCGGCGCGGCGGCGTGCGCTGGCGCGCCATACCCGTATGGAGCGAGATGTGTACATATTTTCCTAGTTTTGCTAACTGCTAAAGTTCTTCAAAATTAAAAAAAAGGAACCAATCGGCGTGTTTTGACCTCAGGAACACGAAGCTGAATGCGGAAATGTTTTATTTTTTACCGGTTAAAAGTTATTAGCAAAAACTTTGGCTGTTCCCTACTTTACTAGCCTCAGTCTTAAAGAATTTAAGCTACTGGAAAATTTCAGTTCGTTTAGTCCTACTTCTCGAGGTCTGTTGCTAATTGTTCTACTCAAAACTGCACCATTTCAACCCTCCTTGATATCATTAGATGCCGAAAATGATCCCAAACATGCCTCCAGAATCGAAAACTCATAGTTTGAACGTAAGAAAGTTGCTGGTTTTGAGTAGCCCTCACAGTTGTCGAACCTCAGCCCTATAGGGAATAGTAAAGAAGACGATGGGGGATCAAAAATGGAAAAATAAGCAACAGTTATGGAAAAAAATTAAAGAAGCTTGGTACTTAATACCATTTGCAAATTGCGCTGATTTGGTCAACCCTATGCCACGAAGAAGTAAGGAAGTTATAAAAAATAAAGAAGCTTCAACTAAACATTAGTTTAAATCTAGCTGCAGCAGTAATATTGTAGTTTATTTGAAAAAAACAATCGAATTTAAAGTTTGTCCCTATTATTATTTCTAACTTAAATTATACATTTCATTATTTTTATTCATAAAAATTAATTTATTATACAAAAACCACCCCAGAGTCATTGAAGCATGTCCTCTCCGTGTAAGCATCAATATATGGTAATTATTATTTGGTCTTAAAATGAAATCAATGGAGAATTGCAAAATTTTGTCCCTATTATTTTTTCCAACACTGTATATACATATATTTATTTTAAAGTGCCTTATATATATATAAATATGTACATATGTAATTATATGTATGCATGTTTATTATCATACAAAATAAGCAAATGAATTTAAATTTACCCTTACATATGGATTTGTGTATATTTTTTAATATTTATTTTCTTTATTTTATATTTTAGTTTATGTAACAATTGTTTTTTGCTGTTAATAAAAAAGTTTCAACAATTTAAGGTGGAAATTAGTTTATTTATTCCATTCAGCCAGCGATATTAAGGTAACTAAATAAAATTAATATTTGAATACGGATTGTGATTTGTAGATTTGGGGCAGGCGCGCCGGCGCGAAAAAGCACGCCGGCGTCGCCGCCGCCGCCGAAATTTTTTTGGAATAGCGCCGCCGCCGCCGGAATCACTATCGGCGTATATGTATAAAGTGCACAGTTAGTATGTACGGACGTATGCACAAGTGTGGTTGCACGTATTGCAGTAGAGTTTATGGAAAGCAGGGAAACAAAAGGATATACATAAATACATAGTAGTTCTTTCAATGCAAAACTTCAATTCAGTCAGCACGAATTTCATTTTTTTTTATTATTTATGTTAGGCAATGCAATATTTTAAATGAAATCTCTTTTGCGTGAACTTGCTTTTATCTCTATGAAGTGAGCTATATATTTATGCTATGACAAAAAAATTGGCCCGAGCCAAATCAAACCCAATCTAGGAACTGCCTGTCAGTTTTCTTTAGAAGTAAGTTATATTAGTTTAATCTGAATTCAATGTTTCAAACTTATCATAAAATACTAGCTGCTTACTTTCAAAATTTGTATTGTTTTAAAAGTTCTTAAAATCACAAAATTTAGAAAATTAAGCCGATTCGATTTATTACAATGCCTATTTTATAAATTTATCTATGCAGATAACAATTTAATTACAGCAGAAGTTTGTTTTATACATACGTACAAATATCTACATTTATACCCCGCAGTAAATATGCTCTGAAAAAAAACGTTGTAAATACAAAGACTTTTGCAGTTAAATGAACAACTTTCCGCAGTTGAAATGTGCCCAACAACGCTCCGTTGTTGTTTCAAAGATGCGAGCGTTCTTGATTCAAATACTTTTCGTATTTAAGTTAACAACGGAAATTGTTGAATGAAATACTTTTACATTTAAGTTAACAGTTTTTGCTTTTGAATTAACAGCAAAAAATTTTTGTCTAAAAGCGAGCACTGTTGATTCAAATACTTTTCGTATTTAAGCTAACAACTTTTGCTTTTGAATTAACCGCAAAAGTTTTTGGTCGAAAAACGGGCACCATTGAAGCAAATACTTACGCATTTAAGTTAACCTCAAGAAAATTGTAAAAATAATATTTTTTTTTAAGATAATAGATTTTATTTTATTTTATTTTATTTTTTATACATATAATATATGTATGTATGTTTACTTATCGAGCCCTAACCGCCATAAAGTGTATCCAACAAAATTATCGATTTTAGCGTTTTTAATCACTCCCACAATTTCATAGACTTAGGGCCGGTTTCACCACCTCCGGTTAAGCACTTAACCAGAGATTTTTGTCCGGTGAACCAATTTATTTGACAGCTCGCCATACAATTTACGTCAAACTAACCAGCGATTAAATTAACCGAAGATTGTGAAACCGGCCATAAATAAATTTCAAGGCTGATTACCAACTGTATGAAAAGAAAATAAAAAAACCTCCTGTAAAATTTAATTTTTGTTGGATACACTTTTTGGCGGTTAGGTCTCGATATGTAGTAATATTAACAGTAAGGCCCGCCGTCACCAAACGAACTTTAGTCATTCATCCATTCACCATTTCCAAACGCATCAGTACATCTGCAGACAACTCACACGACATCAAAAAAAGCTGAGTTTATGAATAGATATTAGTATGTATGTATGTATGTACATATCGCACGTTTTATGCAATAGGGATTTAACTCAAAAAAAATTTTTTTTGGGAATACGCAAATAAACTTTTATAATTTCAAATAGTTTCCTTCTACAGCTAACTACAAAATCACTTTTATTTTCGCCACGTTTATCTTTTTGAGTATTTTTTAAGACTAGACTCAAAGGCACGACCCAGTTACTGAAATATATGGCAAAATCTCAGAAATCGAAAATTTCGAGTTAAATCCCTATTGCATAAAACGGGCGATATATTACTTTCTTTATTTTATTTTAAAATTGAAACAAATTTAACGAATTTGAAAAATTTTGTTTATTTTTTTATTTTTTCTTTCAAATCCTTCTTTCCTTTTACTTAAAAAATGTTTAACAGCAAGCAAGTTTTTGAATCAACAACGCACGTCTTTGAATTAACTACGGAAATTTGTTGAATCAAAAACTTTGCCGTTAAAACAAATACTTTTGCTGTTGAATCAAATACGGAGATTCAACAGCGGAAAGTTGTTGATTTAACTACGGGTATTTTTTTCAGAGTGGGGATAGGTGTCAGCAGGTATTCTACAGCGACAACTGGACTAGTTCAAATGTCGATAAATTTAGAAGTACAAAATTTTTATAGACCTTGGCTCGTTGGAAATTCTTCGCACTAGATACAAATACAAGCCCTTCCTGCACCTGGAGAAGATCCATCTCTTGGTCTAAGATAAGGACAGGGAAAAAGCGAATAAATGCTTAGCTCTCAGTATGACGGAGATTATCTTTACGTCGCAACAACAATGCAAATCGTCTACTGCTTTATTATATAGTAGACATGCGTAGCGGCATACAAATCCCAAAATAATCCCAAATGTATAAAATATTGTCCCAATCGGAGATGGTTAATTTATGTATATTTAATATCCTTTTGTGTGGGAATATCGATCTTGGGCATTAGATATAGAAAAAATTAAATTAATTGTTTTCAGTCTCTTCGCACCCCTGTGCGACACCCCTTAACCATCACCTATCGGAAACAAAATATTTGATATATTTGACTGCGCTCTTAACGATATGGGGGGTGGGACCGAAGAAAATGGCTAATTTGATTTTTTTTAAGGACCACCCTAATTAACAAAGATACTCGTATAAAAACATAGAAAAGTATGTTTATAAACGCAAAGTGTCTAAATATCACTGCGTGTAATCAAAGCAACTTGTGAAAATACATTAAAAAACAACTACAAAAACACCAACTATTAGCAACACTCTAAACTCATCCACTCACTTACCAAACAACCGCTGACCGACAGCGCATCGCACGTTTTAATGGGAAAAGTTTAACAGAATTAAAGTTTTTTTAAAAACAATGTAAAAAATGTTTAACTGCAACCATGTAAAAATAAATGTGGCGCGTTACGCAAAAAAAAATTTTAATCAAGTAAGAAGGCAGTTGGATTCGGCTTCAACAAGATTTAAATATTTTAGCATTTAGTTAAATCGATTTTAACCAGGGACCGATTTTAATCGATATTTTCATTTCTTCGGATGAAAAAATCATTATGAAAACTTCGTTAACAATAAAATGCAAGTATGCCGATATAATGATTTTAGCACATTCTATCCAAATATGACCTCATCTTTATTCTGAAGATTTTTATTTTTTAAATTTTAAATAACCATTATTTATGATTTTTATTTTTTCGATCAAAAATAATTTTTATTATTGAATTTAAATTTTTCCGATGAAACTTGATCGATATTTTATGATTTTTATTTTCTCGATCAAAAATAATTTATACTAGCCGGACCCGTGCGCATCTTGCGCAAAAAATAACAAAACATACGTGGCGCCAGTCGGTATGGTTTGTGCTGTCACGCCCATTATTATTATTTATTTGGTTTGGTGGACCTTATGGAACTTTCAATGAATTGCCTATATGTTTGACAAAGATATCGCATAAAATTTTTTTATTATCCCTATATAGGTATGTATGTGCAATATATTTTTATATATTTTATATATATTTTTATGTGCGTATATTGTGGTTCTTGCCGACTTGGGTAATTTTTTTCCACACGTTTGCCTTGGCTTAATCGATTTATCTGCTACAGTTCCTGAGTTTTGAATTATAAATCTTTGAAAATTTGCTCCTATTGGCCCATTTTTCAAAATTTCAGCACGTTTCCTCATAACTGCATAACGTAATTTCATCACTCGGGCTTTATTAGTGATTGAATTATCATGTTTTACGTGCTTTTCGAAATACACACATATGCCTTATTTTCAACCCCAATTTTCTCTGTTCCCATTAGAATCTATGTACCAAATTTCATTAAAATTTTTTCTATTTTTGCGCAAGTTAGAGTGTATACGGCCGGACGGACGGACATGGTTCAATCATTTTTTTCATCCTGATCGTTTTGATATACTCTTATATATTAAGGTGGAGTGAAAATTTTTTTTTGGAAATTCAATTTGTTCCAAAGCCAAAACGGCACCTTTCTAGCCCAGTAATAAGCCTTTAAAATTTTATTGACCTACTCGCATGTTTAGAGGTGCCCCCAGCCCCACAAAGTTGAAAAAATAGCACGATCTGGTACAAATTTGAAATTTCTACAATTATGAAATCAAAAAAACGAAGTATGAGGATTGATAAATAGGCTAAGTTGAGTATAAAAGTGAATTTTTTTTTTGGAAACAACAACAACCAAAGTTATTAAAGGTCAAAGTTTATATTATGCATTTTTTAAATTGCAATTACTTAAAAACTACTGAACCGATTTCAAATATTTTTATACCATTCGATAGGTATTTTGATTCCCTTTAATTTGATATAAATTTTATGTGGGTTCCATAACACTCCCCGCTGCGGGGGTAAACCCCCCTTTCACCCCCCTTACTTTTCATATAAAGTACCACGCCCAATAAAACACCGTTTCGCATGCATAGCTAATTAATACCTTTAAAACGATGCCTTACTTATTAATTTTGGTGAATTATGCGAGCAGAAAAAGGGATATTTATAAAACACCAATTAGAAATAATATATACTAGCTGGACCCGTGCGCATCTTGCGCAAAAAAAAATAAAACATACGGCGCCAGTCGATATAGTTTCTGCTGTCACGCCCATTTTAAAAAACTTATATTTATTTGGTTTTATGTCCACAGTGGAACTTATGGAACTTTCAATGAATTACTTATGTATATGTTTGACAAACATATCGCATAAAATGTTTTATTATACCTACGTATATATATGTATGTGTATTATATTTTTATGTATTTTACATATATTTTTATTTATACATATGTACGTGGTCCCTGCCGATTTGGGTAATTTTTTTTCCACACGTTTGCTTTAGCAAGCAAATCAGTGGTCTAAGCTTACTCGATTTATCTGCTACAGTTCTTGAGTTTTTACTTATAAATCTTTGAAAATTTGCTCCTCTTGGCCCATTTTTATTTCAGCACGTTTCCTCATAACGGCATAACGTCATTTCATCACTCGGGCTTTATTAGTGATTGAATTATCATGTTTTACGTGTTTTTCGAAATACACACATATGCCTTATTTTCAACCCCAACTTTCTCTGTTCCCATTAGAATCTGTGTACCAAATTTCATTAAAATATTTATATTTTTGCGCAAGTTAGAGTGTATACGGCCGGACGGACGGACATGGTTCACTCATTTTTTTCATCCTGATCGTTTTGATATAATCGTATATACTCGTATTAAGGTGGAGTGACAATTTTTTTTTTTGAAATTCAATTTTTTTTCCGAAGCCAGAACGGCACCTTTCTAGCCCAGAAATAAGCCTGTAAAATTTTATTGACCCATGCCCACAAAGTTGAAAAAAATAGCACGATCTGGTACAAATGTGAAATTTCTAAAATTATGAAATAAAAAAAAAACGAAGTATGAGGATTGATAAAGAGGCTAAGTTGAGTATTAAAGTGATTTTTTTTTTTTGGAAACAACAACAACAAAAGTTATTAAAGGTCAAAGTTTATATTATGCATTCTTTAAATTGCAATTACTTAAAAACTACTGAACCGATTTCGAATGTTTTTATACCATTCGATAGGTATTTTGATTCCCTTTATTTTGATATACATTTTATGTATGACCCCTCCTGCGGGGGTCAACCCCCCTTTCACCCCCCTTACTTTTCATATAAAGTACCACGCCCAATAAAACACCGTTTCGCATACATAGCTAATTAATACCTTTAAAACGATGCCTTACTTATTAATTTTGGTAAATTATATGAGCAGGAAAAGGGATATTTATAAAACACCAATTAGAAATAATATATATGATGATGATTATTCGATTTCAATTTTTCCGATCAACTTTAATAAATATTTATTTATTCCTTTTTCCGATCATAAATACTCTAAAAACTTGTTTCTTTTGTACAATACGCTATATTATTAGTCCGCTAACATAAATTTTGTTCTCAAATAGAACTGCGCCAATTTTCATTAAAATTGGTTGGAAAATGCGTCCATAATCGCCGTTGGAAAATTAGATACTGTATGGGTGTTGTATGCTTTTGAACAGAACGGAACAGAGCTATGACAAGCAATTCTGAACACAATATGTACAATGTTGGCAATCGTCAACTTCAGGCCATCAAATATAGGATTCACTAACGTTTGAAAAAGTTTATTATGATCGAAGAAAAAATAAAAAAATATTGATTAAAGTTGATCGGAAAAATCTAAATCCAATTATAACAATTATTTTTGATCGAAAAAATAAAAATCATAAAATATCGATGAAGTTTCATCGGAAAATTTGAAATCCAATAATAAAAATTATTATTGATCGAAAAAATAAAAATCATAAAATATCAAACAAATTTCATCGAAAAAATAAAAATCAAATTATAACGATTAAAAATGATTTTTTTTTATAAAAATGATAATCGTTACGGTCCCTGATTTTAACTATGTATATATTGTAGTTGTCTAAGCTTGATGATTTTCGTTAAATACAAGTACAATTAAGGGGCTATAAACCGGAGAGTTAATTGAAGGGCAGTTGTAACTTTATGCGAGTAGTATGTGTTACGATATGACTTATTTTCACAGAAAATATTTTCTTCAAACAAATTTATTTATGTAGTCACAAAAACCTAAGGCACCCACATTGCACGCAAATAGATGAACGAAAAGTTTACTTGACTAAACTGTCAACATTCCAATCGCATAGATATATGTATGTAAGTATTTCAATATGCCTTACGCAGCTTTTGCTGGCACTTACATGAATTTGTCTTTGGACCAATGTAGCTATTTCAAGTTTATGAAAGGTATATAAATAGAAACGCAACGAAGGCAAAAAAGAAAAACAAATTCATACGCTTACAAAGCAAACTTAATGAAATTAAAAAAAAAAAAAAACAGCAAACAATATGTTGAAAATTTACCTTACTGGTGTATATACCAGCGGCAAAATGGCTTTATCCATTACATTACGCTATTGTTGTTGTTGGTATGGTTGTTGTAAAAATGGCGCATTTATTTTTGTTTAAACTTTGATAATGAAGTTACCGCTGATAATATCACTGGCTGGCTACTGGCCATGCCGATGGAAAACAAGCATTAGCTGAGCATAATTTATGTAAGTAATATTGTTGTAGTGTGGCCGCTGTGGTGCAGTGGGTAGAGTGCTCGCCTGCTATGCCAGAGGTCTCGGGTTCAAACCACGGTCCGAGCCAAACACCAAAACAATTTTTCTAATTAGTAAAAATCCAATTATTGGGTTTTTTAAGAGCAGCGGGCACCTCTCGGCAGTGGGCGGCATACCCTCCGAGAGTATTTCTGCCATGAAAAAGCTTCTCACATAAAATGCATTCGCCGTTCGGAGCCGGCATAAAACAGTAGGTCCACCCAATTAGTAGGAAAAACAAAAAGGAGCACACCTCGAATTGGGAGAGAAGCTCGGCCATAAAACTCGTCAGAGTTATAATAGCGCCATTGTATTATTATTAATATTGTTGTAGTTGTTGTAGTTGTTAGTGAATGTTTTTGCTACTAGTTTCTAATACACATAGGCATATATGTATACCCTGCAGCGAAACAGCTAACCAGTTTGCCAAAATTGTAGTATATTAACTGGTATTCGTATGACAATAACATACCAGTTTATTTTGTCTAGTCTTATACCAGTTAAATGCAGTTGAACCACAAACTAGTTATCAAAATACTAGCTTATCAACTGGTATCCAAAAGACTGGTGGTCGCTGTGTTACAGTGGGTAGAGTGCTCGCCTGCTATGCCAGAGGTCTCGGGTACAAACCCCAGTCCGAGCAAACACCAAAAAAAATTTTCTAATTAGTAAAAATCCAATTATTGGGTTTTTTAAGAGCAGCGGTCACCTCTCGCCAGTGGGCGGCATACCCTCCGAGAGTATTTCTGCCATGAAAAAACTACTCACAAAAAATGCATTCGCCGTTCGGAGCCGGCATAAAACTGTAGGTCCACCCAATTAGTAGGAAAAACAAAAAGGAGCACACCTCGAATTGGGAGAGAAGCTCGGCCATAAAACTCGCCATTGTATTATATTATTATTATCCAAAAGACAGCATCATACCAGTTTATTTTATCCAGTATAAAGAAATTTGATGAAGTCCAGCTATGCAAAACATTGCAATTGAACAAAAAGGGGTATTTTTCAAAAAAAACAAGTAAGGAAGCCTAAGTTCGAGTGGAATCGAACATTAGATACTCAGCTGTATGCTTTCATTGTTTGTTTGCGTTTGTTCGATATAGGGTGTATTTTATATGAAACGAGTGCTGCATAAACAGGGCACAGCCACGCCCATTTTCAAAATTTGTATCAATCATCCAAATAAGCATATAGAAATGAAGTAGACGTCTTCATGTAACAAAGTTCTTTATTCCACTACCAAGTCAAAGAAATCATTCTTAATTTTAAAGCTTAAATACTAAAAGCTTAATTTACATTTATGAGAGTGAGTGAAAATAATGAATGAAAGTATGTTGTTGTTGTATGTACATGTGTTGACAACGAGTAAGTATGTTAAAGGTGAGTATGGATATTAGAGGTGAGTATGTATGAATGTAAAAGGTGGTGAGTATGTAAGTATGGAATAAATTAAGAGTAAGTGTAAGTAGATCATTATAAGAGTAATAATAGTTATATATTGACTAAGAGTAGTTTACAATAAGTATAAATGTACATGTGTATGTATATGACTAGAGTTATAATGTAACTCCTCCACCCTTAAGTTATTTGTGTCCTCGCAAATATTTAATTTACAAAGTAAGTTATTGTGGTAAGATGCTTAAATTACAAAATTCTTAATTAATATTTTCATTTCTTAAATTATATTTTCGTTTCATTTGGCTTTTATAATATTTAATATTTCTATTATTTGAGGAATCCACAACATAATTTCCTTGGCGATCATATTTTTCAAGTTGCTTATATTTAGGTTTAGCTTTCGGAATTTGTCTATTAAGTACAATATTTTCCAACTGCTTCGGTTCAATTTTCCTATCTTTATTTAATTTATTTATTCTTTCAATTTTTTGTTGTTCATATTCTTTACATAATTTGTTTATATCTTCTTTATCATAGTTTTTTATTATAAAATCAATTGGTCGCTTTTTAGTGGTGGAATGAATGGTGTTATTGTAGGCATTAAAAATTTTAAAAAGTTTGTCGTCTAAGTCTATAGTTTTATAACTATTATGAGCTTCCAATAATCTTAGATGTTCATTGAGTGTACCATGCAGGCGTTCAATATCTGAGTTACCTGTCTTAAGATATGGTGTGGTTACGTGTGGTTTAATGTTCTGTTCACTTAAAAATAACTTAACAGCGCTATGTAATATGCAACGATCGTTATCGAAGATCAATTTATTCATTTTTCCTAAAGCTAAAATACGTTCTTTTAAGGCTGCTAGAATTGCAATCCAGTTTCTATCATTTAATTTATGAAATGTAGCGTACTTAGAAAATTTGTCTATGGTAGTCAAATACATTTTATTTCGGCAAGGGTACCAAATATCTATATGTACTATATCATTAAAGTGTGTAGGAGTTTCTGTAATTTGGTAGGGAATTTTTAAGGGATTTCTATCGTGTTTAGCTAATGTGCAAATTGAACAGTTATTAATGAAAAGCGTTATTGTTTTGTACAGTTTTGGGTAAAAATATTTATTTTTCAATTCTAAGAATACTTCCTGTATGCCTCTGTGGTTATTCCGAAGATGTTCATTTTCTATGATAGTTAATATATCGTTTTTGTCAGTGATTTCGATTAGCTTTATATTTGATCGATACAAGGTTAAAGGTTTATTTTTAAAAATACTTAAATAAATGTTTTGAAATTTAATGAAAAGTTCATCGTTTTCGCAATATATGCACATAATTCCTTTGTCTACTAATATGCCTTGCATAATTTTACTAAGGTCAGATTCAGAGGTTATTTCTATGTGGTTTTGAACTTTTTTGTTTACGATTTTTACTATGCATTTTTCTTTTTCCCCATAACGTAGGTATATTTGATTTTTGTAATAATTTATTGCCTTTTCTGTTATAAATATGTAATCTAGGTTATCTTCGAATGCGCTATGTATTGTTGCGGCTGTCGATTTAATGTCTTCTTGCTCATCACTTATTTGGCTATTAAAAACATTGGAATTTTCTATATTTTTAGCTTCGTCTACAAAATATCTGCTAAGTACATCAGCAACTGTATTGTCTTTACCTTTAATATGCGATATTTCAAAGTCATACTCATTAAGAAGGATTTTCCACCTTTGGAGCTTCATGTTTGGTTCCTTAATATTGTGTAGCCAAATTAACGGTTTGTGGTCAGTCTGAATTTGAAATTTGCGACCGTATAAATATGTACGAAAATGCTTCACTGACCAGACAACAGCAAGTGCTTCTTTTTCTATAGTTGAGTAGCGAATTTCATGGTCAGACAAAGTTCGAGACGCGAAACAAACTGGGTGGCCTTCTTGGCTTAAGACCGAACCAATTGCGAAATTTGAAGCATCCGTTGTAAGGGCAAATTTTTTGTTAAAATCAGGTGGTTGTAGCACCGGTTCATTAGTAATAAGTTTTTTTAGTGTTTCAAATGAATTTAGAAAAGATTGACTCTTAAAATCTAATACAGCATTTTGCTTTAGAAGTCGTACCATGGGATATGCAACTTTGGCATAGTCTCGGATAAATTTTCTATAATATCCGGTAATACCTAAAAATCCTTTAATTTCTTTTATATTTGTTGGTGGCTTCATTTTGCTTATAGCTTCTATCTTTGAGGGATCAGGTTTAATACCTGCACTTGTTACAAGGTGTCCTAAAAATTTTGTGGTCAATGCGGCAAAATGGCATTTATCAAATTGTATCTTTAAATTTGCATTACGCAAAGTAGTAAATATTTTTCTAATGGAATCTATATGTTCTTCGAAACTTGTGGAAAATATTAAAATATCGTCTAGATAAACGACGCAAATTTTGTTAATGTATTCTCTTAATACATGATTTATTAATCTTTGAAATGTCGCAGGTGCCGTCTTAAGGCCAAATGGCATACGATTGAATTCGTAATGGCCACTTGCGGTTGAAAAGGCAGTTTTAACCCTATCTTCAGGATGCACCTCAATCTGGTGGAAACCCTTAGCAAGATCTATTGTGCTAAAGTAGCAACATTTTCCCAACTTGTCAAATATATCTTCCATATTTGGAAGTGGAAACTTGTCATCTACTGTTTGTTCATTTAATTTTCGGTAGTCGATAACAATTCTCCATTTTTGCTTCCCACTGTTATCTGTTTTCTTGGGTACAACCCATAATGGTGAATTGTAAGGACTACTACTTGGCGAAATAATTTTTTGTGCTAGCATTTCGCTTATTTGCTTATTCACTTCTGCTCGATGTATCACAGGGTACCTATACAATTTATTATAAATTGGAGTGTCAGTTTTTGTTATGATTCGATGTTGAATTTCATTAGTGAAGGGTAGGTTTTCGCCATCTTTATAAAAAATATCTTTAAATTTACTTAAAGTAGTCTTCAGAATTTCTTCATCTTTTGAATTTAAATGCTTAGGAAACAAACTATATAAGGATTCATCTGTAATTTCTTCTTCATTAATAAATATTTTCAAATCTTCATTTTTCAGATAGTCTTCTACTGTTAATTCTTCTTCTTCATTAAAATAAATTGGTAATGTTGCATGTTCGGTTATTAATAATCTATCTTCGTAGTCTATTTTACATTTCAAGTTAAGCAAAATATTGTTCCCTATTAGACCATCAAAATAATTGTGAAAGTTAAATTCTAAAAAATTAACATTAAAATTCGGTATATTAAATTCTTTAAATAAAGGAAAACTATACTGTATATTTGTATGGACGTTTCGATTAATTGCTTTTAAAGTGATGGGATGTGATTTTATTCTCCACTTTGGATTACAAATATTCGGATTAATAATACTAAATTCTGCGCCTGTATCTATTATAAACCTAAGTTTTCTTACATGTGTATTTATTGTTATATAGGGTAATCTCTTATTGCGTCTAATTGAAAATTTTGCTCATTTTCACTGACTCCAATTTCCATAGGCTCTGTGGTATCAGTGTTTCTGTTATTATACAGTCTTTCGTTATTGTTGTTGTTATTTTGATTATTGAAATTACGTGAGCTACGATTCGTTCTAATTGTTTGATTGCTGTTGTTGCTGTTAAAACTTGGCTGAGCGAAAGAATTAAATCGTGTACTGTTTTGGGTATTAAATTGTTCAGAGCTATTAGTGTTATTGTTGTTGTACTGTTGTCTATGTTGTTGACTAATATTACTACTCATATTATTTGTTCTGTTATTGTTATTAAACTGTTGACAATTATGTTGATTAACATAATTGCTCCTATTGTAATTATTTTGTTGTCTGTACTGTTGAGTACCAAAATCTCTCATGTTATTAACATTTTGTTGTAAACTATTATTTCTGTTAAGCTGATTGCTGTTAAAAAAATTTTTATGCTGATTTTTAAAATTCAAGTAACCATTTGATTTTATAATATCATATGCGTCTTTTAAAGTTTTTGGGTCTCTACTTATGATTATACTTCTTACAGGTTCGGGTATACCGTACTTAAAGGAATTCAAAGCAATCCTCGCATTGCTTTCACTACTTGAAGCATTACTTCCACTAAAATATGATGCGTTGTTTAAACGACATAGCAAAGTGTTGAGTGAGTTATAAAAATGTTCAATTGTGGAATCACATCTACATATTCTAATTTTGTCAATGAGTTCATCAACGGAATTTGTTTCGCCATGGTTATCTATAAGGACTTGTTTTATTTCCGGCCAAGTATCTGGATTCCCATTAATTAAAGTAGACCTTCTAGCACCTCCAATAATTTTATCTTTAATTTGGCCAATTAATAACACTTTATATGCAGCAGTAAAACTTTCTAAAATTGGCACCATGGAATCTATACGTCGTATAAAATTCAATAATGCTTCTCTATCTCCATCATAAGGAGGAATGCTATTTATGTTAGTGGAAATAAGCTTAAATTTCAAATTAATGTCTAAATTATCCATGTTTGAAATGTTTTATTTAAAAGGTTATGTTAAATTAATAAACAGTATCACTTTAGATTTTAGCTACGTATGTGCGTAAATGTGTTTGTTCCTTTATTCAATGCGTACATATATATGTACATATGTATAATAACATACCTCTTTAAATATATGTATGTAAGTAAAGCTTAAAGCTTTTTTTTTTTTTTTTTTTTTTTTTGTTAATTACAACTTTCTCTGTTTTTTTTATATAGCGCTTATTACTCTCTAATTGTTACGCACGTACATACATATGCTTATACATATATACATACGGTTTGGTTTAGGGCTTCTTTTATGTTGTTGCTGCAAGCGTTTTCTTATTGTTGTTGATTTTACCCAGATGACTTCTCAATGAAAAAGTTTCGTTGTTGATCTCCTTCTTTGACCTTGACCTCGTTTGGTGTCGTTGAATTTTGTATTTGTGCTCTCCGTAAATTAGCAATTGCCAGTGGTGTAAGCTTTGTTTTTGTTTTTGTCCAATAAGGTGACTCAATGTTCTTATATTTACTCTTTTTCTTTACAGTTTTTTTTTTATTTACGGTTTTTTACTGTTTTTTTTTTCAATTTACTGTTTTTTTCTATTTACTGTTTTTTATTTTCACAGTTTTTTCTTTTCTATAGTTTTTTTTTTTTTTTTTTTTTTTTTTTTTATTTAAAAGTTTTACTAAGATTTACTTAATCACTTATAACTTTTTATTTTCTTTACGAAACTGTATTATTTTTCACTTTACATTCACATAGCTAGTATTTTTCTTAACGAAAATTTACTGTTTAGTTTTTTCTTTCTTTAAAAAAAAACTTCTTTTAAAAATACAGGTTTGATATTTTTCTTTACGAAAACAAGTTTTTAATTTCTTCTATTTTTTAATTAGTTTGTTATTTTTCATTTCGAAAAATTTTTTTTGTATGTGCGTTATAACGCGTCTTGTGAACAATTTCACTTTTCTCAACAAATGTCTTTCCGACCGAGTTTTGCCGTTTTTATTAATTTAATTTTGATTAACTCAAAATAAATGTATTTAAAATTTATTTAAAATTTGCAGTGCGTTTATTTTTTGTTCGCGACCGACTGCGCCAGAAATGAAGTAGACGTCTTCATGTAACAAAGTTCTTTATTCCACTACCAAGTCAAAGAAATCATTCTTAATTTTAAAGCTTAAATACTAAAAGCTTAATTTACATTTATGAGAGTGAGTGAAAATAATGAATGAAAGTATGTTGTTGTTGTATGTACATGTGTTGACAACGAGTAAGTATGTTAAAGGTGAGTATGGATATTAGAGGTGAGTATGTATGAATGTAAAAGGTGGTGAGTATGTAAGTATGGAATAAATTAAGAGTAAGTGTAAGTAGATCATTATAAGAGTAATAATAGTTATATATTGACTAAGAGTAGTTTACAATAAGTATAAATGTACATGTGTATGTATATGACTAGAGTTATAATGTAACTATATAAATATTATTGTTAGTGCAAAATTTCATCCCTCTATGACTTTTAGTTACAAAGACTTCAAGTTACAAATTCCAAAAGGGTGTTCCAGAAATACTTATCTTTGTTAAAAAACCAAGTTTCGTCATAATATCTCAGTTATTTGTCGAGTAATAGGCTCGTAGATTCCTTTGTCTAAAAGGAGGCGGCCAACCCGAAAGGAGAATTTTTCGTGCCTGATGAAACAATTGTGTCAAGTAAGCAAAACGGTGATTAATTAAATATTATTATGGTAAAATTTCTTTTATTTGTTTCACTCATAAGGCAGTTGATGATATCTCCAGATATGTATCTAAATATCACTTCGTCAACGAATTTTTTACGTCAGCATTGTGGCAACTGTCCAAAGCGTGCAGAAAAAATTACTTACTTAATAGGCACGTAACCGTCTAGACGATTTTGACCGAGTCAAACATAGCACGCCAGCTATTTCTGTTTCATGCAGCGTGGCGCCATTTGGGAATACCTAGGCAAACAGCATCACTGTCCACCTGATCTTCCCAACGCAGTGGAGGTCTCCCCTTTCTTCTGCGTTCAGCGGGTTTCGACAGAAATAGTTTCTTGGCCGGAGCACCTTCATCCATTCAAATGCAGAAAAAATTGCACTAGCATAATCGCTTATACATATTTTTCCAGTTTTTAAAGTTAAAGTAATTGTAAGTTTTAATTTTTTAATCCTGATTTCTTGTATGAAAATGAAAATTTTCTTCTTTGGTAGACTAACGCGGTAATTCTAGTTTATTTAAGTGAAAATTTAATTTGTGTTTGCTCCGCGTGCTTAACTTTTATAGCTTAAGAAATGTTAGAAGATTTGAAGCCCATTTTATTAACTCTAAAACGTGTTTGTTAATGTCCTGTGAACTAATAAAATAAACTATTGCATTAGCAGTTGAATAGACTATAATTAACCTCCGTTTTTATATTATATTATCTCAAATAAAATGAACATTCCTACATATTTCTCATTAATCTTTTGGATATATTATTATTTGGTGGATTGTTAACTTGTTAAGCAGTGTGTCCAGTGGAAATCATATAAGGGTTTATTTTTAAATCCAGAAAAGTATAAAATTTATTCCAATTTTGGAATAGATTTTATACCATTTCAACTACATATTTTTATTACCAAAAATATTGTAAAAATAATCAAAAGTTGGAAGCATTCTATACCACAAGAGTGTACAACTGCTGGCGTACGCCGATGATATCGACATCATTAGCACTAACACTCGCGCCGTATGTTCTGCCTTCTCCAAGCTGGATAAAGAGGCTAAGAAAATGGGTTTGGCGGTTAACGAGGACAAGATGAAGTACCTCCTGTCATCACACAAAGAAACAGCACGCCTTGGCAGCCACGTCAATGTTGATAGCTACAAATTCGAAACTGTTAAGGACTTCGTCTATTTGGGAACCAGCATTAACTCCAAGAATGATGTCAGCACGGAGATCCAACGAAGAATCACGCTTGTCAATAAATGTTACTTCGGACTAAGTAGGCAACTGAAAAGTAAAGTCCTCTCTCGACAAACAAAAATCACACTCTACAGGACGCTCATCGTTCCAGTCCTCATGTACGGTGCAGAAGCATGGACAATTTCAAAATCAGATGAGATGGCACTTGGAGTATTCGAGAGAAAAATTCTTCGTAAGATTTATGGACCTTTGCGCGATGGCGTGGGCGAGTATCGATGGAGATTTAACGATGAGCTGTACGAGCTTTACACAGACATCGACATTGTTCAGCGAATAAAGATCCATCGGCTGCGTTGGGCAGGTCATGTCGTGAGAATGGACGAAGGCGCTCCGGCCAAGAAAGCATTTCTATCGAAACCCGCTGAACACAAAAGAAAAGGGAGACCTCCACTGCGTTGGGAAAATCAGGTGGACAGCGATGCTGCCTCCCTAGGTGTTCCCAAGTGGAGCCATGCTGCACGAAACAGAAGCAATTGGCGCGCTCTGTTGGACTCGGCCAGAATCGTCTAGACGGTTAAGCTCCAATCAAGAAGAAGAAGAATCAAAAGTTGGTTTTGATTTAATTCCAAGAAAGTATTAATTTGACACTAAGAATAATTTCTGTCTCTCAATATTCTCTTCTTTTTAACACGCTTTGATTACACTGGATGACAAAATGAAATTTTTTGTCTGTACTTTGGACGTGACTACCTTATCTATATGTAAAATCGATCGCTGATTCCGAAAATCGGGTTGATTTTTAATTCTATGGGAAGGTTTTTGAGATATCGGCAATTTACCGTTATTTGGCCAATGGCTCCACTTAATCCTGTTTATCTCTTTACCGCAGTGAGATATCTTCCTTGAGGTGAAACCAAACGAAAGAAAATTAAATTTCCTTTTCATGGCTCCTATAACATTTTTCTCTAGCTCTTATAGTTTCTGAAATATTGACGATTCAATTTGAATTTTTTCGATTTTTTACGATTTTTTTAAGAAAAAATTGACTTTGTCAGGCAATATCTTTAAAACCAATGTTTTCACCTTCCGTTTTACTCCTTTACCTGAAGCTCTATTCTATTGGGAAAAATATAAGCTATCAACGATGAAAATCCATGGTAAAATGGAAAAGTTATAGGCGATCAAGTAAATTCAGCTAAGTCGCGCAATGCCTCTGCACGGGTATATTTTATGCATGTTATACCCGTAAATGGGATTGTATCTACTGCGCTGCCAATGTGCTGCTACTGCAGCTGTTTAGGTATTGGTACAATATGCATAGAATGTACCGTATAGCGGCATTGCGCGATTTGGCTGTATTTATATGATCGCCTATAACTTTTCCATTTTACCACGGATTTTCTTCGTTGATAGCTTATTTTTTTGGTAATAGAATGGAGCTTCACGTCAAGGAGTAAAACCGAAGGTGAAAACATTGGTTTTAAAGATATTGCCTGACAAAGTCAATTTTTTCTTCAAAAAATCGTAAAAAATCGAAAAAATTCAAATTGAATCGTCAATATTTCAGAAACTATAAGAGTTAGAGAAAAATGTTATAGGAGCCATGAAAAGGAAATTTAATTTTCTTTCGTTTGGTTTCACCTCAAGGAAGATATCTCACTGCGGTAAAGAGATATACAGGATTAAGTGGAGCCATTGGTCAAATAACGGTAAATTACCGATATCTCAAAAACCTTCCCATAGAATTAAAAATGAACCCGACTTTCGGAATCAGCGACCGATTTTACATATAGATAGGATGGTCGCGTTTAGAGTATTTTTTGGCTGTAGAGCAGTGTTATTTTCAGCTGTATGTGTGTAAACAAGTTACGTATACGCAGTGTAGTTCACTGTTTATTTGCTTGTACGCATTATGTAGCATAAGTTAAAGCAAAAGCGTGTCTATTCATACACAGAAGGGGGTTTTTCAGTGTGAAATGTGCTTATTTTAAACCAGAAGGGTTTTAATTTTATACTTTTTGGCATTGTTATATATAAATACCAAAATGGTATTAAAATTAAACTAAAATTGTTACTGTGTGTGTAATAAATAATAGAAACTTAAAATTTTACTAAAATTCATTTGTACTTGTCTGTAGTTCATCAAACAAATAAAAGTTTTTCTGTGCATTTTATATTTTTTTGCACGCGAAAATAAAATCAGAGTTTTTTTCGTACATCACACTCATAATAATTTGGTGATCTGTGCTCTAAGAAATAAGTTTTATTGCATTTAGAGCAAGAATAGCACCTCTTAGTCGTTGGTTCGTTTCTGATTCTGTATCATCGTACTCATCAAAAATTTCGGTCAAGGCTCATCTTGCCTCACGAACACGTTTTTGTAATGAGGGTCTTTCTTTTAGTCTCATAGCGCGGTTAAGTCCCGATCGAGTTATCTGAATTTTGACTTCTCTGCGCCACACAGTCCTTCGTCTCCATATAATGAATCGGCAAAATTAGGGGAGTAATCGCAGAACAATGAAATATTGTGTACAGACATAAAATACTAGAGATAAGAAAAAAACGAAGTTTTGGCCAAATCGATGCAAGGACATGACTACCTCCCATATGTCCTTGATTTTAAAGTTGTGATTTCAACTTCAATTTCAAACAGAATGAATTCAAATTTGGTATATATTTATAGAATTATGCTTTTAAACTAGGTTATAAGTTTGGTTCTTTTATGTGAAAGGATATAACTACCTCCCATATATCCTTAATTTTAAAATTGTGATTTCAACTTCAATTTCAAACAGAATGAAATGAAATTTGGTGTATGTTTATATAATTATGTTTTTAAACTAGGTGACAAGTTTGGTCCTTTTAAGTGCAAGGATATGACTATCTCCCATATATCCTTTTTTACAAAACGTAATTTTTAGATTAACATGTAATCACAATACATTAAAAACGAACTATAACATATATAATTATCCTTTTATCAAGGATGGACTACTCCCGTTAGTTATTGCAAGAAATGGTTCTAAAGAAAATTACTTTTAAATTTGTTCAGAAAATATGTTGGTTGTTATAGTTTGATGCACTATTTTATTGCAAAATGTCAATATGATTTTGACACATATCAAATTGTTACTTTTAAAAGCGTAATATTATTAGAGTTAACATACAAACAATTTTTTATTAAAAAATTTTTCCATGTAAAAAATAAAATATTTGGGGTGTTAAATAAAGTACTAAATTAGCGATTTCCGGCATAATTTTTAAACCTTTTTCTTTTTTGGTAGTAAGACCTCCTAGCATAGAATCGAAAATTAAAATAAATAAATAATAGCTTAAAAAAACTAAAAAGCACACTTTAATCTTAAAAATCGTACTAAAAATTGAGAAATAATTTAATTAGAAACAAAATGATGAACGAAAATATAAGTATTTAAGGAAAAGCGTCGGGTGGTGCTCAGTATGTCAAAAAATATTTAAGATCGCTGTTTTTAACTAATATTTTTATTTTGACTTTTTTGAGATTTCATATAACGTACTCTTTAATTTCGCAACTAGGTATGTATATTTTTGTACTAGTTGTACGAATCGAATATTTTCATGTTCAAATATTATTGAGCACCCCCACGCTTTTCCTTAAATACTTATATTTTCGTTCATCATTTTGTTTCTAATTAAATTATTTCTCAATTTTTAGTACGATTTTTAAGTGTGCTTTTTAGTTTTTTTAAGCTATTATTTATTAAATACTTTTTGGTTGCTTGTTTTTCCGACAGGGTAGGAATATGATGTATTGTGGAACGATCTTCCGTCAGCCGAAACCGGTTTGTCTCCAAACCAAACTTGACAAGGGATGACGGAAGATCGTTCCACAATACATCCTATTATTTATTCTTAACTTTTTAGTGAAAATTTTCATTAAAGGATGTTTTATGCGGACGCAAGAATAAAAGTAAAAAGAAGTCTGATGAAGGGATGTGGTGATCTCCGAAATAGATCTATATAAATACATATGTATTTATAACTTCTACCAAAAATATTAATTTTTCACATACATTTTTTCCTTATAAAAAAAACATTGGTCACGAGAGCTCAAAAATGAAGCCTAAACGAAAAAATATCAACTAATATGTACTATGTGTATCGAAGCAAAACTATTTCAGTTTTTAATCGGAGATATGCTCTTCTTTATTTGCCTGTGCATATTCACAATGAACAGTCAACGCTCCAAAATATTCTCATTGTCCTATAATCACTTCCATATTTTTCTTGTATACCAAAAATAGTAAACAACTTCTTGAAAACAAAAATTGCCAAACAGATGTGAAAGTTACCAAGAAACCAACAGCGAAAAAACCCTATTTTGGTAATTACCAAGTTCGGCAACCGTGCTATAAATAGAATTTGAACCAGGGTTTGAAATTGCTTAGATACTTTTGCTGCATTTGCTTTTGCTTTTCTTTTGCTAACGAAAAGTAAATTAGCAAACTCGGCCAGCCGAGTAAAAAACGAGAACATGATTCATTCGCTTCAGTTTTCAGCTGAGCCGTGTTTGCTTGTATAGTTAAGCAAAGCAACGCGATTTGGGGGATTTCATTTTACTTCCAGCAATTAGTTGTGTCTTTGCATTTTTTCTGCTTTTGCTTATTGCCTCCTGTTAACGTTACCAGAGTTGAGTGATGGTGAATTACAGATTTGAGAGAAAAGTTGAAAAAATTAGCAGCGCGCTGTAGAATGGAATGTTACTTTACATTTGTGCACATCTGCTGATATTCTTAGTTTTATTCTCATGCACCAAATTCCTAAAACAGCAAAGTAATTTTAAAATTTTCTTATCGAATTTCAATTATAAATAAATTTAAGAATTAAAAAAAATCAATTTAAATTAGTTTCAATTTGACTTTTCTGGGACTCGAACCTGCGCCTCTATGTGCATATCTTTCTGTATTAAAAAATTATAATTCAATAGATGCTTTTGTGTACACAACAATATTGTTATTGTTGTTTTTTGATATATTTGGGGGACAGTAGGATTTTCGTTGATCAGTCATCAGAGTCTAGCAGCTGCTGTGCCCCGATACACCAAGATGAATGTTGAGGGTTTTGATGCAGCCACCAATTTATTATTGCTCAATAGATGTACATATCTATGTACGTATGTACATATGTATTGATGCATCATCTATTTGTTCAGAGAGGGTGACAATTAAATTTCATTGGCATAGGTATAGAGATGGTTGATCGTTGCTCATCAACGATGTTGATGGGTTGGCCATCTACAAGATGAAATAGACACCAAAATGTTTTTACATTTTCAAAATTTCGAAAATCTTAAAATTATTAAAAAATCGATGTGGAAATTGTAAAAATACTCACCGGTTGTAGCAAACTGGTGCATTGTTGTATGGTTTTTAATATAGAAAATGCATTGGTGCGCAGGTTCGAGTCCCAGTAAAGTCAAATTGAAATTAATTTTAATTGATTTTTTTTTAATTTTTAATTTATTTATAATTCAAATTCGATAAGAAAATAGTTAAAACACCAGAGGTTTTGGGAAATTAGTGCATCGATGGAATTGGTGTATGGGAGGAATAATGAGCCATATCAGCAGATGTGCAGAAATTTAATATAACATTCCTTTCTACAGACGAACTCGCTCTACTTCTGTTATTTTAACAGCCAGCTGTGTTGAAATAAAATTTTTTATTCACCAGATGCACTAACAGAATTTTGTTGGGTCTCTGGCTTCCACGATTATTCGTAGTTGCAACTTCTCTGTTCATCTACGTTCTCTGTTATTGGCTTGCATACGGGAGTGAATTGAATGAAATTCATAGAGGCTATTTTGAAGAGAGGTACCTTAAAAGCCTCAATGAAGCATGGAATATAATGTTGAATGTCCCACTATATGATGCCGTTGGCTTGAATCCCATGTTGATGTCACGTTTCGAATCCGGAGGTGAATAGAAATAATAGAGGAGATAACACAATAAAAGTAAAGTAGTGAATGTTTCAAAAAAATAATAATTGAGTTAAACGTTTGCAACTTTTAGGATGGGATGAAGTTACATACATACATACATACATACATACATACAGGTGAAGCTAATAAAAGCGTGTTAAAAAATAGTCGTTTTTTCTTGTTTTTTTTTTAATTTTGTCAAACCTTGTAAAATTTTTGTGTCTCACCTAAAAAAGTTAGTATTAAATGTATGTTTTTTGTCAGTATTTGTCACATATTTATAAAAACTGTATATTTTATCCTAATTAGGCTAATTTCCTATATCATGAGAGAAAAAATAGTTCCATATATTAATTTTGGTAAATTTTTTCCATACCATATATGTATATAAGGTTCTGTAGAATTTTCTAAAATTTTGAAAATATGGCTTTACAAAATTGTACAATTTCTACATTTCCGGCAAAAAACAGTGCAATTTGTTTACAGATTCTACTAGACGACTTCAAAGTTAACCAAATTCGCAAATAAAAAAATAGGCGTTCTTTTTTAATTTTTTGTTAGACTCCACCAAACTTTAGTAATTTTTTGAACTCCAATAAAAAAGTCGCAAATGTTTCGATGGAACTAGTCACCTTTCTGAAATAAATCATTTATCAAAAGTTCTTTCAGCTATTAGGGCATATAATGGTAAGCAAATGTGGCAAATTTCAGAGTAACACGATTTAAAATGAATTTTTGGCAATTTTTTTTGTAACACACTAAAAATCGTATTACCTTAAAACAGTTTTGCCTCAAAATTGTACTGATTTAAGCGACCTCTATTGGCAACAAAAGCATGAGATTAAAAATTCTATTTATACATTTATTCCAGGTGATATGTTAGCTTTCCAAAAATATATATTACTTGAATAACTTATGCAGAGTATTTTATCTTAATTTTGCCTATGGGACGAAGTACTGTGCGGCACCTATTGTATGATTGTATGTGGTATTTTTTGAGTGCAGGACAACCGATTTTGGGCACTATGTATAAAAAAAAATTATTTTAGTTCTTTGAATCTCCATACAGTTTTCTGAACTTTCACCAGATCCATTAAAGGATCGATTGCCTAGTTTTCATTGGTTAATACACTCTCTGAACAATTAATTACGCAAACCACACTTCTGAATTCCCACGCACAGAATATTTATTTTCTTCTTCTGGCAAACAAACTCCACCTTTCCACCCCATCAAGCTTTAGTACACGGCCTTCATGTTATTCACTACCATTACAGCAAGGGTCAGAAGTGATTGGTAATCAGAAACTTTGTCCACTTTCAACAAATTGGCTACGCTTTACCGCTATGTACATACACTTGTCCACCTGCCCATAACACTGGCCGACAAAAGCATGTGCTACATACAGTAAAATGAAAGAGCACCGAAATGGCAGAAAGTTGTGAAAACTTTTGCAAATTATGGCAAAAGCTGACAAATGCGAAAATTCGTCGATGCGACAATTAGATTGTGAAAAATTGGGAAACTATGAAACTCCGGTCAGGTATTGCAACAAAATTCTTATGAAGTTTTGTTTTGTTTGCGATACTTTCAGCACTTAACTAGGTAATTAACGTTAAAGAAGCGAAAGTTGAGTGGTGATAAATGTATGTGGAAAGTTTGAAAGTCACTGCAATGATTAGACATAATAAAGGAAAAGGAGCGTTGGAATGGTACTGGTGTAAAATAATGTCAAATTGAAGAGCGAAGCCAGTAGAAGGAAAGCGGCAGGAGAAAGTGGGTAAAGTTTTTTACTTTTTTTGGAACAGTTTACTAACAGTTAAGGACATTCTTTTTATTAAGTAAATACATATGTATGTACATATATCCGGGGTATTTTGAGAAATTTTCATCATACTACATATGTAATATTTCTATGTTGAAATATTAATATGCCCACTTTTTACCGTACAAATTCCAAAACTTGAATTTTTCTGCCTTTTGCCTTGCACATTCCAGTTGTAGTTCTCTTGTTTTACTGTCAGCACTCAATCCATTCCAAACATGTCATATCAAATGTGGGTGGGTATAGAAACCGTAAATCCAAGCAGCAGTAAAGATCACAGATGGCAAAAATAAAAAATACATAAACGAAATAAAATGTTATGTGTCAATGACATTTGTGTGTCGTAAACAAATTAAATGCTTGTCAACAAACATTTCCCAACTTTTGCTTTATCGACAATACAAGTTACACAAAAACTTTTTCCATGTACCTACATACATCCAATACACACAACACTCTCTATCCCTATAACGAAGGACTATTTATGTTCATGAATATGTATGTATTTATGTATGACATTTGTTATATGTAGATACATATTCACTGTTAAGTATGCAATGTTTTTTGCTATAATGACATCAAGGGTACATATCTGAGTGCTAGTTATACACACAGAATGAGATATGTCTTTTGCATGTGTAAGTACTCGATTATTTGTTGTTTTAGGCGACTTTTGCATGTTGGTCACAAAGTTTCATATTTTGACAGTTGTGCTGAGATTGAAATACTTAATGGATTTTGTAATAGCAAGCAACAGATTGCAGGGATATTTCTGTAGAAGAAAATTGTACATGTGTTTTTTGTAAAAGCGCGAGAAGTGTTTTTGCTTAGGGACACTTGTTTAAAGTTCAATAACCTTTAATTATTTCATACAATTTTCAAATGATATACATTTGGGTGGTCGTTAAAATCAAATGAGCGATTTTCTTCGGCCTCACTCATAACAGCATAGTCATAGATATCACATATAAATTATGGTCCCGATCGGCGATCGTTAAGTAGTGTCGCACAGGGGTCAAATTTCAGAAAATTCAAAAAATAAAAATCGGGATCGATAGTCGGTGACGGTTAAGTTCCCGTCACCGATCGGGATACAAATGTATATGCGGTATCTTCGACTATATTAGCATCGACCTAGGGGGTGATGGGCTAAACAGAATCAGAAATTCTCCATCATGACGGACAATAGAAGAATTGTTAAGGAATGCATTATTTCGTTTTTTTTGCATTTTTGGAATGCAGCCCTTAATTCCTTTTTCGGAATGGTGAATTCAAATTTCAATTCCAATTCCTTTTTGCATTCCAGAACTGTAATTCCTTTTCTAATTCCTCAAATCGAATTATAATTTTTTTTTCAATTCCTTTTGTGTACTAATAAAGTTTGAAATTGTTTCTTTTGTTTTTTTGACATATAGAAAAGAATTGCAAAGCAATTAGAAAGGAATGCATTCCATCGGAATTCATTCATGGAATTGGAAAAAGGAATTGAAAATGAATTGGGAATGTAGCAATTCCTTTTTTTGGAATTATAAATTAAAACTTCAATCTTATATTATAAATGTGAAATGGAAATTGTGTTTAAACTCAATTGGCGAGAAAACCGCTGAACGGATCCTCACGAAACTTTGCACACCTAGGTATTTTCATCCGGTACTTGCTATAGGCATATTTTTAATCTGATTAAAAGTCAGGGATGGGCACCTCCCATACAAAATTTTCCTTTTTTTCGTAATATCTCTTGAAATATTTGTACTAGAATAATGAAAATTTTTGTGAGGGAATAATACAAAAATATATATTCAACGGATAAACAATTTAGGTCTTGGTAAAGCAGGGATGGGCACTCTCCTCCCATATAAACTGAAATTTTCACATCGAATATCTCTGGAAATATTTGTAGTAGGGTACTGAAAACTGTTGTGAGGGCATATGAGATAACTATGTATTAAACGGGAAAAACACTAGGTCTTGGTAAAGCAGGGATGGGCACCTCCCATACAAACTGAAATTTTCACAGCGAATATATCTGGATATATTTGTAGTAGGGTACTGAAAACTGGTCTGAGGGCATGTGAGATAACTATGTATTAAACGGGTAAAACTGCTAGGTCTTGGTAAAGCAGGGATGGGCACCTCCCATACAAACTGAAATTTTCACATCGAATATCTCTGGAAATATTTGTAGTAGGGTACTGAAAACTGGTGTGAGGGCATGTGAGATAACTATTTATTAAACGGGTAAAAACGCTAGGTCTTGGTAAAGCAGGGATGGGCACCTCCCATACAAACAGAAATTTTCACAGCGAATATCTCTGGAAATATTTGTAGTAGGGTACTGAAAACTGGTGTGAGGGCATGTGAGATAACTATGTATTAAAGGGGTAAAAACGCTAGGTCTTGTTAAAGCAGGGATGGGCACCTCCCATACAAACTGAAACTTTCACATCAAATATCTCTGGAAATATTTGTAGTAGGGTACTGAAAACTGGTGTGAGGGAATGTGAGATAACTATGTATTAAACGGGAAAAACACTAGGTCTTGGTAAAGCAGGGATGGGCACCTCCCATACAAACTGAAACTTTCACAGCGAATATATCTGGATATATTTGTAGTAGGGTACTGAAAACTGGTGTGAGGGCATGTGAGATAACTATGTATTAAACGGGTAAAACTGCTAGGTCTTGGTAAAGCAGGGATGGGCACCTCCCATACAAACTGAAATTTTCACATCGAATATCTCTGGAAATATTTGTAGTAGGGTACTGAAAATTGGTGTGAGGGCATGTGAGATAACTATATATTAAACGGGAAAAACACTAGGTCTTGGTAAAGCAGGGATGGGCACCTCCCATACAAACTGAAACTTTCACAGCGAATATCTCTGGAAATATTTGTAGTAGGGTACTGGAAACTGGTGTGAGGGCATGTGAGATAACTATGTATTAAAAGGGTAAAAACGCTAGGTCTTGGTAAAGCAGGGATGGGCACCTCCCATACAGACTGAAATTTTTACAGCGAAAATCTCTTGAAATATTTATAGTAGGGTACTGAAAATATGAAATATGAGATAATTACGTACTCAACGGACAAAAAAAAATAAGAAAACTATCTTTGACGTCAAGAATGATATTTTTCTATGTAACTTTTTTGGACTAACTCAATATGCTAATATTTTTAAAAGCACGTGGTGTGAAACCCGCGGGTAACCTCTAGTTCTATATATAATACAATGGCGCTATTATAACTCTGACGAGTTTTCTGGCCGAGCTTCTCTCCCAATTCGAAGTGTGCTCCTTTTTGTTTTTCCTACTAATTGGGTGGACCTACAGTTTTATGCCGGCTCCGAACGGCGAATGCATTTTTTGGTGAGAAGCTTTTTTCATGGCAGAAATACTCTCGGAGGGTAAGCCGCCCACTGCCGAGAGGTTACCGCTGCTCTTAAAACCCCAATAATTGGATTTTTACTAATTAGAAAAATTGTTTCGGTGTTTGGCTCGGACCGTGGTTTGAACCCGAGACCTCTGGCATAGCAGGCGAACACTCTACCCACTGGACCACAGCGGCCACAAAAAAAAAAAACTTCAATTCTACATTCCGGAAATGCAAAAAGGAATTGCATTCCTCTGGGCTCAATTCCGAGAAATTATTATGCCGAAATGAATGCATTACTTAATAACTCTGGTACATATGTAACCAGAAAAATTCATACAAATATGTTACTTGAATATCTTTTAAAAAGAGAGCGATGATCAGAGTTCCGAATCTATTAATTAAGACAAAGTGTCAGAATCTAGAAAACGCTTCTACATAATTTCTGCCTCATGTTGGATGAAGTTTGAAGTTGGTCTAATAATAATTTCCAATCAGCATTTTAAAAGCATTTATTTATTAAAAAGCACACATACATACACAGCCACAACATTAATTTGCTTTTTATACTCAGCTGTACTAGTACACAGAGTATTATAGTTTTAATCACATAACGGTGGATTGTAACACCATAAAATAATCGAGACAGATATTGACTTATATATATCAAATTGATCAGGGTGAAAAAAGAAATCGATTGAGCCATGTCCGTCCGTCTGTCCGTCTGTTCCGTCCGTCTGTCTGTCTGTACGCACGATAACTCGCGCAAAAATTGAGATATTTTGATGAAATTTGGAATACAAGTTGGTATCAAGACTGGAACGGATGGTATTGAAAATGGGCGAAATCGGACCATGACCACGCCCACTTCCCCTATATAGTAAAAATCGGAAATTTTGTATCTCAGTCACTAATAGAGCTAGAGTGATAAAATTTCACCCACGTGTAGAGCTCAGGCCCTTATGAAGAAATTTGGTGAAATTTTGAAAAATGGGCGGTGCCACGCCCACTTATTAAGGGCCAAACATAGAAAGTTGTATAAGCCATAACTCAGAAACCGTTGGAGATATATCGATGAAATTTGGTACGCGTGATTTACTTACTTAGGCAAATGTTTGGACGAAAAATTGTCAAAATCGGTCGACGACCACGCCTACTTTTATATATGGGTATTATAAAGTGACCTAATAAAAACATTTTAAGCGATATCTCTGTCAAACATAAAGATATATCATTGAAATTTTATGGCAGCAGTCCAACTATGGACATAAAACAAAAAACACAAAAATTTTGGAAAATGGGCGTGGCACCGCCTCCTTTTAGAAGCAGGAATATACGAGATTTCTTAGCCTATAACTCGAGAAATAATTTATATATTATGACGAAATTTGGTTTATACACTTTTATTATTTGTAGTAATACATGTTCGAAATTTTAGCGAAATCGGTTGACAACCACGCCCACTTTTATATATGTGTATTATAAAGTGACTTAATAAAAACATTTTAAGCGATATCTTTGTCAAATATAAAGATAATTCATTGAAATTTTGTGGCATGAGTTCTACGATAGACCGGAAACAAAAAATAGAAACATTTTGGCAAATGGGCGTGGCACCGCTTCTTTTTAGACAAAGGAATCTACGAGATTTCTTAGCCTATAACTCGACAAATAATTGAGATATTATGACGAAACTTGGTTTATACACTTTTATAACTTGTGTTAATAGACACGCAAAAATTTATTGAAATCGGTTTATGACCGCGCCTACTTTTTAACAAAGATATTTCTGGAACACCCTTTGGGAATTTGTAACGTGACATCTTTGTAATTAGAAGTCATAAAGGAATGAAATTTTGCAGAATAATATTCATATGCTTAGTTGGATGACTGATAAAAATATTGAAAATGCGCGTGGCTACGCCCACTTTATGCAGCACTAGCTTTATATAAAGTACACCGTGTTTCCATCACACGCAAACAAACAATGAAAGCATACAGCTGAGTATCTAATGTTCGATTCCACTCGAACTTAGGCTTCCTTACTTGTTTATATTCTTTTAGTTATCGCCTGTGAAAAAGTTTCAAGCCGCTAACATCAACATAACGTGCTAAATGTGATTAAGTGAAAAGAAAAAAGTTTCCAAAATACAACACAAGAAAGAAACATTCACACACTAAATTACTCATACACACACAAACAAATACACACACAGTAAAAAATTATAGTTTATTTCTAATATCATTTGGTACTTAATTTAATCATTCTCGGAATTAAATTTGAATTTTAATGCCAAAAAGTCTTATTTTTAAACTATGAGAAGCTTTACAATTTTATTTATTCCAAAATAGTTTCAAAATAAAGTCTTGAAAAGTATTAAAATCCTCTCTAAAGAAATTTAATCATTTATGGTTTAAAAAGAAATCCTGAAAAGTATAAAAAACTTTCTCTTTCTCAATTATATTACCATCAAAATATTTTTGGTTTGAAATCAAAACCAAAAAAATATAAAAAACAAAATTATCAGAAAAAAGTAAAAATAAAATCAAACAAAATGTTTCTAAAACTGCAATCCGGAGGAGTAATCAAATATACTCAAATAAATGGACCGAATCTAATAATTGTATCAAGTAAGTAATGCAGGAGATTAATTAAATATTATGAGGGTAAATTTTGCTTTATTTTTTCAGTCATAAGGCAGTTTCAGTTATAAGGCAGTTTCAGTCATAAGGCAGTATCACTGCAATAACCGCGACGGTGCCGAAATTTCCGTGGACATTTCCAAAATATTAGTATAAAAGTGACAATATATATATATATATCGAGCCCTAACCGCCATAAAAGTGTATGCAACAAAATTCTCGATTTCAGCATTTTTATGGAAATCAACAATTTACTATCACATGCATCAACTTCCAAAATTTCATGGCTGTGAAATGTGCAGTTTCGAAGTTAGAGACCAAATAAGTTTCACGGCTGCATACAAACTGTATGCAAAACAAATTAAAAAAACTGTGTCCTGTAAAATTTACTTTTCGTTGGATACACTTTTATGAGGATTAGGGCTCGATATATAAGGTACTTTAGTGTTTGCTACCACTGTTTTGGATTTTTATGTAAATAAACTATGTTAATGTTATTCAATTTCTCATTAATCTTTGGGATAATGGGTTATTTGCAGAATATCCACTGGAAATTTTATGGGGGTTTATTTTTAAATCCAAAAAAGTATACAATTTATTCCAATTTTCGGATAGATTTAATACCATTTAAAATATTTTTAATACCAGAGATATTCTAAAAATAATGAAAATTTGGTTTTGATTTAATTCCAAGAAAGTATTAATTTGACACCAAGAATAATTTCTGTCTCTCAATATTCTCTTCTTTTTTTTTAAACCAGAATGTTTTTAATTTTATGCTTATTGGCATTGTTATATATAAATACCAAAATGGTATTAAAATTAAACTAAAATTTTTACTGTGCACAATTTAATTCCCCCCATCAAAAGTTAAGTTTTAACTCGTCATTGAATACCGTTCAACGACTTGATGATGGTTAATACATATTAAGCGGATGAAAAGCACATTGTGCAACCGCTACAACTTGAACAGCATTTTATTTGAAACTTTAGGAATTTTTAATTAGTGGCAATAATAGCTTGGCGGTGATGGTATACTCGTAGGAAGAGTTGTACACTACGTGTGGCTTGGGGCAGGGGCGTATGAGTAACCATTATAAAGCTTGTGCTGGCTGATGAAGTATGTAGGTAGATAGATATCAATGCGTTGAGTTCGATATTTTTTTTTAACTAACTTTATTTAGTTGAGTTCGATATTTTTTTTAACTAACTTTATTTAGTTCCACCTTTTTCTGTTTCTTAGTTATTTTCGCCCTTTTGTGGAACGTCAAAGTTTAATTGAAATTGAATTTTTTCCAACTTTTGCGTTGCGTTCGACACCATTACTCTCTAAGTTGGTACATTACATTTAACACTTCGCCACTTCATTCATTCGTCCATCTATGCAGCAGCAACATTATTGATTTTTCAAAATGCTTATGTCAACATTGTTGGCATTGCTTAAGGGAGTAAACTATGCAATGGTTAGTAGATTTTTGTATGTACTTACTTACACGTATGAAAACAATTAGAACTTTTTTTGTATGTGTATGGATTTTGATTGATTGTTGAGTTTCAGCCAAAACTCAATTAATCGGTGTATTAGCTGAAAGAAGAATAGTTCAGTTTCATGAGTTTCTGAAGCTTCTCTATCGAAAAATGCAACAAAAGCTCAATAAATAACTATAGAAAAAAGCTTTTGGCAAGAAGTAAACTAAATAACTGTCTGTGATCATCATATCACGCTTCCTATTTTTTGACTGTATCTGTTTTGAAATGGAATGGTATTAAGTATACCTTGGTCTAAAACAAGATGCTTGTAAATACCCGAAGGAGCGTCGTCATGTCCGTCTGTCTCCACCTGTACTATGAAAGCATACTTGCCCTCGATATTTCTATATCTGATTGAAATTCGGCTCATCGCTCTAACCCAGTAACTCATGCAAGTAAACTAGGTATATGGTCGAAATCTTCTGTTTACATACATAAATATATGCTACATAAATATATGTATGTACGCATACGCATACATGTACATAGATATAGATTTTAACTCACCAAACCTATCTAAGTATTCTCATACACAAAGTTTGCAACGACTTATTCCAAATCTAACCACTGTTTATTGTTATTTTTTAAGCAAATGCAAATATTTTCATTTACATTTTGTTTTGCTTACGTCTGCCCTTTCCGTTTTGGCCTTCATGTGTTAATGTTTAAAACTTTTTTCTCGCTTTTTGCCACATTTGAGTTTTACAACTTGTACGAGCACCTACTACTACTGACCACCAAAAAAGTAAAAAAAAAGTGTTTATTATATTTGTTAAACTATTTTCTAATTCAACTACTGCAATATATATTTTGTTGTTATTGTTATTCTTACTACCTTTCACTCTCTAACACACACTCCCTTTCTCACTCTCTCTCTCTCTCTATTTCTCTGTTTCAATATCGTTACAGCCCTGACGTTTACATTCTAACCATCACCCAAATGTTACAATACATGACCGATCCGAAAGAGTTACGTGACGTCAACAGCATCGAGGCATGGAAGTGTGACAAGAGTGTCGCCGTTGCACCCAAGCCGTGCACTGTTTGGAATACCTGCGCGCTGCCATTTAAGATACCCGAACAAAATGTAACGGACACACGCTATATGGAGACTTGCCGTGAATGTCCCAATGTCTATCCATGGTTGGGTGATGCTGGTGGCACGGGCATTTCGGGACGTGACAATTATATTTTCTCTGGAGCAGCGGGTGGCAGCGGCGGCGCTGGCGATGAGGAGGATGATGCTGGCGGTGATGATGAGAAATAAATACTAAGAGCGTAGAGCGCAGCGACAAAGTTGCACGTGCAGGTGTGTGTGTGTGTGTGCTAAGCTAGTGGTATAAGCTGTGTAATATAAAAAAGTTTCAAGGGTCAAATAGCAAGTGTCAACTGACAATTGCTGTCACACTGTCAACTGTCAAATTGACAACAACTAAGTGTGAAATATTTTTTTTTAGTTTTCTGTTTTTTTTTTTTGTTATATTTTGTTTGTCTACTTTCAATTTTCTGCGAAATGTTTAATTTTTAATTCTTTAGACTACAGTGAAACTTTTTTAAATATTCTAAAGTTTTCGTTTCTTTATTTCGTTACACATACCTACTTAAAGTGTACAATAGCAAAACTGTCTTTACTTGCTTTAGTTCTTAAGCCATTAAATCGTGTCAATTTTAAGATTTAAGTAAAGCTTAAATAAAATTTTTGTTATAAAATGTATAAAAAGATTTTTAGCCTCGATTAATCACGCTGTGAGGCTGGTAATGTTGTGTTTACGACAAACTCTCTTTATGCCAACCGAAATTAAATATGTATGTAAGTACAGAAAAACTATGGACTAAGAGCTGACATTGGTGTATGATATATACTTAGACTGCAGATCTTTATGCAAAAAATTTAAAATGATTTACTGTAGTATTATATTGATTCAGAACTATATATGTATATATTCATATTATTCACAAATTAAAAAGACATAATCAAAAATAATCTTTTATTCCTGATTCAAACTATTTTCAAATCAAAGATAAATTTTATTTGTGATTCGTTTCTCAAAAGAAACAAAAATATTTCTTATTTCTTGATTCAAATTTGATTTCAAATCCAAACTTTTTGAATCAAAAATTGGTTTAGAATCAAAAATATTTTTTGAATCTTGATTAGAATCAAAAAATTGTTTTGAATCGAAAATTTATTTTGGAATATCTGTGGCCACAAGCAATAACCGCTTAAGTCGACTTAGGAAGATTTCGAGTTACATATACCACATTATTCTCCTTTTAAAGCTCTATATTTCTGTAAAACCCCCATGCTTATAACTTAATTCAATAAAAAGATATAAATAAAAACATTTAGGCGTAACTTACAATAGAGGTATATTAAACATGCTATAACAGCCAAAGTAGATGTATATAGTTAATTAAATTTCTGCATGACATTTTGTTTTATTTACAAAATTCGATGGTAACATTGTGGATGGCTCACTGATTTTGCGTCCATAGTTTTCAATCGACTTTTATGATTTGTTAAGAAACGCCTTCGAATATAAAAATCAATTTATCTCGAAATCATATTTTTCGACTTAAGCGATTATTTCAAATTGCCACAAATATAATCTTTATATGTATACTAGCTGACCCGCCAGACGTTGTTCTGCCTAAAATTTATTCCTATAAAGCCTAAAGGAAAAGTCCTAGATTACCGTGTTGCCTTATCCCTATCCCTAATCCCTATCCCTATCCCTATCCCTATCCCTATCCCTATCCCTATCCCTATCCCTATCCCTATCCCTATCCCTATCCCTATCCCTATCCCTATCCCTATCCCTATCCCTATCCCTATCCCTATCCCTATCCCTATCCCTATCCCTATCCCTATCCCTATCCCTATCCCTATCCATATCCCTATCCCTATCCCTATCCCTATCCCTATCCCTATCCCTATCCCTATCCCTATCCCTATCCCTATCCCTATCCCTATCCCTATCCCTATCCCTATCCCTATCCCTATCCCTATCCCTATCCCTATCACTATCCCTGTCCCTGTCCCTGTCCCTGTCCCTGTCCCTGTCCCTGTCCCTGTCCCTGTCCCTGTCCCTGTCCCTGTCCCTGTCCCTGTCCCTGTCCCTGTCCCTGTCCCTGTCCCTGTCCCTGTCCCTGTCCCTGTCCCTGTCCCTGTCCCTGTCCCTGTCCCTGTCCCTGTCCCTATCCCTATCCCTATCCCTATCCCTATCCCTATCCCTATCCCTATCCCTATCCCTATCCCTATCCCTATCCCTATCCCTATCCCTATCCCTATCCCTATCCCTATCCCTATCCCTATCCCTATCCCTATCCCTATCCCTATCCCTATCCCTATCCCTATCCCTATCCCTATCCCTATCCCTGTCCCTGTCCCTGTCCCTGTCCCTATCCCTGTCCCTGTCCCTGTCCCTGTCCCTGTCCCTGTCCCTGTCCCTGTCCCTGTCCCTAGCACTATCCCTATCCCTATACCAATCCCTATCCCTAATCCCTAATCCCTAATCCCTAATCCCTAATCCCTAATCCCTATCCTTATACCAATCCCTATCCTTATACCTATCCCTATTCCTATCGCTAACCCTATCCCTATCCCTATCCCTATCCCTATCCCTATCCCTATCCCTATCCCTACCCCTATTCCTATTCCTATGCCTGTCCCTATCCATATACCTATCCATATCTCTAGCCCTATCCCTATGCCTATTCTATCCCTCCAGACTTTCTAGGGTCACCCCTGGTCCACATTTTGGTCGATAACTCGGATAACGGGTCGTATAGGTTCTTGAAAATCACCTCTTTTTTAAATACTCACCAACACCCTTTATTTGATACCCATTTTGTATAAAACCCGTTTGGGGTCACACCTGGTTCATATTTCAGGAAATACCTCGAATACGGGGTCTTATATGGGACCAATAACTACACGTTGTTCAAGCACTCGTCAACACCTTTCATTTGATACCCATATCGTAGGAACCCGTTATAGGGTTACCCTGGTCCACATTTTGTGGGATATCTGCAAAACCTTCCCGGATTCTTATACTTTTTTTGGCCATAAACCATGTCGGGCTCAATCGAAAACTACGTGCAAAATTTCATATAATTCAGTCCAGCCGTTCTGGAGTTAAATCATCAGGGAGGAAAATGCGACTTATTTTTATATAATAGATATTACGCTAAGCGACTTTTTGTACGCACTATAACTTTTATACCGTTATACCGATTTTCGAAAATGTGGTGTCAAATGAAAGGGCTTGACCTGTAGATGTGCAGGAAGGTTTAATTTTTTTCAAAAGGGTTGCCAGCTGTTTGAAAATTTAATTTTCCTGTATAGCTTGTTTTATTTTAAAATTTCAGGTGTCATATGAAAGGGCTGGGCATGGAAATGAGTAATATATTAGAATTTTTACAAAAAGGTTGCCACCTGTTCAAAAATCCATTTTTGCGCTACAGTTTATCTCATTTTTAAATTTGAGACAAAATCTGTGTATAAAAATAACCAGTAACTATGAAGGTATATCAAAAAATTTCCAAATGTGGCAATAAGTGGTTATTTATATTAAACTACAAGTAAAGTAGTTGAAAAGAAACTCAAGATTAAGTTATTTATTTTAAACTACTAGTAAAGTAGTTGAAAACAAATGCAGGATAGGGCAATTGACTGCTTGCTATGACATCGCCGTGTTAAAAAAGTCAGTTCATTGCAAAGGAAAAAGGCACAGTTTCAATTAGATGTTATTGAAAATAAAGTAGTTTATAAAGTGATTTAAAAGTAATTGAATTTCCTACAGGGTAATGATTATACATACATTCACACATTTAACTACTACCACAATCAAAGTTGAGTTCCTTTCAAAAGTTTCGATTTCATTGAATGAAATGCGTCTGAAATTTCTTTTAGCACGCAAAATCTTTCACCGTAACAAATGCCTCACTTGGCATAATATACCATTATTTCCCCGCCTCTGCAGAACAAAGTTCTCTGCATAAATTTGAGACTTTCATAAAATTGCATGCGCCGAAAAAGAAAATCAAATCAATTTAACTTGTTTACTTAAAACTTAATTTACACAACAAACAAATTTTGCAATTGAGTCTGCACCGAATCACATTAATAGAATCAGAAACAGAAAAAACGAAAATGCCCAACGTGATTTCTCCCAATGGATTTTATAACAATACCTTGCCATATATACATATATGTATATGAATGTATGTATGTATGTACATATATCTTTAAGTATATGAATAAGTATGTGAGTATATCGACACCTTTGTGCGACTTTATCGTAACGGACAAAAGCAAATTTTACAGGAGAGCATTTTTTTCGTTTTTTTACTTCTTTTTATTGGTATTTTGAAACGAAATTTAACACGCGATTAGGTAATTAATTAATATACTGAACCTGATAATTTTTTTCTTGAAAAAATTTGCAGTTTGCGAAAAAATCATAATTTTGTCCCTTACGATAATTTTCGCTCTCAATTTTTTATGAGTTTGTTTGAATAAATATCCCTTACGATAATATTTAAAAAAGGGTTTGTATGACAAATACAAGTGTTTTATTCCATACTTTTGTGTTTTTAATGATGGGACCATGGTAATATAGTGAGTAGTGTACTCGTCCTCCATTCTAAAGTTTCCACGTTCAATTCCCGGCAGACCAGGGACCGATCTATTGGGAAAATTGGTTTCTATAATATGTACGTTTGTTGGAAATTTGGTAAATAGGTAGATTATTTCCTGTATTTTGACAGAGCAATGGAACGAGTGTGGGGAGTAACAGAAAGGGGAGAGGTAAATGAGCAGGGAGAAGGAGAGGTAAATGGAAATATAAAAATTTTACATTATTCCGATAAATCAATGGTTGGACAGGGCAACATCTGTCGGCGTTTCTAGTCTACAATATAAAACTACACATCGAACGTGAATTTGAACCAGCGACTCCCAATCAGTAAATGTCAGAAAACCCTCCAAAAACAAATTATATTACCAGATGCCGTTTAAAGGCGCCACAAGAACAGAGAATACTATTGTTATATTTTCTGAATAAGTAAGTATTTTTAATCGCTAGTTTTCATTATTTTACATGCAAGTGGGACATTCTCTCATTTCTATAAATTACTAGAACCTGGGTGGTCGAGCTCAGACGTGATTCTTTGCCTTAGAAAATTCTAGTTCACCATATAGAAATATAAAATTATCTAATCAAATAAATGAGCCAAAAATGGATGTATAAAATTGCATTCAACTCAGTCAAACCGTTTTCGCGATAGTTTACAAAGGAATTAATAAAATTAGGTCATGTAGAAATCCCACTGAGCAATATTTTAATTTAAATACGTCGTAAAATACCATTCATTTCATGTCCATATTAGCATATCTAATTTTTTTTAGTTCCAAAAAGGTGGCAGCATTTGAAAAACATCCCCAGGGGCAGCACATGGATTGAATATCTTTAAATTAGGCATATTATCTGTAAGACTAATTTCATCCAAATCGGTTTAGCCGTTCCCGAGATAGTAGTGGATATAGAAATATATAAATAAACTAATATACATACTGTTTAAGCTTTGATGGGAGAGGGGAAGGCGAGTTGCTTTTTTGGAGGGAATTGGATTGGGTTTGGCTACGGGGAGATGTAGCATCTTTTGTTGGGTAGTGTGGGGGTGGCTACGGGGAGGTGTAGCATCTTTTATGCGAGTGTGTACATATGTACGTGTGTATGTACATATGTGCATATATTGGATGTATATATGCACATACATACCATATTTTACAACCCTTGAATGTATTCAGTTGGGGAGGAGCGTGATTGCGGCTCCAAGGTTGGGCGAGAGTGCCAACCTCTTTTTCGTTTGTGAAAAATCCCGAGTACGATTTGCTCCTTCATGCTATATAGCTCGAACAATGCATAAGACGGCTGAGAATTACCGCAGTTTTTCACAGCCGCATGCAAATGCACGAACGAAAGCTATACAGCATAAGTTGCATAAACATACTCGCCCCCCTAGACGGCTTAATCGTCTAGTAGTTATCCCATGAGGAGCCGGTTATCCGGCTCGAAGGACCATGTTTAAGCTTTGATGGGAGAGGGGAAGGCGAGTTGCTTTTTTGGAGGGAATTGGATTGGGTTTGGCTACGGGGAGATGTAGCATCTTTTGTTGGGTAGTGTGGGGGTGGCTACGGGGAGGTGTAGCATCTTTTATGCGAGTGTGTACATATGTACGTGTGTATGTACATATGTGCATATATTGGATGTATATATGCACATACATACCATATTTTACAACCCTTGAATGTATTCAGTTGGGGAGGAGCGTGATTGCGGCTCCAAGGTTGGGCGAGAGTGCCAACCTCTTTTTCGTTTGTGAAAAATCCCGAGTACGATTTGCTCCTTCATGCTATATAGCTCGAACAATGCATAAGACGGCTGAGAATTACCGCAGTTTTTCACAGCCGCATGCAAATGCACGAACGAAAGCTATACAGCATAAGTTGCATAAACACATACAAATATACATACAGGAATAACTCGTTTAAGGTTATAAGATATACCAAACAAAATCATGGTACCACGGCTACATTATGCTTACAATCCCCTTCATATTCTATTTTAAATTTCAAAATAAATAGTACATAAAATTACCTGCTAGCTATATTCAAAATATTTTTTATATGGGCGATACGATAAATTCGAGCTCAAGAAAAAAGTGTGGATTGTCCCTTACGATAAAAAATAAAGCCAATTTTTGGCACATCTATAAGGATTTCAGCTATAATATTTTACCAGGTGATGCGCTGACGGATGGAGATTAAACTTGCATCAAAAAGTGAAATTCCAGAAAATGACCGTTACGATAAAATCGCGCAAAGGGGTCGATATATGTATGTACGTACGAATGTTTGTAAAAAAATAAATGCTCCATTAAATGAAGTGTTGGACTATTTATAAACTTAACAATAACACTGAGGGCGTAGTGAGCCAAAAGCGTCACGTGCCGCATTCGCACGAATCGAAATCGATTCATTTGTTAATCTACTTGTGTTCTTATAAAACAGAATTCACTACCATACATACGAGTATGTATGTACGTATAACCACATTTGTCCTGTAGCACAAACATCATGGTGAAAAAGAAATGACAAGCGAGCAACTTTAAAAATTGAAACACGTCGCCATCGCTTGGACAGCAATGGATTTTGCTGTTTTTGTTTCGTTTTTTTTTTATAATTTATTTACAATTCAAGCCAGATTACAATGCTGCAAGGCCGTAAAACTTACTTGTATATATATATATCTGGTTTGTTATTGTTGCTGTTATTTGTTTGCCAATATTATCCCCCAGTAATCGAATTATAAAACCATAAAACATATTTTCGGGGGATTTTTTTAAAGCTTTCGAAAGTAGATTTAACTTTCTGTGATAAACAAAAGTATAAGCATTTAATGAAAATTGTATTTGCATATAAATATGTATAGTATATTTGAAATTCGCACTATCTTTAATGTACTCAATATGACTGTGACACGCAACAACGTGGTTATCCAGACCATTGCCGAAAAATTGTATATTCTTCAAAAAATCATGGAGTGTGATTTTGAATGCGGGGAAAGCATACAGTACAGAATGGGAATGCGGCAGAATCATTCCCAATTCAAAAATGAGTGCAAAATTTAAGTGAATTGATTCAGTTTTTTTAATAAACAATTGATCGTTACTATAGCAACGAGGGTTTTTCCAAAAAATTTGTACTGTACTGATTCGTACTGATTAGGTAATGCACACACTCAATGATTTGAACCTTCTGAATGAGCATTCAGTGTTAAAAGATTTTTACATCAACATTCAGTGATTTGAATTCAATGATTGGAAATATTGATTGCTGAATGCATATCTTATTTGGAAGAGTGCTCAGTTAATAATTATAATCCCACATAGCATTTGGAAAATTGCTTTATGTAAACTGACTGTACCGAGTCTTTTTCGATCCCCTTTGATGATCAAAAACTAATTAATTACCTCTGCGATTAAAATAAGTCGAAAATGAGTCACACCAGCGATTGAAAAGTGATTTTATTTTTTGTCATATAAAAATCACCTAACTCACCCTTTTTCGATCCCCTTTTCTGATTAAAAAAAGAATTTATCACAAATTGATCATGCTAAATATCGAAATGTGATCGATTACTTTGCTTTTTTAGAAAAAAAAAGAAATATTCCTTAGCAAGCCTAGTACATAAAGCTATCATTTTTCAAAAAAAAAATGCAGAGAATTTTATATTAGATTTCGGTATTGATTTTTCCGAATATTGTAGAGCAGGAACATATGGATGCATGTCTTCCGTGTTGCCGTATATGAGAGTGCCAAAATGCCACTGACCCAAAAATGATAGGAAAATGAGTAGAAAAGTATTAGAAATTGATCAGAAAGTTACTGAAAAACGACCCAAAAAAGATTCGAAAATGACCAGAAAACGGTTGAAAACTGACTCAAAAAAGATTGGAAAGCGAATCGAAAATTATCAGAAAAACGAAGAAAAATGGCCCCAAAAAGATTCAAAAACGATCAGAAAACGATTCAAAAATTACCAAAATAAGATTCAAAATCGAAAAAAATAAAATCGAAAGGGACTGGAAAATGATTAAAATACGACTAAATAAGACTCGAAAACGACTCCCCAAAAGAGTCGGACGTAGGGTACCATTTTCTACAGACGAGAGGCTCTTTTATGATCAGAAAATGAGCGCATTTTCCATTATTTTAAACGTGCATAGGGATCGAAAAAAACTGGAATATGACCAAAAATGTCATGGAATGGAATGTGTAAAATGCTATGTGGGATAATACGATGGCGCTATTATAACTCTGATGAGTTTTATCGCCGAGCTTCTCTCCCAGTTCGAGGTGTGCTCCTTTACTTTTGTTTTTCCAATTGGGTGGACCTACAGTTTTATGCCCAATAATTGCGTTTTTAATTAATTAGAAAAATGTTTGATGTTTGTCCGGACTGAAGTTTGAACCCGAGACCTCTGGCATAGCAGGCGAGCACTCTATCCGCTGCACCACAGCGGCCACAATTGGGTGAGTGCTGATTTCACATTCTCAATACCGTATACCGAAACAAGAAAAAACAAATTGAGTCATTACCAAACAAACTCACTGATTTCGAATCGCAAATAATTTGAATCTTTTACAGCTTTGCTATACACTTATTTTTGGACAATACCACTAGGCGTATGAGTAACATTTTGAATAACATTTTGAAAGCGAACTTCAACTTTGACGCGTGTAAGAAATGGAGCCTATTTCTAGGTGCTTGTACTTTTTTCCCCCATTTTCGCATTTATTCTACTCTTTATTTATTTATTTTCTTCTTGTATGTACAATGTGGCAACATTTGTTTGAAAAAAAAAACAAAAACTTTTTTGCCATTAATTTTTTTTTTTGGTTATATACCACTAATAAAGGAACAGTCGAGAGACTTATTCACGCAAAATACCGTCCACACTAAAGGTAATGTCATTTAAGCCAAAAAAAAAACAGAAAAAAAAAATTAAATGAAAACTTTAACTATAAAACCATTTTAACAGGCAATTCTACATTTTTTATATAGATATGTACATTAGACCGTATCGCAAAAAATAAAGTTCGCCGTACGCCCCCGCGTATGATGTCTTTTTGGAAAACATATCCAGAAAATTTTTTAATTTTTTTTTGGACGCCGCTAGATGTCGCTAAAATTTATTTTTCTCATATCTTCGGTATTTATAGTCCGATCTCTAAATTTAATACACCAATGTCTTTGGCTTGAAAGGGCGGCTTATACTATGGAATATTATTAACCCTACGTGCGCCATTGGGGTCACTACCACCCAGTACTTAGTTTATACCACCCTAATGTACCTTTTTTATGTCTGCATGTTAAACGTAGTCAAAAATCATTAATCTTTTGCAAAATAATTATTTCGATCGCTTGAGCGGAACCCGAAATAAAACACGTTTAACATTCTGAGGAATATAGGTTTTTCGGTTCCTTTGGTCTTTTAGGTTAATTTTACAGAAAAAGTTTCTGAGGAGACCCCTAGTAAAATTTTATGCCAAATAATTTTCTAGAACATTTGAACCCTCTAGCGACCTTAAAAATGCAATTTTTCCTGATTTTCTAAAAAAGGGGGTCAAAATAACCCTTTATTGGCGGTGCTAGAGGGTTAAAATGTTCTAGAAAATTATTCGCCATAAAATTTCAGTAGGGGTCTCCTCAGAAAAAATCTTTGTAAAATGAACCTAAAGGACCAAAGGAAGCGAAAAACATATATTCCACGGAATGTTGAACGTGTTTTATTTCGGGTTCTACTGAAGCGATCGAAATAATTCTTTTGCAAGAGATTAATGATTTTAGACTGCGTTTAACATGCAGGCATAAAAAATTTCATTAGGGTGGAATAAACTAAGTACTGGGTGGTAGTGATCCCAATGACGCACATAGGGTTAATAATATTCCATAGTATAAGGCGTCCTTTCAAGCCAAAGACATTGGTGTATTAAACTTAGAGATCGGACTATAAATACCGAAGTTATGAGAAGAATAAATTTTAGCGACATCTAGCGGCGTCCAAAAAAAAAATAAAAAATTTTCCCAGAAATGTTTCCGAAAAAGACATCATATGCGGGGGCGTACGGCGAACTTTATTTTTACGTCCCTATAAGGCGAGACGGCCTAATGTACATATGTGTGTACATATGCAAAGTGTGAAGAAGTCAGTTAGCTAGTCGGTGAGACAAAGCCACATGTCACGTGTACACAGATGAGCAGAACCGCAATGATGTTGTTGCTAGTTTCATTAGCTTTTAAAAGTTTACTCCTGCTCAATTCAATTGCTTAACCACTTTTAGTTTATTCGTTGACTACTTTTGCTGCATGTATGTGCATATACACAATGTACATATGCATAAATAAATATGCATACAAAGTTATTTTATTTACATATATAAATTTAGGTGACTGCAAATGCTCCACCAGCAGCACCAACAACAACAAATGATTGCCACAAAAAAGGTAAACACGTTCCGCCGAGTATAAAGTTTTGTCAAATTAAATTTGAATTACAGTTGTCATAATATACATATGTATATACATATGTATGTGTACCCATATGTAATACTTAACACTTCCTGACCGACATACTTTCGCTTCCGGAAATTACAGCAGCGGATATCCGTGTTTAAGCATGTGTAATGTAACGTAATTACGTACTTACGTGCACAAGTGCATTTACACATTTTTTTTTTGTTTGTTTGCAGCAAGAAAAAAAGGTTATTTTTATATCCCTTCTTCGTATTTTAATACAAGTTTTTAGCAGAAGCTTTAGGGCATCATGACACTTTTTTAACATGACAAAAATTTGTGCTTTGAAATTGTTATGAATGCTTAAAATATAGAAACTGTACAAAGCTTTAGCTGCTACTTTTTGTTTTCTCTGTATTTTTGTATTTAATCTGTAGGCCATCTTTTATTTGAAACTTTCAGATGACATTCAAAATGGTCCTGTGATTAAAAGACTCTTATAAGTTAACGACCATTTCAAATACAATTCTTTCGCAAATCTTTTCGAATTTAGTGAGCCATTCAATGAGTATGAAAATAAAGGAAGCCTTTTAAATTATTCTCATAGCAACGTACAACCATAGTTTATACCTATCTATTTATATAATAATAGACCATTAAAAGTTGTTCCTTTCTACCTTCCGACCATTCATTATTTTGTGTCTCTTGAGAGTGTTTAACGCATAGCCCCATAGCAAGAATATGTATGTATGTAGGTACATATGTATCATAGAAAAGGTGACTTGCTGTTAAATATAATTTTAATAATTTTACACACTTTTCGCTTTCTGCCTATCTTCACAGAAAATCTATTTACCAACACGCAAATACATGCAAATATAAAAACAACCCTGCGGCTAATATAAGGGACAGTCCCGAAAAACGACAGTCTGGAACTAGAGAGTTCACAGCTAGCTCAGAACTGGTTCTAAAGGGATGCAGATCGGGACAGTTTATTATTGCGACTGCATCAAAAAGTTATGTTTAGAGCCATTGCCTTAAAGTTGAGCAACAACAAATCTTGCACTTTATAACAATGCCTCTTTTTGCTGGGTAATACCGAATGGAAGTTGGTTAAAAGGACGTACATATAACCAAAGTAATATTACTTGGCATTTGTAGTTGAATGGGGATAATTCCATCTTTTGTGTGACTAAGTTTCAAAAACTTCGTATTTTATAATCTAATTAATGCCGCATTTATTTTCAGTATATTAGGAGTTCTGCCGGCTGGGGATTATTTTTGTAAAGCGCGGCTAGAGACCGAGCATTTTTTGAAATACATTTCAGTTTTTCTAATAGACAGTTGATCTATTGAAATTGAGGTTTTCTGAAATACAATTGGAACTTCTTAAATGTATTTGAGGTTTTCTGAAAAACATTTGGTATTCTCTGATATTAATTTGAGCTTTTCTGAAATACATTTACACTTTTCCGAATTACAGTTGGAAAAGGTGTAGTCCTGAAGTGTTTTTTTAAGGATATCCGCACTATTGATGAAATATCTCAGGACTGTTCATATGCGAAGTAGTTTAGAACGCGTTCCAAATTCTGCAGAGAGGGATAATTACCACTTCGTAGGACATCGCTGTTTAAAAAACAAATTGCGTTGGGGTAGAACGAGAACCTTTTTGAATTAGTTCTGCACTAATCTGAAACTAGCGCGATTTGCTGCAAGGAATACATACAAACGCGTATATCTACTTATTGGTATGGGAAACGGTGGTGTTTGGAAAGGTACCTTCATCCGTAACAGCTTGAAAAGTTTAGCCAGTTTGTGTTCGTGTCACACGCCCTGTAGCTTATATTTGAATAGCAGGGTTGGCTATGTAAAATCTTTACAATATTTTCAAAAATTATTTACTTATAATAAAAATATGGCATCATTTTCATGCGTGTAATTAAGCTTTGCTATAGTAATTAGAAAGTTAGCGACTTACAAAAGCAATATTTAATAAATATTATTTAATAAATATTATTTAATAAATATTATTTATACATATTTCTATAAAAAAAATTGAGAAAATTCAAAATTAATTTACTAATCATTATAGAAAAAAAAATTTTATGAAAATATGTGCAAATGCAACACCCTGAATGCGTAGTGGGAGGCAAGATTACAGGCGTGGGATGGAGCTGTGAACAATGTTGAGAGAAAGTTTAGAGTAAGTCGTGAAAGATGTAAATCCGCAAAGCTCGCGGCATGTAATAAGCGAATATAAAATCGATTAACTTTCTTACGAACAACTTTTTGTAGCGACAATAATCTACATAAATAGTGGCGTCATCTGAGATGTATCTAAGTATGTACATACATACATAGCTAGGCAAAGGTGACACACTGACTTTGTGCTCGTGGAACAATGATAGACAACAACAAAAAGAATAGCATGAGAAAGAAAAGCGTAAAGCAAAAAATTTCCATATTGTTGCGCGAATAATTTAAGCGTAGCGGAGTTGGTGTTAAGTAAATTGGCTTTTACTTATTCAGGGCTCTTTGAAAATTATTTTTATATATTTATACATACATATACATTTGTACTTACATTTATATAGATATATACATACATATATATAGTGTTGAAGTATATTTTTTTTATTTTCACGTGCACAACTGACATCAGCTGTTGTGGCAATCTTTAATCTTCTTAGTAGGCTATTAATCTGAGGATTTTAATTTTTTTTATGTAAATTGAAATATTTATGGTGTTTATAGATAAAATATATACATACATATGTATATAAAAACTAATTTATTGCATATGTATATCCTTGCAAGCTATCGCTCAATTCATCATTTGCGCTACTCATGGCAATTTTTTGAGTAGTCAATTTATCAAGTAACTAATAAAAAATGATGGCGTTCAATTTTGAAAAAAAAAAATATCAAAAAGTAATTTGTTTTTTTAAGAATTAAACTTCAAGTCAATTTTTTATGTTATCTATGGTGATGGATTTCTAAAGCAACTAAACAGCTGGTCATCACACTAATAGAAACATTTTTCTTTTTTGTACAATGAGCGAATGAATGAAAAAACTTTCTTATTCTCATTCTTGCTTGCTGTGTAAGAAGCAGGGCTGCAAACCACTCGAAAAATCGATGCGGTTCGGTTCAGTGGTTCGAACCACTTGCAAAAAAATCTGAACCGGTACAAGAATTGTTGCATGAATACCTCTGAACCACCGGTTCAGTTCAATACCTCTGAGATCAAATTCATTTATAATAAAAATAAAAATAAAAATAAAACTGTTTTTTTACAAAAATTAATGTTTTAAAGAACTCTGCACAAAGAACTGGATTTGATACCTAATGAACTAATATAGAAATTTTACAGCCAGTTTCACGAAAGAATTTAAGTTTAATTTTATTTTTTTAGCTTGAATTTTATATGAAATCTGACTGGGAAAATAATTATAATTGAAATAAACTCGCGAACGATCTCGCGAAATCACCCGTCTCCACTTCACTTTGATATTTCTCATTCTAGTTTTTCTTCAATGTTTGTATGTTTGCTTATTTTTGCGTTTTTTGTTTTTGCCTGTGTGAGATTTTGATAGATTTGCGATACAAAATTGCAGAAGGCATCGATATTATCGGGGTTGACGAGTGTGTTGGGAACGAATGACGTATTTCATTCATTATTCGCTCTCAGAATTTTGTATGGAAATTAGCGGGTTTCGATACTAGACTCGAGGCCGAAAGACGATTGAAATAAAAAGAAAGCAGATAGAAAGAACGAAACACGTTATGTGGAGACATGCTATTTATTACCTTGGGCTTGAAATATTTTCCGCTTTCAAGTACTATATATATAAAACTGTAGCTAATGAGCATTAGCTGAAATAAACCAGTCACCAAGAAGTTTACTCGCTTTTATTAGCCAATTTTCTATAAAATTAATATAAAATACTAAGCACTACAATCTTATAAAAACATCATACAATAACAATTGCTTAACTTTATTGTAAAAACTTGAACTCAATAAGAGCAATTCGAAATTAATAAGAGCCATAAAAAGTAATATGCTCTTAAATAAAATACATATTTTCTTTTTGCCTGCGAGTACTTTTGTACATACATATGTACATATTTACCAGTGACATAATCTCTGCATAATATGCTCAACGTTACTTTAAGCATCATTAAAAAAAAAAGGTTGGTAAGTTGAAAAAAAAACAAATTGTATGCCATGTTAAAGTGGCATTAAAGTAATACAAACATAAGTATACATGATAATAATATCGTTTTTTTTTTTTAAGAAAATGCAAGTGTTAATGTTTTCCACTTATCACAAAAACTCCACAACTCATGCACACTTTGGTGCTTCTTAGCCGACTGACTGCCATTGTTGTATGAAATTTTTACATTGCTATTGTTGCTTGTTTGTATTTTAAAGTTGTCATTATTGTTGTGCACCGTTATTGTTATTATACTCTACTTTCAACTTACATATCAATGAAGTATACTTTTCTTCTTCTATAAAGAAAAAGTCAAACACACTCCTCCATGCAATGTTAAAAAAAACGAAAGAAATTCAAAAGAAAAGTTTTACTTCCAGATTATTTTTGCTTGCATTTTTTATACGAAGTGTTATGAAGTCGTGCCGTGTTTATTTGCAGATTGGGTAAACTTCTAGTAACAAATAAAATCAATAGGGGTCGGGCTTTACAAGGAGTATAGAATATACTAATAGACGTGCTGGTTTGGGAGTGTTTAAGTCAATTTCATTGGCTGTTCATAAAAGCTATTGTATTTTTAATGCGATATGGTTTACCTAATGGCAATTAAACAACGCGTATGTCAATTTCTTGTCACACCATGCCTAACCATAAATAATTTCATACATTCATGTTTAACTGACGTAGGCTATGTTCCGCTACTACTCTGAAAAAAAAACGTTGTAAATCTAAAGACTTTCGCTGTTAAATCAACTACTTTCCGCAGTTGAAATGTGCCCAACAACGCTCCGTTGTTGTTTCAAAGGTGCGATCGTTGTTGATTTAAGTCAATAACGGAGATTGTTGGAAAAAATGTTCAGCTAAAAATAAATTTTTGTTTGCATTTTACTCTTCATCTTCTCTCCGCCCGGTTCCCAACTGCAAATAAGTAGCCTCCGCTTGTTCTCCTCTTCTTCTCTCCATCTTATTATTCACTGGTTGCTATCTTTATTTCTTATTCTGATTTTTATACTCAGCTGTACTAGTACACAGAGTATTATAGTTTTAATCACATAACGGTGGATTGTAACAGAGTGAAATAATCGAGATAGATATAGACTTATATATATCAAAATGATCAGGGTGAAAAGAGAAATCGATTGAGCCATGTCCGTCCGTCCGTCCGTCCGTCCGTCTGTCCGTCCGTCTGTAAACACTCTAAGTCGCGCAAAAATTGAGATATTTTGATGAAATTTGAAATGCAAGTTGGTATCGAGACTGGGACGGTTGGTATTGAAAATGGGCGAAATCAGACCATGACCACGCCCACTTTTCCTATATAGAAAATATCGGAAATTTGGTATCTCAGTCACTAATATAGCTGGAGCGATGAAATTTTACCCACGTGTTGAGCTCAGGCCCCTAGGAAGAAATTTGATGACATTTTGGAAAATGGGCGGTGCCACGCCCTCTTATTAAGGGTCAAACCTTGAAAGTTTTATATGTCATAACTCAGAAACCATTGAAGATATATCGACAAAATTTGGTACGCGTGATATACTTACTTAGTCAAATATTTGGACGAAAAATTTCCGAAATCGGTTGAGGGCCACGCCCACTTTTATATATGGGTCTTATAAAGTGACCTAATAAAAACATTTTAAGCGATATCTCTGTCAAATATAAAGATATATCATTGAAATTTTATAGCAGGAGTCCAACTGCGGACATAAAACGAAAAACACAAAAATTTTGGAAAATGGGCGTGGCACCGCCTCTTTTTATAAACAGGAATATACGAGATTTCTGAGCCCATAACTCGACAAATAATTTATATATAATGACTAAACTTGGTGTGTACACTTTTATTACTTATGGTAATACATGTTGAAAATTTTAGCGAAATCGGTTGACGACCACGCCCAATTTTATATATGGGAACTATAAAGTGACCTAATAAAAACATTTTAAGCGATATCTTTGTCAAATGTAAAGATAATTCATTTAAATTTTGTGGTATGATTTCTACAATAGACCGGAAACAACAAATAGAAAAATTTTGGAAAATGGGCGTGGCACCGCCTCTTTTTACACAAAGGGATATACGAGATTTCTTAGCCTATAACTCGACAAATAATTGAGATATTATGACGAAACTTGGTTTATACACTTTTATAACATGTGTTAATAGCCACGCAAAAATTTATTGAAATCGGTTTATGACCACGCCTACTTTTTAAGAAAGATATATCTGGAACACTCTTTGGGAATTTGTAACGTGACATCTTTATAACTAGAAGTCATAAAGGAATGAAATTTTGCACAAAGAATAATATTCATATGCTTAGTTGGATGAATGATAAAAATTTAGAAAATGGGCGTGGCTACGCCCATTTTATGCAGCACTCGCCTTATATTAAGTGCACCGTGTTTCCATCAAACGCAAACAAACAATGAAAGCATACAGCTGAGTATCTAATGTTCGATTCCACTCGAACTTAGGCTTCCTTACTTGTTCTTCTTTATTTTATATTCTCCTCCGGATTCGAACCATGACATCAACCTGAAATTCTATCCAATCATCACATAGTGGAACATTCAACATTATATTGAATTGTAGTAACCTATTTATACTTCCATTTCCTAAAAAGGAATCCATGAATTATTTGAATCATTGTAAAAACAAAATTTAAAAAAAAATTTTTCTCATTAGTTTTGTTTACAACGGAAACTGTTGGGTCAAATACTTTTGCCTTTAAATCAACAACGGGGAGAAAATTGTTGCTAAAAATAAACTTTTTTTTTGATTTTTCTTTTCATCTTCTCTCCATCATTATTTTTTTTGTTGGTTTTCTCACAAAAAAATATTTTCTCACAAAAAATTTTTTAAAGGCATGCAAGTTTTTGAATCAACAGCGCCCGTTTTTGAATAAATTGTTGGATCAAAAACTTTGCTGTAAAAACAAATACTTTTGCTGTTGAATCAAAGACGGAGATTCAACAGCCAAAAGTTGTTGGTTTAACTACGGGTATTTTTTTCAGAGTACTGTTCTACCTATTTATATATACATTAAGTGAATTTTTATGTGTATGTATGTATGTTAAATCACACTTAACGCACAATTTTATTTTGACAGTTTATTATTTGTTGTTCATTCTGCACTGCAAATTAACATACAAATGACAATAAAAATTCGAATGTCACGGCGAAATGTTGTTGGTGCAATGCTTGTGTATTCATGAATGTACAAATAAAGGCAGATAAATTAATATATGTATGTATAATACGACATGTCACTCTAATTCCAAAAAGAATCAAATCGTGTTTAATCGAAATGCAACCGTTTAAAAATGGTATTTACTCAGCTTATGAGTTAGGCACACACCACAAATCAATCAATGGAAAAAAATTTAATTAGTGTTGTATGGTATTGCAGGGTTAAATGCGTATTTATCAATTTTCTCTCTTTCAAAGTGAAATTTTGCCAAATACGTTTAAGGAGCTTTATCCGTAGTTTTGACAAATATTTAGCATATATTACATTTCCTGAATTTATTGTATATATGTATGTACATATGTATGTATCCAGTCATCCAACATACATATGTATGTAACTGGCGTTAGTTGCATATTCTCCTACATTTTTCTGCACATATTCAATTAAACAATAAAGTGTTGCTTTCATTATAATACCACATACTGCTAGTTCGTTTATCTGTCACATGCTTGCCACACATGCAGCAAAATAACGAACCGATAGCATTGCTTATGAACGCTTTTAGCATAAGTGCTCACTTTTTATAGATCTACATAATTACTTATATAAATACATACATATGTACATACTTATGTATATGGGCGAATCCGTAGAAAGGTACACCATGACGAAAAAATTAAATGTTAAAAATCATGGGGGTTTTCTCAACATATATTAGAAAAGTTCGGTGTGTGGGTATATTTTTATGACTGGCTGATAATTTATCGGAATCGGCAAAATCGGACCACTATAACATATAGCTGCCATAAAACAGATTTTTCAGATATAGCTTTTTTGGAATATATGTAGCTCCATCATTTAATTTACTAGAATGTTTCTAAATAATCTTTATCCATATAGCCTCCTGAATTAATAATGGAAGTTATAAAATATTTGACAATGTAAAATTTAAAATTTTACGCGTTTCGCTTAACTATGTATTGTAATTACATATATTCACTAAGTATGCAATTATCTTCATCGAGAAAATAGAAAATTTTGTTAATTTAGGTTATTCCGATTTTAAATTACTTGAAGTAAGTAATCGTTATAATCCCGGTTGGGAAATTAGGTCCCGTTCGCCATATCCCGTTACAAATTTTTTCCTGACCATATAAAAATCGAATGACTGCGCACATGTTCACACCAAACCCATCAATGGAGAATAATGCAGCTTTATTCTACTATAGTCGTTATTCAGTAATTTCGTAAAATTGAATCAAAATTCGCAGAGTTTTGCAATTTCTATAATAGCACCTTTAAATGCAAATATCTCAGAAACTTCAAATCGGTAGTAGTTTTTATTTGCACCGATTGTAATGTTATTAAAGTGCTCTTCAAACATGAAAATATTTAACGCTATGCATACTTGATTGAACTTTTAAGCTGCTCGAGTGTCACGTTCGCCGTTCTGGAATCGCCCATATGTAGATATGGACATGGCTATGTATGTATATATTTCACACTTGTACTTGGCTGTTGTTAGTGTAATTTGTAATTTTTCGATTCGACCGAGCATCATTATTGCTTGTCACGCATATCACTAAATGTGACAGGCTCACGCCATCTACATACATATTCATGTACATTTGTACATAAGTGTAGCCACAAAAAGGGAAGGGCCAAAAAGGGATTCATGATAAAAACTGTGCATTGGCACATGCATTACTCGTACAACCACAATCACACACTTCAACGCTAACCAAGCCGCTAAGCCGTAACACAATTATTGTTGCATTTTATTTGGTGTCGAATTGAAATGGTGTTGTTCCATGTATACATTTTTACGCCCATACGAGCTATGCTCTTTTATGAATTGGATTATGGGCACCCATGTGTGTTATGGTGTGAGTATTAACCAAATGTTAAAACTATTACAATTTCACAAATATCTACATATGTTTGTATGCAAATGGCCGTGTAAAATATTGGTGGTCTGATGGTTAATTTTGATAGCAAAATTCCTAAAATCGACCAATGTACCTAACAGAGTTTGTACAAAAAAATTGGAAAGGTCCAGACTGTGAGTAGCGAGAAAATGTGGTCCCGGATGACCCCAAAATATTTTTGTGCAATATTGTCTTAATAATAAGTCTTAACTCGGGTTTGAATATGGAGCTCATGCTATGCCAATTTCTAAGCCAACGTAACCAACGTAAACCTAAACTTACCTTGAAAATCTTGAAAATTGCGCTGTTTTTGGTGTAGCTCCATTCAGTTTTTTTTTACCCTTTTTCATATTCCGGTGCCGTAGGGAGGATCTAAGAAAACGTATCTAATGCATATAGTTACTCGTATGTATAGGTATATCTGTCCAATAATTTTCGGAAATTACAATATCTAATGTGAGCATACGGTCTATTAGTCTCCCACAAAACAATTTGTTTCGATTTTGTCGGTAGTCAGACTTTTCTGAACAAACTTGGAAGTCTTCCGCTACAGCTTATCGAATTCGTTCCGATTTCGTAAACAGAAAACTGAATTTTTCGGACATAAAATTTTTTGATCGAAGTCGACAGTCTATCGCTCTATCTTAAAGATTTCGAAACGATTTCGTAAAGTGTAATTCTTAATTTTGAATTTAAAAAAAAAAAAAAAGAAAATGAATTTGTGAACAGTACAACAATCCCCACACTATTGTTGCGTCTCTGTGATCCACTGCATGCTCTGGATGATCACGATTTGAGAGAGCTAAATCCAGTACCTATGGTTAAGTAATTATATTGGTGTTAATCAGGTAAATTGAATTTCCGATTTATAGAAAAGTCCGCCTAATATTAATATATGTCCTCTAAAGGAACCCATGTTGTAGTCCAGCTTAATACGCGATAATATAATATATGGACTAAACCCTGGTACACAATAAGCGACGCAGCCTTTGAAGAGGCGTTCCTGAAATCATCGCACAGCTAGCCGATGGACTGAATATGCTGGTGAGACAACGAAGTATGATGCTTATCGGTGGACAAAGACAACGTGTAGTCATAGCACATGCACTTATAACGGTATGTACAAACATGCAGAATCACTCGTATTGCAAAAAAAATAATAAAAATTTACTTGATCTATTTCCACAGAATCCAGCGAGCTTGATATTGGATGAAGCGAACATTGCTTTGGCGGAATCGGTATTTGAAGAACTGGTATATGTTATGTGAATGAATTTGATATATTAGTTAATACATATCTGTATAAATGTAATATATAAATTAATAAAAAGTGATTAATTAATAGGGATATATATATATATTAAAAAAATGGCATAGGGAATTTCTAAACGATTTCGCAAAGATTAAATCGAAACGATTTCGTAACGATAAATATGTTTCGATTTAGTTAAGAGCATTCTTTACGAAATCGTTAAGCCTATTTCTTTACGAAGTCATGTCAACCCTCTCCTACAAAAATCGTTACGATTTCGAAACTAAATCGGTTACGATTTCGGAAAATTTTTTCGATGCAGCGTAACGATTTCGAAAAGAAATCGGAACAAATTGTTTTGTGGGCTATTACAACTTTGACCATATAATAAGTACTATAATATGCAGTTACATATATGTGTTACATCAGTTCGTACACCCTTCCGTTGTGTGTATACTAAAAATGACATGGAGAGATAGCAAATGAGTGGGCGTATTAAATTTAATAAAAGTTCATGATTTTAACGATTGCGAACATCCTCAGGGCTTTTGTAAAAGAGTATACACCTATTTAAAAGTCGAAAAATTACGAACTAACAAATTTGACTTTTATAATAAATGTATAGAGACCGCTGTGGTGCAGTGGGTAGAGTGCTCGCCTGCTATACCAGAGGTCTCGGGTTCAAACCCCAGTCCGAGCAAACACCAAAAAAAAATTTTCTAATTAGTAAAAATCCAATTATTGGGTTTTTTAAGAGCAGCGGTCACCTCTCGGCAGTGGGCGGCATACCCTCCGAGTGTATTTCTTCCATGAAAAAGCTTCCCACAAAAAATGCATTCGCCGTTCGGAGCCGGCATAAAACTGTAGGTCCACCCAATTAGTAGGAAAAACAAAAGGAGCACACCTCGAATTGGAAGAGAAGCTCGGCCATAAAGCTCGTCAGAGTTATAATATCGCCATTGTATTATTATATTATAGAGGAAAAGGTTATTTGTAAACATTGATAAAAGCTAAAAAATAAATGTAGATATATTTATTAATATTAACTATTTAGTTTTATTTCTAAATTATGTACTCTGGGCTTTTATCAAAAACGCGAATTTCATGAATATAAACATGTATGCGCATAGCATCTATGTACATACATATGCAACCATTAAAAGTTACCACCAGTTTCTTTGTAAACAATTTAAAGTCAGTTTTAAGTTAGATGCACTTCCTGTAGGGAATGAATATGTATGTAATACAAGCTGGTATATGTGTACATGTGCATTTATACATAAATCTCTTTCGATCATACTTGAAATGATTTGATTTTGCTGTTTGTTGGCACTACAATAGTGTGCACTCGTGTTTTGCAATTTAGTAGGACAAACACTGGACAACAAGTAACTGTATCCGTTAACGTACACATACGTCAGTGTTGAATATACACTGTAGATGCTGCATATGTCACGGCATGTAATACACATATGTATGTACATTAGAGCGTATCACGGTGTATGGAGGAAAAAAAAGTTGAAAATGTTCCCCCCCAGTTTGAACACTTATGAGGTCTTCAAAAAAAATTTTTTTTATTTTTTTGTCACCCTATAAAAACAGCGAAATTTGTTTTTTTTCTATAATTTCTATATTTTACGTTCGATTTTCAAAAGTGATACATTTTTAAAAAGGTATTCACCAAGGCAATATTTCATCCATAGAAACTTTTAGCCCATCATGCCAAGTTCAGCTTTTATTATATTTTTACTAAATCCAACACCCTGTATTTGAAAAAAAAAATTGTTTCCTGAATACTAAGAAAAACAAGTAAGAGCGCGGCTGACTTCGGACGTACCAAAGACTGCATACCTTTCATGAATGGGGAAATGAAAAGTTGCATAGTCTGATATTGTTTAATTTATACTTTCAATTCTCTGGGTAATTTATACAAAGATTCCTTAGAAAAGGAGGTGTCATTATTTAGATGGAGAAGTTATACCCTAAAATATATATAACTGAACAATCGGTTGTATGGCAGCTATATGATATAGTGGTCCGATTCGGCCGATTCCGACAAATGATAAGCTTCTCCTAAAAATACACTCACATTCCGAATTTCATGCAGATATCTCAAAAATTGAGGGACCAGTTTGCGATTAAACAGACAGACAGACAGACAGACGGACATGGCTTAATCGACTCAGCTCATGATCCTGATCATATTGGTATATATTTTCGTAGGTCTGCAACGCCTCGTTCTGGTACTTTCACCATTCGTGTTTCGGTACAAAGTTATAATACCATTTCATTCCCATGAATGGTATAAAAAGAATGTTTACCTGCATATAATGAGGAAATAAATGTAATGCATTTATTCTAAATCTTTTCTTGGCTCTAATTTTCTGTAACGTTCTCGGCTACTTACTTTAGCGAGTATATAACCTAGGCGTTCCTCGTCGGCAACTTCTGTACAAGAATCACTTACTACCTGTTCAAATCGCTCAGTATTTAGAGAATGGCATAGAAAATCTAAGTAAATTAATAGGTTATAATTAGTATAATTAGTATCAATCACTGCTGTTTGGAAATATTAATCAGGTATTTTTATAACATCATTAGAATTTTGTAGTTCCTGCAAGTCCGTATCAGAATAAAATTGCAAGCATGGTGGCTCTGTAATTCTAAATGAGCTCCAATCGATCATTTGAGTGTACTATGTACTTCTTCATGGCATTTCTGCTCTGAGTTGCTTTATGTTGCTCTATTTCGACAGCTGCCCTACTTTGCTCTGCTCTAACCTGCTCCGAACTTTTTTTGTTCATTAAACAGAGCTAATATTAATAAGTAATAACCTTTTTTACTCATATAATGATGTCTAAACTAAATTCAAGGCTAAATTTACTTTATTCAAAATTTTTTTTTTTAATACAGGGTGTTGGTTTTAAATAAATTTTAATAAAAGCTAAAGTTGGTGTCGCAGGTTAATGGCTTATATGGACGAAATATGACACGGGTTAAAACCTTTACAACAATATATTGCTCGTTAAAATCAAACACCAAATAGAAAAGTTATAAGCAAAAAACGAATTTCGCTGTTTTTACAGGGTGCCGAAAAAAAATTGTTTCCATTTTTGAAATCTCCAAGGAGTAAACATTCGAACCAGAGGGGAACATTTTCAACTTTTTTTGGCGATACGCTCTAATGTACATACATATTTATACAGAGAAATGTAACGAGTGCATATATTTTGTGTACACTTGATTTTGAAATTTACTTGCTAGTCGAACTCCTACTGACGAGTGTGAACGTTTTTTTTACCAAATTTACTGTATATTAAACTACTTAGAGATTACTTAAAGCCGATCTCTGGAATACATGCACAAACAACTATGTACATACAGCGAAGCAGCGGCGACTAAAGGAGCGCTAATTGTGTCAGATTGTGTGTGTGTGGCCGCTGTGGAGCAGTGGGTAGAGTGCTCGCCTGCTCTGCCAGAGGTCTCGGTTTCAAACCGCAGTCCGAGCAAACACCAAAAAAAAAATTCTAATTAATTAAAACCCAATTATTAGGTTTTTAGAAACAGCGGTCACCTCTCGGCAGTGAGCGGCATACCCTCCGAGTGTATTTCAGCCATGAAAAAGCTTCTCACAAAAAAGGCATTCGCCGTTCGGAGCCGGCATAAAACTCTAGGTCCACCCAATTAGTAGGAAAAACAAAAGGAGCACACCTCGAATTGGGAAAGAAGCTCGGCCATAAAACTCGTCAGAGTTATAATAGCGCCATTGTATTATATCACACTGGTCGACAAGTTTTTGCTACAGAAATAAAATTCTACTTTTCTAAAGGATTTCGGTGCGCTGAATCCGAATCTGAAGTCAGATTTTCGCTAATACGTACAGTTTTTGAGATATTCATGTGTAAAGAGGCCAAAACCGCGATTTTTGGCTATATTCACTCCTCAATATCTTTTAAATTTCTTACTTATTTTAAAAATTGATTAAAGCTATTGAAAACGCGGATATTTCTCTTGAAGAAACCGTTTTAATATTTCATATATCTTTCTTGTAATTTGCAATATTGCATATTAAGCTTCATTAGTTTTGCAATATTTTCTCCATACAAAAATAATTAAAAATTTTGAAGCACGCTTTTAGGCAGTTTATTATACATATTATGGACGTATGTAAGTGGCTTCGTAAAAAAATTGTTCTGCTGAGCAACTACAAAATTTGATTGCGCCTATAAGATGCTACAAATGCTGCCGTTGTTTTCGACGACAAATACCTTATTGTGCGAAAACATATTACTACATACCTAAATTAGATATCCGAAAAATTAAAACGTTGTCTTCAAGAGGAATGGCCGAGCTTTCAATAGCTTTAATCAATTTTTAAAATAAGTAAGTAATTTAAAAGATATTGAGGAGTGAATATAGCCAAAAATCGCGTTTTTGGCCTCTTTAAACATGAATATCTCAAAAACTGTACGTATTACCGAAAATCTGAGTGCAGATTCGGATTCAGCGCACCGAAATCCTTTAGAAAAGTAGAATTTTATTTCTGTATCAGATTTCTCCTTCTAAACATAGGTACATCTAACAATTACCACTTCTAGTGGAACGGATACGTATGGGAGCTCGGCCTCCTGCATCCGTTACGGATACATACAGGAGCTAGGCCTCCTGCATCCGTCGTCGCGCGTGGGGCGGAGCTTTGGCCTCCGCAAACCACCTAACATTGACCACTTTTATAAAAATATATGGGTGAAGCCTTTTAAGGCAGACTGAGGGCAATAACGCGACCATTACGGACTTCGAGCCTAGTACTCAACCCACCTCCCGGCGCACAGTGGGCTGAAATTGGTCGGTAGTGGACATAGAGACATGAAATAAAAGCTAGTTAATAATATAAAACTAATTATGGAGTTCGATTCTAAACCTCATTACATGAGGTTTTTGTATCTGAATAACTTTTCATAAAGTCTTTAATTTAAAAGTTATAGCAACATACAACTTGTAGTGATTGAACCAACCCTGGTTGAGTGACAGCTGGTCAAAGTTAAAAATTTTTTCATCTTTTTCGATTTTTTGTTTGCCGTTAACTCAGTTTCCTCACGTTTCCCCTTAATTAATTTCAGTTATTTATACATAAGGTCTAACGCACTATCTATTTTATTAATTTTCGTGGTTCGTAAAATTTCGGTTTTTTTGCAATTTCAATAAGAATTCCATTACTAACTGGGTCATATGGCAGTATTGCGCATCAGTTTTCATTGCTGGGTATAATGTGGAAACCAAAAATATTTTAGGACTTCAGTGTGAAGTCATTTTGCCGTGTCAACCGTTTCGCCATATGCATATAAGCCTAAAATTAGAGTCAAATGTCGCTGCTATTCTTTAAAATAATCTGGTATGCCTTATTATACCCCACTTTGCTTCACTTAAACTTCAAGAGCTCATCTAAATATTGTTAGATTTTTAATCTGAATGTATTTTTGAAACCTGCATTAAATTACACAGCCTCATGTGTAACTGAATTTCAAAAAATTTTCAGCTATCAGGAAGAATATAGGACATGAAGTTGAAGATTCGTGAGAAAGAAAGCAAAATGTTCACTTTAGGCCGCGATATTACCTTCCCTGAGTAGTGTACCAAAAAACTGAATACGCCATTCGTTTAAACGGTTAATTTTACGTACGACTAGATAAGAATTTTTTATCTTGTGCAAAATCTCAACTTATTTCATACATAAAACTAAACATACCTTGAAATTCTTGAAAATTGCGCGGTTTTTGGTGTAGCTCCATCTAATTTTTAGAAAAGTGATTTTTTTTTAATTTTATTTACTATGAAATAACCTACTTTCATATTCTGGGGCCGGAGGGATGATCTGAGAAGCTTTAAACAATCGCATACAAATAAACGCATCTAATGTAAATCTCTTACTAAAAGCCTGATAACTTCTTAAAACAAGGTTTTACGAAAAAAGGTTATATAACTAAAAATTATGGCAAAATATCATAGAATATGAAAATATACAATTGAAGTCCTATGTCCCTACTTGTCAATTTCAGCCCACTGTGCGGCGGTGGCTTGACGGTAGTACCGGGGGTTCGGTACGATGACAGTAGGAGGTTTAGTTCGGGTTAGAGTCCCAAACTGACAGGGTAAAGGCTTTCGATGCTTCCTCCTCGTAAAAAAAACATGCATTAGTAGTGCTTACAGACTAATGTCATCAACACAGGAAAATCATCCTAACTTTAAGGCTTTGTCCATACCACTTTTGTTCGCTTAGCATTTTCAAGCATTATTTAGTAAGCCTTTATATCTTCTGCAACAAACCTGAAATAGGGCGTAGATTTTTTGCTGGGATGTTTATCGCCTACACACCCACGCACGCACAAAACTTTCAACAGCATTGTTAGCAATATTCGCTTATGTCAATAACTACATTGAGGGCACAGACATTTCGTTCGCCCTTTCTTATTCCTTATGTGTTGTGCCTTGTATGTCCTTATTTTGCTGCTGCTTCATGGATGTGTAACCAGGGACTTGTAACGCGTTTCGGTTTCGGTTTCTGTTACACAGCTAAGAAACGAAACAGAAACAGAAACAAAACTCCTTTGTAACAAAAGTCGTAACAAAATCCGAAACGTTTCCAGCAGAAACAAAACCTGTAACGAAACTAAATTAATTTTGTTCCTTGTAACAGAAACAGAAACAAAACTCCTTTGTAACAAAAGTCGTAACAAAACTCCGAAACGTTTCCAGCAGAAACAAAACCTGTAACGAAACTAAATTAATTTTGTTCCTTGTAACGAAACTAAATTAATTTTGTTTCTCAGTATCAGAAACAAAATTAATTTTGTTCCTTGCAACAAAAACAAAACCAGAAACAAAATTAATTTTGTTCCTTGCAACAAAAACAAAACCAGAAACAAAATTAATTTTGTTTCTCAGTAGGAAAACTATATTTGCAGAACATTAGGATGGACTTGTTATTTTTAGGTATATAATAATATACATACATATATATGTATGTCTGTGGCAACCAACTAAAGTATGAAATAAGACACTTTTTTAAATATTATCGTAAGGGACATTTATTCAAATACGCTCATAAAACATTGAGAGCGAAATTATCGTAAGGGACAAAATTATGATTTTTTCGCAAACTGCTAATTTTTTCAAGAAAAAAGATATCAGGTTCAATATATTAATTAACCATCTAAACGCGTGCTCAATTTCATTTAAATATACCAGTAAAAAACAGTGAAAAAAACAAAAAAAAATGCTCTCCTGTAAAATTTGCTTTTGTCCCTTACGATAAAGTCGCACAAAAGGGTCGATATGAAGATAAATATAAGTGGGTGACTATTAGGGTTGTCTTTTTTAATTTTTTTAAATGATATATAAAAACGCTTCATATGCATAGAACAACGGATTGTGAAAAGTATACATTAATTGTTATCAAGAAATATTTAATTTTCTAATAATAGCTCATTCAGACTACTTTGTAGTGCAATTTCTTCATCATCATGATTTTTATAAGACGTCGAAGCAGTACAGGATGCTTTGGCGGGTGTAATATCCAGTGTTGCCATAATATTTTGGAGCTTATAGCTAGATTAAAAGAAAAAAATAGCTAAAAATTGCTAAACAATTTTTTTCAAAGCTAAAATTAATAGCCAAAAATATTTTTCTTCAAAAATAGCTAAATAATTATTTACATACTTAAAACGATACTTATTTTCTAGCTCCAGTAAATTTTGGATGAGTGGATCTTTTAAAAATTCCGCTACCATTAATTCACATAGAGGTAGTCGAAATTTTTTCCACTAAATCAAAATATCAGAATTTACATAAAAGTAAAATAGGCACTCTACCAGAGCGGATCATACATACATGAACATATACATACGTTCCACTAGCATGAATAACGTGAAAGTTTTATTAAAATTAAAAAAAAAATTTCATATAGTGTACCTAGTATTTTTTTCGTAAAATTAATTTCCACTACCACTAAATTCTATTTATGAAAAAATATTTAATTACAATTTATTTTATTGGTAGCAGTGGAAATGCTTTTTAATGATTTTGAGGAGAAAATTTCCACTACCACTTTTTTTGATTTAGTGAAGAAAAATATGGTCAATCTATTTGCTTAAATATTATAGTTAACTGCCATCTAGTTTTTGGCTGCAGGGTATGTACCAATAAGCGTTAAAATAAATAAGTAGGCATGCCGGACTACCAGTTTTTGTTTGGTAATCTTAGCCCGACGTGCATATACGAGCAAGCTGTGAAGCAATTCATTTGGCAATTTGATGCGATTAGAGAACACAAGACTTCATTGTAGCAATTGATAGAAAAGGGTATACGAGTACTGCAAGGCAATAAGATTCCATTTCGGCTGTTTTACGGCCATTTTGCATTCTATTTTAACGCTCACAGTGAAATTGACACATATTGCAATGCCCGGTATAGAAATATTGTCTTGTAAATTGACTCTACATTGCTTTGAAAATTGCTTCACAGTTTGTCCGTATATATGTATGTACTTCGAGTAAGTACATTCTATAAAGTTTTAATCAACAAAAAAACATAATATTTTGTGCAAAAGTGAGGAAATTACAGAAAAAAATATTATAGCTAAAATAGCTAAACTGATTAAAAAATAAGCTAAAGAAAATAGCTAATAGCAAATTTCTATAGCTAAACGTCGAAAGTAATAGCTAAATCTAGCTACAAAATAGCTAAAGTGGCAACACTGGTAATATCGTTTCGTATGGATAATGGGATATTTTCACATATTTTCCTAACTCCAGTTGAGTTAAAAAAAAAAAAAGGAAACGTGAGTAAGGAGTACTCATGAACATTGATGTGTAATCAGTTTCGAAATAGAACTTTTATTCCCTTTCCCTTATTCATTTTTTCACTGGTTTTCTATCGATTAAAATGCGACTATCGTTTTTATAATTTTTTGTTGCCATTGTCACTGCTACATTTTGTTGTTTTTGTTTGTTTTGTTTGTTCCGGTGTTTGGTTTTTGATTTTTAATTTTTGATTTTTGATTTCTGATTTTGATTTGTTTTGTTTTGCTCAGAAACATACAAGATCATTCGGATCCACGTTTGACCCATATCTCGGGGCTCCGTGTAGAAGTCCTACTCAAAACCTTTCATTTGATACCAACATTGCTCAGAAATATTCAAGGATCATCCGGATCCTCATTTTGACCCATATGCGGAGACCCGGTCTAGAATAGAGCTCTATACGAAAGCCCCGCTCAACATCTTTCATTTGATACCAATATTGTAGAAGGCCAGCTCAAAACCTTTCATTAGATACTAATATTACTCAGAAACACACAAGATCATCCGGGTCCTCGTTTTGACCCATATCTCGCGACCCGACCTAGGAATCATAAAGAATAAGGCTCCCTGTAGAAGCCCTGCCCAAAGCTTTTCATTAGATACGCGTAAACTTTACCTGTTTTTCGAAATTACTCGTAGCTACAGCAAAGATGTTTGCACATCAAAATGCCACAGGTATACATATATATATTATATACTTAAAAATAAAAAGTCCATCCTAATGTACGGCAAATAGTATTATAATAATTTTTATAGTTTTGCCACTGAGAAACAAAATTAATTTCGTTTCTGATTTTGTTTTTGTTGCAAGGAACAAAATTAATTTTGTTTCTGAGACTGAGAAACGAAAGTAATTTTGTTTCTGAGAAACAAAATTAATTTAGTTTCGTTACGGATTTTGTTACAAGGAACAAAATTAATTTAGTTTCGTTACAGGTTTTGTTTCTGCTGGAAACGTTTCGGAGTTTTGTTACGACTTTTGTTACAAAGGAGTTTTGTTTCTGTTTCTGTTTCTGTTACAAGGAACAAAATTAATTTAGTTTCGTTACAGGTTTTGTTACTTATTGAAACGTTACAATCTTTTGGTTTCGAATTTAGTTTCTATCCTTTAATGTTTCTTGGAACAGAAACGCCAGAAACGAGAGTTTCGTTTCGTTACGAGTTTTGTTACAAGTCCCTGTGTGTAACTTTCCAGCAACTCTAATTGCATTACATTTACACAAACACCGTAATGTTGGTAATCATGTTTGTCAAGGGGATGTTCCACTTTCAGCCGCAACTAACATGAATGTGGTTATTAGTGTTGTGCCCGATGATCAGCTAGATGTCAGTTGACCAAACGTCTATTTTAGCACCTCCAAACCGCAACAACAATAAGACTATGAATGCATGAACTATTCATCGTGACCGGTGAAAATAAGCGTGTGGCAACTGACATGCATATCTATCTATATACATAGCTTCAAACAAACGTATATACATACGTACTTTCATGGACACAAATATACCTCTGTAAGGAATCGATCATACGTCAACGTTTACCTTTCATATCAATGCGCGGACGACCGGATAGTCAATTACGAATATCCTCCACTAATAAATTCTCACGTACATTTGTATGTTTATGTGTGAGAATATGATAGCTGCTATACATATGTGTACATACATAGGCGCTGATAGGCAGATAGGTGAAATTGAAGTATGACAAATGGGCCTACGATGTGTACGATGTTGGTCATCAGATAGATGCCACTAAATGATGTGGCAGCAAGTGACATCAATGCCAATTGATATAGACTTCAAGTGCAACACAGCAGACATATTCATATGCATACCGTATGGCATCTAGTGCTACTAGACTAGAGTTTTTTATACCCGAATGTTATGATTTACTTCCCATAACATCACTTCAAAATTGGAAGTAGGTAAGATGGAATCTTCTTAAAACAAAAATACAGCATTTTGGGATTATTATTGGATCCTTAGTAGTGTAGTGGATTATTCTGATCAATTTTATGTTTAACTAGCAAATACCCGTCCCAATTCGCTGCGATAAATCACACTATGCCACTCCCTTCCCTATCGATCTCCCCACCACTCAGCATTTCCCGTTCCCTCTATCTCTACCTCCTCTTATACTACTCTCTCTCTCTCCCCGTCTCACGTTCCTTACCAACAACTTTCCATGGCCATCCGGTCCACATATCGGTGTACATCATGATTACTAATATATTTTGGATAACCGACTGGAAAATTGGAATGGAATGAACTCTCTATTGAAGCTCTGATTGATACCTTTAATTTGATACCAATAATGCTCAAAAATATTTCGGGGGCTATTTAGGCCCATCTTTCGGCCTCAATCTCGAGAACCGATTGAGGTATCCATATAGTGTAAAATATATATGGATACCCTGATCAGTACCTTTAATTTGATGCCAATATTGTGAAAAAATATTTGGGGCCATCCGGGTCCACGTTTTAGTCTATATCTGGAGAACTGACTGGAAAATAGAAATGGAATGAACTCTCTATTGAAGCTCTGATTGATACCTTTAATTTGATACCAACAATGCCCAAAAATATTTCGGGGGATATTTAGATCCATGTTTCGGCCTCAATCCCGGGAACCGATTGTGATATCCGTATAGTGTAAAATATATATGGCTACCCTGATCAGCACCTTTAATTTGATACCAATATTGCAAAAAAATATTTGGGGCCATCCGGGTCCACGTTTTGATCTCTATCTGGAGAACCGACTGAAAATTGGAATGGAATGAACTCTCTATTGAAGCTCTTATTGATGCATTTAATTTGATACCAATAATGCAGAAAAATATTTCGGAGGAATCTGGGTCCATATTTTGGCCTATATCTCGGGAAAGGGTTGAGATACCAGAATTAAATGTGGTCATAATTACAATCTAATACCAGGTGATCATTGTGTCAAAGTTTGACACGCGGTAGTTTCGGCGTCCATAGGGAACAAACAAACAAACAAACTTTCATCCTTATATATATAGATATAAGATACATAGATAGATGTTATTTTTTCCAAAAGCAAGCGTAAAGCCATCAGCAAAATATTTGGAAATTTAAGTGGTATCCCATGTTGGGTATACATATAACACCCAGTTACATCTTAACTTAAATCCTTTTCCATTCATAGTGGTTTGTTTATTTTTCGTCACTCCCTCTGCTACTTTGCTTCTCTATTATTAGTTTTTGTAGCTGCGCGGTTGTGCGAAAAACTATTTTCGTCAGTCTTTTTTTTCGTATTTTGCGAAACATTTCAGTTTCCGCTTTCGTTGCGCTGATATGACAGCAAATACATTTACAACCTGTACAACTGTATTAAGGGGCTTGTGGCATATGTGATGCAACACAACCCATTTTATGCCGCATAATTTCGACATTTCACCACAGCAGCAACGGTAGCAAAACCATTAATATGCGTATCTGTTCAACAACTTGCCCCAAAAACAAAACACAAAAATCGAAAACCAATAACAAATGCGAATATCTGCATATACTACATTTGTATATGTACATATATACGTACATATATGTATACCCTGCAGGGAACTCAATGACTAGTGAGCCAAATTTCTAGTTCCGAACTAGCGAAAAGGTGTGAAAATGGAGCTAGATCAATTGTAGTTAGACCTTCACCAGTCCAGAAGGAGTGAATTGAGTGACCATTATAAGAAACACTTTGATTTGTATGCAATTTCGAAGTGACGAAAATGAAAGTTTTTCATTCGTTCAATTGCCGTTGGCCTTGTATATTTCTGCAATTATCAGATGTTTAGTAAAGCATTTTATATAAAGAGTTTTCTATTTGCATCTTGTATGAAATTAAATGTTCCCCTAAATATGCTTTTCCGATCCCTCAGGTTTTTTTTTTATTTTTTTTTTATTTTATTAATTTTTAAATATTATTGTAAATCTTTATTAAATAAATAAATAAAAAATATTAGTTAAAAAAAATTATCACCCCCCTTGACACCGACAGGATTCGAACCCGAAGCGACCTAGTTCGTAACTAGAGATTTTCCCTACAGTGTATATATATATGTATATGTATGTATGTCGATATTGCAATAAGAGTAACAGACGAAGGAATATATCGACGCTTCCAAACAAAACTGTTCTAAGTCTGAAAACTGTGTTTTGCAGGAGAAGCTCTCAAAGTTTAAACACGATATTGAACTTCAGTTCCATATCCTCGCTTGTAACTTCTGTTTGGATTGAACGATCAACACCAAAACTGGACAATATCAAGGTTAGGGTACGCTTTATATAAAACCGTAAGAAAAAATAAAAATTTGCTACTTGGGTTTTCATGGCAAGCTCTTAAAATTTTTATTCTGTAAAAATCTCGAGTTGTATTATATGTACACATTTGCTTATAACTTTTGATTGGATTGTCCGATTGATACCAAAATTAGACAGCGTCTAAATTAAGACACGTAATACTTGAAAACGCCAAAAAAGGGAAAATGTACTAAGTCGACTTAGTATAGTATTGTTTGGAAGCGTCGATATGTACACATGTATGTAGGTACATGTGAATATTTAAGGGGGAAACATTCGCTTGCAACTCAAAAACCCATTCGCGCATTCATTTACAAAATTCATACAAAAATTCATACATTCCCGGCAAAAAAGTTTGGCTTATTGTTGACAAATCAGATCGAAAAAATGGACTCACTATGTCTGCTCCTAACTTTCTACACTGAAAAAACAACTTACTCAGATTATGGAAAAGTGGGAATGATTCGGCGCTAAAGACATATTTCCATATTTTGATGTACGATTTTCTTCAAATCAAGGAATAAAAACCACGTTTTAAAGAAAATTGTACATCAAAATATGGAAATATGTCTTTAGCGCCGAATCATTCCCATTTTTCCATAATCTGAGTAATTTTTTTTTTGAGTGTAATACTTATAGAGGCCTTATTTCGCATGGCGAATAAGCCTTTGGAATAAGGTGTGCTCTCAGAGAGGGAGTACTCCTTATGGCCTGATGATATCAACACAGGAAAATCAGCCTTATTTTAAGCCTTACTTTAAGCCTTATTGCGTTAGCCTTTAAATCTGCTGTTTTAATTCTTAAATAAGGCTTAGATTTTTTGGTGGGTTCATTCATACATGCATACGTGCTGTATAAGTTATTGTGCTAATATTGGTACAAAATTTTACGGGAAGATACCTAATCAAATAGATAGGTACTTTTTCAATAGAACTTATAATCCCGAGTCGTGCTGAATTTTTGGTACAAAAATGCTTTTTTTATATTTTTCGTGTAGAGTTCTGCTTCTTTCTGTAGAGTTCTGCTTCGCTTAATTGGCCAAGGCATTATTCACCTGATCAACATAATGTTGTTGGTTTCTCACTCTTCCTATGCTGCCACAGGTGGCTAACGATAGGAACACTTTCTGGGCCAGAGCATATTCATTCAAAAGCGTAGGATGACCTAGCCAGCGACGCCGCTGAATTTTCATTCACTGAGCTCATTATTAAATCTTCTTCGCTTCTCTCTCGTTATCGCCAATGCATTAAGTTCCACAAATCTTCAGCAGAACTCTTCTCTCCCATCACATCTGGTTCGGCGCCGTATATCGGGATGGCAACAATTATGCCGCTCAATGTAAGGCATCGTCGAGTTCGGTGATGTCAAATGCACTCTTGTTTCATTTTTAATTATAGAAAATGCGCAACATATTTCCTGACAAATCCAGGTTATACTTCTTCCATGCAAAGTTGCTGCAAACAATCCAAGCTGCTTGAAACGAAAATACTATAGTCAATTTAAAAACAAATCAATACCGCAATTTCAGCGATTTCCGCGGCATTTTTATGCATACTTAAATATATGTACATGATCCTGTGAAGTGTTACCAGCAGCAAGATCCCGAAACATAGTCACTAAAGTCAACAACCATAACATACATATGTATATATGTATTATTTTAGTCAGACAGCTATAGAATTTAATATTTTCTTGTAAAAGGCTCTGACATTTAGTATGTTGAGCTCATCTGGCTGTCATGCCGTTAGGCATCCATGTAGTGTGCCTACGTCAAACACACACATAAGAACAAACAAACATATTCGGTTGCTGATGCTGTGCAACATTTTAAATTGGCAAGTCTGCAGCCATTCCAATGTCTAATGCTCTATGATGATATTTAGGTCATTCATCGATGTTGAGTATGCTATTTCATCATTCATTGCAGGTGATCAAAACAAAAATAAAAACAAACAAAAATAGTAGGCGACCGACAAAATAAATTGAAAATGAAAACTCGGCTAGACCAAACAGGCGAATTTCGTTTTCATTCACGGCTTTTAGTCACAATTGACACACAAACATCAAAGAAATACATACATACATACATACAATCAAGCAAAAATTCAAATCATACTTAGTACTTGTATTGGTACTTACCCGCGAACTATTGATCATTTGGCTCATGGCCCCAATGCGGCTTTTTCATTTTGTATGCTGCGGTTTTTTAGTTATGTTCTGCTGTGTTGTACGGGGCTACTACGCTATACTATGTTATCTATGTTGTGCTGTGCTGTTTTGTAATCTACATAGATACGAATTCGCATTTGACCGCGCAAAAGAGCGAAAATATAACGAAACTTTCAACAAAACCACATGATTTTATAATTTTTGTTTTTAGCCCTTTTTTTGCTCTTATACTTACATTAGTACTTTATTTCATTGCTTTTAATATATGCATGTAGATTGATTAGAAATGCGCGCTGTGTATATTCCCTGTAGAGAAAATCTCTAGTTCCGAACTAGGTCGCTTCTAGTGCATTTTTCGCCACTACTAGTGCGAGCTAAATCTCTTTTGCATGTTATCAACTGGCGAATTTAACACGGCGATGTCCTAGGCGATGTCCTAGGTGGTGTCAATTGTCACTCTCTGCACTGCATTTTCGATAGTTTCGAACTAGTACTAAATTCGACAGTTTACACTAGTTCGTTTATTGGCACAATTTCGATAGTTATGAACTAGCTACAAGTACCTACAAATTCTACACTTTTACATCTTAACGCGTGTGACAATCAATCTGGCGAGCGCGGGCTCGAATCCTGTCGGTTTCGAGGCAGATGATAATTTTTTTTTTTATTTTTTTATTTAATTTTTAAATTAAAATGTATAAAAATATTTAAAAGTAATAAAATTAAAAAAAATAAGAAGATGCTAATTGTACTCTTTATACGATATGATTCAATAACAATCTGAGAATTGTATAAATATGCAAACCCGATGGTAAATGGATGAACGAAAAAAATACATGAAATTTTTGCAAATTCGAAATTGTATACAAATCAAAGTGTGTCTTATAATGGTGACTCAATTTACTCCTTCTGAACTGGTGAGAGTCTAACTACAATGGAGCTAGTTCCTCTTTGACACCTTTTCGCTAGTTCGGAACTAGAAATTTTGCTCACTAGTTATTGAGTTCCCTGCAGGGTTGTAACATACAAATATGTATGTATGTAAACACACATGTAACACACATTATAAAAATGTTCGAGTATATAATATGTACATTAGAGTGGCCCTTACGCCTATGGAAAACAATTTTTTCTACTTTTTTGAGACGTTACCCCCTGAAATGGTTTCATGTGCGAAGAAAATATTCCCCGTTTAATATTTGCTCGATTGGTCAACGTTAACCCGTGCCACAATGTGTTGAAATAATAAACCAAGGGTTATATGGTTCGGTGGACGTTTATGTTGGACGAATTCTCTAATATTTTTGAATTGTAGTAGATTACAAGGTTCTTATTAATTAGACTCCACAAATAAATTATTTATAAACAAAATATACTGATATTCTATATATTGAAGTACTGAAATGTCATGGATCCTTATTTACTCATATATATGTATATACAAACAATTTAAGAAAATTGAAATTTTAATGCATATTTTTCATGTAATCGTACATACATATTTATATGGGAAATTTTAAAAATAAGTGCCCTCTATTAGTGTAATTGTATATTCTCGTACATGCATACACAAATAAGAAATACAATTCAGAACTTTAAACTTCTGGAAAGTCCATTGAAAGCGTTTGCGAGGCAGTGAAATAACTCCCACATAAAAGGAATTAAATAACTCCCAAAGAGGGAAATGAAATAAGTTCCAACATATTGCGAGTTATTTCATAACGAAATAAGTCCCTATTTTGTATGAAACTATTTGCAGTTTTTTAATTTTTTTGTGGAGTTACTTTATTTGGGAGTTATTTCACTGCACCAGCGTTTGCTGCTGGCAATTTGGGTATTTTTTTCTATAACACTTTGCAACTGCACGTTTGAGCAAGCTAACTCTCACACAGAATGAAAGACCAATATCCACATAGTAAAACCCCCAAAAAATTGCAATAGCTGTAACTTTGTAGACTACTTTAACTCTCTAACACCCGGACGATGAGGTCGCTTTTACTCCTTTTTAGAAAGTCTGCAAAAAATATTATTTCGGAGGTCGTTAGAGGGTTAAATAGTTATAGAAAATTGTTCGCCATAGAATTTTACTAGGTATCCACAGTCAAAAGAACCTAAATACCAGAGTCCAGGGACCTTAGGGAGGTGATTTTTGTGACAAATTGGGACTTTTCTTACTATTTTTTTTTATATCAGAATTCAACTAAAATGGTGTGCAAATAAAGAAAATTGGAAACTTTCAATATTCTAAGTGCCTCTTCGGATGAAATTCTTACAAAATGACTCGAGGAATATGAATGGGAAACCGACATTGAGGACTGTCTCATAAATAGCGCTGGACCGTCTCGATATTATATTTGTGAAGCATTTTCAAACGGTAGTTACGCTAACTACGCGTAAAGTGACCATGATATGGACACAAACTTTCCCAAGGCCGACAGATACTCACTTTTGCTATGTTTGTAAAAAACTAATTTGTCTCACATATGCTAAAAAGGTACCTATGTATGTGTGGCATGTGCTTCAGTTAACTGACTTCCCCAGTTGCACGTTTTAAAATTATTGTATTGAAAGAAAAGAATATATACTACGATTTTAAATTAATACATAACTCTTAGGTAAGATATTTGATTTTGTTGTTGTACTATGTTGCTTTATACGTAAGAACCAAAATTTAGTGTCATCTACATACATACACTCAAAAAAAAATTACTCAGATTATGGAAAAATGGGAATGATTCGGCGCTAAAGGCATATTTCCATATTTTGATGTACAATTTTCTTTAAAACGTGGTTTTTATTCCTTGATTTGAAGAAAATCGTACATCAAAATATGGAAATATGTCTTTAGCGCCGAATCATTCCCCACTGTTTTTTCAGTGTATGTACATACATCTTCTACGATTATTTTTACTCAAGCAATTGTAACTGTAAAATAATAAAAGTATTTTGATTAATTTTATGGAAGTTTAAACTAGTTAACATCTCAGAGTTGGGTTTTCGGGTATACCTACGCACATACATATATTTATCGCGGCTTAGCCAAAAGCAGCGCTTACTAAAAGTGATGGTAATTTTTCAACTTCAACTCGCTGTGGCACGGGTTAGAGTTGTTCAATCGGGCCAAAATTTTCAGGATATTATTTTTTTATTAACTAAGAACATATCAGGGGGTAACACCTGCAAATTTCCGACTTTCGAAAATAAGGGCCACTCTAATGTACATACATAGTTTCATTCGCGTAATGGCTGGCCCCTCTGCGGTAATTTTTACCGATTTTCATTACTTTCAACATAATTAAGTTTGTGTATGTGTATGTTTGTGTCAGTGCAGCAGTATAGTGTTAGTGCGGTAGTATAGTGTTTTATTGAAAATTAATTACAAATTGAAAATTTCTGTAAATGAAACAAAACGAAGATCCATGAGGTATACCAACATGGATTTATTTATGTATCCATGGCGTATGAGTGATTAAAATTGTCATTCCGTGTTTTTCATAAAACTGATGTTAATGAGGTAAAGTTTATTATTTTTATGTATTGTGGAACGAATTTCCAAATCAATTTTATTATTTCTACACTGAACAAAAAAAAAACCTATTCAGATTATAGCAAAGTGACGCTGCGATTTGCATGATGTAACAAAGCCGGCCACAGGCATAGAAGAAGCATAGATAGATAAAGTGTCGCCAAATGTGGCAGCAACGTTGGCAAGCTTAATTGAAAGGTAGATGGACGTACAGGCTTATACCGAACATCAGCAGTTGGGTAGATAGAAAGTTCGGCGAATCCCATTTCCACCTTATCCAGATCCTTAGTGGGCATGGGTGTTTTAGAGCTTACCTTTATAGGTTCAAGTCAGGGTTATGTGATTTTGATTTGGCTGAATCACGAATCAAAAATATTTTCTGATTCTTGATTTAAAATATGTTCAAATAAAAGATAATTTTTATTTGTGATTTGTTTCAAAATAGAAACAAAAATACCCTTTGATTCGTGATTCAAACTATTTTCAAATCAAAGATAAATTTGATTTGTGATTCGTTTCACAAAACAATCAGAAATACCATTTGATTCGTGATTCAAACTATTTTCAAATCAAAGATAAATTTGATTTGTGATTAATTTCTCAAACGAATCAAAAATATTTTTTGATTCTTGATTCAAAGAAAATCTTTGATACGGCTGGCCAGGGCCGTAGCCAGACCTAAATTTAAGGTAGGGCAGCGTTGGTTTAAGGTAGGGCGGAAGTCAGTCTTGGCACTACCACCATTGAGCGCAGTTTTATCCGTGCCTAGTGGTGAATTCGAACGCTAGGTCAGTTTTGGCAATTAACATGCATGTGAATAGAAATATAATTAATGGAAGATAGCGACCAACCGCCATACGCAAATAAGCGAGAGATAAAATTGAAGCCGAAAATATTATAATAAATTTAATGCAACAAAAAATTTAATTTTTTAATTTTTTAAATTTTTAATTTTAATTTAATTTCCTTCGATTATTCCATACCTAAGAGAGCTTCGATCTTTAAATTTGGTATTTGGGCCGCCTGTAGGTATGCACGCAAGTCAAGGTGAGAAAAAAACTCTCGAAAATGATTAAACGATAACCATAGAAAATTTAGACACCTCATTTTTCCAACGAGTAAAATGTTCTAGATTAGCACACAGCCTTAAAAATCAATTCCGCGATCTTGGTGTTGTTCGCTCACAGTCAGATTAGTTTTTGTCAGAAAACTGCCGGAATGAACCATGCCCTTAACCAAACTGCAAAAATTCGATGGTCTTATTTAATTATATATGTGATGCAGGGTGGATTCTCCATATCGCTAGCTTAGAGTGCAAATTGTGTAAGTCCTTTTTTCAAACTTTTTAGGAGAGACAAAAAACTAAAAATGAAAAAAATTCAAAATGAAAAAAAAAAATTTTCTGTTCTTGTAATTATTTTGGACTTACATAATTTGCGTATCACTGAATAACAACGAGTAGAAATATGACAAGTATCACAGACTTGTTTAGCGTGGTGCGTATTTGGCTTTTCTAGCGTGCTACATAAAAATACGCCTTTTCATAAAATTGGACTTACACAGTTTGCACTCTAAGCTAGCGATATCATACATTGCAACCGCAATCATTTTTTATCTCAAATAAAAAATTTAATTATAATAACACTGTAGGGAGGTCAAAATATCACAAATCTAAAGGAGTAATTTAAATACTAAGGCTTAAGAGATTATTTACTAATATTTATAGCTTTGAAGGCTATTAGTTTTATTAACTTAAAACCTTAAAATATTAGTAAATTTAAAAATTTAATGGATAAATTATACAATTTATGTCTGTAGAATACGATGGCGTTTTCAGAAAGTCAAAGTTAGCTCTCGTTTTCGAGAAATTTAGGAAAGAAATTTCAGAGCTCCGAAGGTAATTTTTTTCCCGTTTATAAACTTTACTTAGGTTTTGAACCCTTTTCTCGCTTAAGGATTTTGACGGTTGTTCCTACTTAATTGGGGCATTCTAAATTCAGTGCCATCATTAGTTTTTCCAAACTCCCTTCGGTTTATGAGATAACGGTATTTAAATAGTACCATCAATTTGGACTTTTTTGTTAATAACTCAGTCAGTTTATGAGCTAAATTGCCCAAAATTTGCACATGACCATATTTTACCATTACCTTAACTTTTCCTGAAAATAATTGAAATCGGGTGATTATAACATATAGCTGCCATATAACCGATTGTTCAGATGTGGACATTTTGGGGTATAGCTTCGCTATTTAAACAGCTAAGGACATGAAACTTTAGAGAATTTCGACCTGTATTGATCTTAATCTATTCCCTGAAAATTGTCAAGATCGGGTCACTATAACATATAGTTTCAATACTACTGATTGTTCAGTGTAAGGTTACAATAGGTGTCCGATTTGTAAAAGAAAGACTCATATGAGTTATTGGGCTTGAAAAAAATGCCTATGGTGAAATTTCAACTTTGGCTGCACAAAAGTGCAATAACTGATGCGCAGATATGTGGAAATCGTATATGAGAAAATTTTTCACCTATTCATTTTGAATGAAAGTCTTTATGTTTCTCTTTCACGCAGAATGACTATTTTCGGAGTTATAAAAAAATAAAAGTGCAAAACCATATATCTGAACAATCAGCTGTATGGTAGCTATATTTTATAGTGAGCTGATCTCGACGATTTTCAGGGAATAGATTAAGGCCAATACGAGTACAAATTCTCCAAATTTGCATGTCCTTATCTGTTTAAATAGCGAAGCTATACCCCAAAATGTCCACATCCGAACAATCGGTTGTATGGCAGCTATAAGTTATAGTCATCCGATTTCAATTATTTTCAGGAAAAGTAATGTAGTAAAGTAAGGTAATGCTAAAATATGGTCATGTGCAAAGTTTGGGCAATTTAACTCATAAACTGACTGAGTTATTAACAAAAAAGTCCAAATTGATGGTAATTTTTCAACACCGTTATCTCATAAACCGGAGCCAGTTTGGAAAAACTAATGATGACATTGAATTTAGAATGCCCCAATTAATTAAGAACAACCGTCAAAATCCTTACGCGAGAAAAGGGTTCAAAACCTAAGTAAAGTTTATAAACGGGAAAAAAAATTACCTTCGGAGCTCTGAAACTTCTTTCCTAAATTTCTCGAAAACGAGAGCTAACTTTGACTTTCTGAAAACGCCATCGTATTCTACAGCCAAAAATTAAGTTGGGGTGTCTCGGCGTTTCTCTCTGATATTTCAAAAGTTAAAAATTTACCTACAGTGCAATTGATCTCACTTGTTGGCCTTTTTAAGGTAGGGCATTCTAGTTCTAAGGTAGGGCATTGCCCCACAATGCCCCCCCACCCTAGCTACGGGCCTGCGGCTGGCACACAAAAGCCACAGGAAACTCTAGCATTCTAAGCGATTTTAGTTTTCTACCCGGTGGTACGGACCGCTGTACTACTACTATTGTTGCAGACAGCAACTTCGAAACAAGAATCCCAAATAGGGATGATTGGGAAGAGCCAAAACGGCGTTACCCAATCCCAGGTAGCGTTTCTATCTATACAGATGGCTCGAAACTGGACAACAAAGTTGGCGGTGGAGTCTTTTCACAAGACTTGAATATACAGCTAGCTTTTAGGCTGCCCGACCACTGCAGCGTTTACCAGGCTGAAGTGTCAGCTATAAATAAGGGAGGCTGTTAACCGTATGAGGCCTGAACCTATCCACAGGGATTTATTCATCTTCAGCGACAGCCAAGCAGCAATTAAGTCTCTTGGCTCCCACTCGTTCAATTCTGAACTAACACTATACTGACGCCGATCTCTACAGGAGATGGCCAAACAGACCCGTTAACTCGTGTGGGTCCCGGGACATAGGGATATCGATGGCAATTGTAGGGCAGATGAACTTGCGAGGCAAGGCACTACCGAGCAGGTTCTTCCTGACAAAGAACGCATAAGTATGCCGTTTGTCAGAGGAAGAGGAGACAATCGAACACCTCATTTGCCACTGCCCGACTCTTAACAGCGCCAGACGACGCTGTTTTCGGACACCTTTCCTGGATAGCCTATGCAAAGTCGCGGATATCGACATAAAGGACCTGGTGAAATTCATTATGTTTTCAAACTGGTTCAAAAAGGAGGAGTAATCTGTTTTCTTCTTGCGGTATCACAAAGGGCCTCTGTATTGGCCTAAGTGTGCCCCTATAGCAGCCACTTCAACCTAACCTAACTAATTAACTGACAGTTGCCATTTTACCTGTAAGCGCATACACTTTTCTTAGAACATTTATAGTACTACACACGCATACTTTATTTGATAAATTCTAAACCAAACCAGATATGAAAAAACTGCAAACGCAGAAATGTGGGCAATGAATAGGGCTAGTAAAAAATGCAATAAAAAAAAATTTCCTAAAAATTTACATAACTGTTTTGTTATTCGCAGGGATGATATCTATGTATGTATGTAAATTTTTGCATGTTCCTTAGGAAATAAAATCTAGGTGCGAATAGTTTTATTTATGTAAGTATGTATGTTTTTATTATTTATTAGCGTTTTTTTTTTATTTTTGTAAATATTTTATTTATTGTATTTGATTGCATTATTATAAAAAAAGCGTCCATGTTATTCATAGCTACCATATATATAGTACTTCTATATTGATAGTATCCTATCTATATGAATTCATCCAAAAATTTTGTGCCACTGGCAGTTCTGCGCATGCGCCTCAATTACATTTAATATCAGCTGTGAATATGTGTGACAAATACATTCAATTGAGTTCAGAGGCGTTTGAAAAAAAAAATTGAAAGGCATCATTGTGTTCTAGGGGACTTATACCCCTTTGATTTTAGTTTTTGAATTTGTTTATAATTAATATAAGAAATTTGCCTCATTTATTTTGAGATGCAAACTTTTGTGAATCTTTTTATGAAAATTAGTGGAAATTTTCTAGAAAAATCTATTTTCTATGCACTCATATTTTTATAAATCGCGGCGGAAAGCGTTCCATGTTAAAATACTGTGGTCCGATCCATGGGCATTATATCAAAAAGTATAATTCTGCCGTTTGAGGGTTATGTTTGTAAAGTATGTACGTTCGAAGGCCGCCAACGCGGTGATCTAAGCAAAACTGAATAACAGGACAATTTAGACAACGAACTTTTGAACACAGCAATGAATGAATTTGCCTTGGTGCCGTCACTGCGGTTTATTTTGAATTCATATATCATTTTTCAAATTTGATTGATCGGTTTTCTCTTTCTTTTTTTATATGTCTGTACTGTAATGTTGGCTGATGGAACTCGTAGGTATTACGAATATAGGAGTACTATATATATGATAGCTACCATAAAACATACATACAAATATTTTAAGTGGATTAAATATTTTATTATGGGCTTTTATTAACTGGATGCACCAGTACTTTACTAAATTTTTTATATATATTTTTTTATTTCCATTTTTTCAATTTCTTTTCTTTATATGAGTCAAAAATAATATTTATGTAGCTTCATAAGCTGTATATTTACATTTTTTTTTATTTTATGTAATTGTTTTTTTTTTTTTTTTTATGACACATTAACATTACACAAGTAAGAAATTGAGATGTATGTATTTATATATTATATATTCTCTTATTGTTAGTAGCTCAGTGTTTTATTAGATAAGCTTGAGCATCTGTTCTCATTCTATCTACCCATGTACGTATGTCTATTCTTGGGTTTTAAAATTAGTTAAGAATTAATAAAAAAAAAAATTTTACAATATTTACATACATAGAACGTTGTGAGGGAAGCTAGATTTGTGAGAAGAAGGAAATAACTGAGGCCGTGCGATTTTCATTCATATAGAAAAAGCATCAGAAGTAATAGTTTTAATTTCATTCAAAGTATTTGTAGTGGATAATATGAAATCCTCTTCTTTAAGAGAGGAAATGATTTTCTTTGACATTTCATCTTCTTCTTGCTAGTAACTTGCTAGTGGAAATTTGTACAGTAAAGAAAGTTACTGAAACTATCATTTTCACTCTCAATTTTCGTTCAATACCTCTCAATTTTAATACAGTTCGATCCCTTTTGCAGGAGTGAAAGTAAAGAAACATGAATTATCTGTCAAATCTATATAATTAGTGATAATTAACTTTAGTTATTGGTCAGAGAAGCGCTCCTTTTATTTTTTTTATGAATAAGGGGCTGTAATTCTATAGCATTATTCAAGTGAATAATCGTTTTTGGGGTTATTTTGGCAAAAAAAAAAAATAATAATTTTGCACAATATTACATTTTGAGTGAGGAAGAAATATTTTATTTATCTATTTTTGTTTTTAGATTTTATGAAGAACCCCTTATTTTAAATTAAGAAAATAAAGTCTTAGCTATGACATTCAATTTAAAATTCTATATATGTATGTACATACATACATAATTGTGACACTTTCGATAGCAAGCCAACCATAATCTCTACCAAGGATGGGCATTCTTCAACTACCACTCAATTTGAGTGCACTCAAATTGAGTGGTAGTTAAATCAACTTTAGTGGTAGTTGCAGGCTGAGTGCACTCAAAATTAGTTGACTCATGCCCAACCCTGATCTCTATGCAGATGGCTAACATAAGCCATTACATTACATTAGGTATCACTGCAATATTTATATATGTACCCAGCCAGCTAGATGACTCCAACTTGCAAGTTGCTCCGCTAGGGGCGCACTCCCCCTCATAGGGAGTCTACGAAAAGACTGCCAACGGAGCGTATATGATAAAGAAAAGTGTCTTTTAATACGAATATATGTATGTGAAAACTTAAGTAATAGGGCTCTTAAAATTATTCGACTATTCGATTATTCGGTTAACCGATTAATCGATTCATAACCGTTCACTTGCTAAAAAGTCGGTTGGTGATATTCGATTAGTCGCCTTGCCTCAATTATTCGACTACTCGATTTATGTAGAAAATCGAATTTCAAAAATCGAATATTCGGTTAATCGATTAGTCGATTTCTCCGAGCCCTATTAAGTAACCCATAAAGGCTCCGTACGGACTATTTAAATGAAAAAACGAAACCCAAAAGGACTCCCCTTTCACTCCATATTTGGAGCAGTCCAACACTCGATTGCTTTGGCAGTCCTTTTTCCACTACTACTTTGGAATGCTCTTAATGTGGTTGGCTGGTTTGCACATCATATTTTTTTCTTCATTGCATACTTAATTATATTTATATTTTTATTTACGCCTGAGTATTAAAATATTTTGTATTTTTTTATTTTTAGCATTTTTTTAAACCTTTTCCTTCAATTTTTCAACTCCTAATTACTACAAATCGTCGTACCATACGAAAACTAGCACCCAATTTTTTGTGTCTGACAAAAACTAGCACTTTAAATTTTTGGCTGACGAAAAGTAGCAATTTCGACTTTTGGCTGACGAATTCCAGTTACATATAATTATCGCTACTTTTCGTCTGGCAAAAGTCGAAAGTGCTACTTTTCGTACAAAATTTTAACATTGCCAGTTTTCGTCAAAAATTTTTAAAGTGCTAGTTTTCGTATGGTACGACGAAATATGTTGCCTCTATTTGTGAATAAAAAAACAAACAGCAAGCGAAATAAAAGAAGAAACAACTTTTGAGCTTCGTCATCCAAAACAAAATAAAAAATTCCACTTGACTTCATTGCCAATTTACGCCAATTTGCAAATAAACCTATTACAAAAAAAAAAAACGCCCTTTCATACATTATAGTATTTAATACACAATTTATTAATGCACAAATATACATATTTATTTCTTTTGAGTATACATTCTATATCAATATATGCTTATATTTGGTATAAAATTATAAATTTAATTAATGTTGTATATGTATTTAAAAACAAAAGGTAAACTAAATTTAACTAATATGTACGTAAAATATTACAAATAGAAAACAATTTGCATGAAGAATTGTACAAATACAAATACACAAAAATGCAGCACGTACTTGCTTTCCAAATAAACATTTTGTGACATTAACTTATAAAATATACGCAATTTTTGTTTAATTTGTAATTTAGTTAAAAATTAAAATAAGAAATAATATAACAATATAAATCGTGTTTGTTGGTAAACGTGCGCGCTGCAGATTTTTAAATAATGTTTATAGACGAAATACCAATGTTTTATATTGATATATTTAATGGCACTAGTTTTAAAATTAACAATAATTATATAAAAATTATAATAAAAATATAAATGCCGCGCAAATATGTATATGTATTGCTTACTTTGTGAAACCCGTAAATGCAAGTATGTACGTATACAATTATTTATGAGCATATTATAAGAAAAAAATTATAGTAAAGAGGCATGTTCGAACATGTAGAGGCACCAAAATATAAGTTATGTATGTATGTATATACACTGTTTTTTGTTAGGCTCATATTTTACTTTTGCTTTAATATTTTTGCATTTAAATTAGCTGTGCTCTTTTTGTTTTTTGTTTTTTTTTTTTTGTTATCTATTTCGTTTACAATCAATGAATTAAACACTTAAAACATCTTTTCAGTCTTTTTATAAATATTTGTATGCAATCAGCTAGTTTTGTTTTGCCGCTGCTGTAACACAAATGCAGTCAGTGACAAAATTAGTTAGAAAATCGTTTAATCGGTTCGACATGTTTCTAGGAAATCGTCAAATGCAAGATAGCATACATATTTATGCAAATGAGAATTATTCAGTGTTAGTAAAATTTATTTTTTGGACATAGAAAATATGTTATAAAGCATGCTTTTGTCACTAACTGCATAGCTCAAAATTTGCAGCACTATCTGTGAGTTTTTTTTTGTGTAATTATAAAATTTCGATTTGTGTATTTTTAATTTTATTTTGAAATCATTTTGTTAAGTAGAAAAAGCAAATGTTCATAAACGTACATATATGTGTGTGTATGTATGTATTAAGCTAGCACATAGTTTTGTGATAATTAATTATATTATAATAAGTTGTCAGTAAAAAACTAGTTATGTTTATAGTATGTATATTATGATGTGTATTAGCGAATTTGTATGCAGATTTTATTTATTTTACTTTTTTTTTGTAGAAGCGAATACCATTTTTATCAATGGCTATAAACAGCGGCTTTGTTTTAATTTCTTTTTTTTCTTGCTCAACTGCCTTTACTGTTAGAGCCTATACACACTTGCGACTCAGTCGATTTAGTCGAATGTTGATTTGCATGGGAATGTATGGAAGCATTCACACTACATTCAATTAGTCGAACAACTGAAACAGTTGGATTTGCATACAACAGCCCATTTCGACTAAATCGATTGAATCGCAAGTGTGTATAGGCTCTTAGTAATGTCCTTTCGCTTAATAAGATAATAATAAAAGTATATGTGTAGCATATTGACATTTACTTCTTGGTTTTCTTTTCTTATTTGTTTTTTTGGTTTTTGTTTTCTGAATTTTGAGTTTTTGTTTTTCATTGAGTAAGAAAGTATTTAGGCATATTAGCGTACAATAAGTGAAATTAAATTAACAAAAAGAAGAAATCATTAAGCAAGACTAGCATATTCTAATATGTATATATTTATTTGTTATCGCATAATAGTTGATCTTGATTTAAATGTAAATGGGATTTTCTTGTCCAGTTAATAAACGAAACATTGAAGTTGGCATTGTCTTCATTAAAATCTGCAAAGGAAATAAAACGCATGATCAATGATTTTGAAAATATTTTTGAAGACGGCGCATTTGGGTATTCTATTAATTACTTCGCCCACAGATGTAGCAAGCAGATTAACAATTTTCTCATGCGGCACAGCAACAACACTTTGATTATTGATTTCAATAATACGATGACCAACACGCACTCCACCCCGTTCTGCTATTCCACCACGCAGCAAACTGCAAATCTAAAAATAATTGAAAATAATTAAGGAGAATTAGTTTTATAAATGATAGAAAAAGGTCTAATTTCAAATGAAAAAAGTTTCACATGACTTGAAAAAAGTTTCACTTGACTTGAAAGAGGTTTCATTTGACCTGAAAATCACATCGCATTTTAGTCACATATTGTGTGATTTGTTATAATATCACATCCTATCGTAGAATATCATGTGATTTGATATAAGATCACGCCCTATAGTAGAATATCATGTGATTTGATCAGCGTTGCGTGATTCGAATCAATTTTGATTTCAAATCAACTTTCAAATAAAGAATCAACTCGATTCGTGATTCAAACTATTTTCAAATGAAAGATAATTTTTATTTGTGATTCATTTCTCAAAAGAATCAAAAATACCCTTTGATTCGTGATTCAAACCATTTTCAAATCAAAGATAAATTTGATTTGTAATTAATTTCTCAAAAGAATCAAAAGTCTTTTTTGATTCTTGATTCAAAAAATATCAAAAATTTGATTCGAATCAAAAATTTATTAAGGATCTTGATTCGAAATCAAGTTTGAATCAAGAATCAAAAAAGATTTTTGATTCTTTTGAGAAATGAATCACAAATCAATTTTATCTTTAATTTGAAAATAGTTTGAATCACGAATCAAATGGTATTTCTGATTCTTTTGTGAAACGAATCACAAATAAAATTTATCTTTGATTTGAAAATAGTTTGAATCACGAATCAAAGGGTATTTCTGATTCTTTTTTGAAACGAATCACAAATAAAAATTATCTTTGATTTGAAAATATTTTAAATCAAGAATCAGAAAATATTTTTGATTAGTGATTCAGTCAAATCCAAATCACGCAACCCTGGATTTGATATAAGATCACATCCTATCGTAGAATATCATGTGATTTGTTATAATATCACACCCACGCGTAGAATATCATGTAACAATAATTCACTGGCGGTATTATAACTCTGAAGAGTTTTATGGCCGAGCTCCTCTCCCAATTCGAGGTGTGCTCCTTTTTGTTTTTCCCACTAATTGGGTGGACCAGTTTTATGCCGGCTCCGAACGGCGAAAGCATTTTTTGTGAGAAGTTTTTTCATGGCAGAAATACACTCGGAGGGTATGCCGCCCTCTGCCGAGAGGTGATCGCTATTTCTAAAAACCCAATAATTGGGATTTAATTAATTAGAAAAATTTGTTTGGTGTTTGTCCAGACTGGGGTTTGAACCCGAGACCTCTGGTATAGCAGGCGAGCACTCTACCCACTGCACCACAGCGGCCACAATATCACGTGATTTGATATAAGATCACATCCTATCGTAAAATAGGATTGTCACATCAAACCAAATGATTTTCTATGAAATCGTATGATTTGATTTTTTTTATATTACTAAATATTTAATATTTTTTAATATTTTTTATTTAGTAAATTTTTCCATCAACTGCCACTTACCACTCCATTTTGCACACTAAAGCCCAGCTGATATTTCGTGTTTGGTCGCTTAATTTTCACCTCGACTACCGGTGGACACGGCACCACAGTGAATTTCACCGCCGTTTGATTTTTCGCATTCCGTATATAACTCTGACATGTTGACAATGGCAAACCAACCAAACTCATACCATTGATGGCAATCAATTGATCACCGATATTCAATTGACCGCAACGCGCCGCAGCGCCAGTTGACATCAAATTCGCTATCACCACAGTGGGCAACATTGAACCCCAACCGCTTTCCACAATAACCACACCCAATATTTCGCCTTTCACCTTCGGCACAACCACCTCTTTTTGCAATTCCTTTTTAGCGAAAATTTCCAATTCATCGCCGAAAATTTCCTGACTATTCAGCACTTCTTGATAATCCATTTCCTTAACAAAGCTATGATCCTCAATGCCGTTAGCCTTGAGGAATTCCATGTAGGCCACCTGGAATGCTTGGCCGATGGATTGCGCAATGAATTGCGCCTCATCGCTCTCGAAGACGTGACAAATCATTTTTGGTGTGCGATTGTGCTTATTACTGCCACCATTATTGCCGCCAATACCACAGTTACCAGCACCGTTTATGGCATCAGCATTGCCAACATTGGCACTGCCAATCACACCACAATTATCTTGGGCTTCCTTATTGCCATTACTACCACAGCCATTTGCTACATCGGCATCCGAACAACATGAATCGGTTGGTACAAAACGACGACGTGCCATTAATACAACCAAATCGCCAATATCGGCAATATAGGAAATCGTACGCAAAGCATGATCCATCATGATCTCTTTGAGATCGGTATTAAGTACCATAATCTTTTCGGTTGATATGAACAAGTCAACTTCGGTAGAGGGTTGACTCTCTCCCTCGGGTGCCTGTGGAAATGTGATAGAGAGATAAAGTGGAAAATTCAGAAAAAAATGTTCAAAGTTAACAAATGTATGTATACAAATATTGGGAGAGCGAAATTTAGTTAAGCGACAACCCTAGCGAAACTTACCAAAGCCTACAAGTTTTAATATATTTAATATTAGAGCAGCAAAAAGGGATACAGAAAATATTAAATTTTGAGTGTTTTGATATTTATAAAATTGGATAATTTTTTTTTATCTTTCTTTTCAAGTTATTTACACAATTATGTACTTACCTTTATACGTGAAACGGCCTCTTCCGCTTGCATCATACGCGTCGATTTTGTTGGCTGTCCTTCGCACACCAGCTGCGTTGAGCCCAAATAACGTGCACGAAAGAGCACACCTTCGATTAAAACTGACGGATCCAAGAGACCTAAGAGGAATAATAATAAAATCATTTGCTTTAGTGCGTTGACTAAAATTTCAGTATTTTAGTGGCGAAAGGAATAGAAAATTAAAGTTTGTAAGAAAAAATCAAACAAATTTTTTATGAAGTATATTTAACTAACAAATGAACTCAATAATTAAAGAAGAATCGTGTTTTTACTACATAGATACGGCTAAAGGTGCAACGTAAGATTTTTGAATAACACATTTGCATAAAGATAGACCGAGCTTTGGTCTGGGTTATGCATATGGAAAGTTTATAGCTTCTACATTTGATTTCTGCCACAGAACGGCTTCTCAAAAAGTGCATATACCATGGCATGAGTTACACAAAGTTTTGCAAAAACTCAAATCAGTGCCAGAGATCGGCAGAAAACACTTTTGAAAGGAGAACAAGTTCATATTCGAAAGCCATAGAATAGAAAAATAATAATTTTTTCGCAAACAAGCAAAAAAACAAAAAACAAACAGAAAACAGAAAACAAAGCCAAAAAGAAAGCATATTTAATAAATCGAAAATTGTACCATTCGACTTACATTGATGAATACGTGGTTAAACAGATGCACATTTACACAAACGCATTTTGTGCAGTTGAATTTTTTTTTGTTTACGTTTAAGTTTAGTTTGATTTATTATTTATTTATTTATATACATTATCGTAGGTATACGTATCAGGTTGGCGTGCAAAGGCAGTTAAAGAGACAGAAAAACAACCACAAATCACATAATTATACACAATGTATGTATGTACGTATGTTTGAATGCATAAAAACGGTTAGACATTATAATGTTAGTTATAACTAATGCTTAAATACAGATGAAAATTAAGTAAATTAGACACACACACAACTTACCCTCTTTGTTACGCGTTTTCGCTTTCTTATCGCTATTCGCTGAATCTTTTAGCGATTTAATGGAGCCCGTTGGACTTTTCGCATATTGCAACTTTTCCGGTGATGTGAGCGTAACATCTGCACTACCAACAATCTGACATTGTTCCGGTGAGCTGGGCGTTAATGCTGTGCCAATGCCCTGACGTATGGTGGCTGAGCTAAATGATTGCGGCTTAATACTGGCAGAATTTGTTGTAAGCATTGTTATGTCCGAGATGCTGGGGGATTGTTCGTTGGAATCGGTGCCAATACCGTCATCGATGCGTGATGTTTTAGACCAAATTGTCTGTGGGTGAAACAAAAAAATTAACATTCATAGAACATGGAATATGGACATTTTATCAAACAACTAAATAATACTAATAAACGCACCTTGTCGTCATAGTAGCCCTGCTCATCCATACGTTGTTGCCCCAACAGTCGATCCGTTTCCAAATCAGTGTCAGGCTCTTCCTCATCCCCTGTTGTTACTGCACCCACAGCAGTAGTAGTATTAACACCGCCACTGCAGTGCAATTTATGCATATTATCACTTCCGACAATGCGTTGGGTGTTGGATAAAATTGTTGATTTTGCTGGTGAATTGTTTCGTGGCACCCACACTGGTGACTCTGGATCGGCTGGTAAAACCTCATCACAAAATTTCAGCTTTTCTGGTTGCGTTTTTGCTCGCTGCAACGCCGATCGTATCTCTTTCATTGCCTCTTGTATGTCTGACGATTCACGTTGCTGTTTAGGGCGTCCTGCTCCCTGACGATATGTTGTAAGAGCTGACGGCGGTGGTGGTGGGGGTGGTGAAGATTGTTTTGTGGCTGCAAAAAATTAAAAAAAAAAATGTAACAAACAAATCTGTGCCCGCAAGTTAAAGTAGCCTAACTCGAGATAATGCGAAATTGAGTTATTGTTATAGTGTTAATCTATGGAGGAAAACCCATCGATCTGTCTTATCCCCATTTAAATTGGAGTAATATTTAAAAAGTTATTAAGATATAAAAATTATCCTAACTCAGATAGAAACATTTTGCACCAGTTAAAACAACTTATCTTCTAGCAAATCTCTTAAGTCTAGTATTGTATGAAAAATCGTTTTATTAAAACATCCTAACTAGAGTTATGTGGGTACTTCATGGACGTATTTATTTGCGTTTTCAGTTTATTAAAAAAACCTAACTTGAGTTAGGAATTATAATTTTTTTTTGTTAATTTTGTTTTCATAGCCTAACTCGAAATAGGTTATTTTAAGTGATTTTTTTTTTATTTTTACACAATTTATCTCGAGTTAGGTTTTTTTGTTAGAATATTTTTCTCATTTCATGCGTTATTATCTTCAGTTAGGTTTTTTTGTTGGAAGCAAGTGGATACGATAAACTGAGATAAGAGATTTTTCAAGGACATATATTATAGAAATTCAATTAATTATTATATACTGTATTCATAAAACACCTTTTTTCATCAATTAAACTTTAATGTGGCCGCTGAGGTGTAGTGCGTAGAGTGCTGGCCCGCTATACCAGAGGTCTCGGGTTCTAACCCAGTCCAGACAAACACCACAAAAAATTTTTCTAATTGATTAAACCCCAATTATTGGGTTTTTATAAATAGCGGTCACCTCTCGGTAGTGGGCGGCATACCCTCCGAGTGTATTTCTGCCATGAAAAGGCTTCTCACAAAAAAGCATTCGCCGTTGGGAGCTCGCATAAAACTATAGGTCCACACAAATTGTAGGAAGAACAATAGTTAAGAAGCACACCTCGAATTGGGAGAGAAGCTCGGCAATAAAACTCGTTAGAGTTTTAATATGGCCAGGGTATTATTATTGTTATTTTTTTATTTATTAATATTGGTAGTTAAGCTTAAAAGCTAGAAACTAACAGATATTTTTTATATAGCACTGACAACTCAGGCCTTCGGCTAGTTATTATTGTTATTAAACTTTAATCGTGTAGCCTTTTACAAGGTATGGATCCTGGTAACATGGAGGAAGAAGACTTTCTGAATATGGATTATAGTAGCGACGACTCAATTAAGGACTCATTTTTTAAAGATAGTCAGTCGGACACGGGGTCAGATAGTGCTGATTAGCATATGCCTTCCTACACCTTTTTGCGATCTTCTGAATATTTTTATAAACGCTTTATACACTTTTTATTTAACTGTACATGACTGTGTTTCCGGACAACCTACGTGTTATATGTAGCATGAGACCCTTGCAAATTGTGGGGGCAATGGAATAGCATCGTGCTTATTCAAACACTTAAATAGTTTACCATTCAATATTAAACATGTCGTTTTTTATAGCGATTGCTGTCCTGGCCACACACAAATACCAGCTGTTTTCTATCAAACAGTAGTGCTTCCGCGCCCCTTTTTTCGGCGGTTACAGCTGTTATAGCTTTGAACCTCTCGCCTGGGAATCTTCATGAATCAATTCTGGATAAACCAAGCTTCTTGTGGTGATTTCCCTAGTACCATGCCTTTTTCAGTATTCGGTAAAATAAAACGCAAATTCAGTTCGGGTTGAAAACGATCCGCGGCGTAGGATTATGGATTATTTTTTTTTTATTTCATTCATTTCAAACAAAAATTAAAAGTCAAAAACTCTAAGACTTCTAATTCCACTACTTAGTTAGTTATATCCACTTAAATTATCGTTTCGGGTCGTTTTCAACTCGAACGTAGGTCTACGCTTAAAAACACTTAACTCGAGTTAAATGGAAATAAAAACCTTATTGGGAAGAATTCGACGCAATAAATGAACTTAACTCGAGTTAATTCTGCTTTTCGTAAAAATTGCATCCAATAAAAGCACTTAAGTTATAAAAGACAATTTTTTGCAATTAACCTTGCTTTAAGATTTCTGGTTCACAACTATTCCTTCTCTAACACTACAAATCCATTATTTCCCCTTTTAAAAACCCGAATTGGTCCAATGGTTTGAATTTTGACAAAAAATTGAGTTTTCTCCGTTCACCATATTTTGAGTTAGGCTACTTTAATTTGCGGGCACAGAAATAAAGGCATACATAAATAATATACCAACACAGCTGTGTATAACAAATACCTAATATCGAGCCCTCGCCGCCAAAAAACTGTAACCAACAAAATGATCGGTTTTAGCCAGGGATTGCAAATAATCTTTATTTTTTAAATTTTGACTAAAAAATCATACTGACGGAGAAATGCTAAAGGCAAAAGAAGTACACAGATGTAATCACCGTAACGCAGACTATCTCTAGGTGCATTAACTTCTATTTTTTCGATTTTTATAAAAAAATTGATTTTTAATCATTATTTTCTGAGTTTTATTTTCTGCTCAGAAAATAAAAGTTATTTCATGAGTTTTATTTTTCCCTCAGAAAATAAAAGTTATTTTTTGAGTTTCATTATTCGATCAGAAAATAAAAGTTATTTCTTGAGTTTTATTTTTCCATCAGAAAATAAAAGTTATTTCTTGAGTTTTATTTTCTGCTCAGAAAATAAAAGTTATTTCATGAGTTTTATTTTTCCCTCAGAAAATAAAAGTTTTTTTGGAGTTTCATTTTTCGATCAGAAAATAAAAGTTATTTCTTGAGTTTTATTTTTCGATCAGAAAATAAAAGTTATTTCTTGAGTTTTATTTTTCCATCAGAAAATAAAAGTTATTTCTTGAGTTTTATTTTTCGATCAGAAAATAAAAGTTATTTCTTGAGTTTTATTTTTCGATCAGAAAATTAAAGTTATTTCTTGAGTTTTAGTTTTCCATCAGAAAATAAAAGTTAAGTATTTTTTGAGTTTTATTTATCGAAAAGAAAAGTTATTTTCTGAGTTTTATTTTTCCCTCAGAAAATAAAAGTTATTTTTGAGTTTTATTTTTCGATCAGAAAATAAAAGTTATTTTCTGAGTTTTATCTTTTTGCTCAGAGAATAAAAGTTTCTTCAGTTTAATTTTAGCTGCAGCTGTCGATTTTGCGACATTAACATGTAGGTTAAGGTGGAGTGAAAACATATGGAGATTTTTTTTGTTCCTTTTTTGAACGTGCCAGCAATGAAAAGTTGCCTTTATACGAGTTAATGAACCCCACAAAATTTTATGGCGATAGGACGACGTTTTGAACTGCCCCCAGCCCCGCAAAGTTGAAAGCAATAAGCACGATCTGGTACAAATATGAAATTTTCAAAATTATAAAATCAAAAAACGAAGTATGAGGATTGATAAAGATGGCTAAGCTGAGTATTAAAATGAATTTATTTTTTTTTTTTTTTGAAACAACAACAACAAAAGTTATTAAAGGTTAAAGTTTATATTATGCATTTTTTAAATTGCAATTACTTAAAAACTACTGAACCGATTTCGAATGTTTTTATACAGTTCAATAGGTATTTTGATTCCCTTTAATTTGATATACATTTTATATATAAAAAGTAAGGGGGTAAAAGGGGGGTTGACCCCCGGTTGGGGGGTATTATGGAACCCACATGAAATGTATATCAAATTAAAGGGAATCAAAATACCTATCGAATGGCATAAATATTCGAAATCGGTTCAGTAGTTTTTAAGTAATTGCAATTTAAAAAATACTTAATATAAACTTTGATCTTTAATAACTTTTGTTGTTGTTTTAATTTTTATACTTTGGAATAAGCGGAAAAATCCAATTAGCTCATACAGATGTTGTTGTTTCAAAAAAAAAAAAAATTCACTTTAATACTCAGCTTAGCCATCTTTATCAATTCTCATACTTCGTTTTTTGATTTTATAATTTTAGAAATTTTACATTTGTACCAGATCGTGCTATTTTTTTCAACTTTGTGGGGCTGGGGCACCTCTAAACATGCGAGTAGGTCAATAAAATTTTACAGGCTTATTTCTAGGCTACAAAGGTGCCGTTTTGGCTTTGGAACAAATTGAATTTCCAAAAAAAAATGTTCACTCCACCTTAATGTAGGTAAATTTTGTAAGTAAAAATATTAAAAATTGATTTATCTACTTTACCTATTTATAGGGCAAAATCTACAATTGCAGCCAAAATTAAACTGAAAAACTTTTATTCTCTGAGCAAAAAAATAAAACTCAGAAAATAACTTTTATCTTCTGATCGAAAATAACAAATAACTTATATTTTCTGAGGGAAAAATAAAACTCAAAAAATAACTTTTATTTTCTGAGGGAAAAATAAAACTCAAGAAATAACTTTATTTTGTGAGCACATAATAAAACTCAGCAAATAATGATTAAAAATATCCTTTTTGGATATAACTCATAACCGTTACACCGTCCCTGGCTTTAGCTTTTTTATGGAAATCAATAATTCATTATCACACGCACCAACTCCTAAAACTTTCTAGCGGTAAAATGTGCCGTTTCGAAGCTGGACACTAAATAAATTTCACTGCTGCATACGAACTGCATGCAAAGAAAATTAAAAAAAAACCCTCCTGTAAAATTCACTTTTTGTTAGATACACTTTTATGGCGGTTAGGGCTCGCTATTATTACTAAATGCTTTTGTAAGGCAAAACAAAAATATGTATTCATAAATTAATAAGTTAAACCATTCAAGATTATCTATTCAGAAATGTTGTCTGCTTACTCATTGCTGCTGTATAGACGGCTTCGTAATTAGAATTATTATAAGTGTGCTCATTCGTTGTGCATATAGTGGTAGCATGGTTGTTAGTGCAACAACTACTCTCACTCTGTATTGACTCATGACTGCGTCGCTGCTGCTGCTGTTGTTGATGAGCATTTGTCTTGCCAGTAACATCAATTAAATCGCTTATTAAATTGCTCTCCATAGCAATGGTTTTGTGTGCGCCGCTATTCGCAATGCAACTATCATAACATTCGCCCGACAAGCTGGCATTATATTCATTATTTTGCAGCATTTTAGGATGTGTTGATTGGTTTTGTTGTTGCTGCAGCTGATATGGCTGCAATTGTGTTGATTGCATTGATGCCAGCTGCTCTTGTTGTATTTGACATTTATCTGCGCCGTTGCCCTCATTCGCTTGTTTATCACAAACAATCGTGGTATTTACATTATTCTCGGTATCCGATGCATGTCCACTCGATAGACCATCCTCCAACACCGGCATACTTGTATATAATTTGGCATAGTCTGTGGGACAATTGATGTCGTTGGACAAACTGTCCAGATCACCACAATTCGAATCGTAATCAGTTGTTTCAGGTGATAGCGTGAAATTTCGCGAATGTCGACGTAGATTTGCTTCCAATTCGGTGTCAGCCAAATCACCACTACTGCGACTATTCGAATCTATATAAAGTTCGATGTCGTTGCTTTCATTGTAAACTGATTCGCTGGGCTGTAATTAGAGGGCGGAATAGAAAGACAATTAGATAGCGTTAAATAAATAATGATAATAAAAACAAAAACTTGGTATGGCTATGATTACCAAGCGACGGAGATTTACTGTTGAAGTATGTATGTATATCTATGTACTTACTTGTTTTCGTGCCGAGCGATGCACCATAGTCAATTCATCTTTTGGTATTCTAGCTAAACGTTGTCCAATATATGCCTGTTCCAAATGTTTATCCTCTTCTCGTTCGCGTTCCCGCTCGCGTTCATACTCTAATTGAGTGTCCTAAAAAGTGATACGAGAAAAGGCAACGTTGTATGACTACTGTACACTTAGGGCCGGTTTCACCATCTCCGGTTAAGCACTTAACCAGAGATTTTTGCCCGGTTAAGCAATTTATTTGACAGCTCGCCATACGATTTACGTCAAACTAACCAGCGATTAAATTAACCGGAGGTGGTGAAACCGGCCCTAAATTATTAAATAAAAAATATGTGACACATACACAGCTGCCCACATCATCGCCGCTCTCCGTATAGTCAGTGAAGCGTTTTTCGTCCTCTGAATTTGCTTTAAAAAACTCTTCCAAAACCTTGCGCGTCTCCGAACATTCGTACAGATAATCAAAAGCAGGCGTTTTCGCTTGATTTTCATCGTGAAGGTTGCTACTATCATCATCGATATCAATTAAATTGCCAAACGATTTATTATCACGGCTTTTATTGAATTCTGCAGCTGATGCAGCTGGTGTGGCTGTGGTTGCTGCTGTTGCTGTAGGTGATAATGCGTTCGCTGTGTATTGTTGCTGTTGTTGTTGCTGTTGTTGTTGTTGTTGTTGCTGTTGATGTTGTAAGTTATTGCGCAGTACATATTGATTGGTACGTGCATTAAGCTCCTGTTGCATAATTTGCTGTTGCATTGTTGAGTATTGTTGTTGTTGTTGTTGTTGCTGCTGCTGTTGCTGTTGCAGTTGTGCGCCTCCGGTTGGGGAAATGCGTTGCGGGAAGCCTGGTGGTCGCTTGGGAAATACGATAGTGTTTGTTGGCTTTGTATTGGCCTGCGTTTGGTTACCAAAGCGACGTGGTGAGCCTTCGTACTCAGCAATTGGTAATTGGCCAATCATTTTAGTAACTTTAAGCACATCATCGCTGCTATTTGATGGACGATGATGTTCTATACAATCCGCAGTATTGTTGTTGCTATAGGGATTCGTTGCACTACACGTTGCATTCAAGATGCTTGCTGTATTTGTCTTATTCATCCAATTCGTGTCAATATCATCGAATACAACTATTTCGCCATCGCGCAAACACTGCGCGCCCACATTTCCGACGTCCGTGGGAGAACCGCCTGGACTAGCGAGACCCTGTAAGGTAGAAATGCATGTTAAATGAGTTATTAGCATATAGTATGATTTATGGAAGTACATAAAATAAGGGGGATTTGGGAGTACATTTTGATTCAAAACTCATTTTTATTACGCACTTAAATAGAGTGATAGCGGACGCATTTGCTATGCTTGCATTTGTGAGACGAAATTCCAAAAATTTTACTGATCCTTATACACTAAAGGTTTTATATTCAGCATTTGTTCGCTCTAAAGTAGATTATGCATCTTTTATATGGAGACCCCATCATTTAATTCATATAAATCGTTTGGAAAAAGTACAGGGGCTTTCATACGATTGCCTTGCGCTCTTTAAACTTTAATGAACCCTTGCCCTCTTATTCTTCTCGGTGTCAACTAATCAGTCTACCTACTTTGCGTAATAGGGCAGTTATTCAGGCTATCTCGTTTTTAATGGGCATAGTGATAGGGAATGTTGACTGTCCCTCAATTCTTGAGAATATACATTTTTATATTCCCAGTCGGAATTTCCGTAATTTTAATGTTTTCAGAGTTGGCTTAAGCAGAACGGTATACAGCGCAAATGCACCATTAAATAGAACTATGTCTGAGTTTAACTATTTCTCAGGTTTCTTAGATATTGACTTTACTGATCCGATACAGACTGCTCTTGAACTGAACACATATCTTGCGCGCACTTAACTTCCGGTTTACCTTTATATTTAAGTGAAACTTTTGTATACGTATACGCATTTCTCATTCAATTTTTCGTTTTCTGTTATATTTTTACTATGTATTTATCCAGATCATAAATTTATACTTATCTATATATATAAAAATGGTGTAAAAAATGTTACTAACCTCATCAGATGAGAACGGCTGGGCCGATTTCTGTAAAACTTTTTGTCAATTGTTCGTATTCTCGAGGAGATGGTTCGTACGGAAGAAAATTTTGGAAAATCCCTCCGGAAAAGTCCGAAAATTGGAAAAATCGGTGTGTATGTGCGTATGTATGCATCTGTGGATGTGTGTCCTCTATAAATTCCCAATGTAACCAACCGTTCTTTATGAAATTTTCACTGTAGATTCATGTGGTGTTAGTGCACATAGTAGGGTATATAGAATTTCGAAAAATTGGGAGCTTCCCGGAATACAGGCCTAAATGAGGACCCAGATCGATCCACCAAGCCTTCGAGCAATATTGGTATCAAATGAAAGGTGTTTAACAGGCCTTCAACATAAAGTTATTTTTATTGCGATACCTAAGCCGGGTTCCCAGATATGGGTTAAAACGTGGGACCGAGTGACCCTGGAAAGTTTCTGAGCGATATTGGTATCAAATGAAAGCTGTTGAGGAGGACTTCAGCAAAGAGCTTTTTAAATAGTGATGCCTAGGCCGGGTTCCAATATTTGGGTCAAAGCGTGGACCCGGATAACCCCTGAATGTTTTCGAGCGATATTGGTAGAAAATGAAAAGCCTTGAGCAGGCTTCCACATACAGCTATTTTCATTGTGATTTCTAAGGCTGTTTCCCAGAGATGGCTAAATTAGTGGGCCCGGATGGTGATGGACGGTCCCGGTAAGGTAAAGGTAGGTAGCTATAGGGATAGGGGTAGGGATAGGGATAGGGATAGGGATAGGGATAGGGATAGGGATAGGGATAGGGATGGGGATAGGGATAGGGATAGGGATAGGGATAGGGATAGGGATAGGGATAGGGATAAGGATAGGGATAAGGATAGGGATAGGGATAGGGGTAGGGATAGGGATAGGGATGGGGATAGGGATAAGGATAGGGATAGGGATAGGGATGGGGATAGGGATAGGGATAGGGATAGGGATAGGGATAAGGATAGGGATAAGGATAGGGATAGGGATAGTGATAGGGATAGGGGTAGGGGTAGGGATAGGGATAGGGATGGGGATGGGGATAGGGATAGGGATAGGGATAGGGATAGGGATAGGGATAGGGATAGGGATAGGGATAGGGATAGGGATAGGGATAGGGATAGGGATAGGGATAGGGGTAGGGATAGGGGTAGGGATATGGATAGGGATAGGGATAGGGATAGGGATAGGGATAGGGATAGGGATAGGGATAGGGATAGGGATAGGGATAGGGATAGGGATAGGGATAGGGATAGGGATAGGGATAGGGATAGGGATAGGGATAGGGATAGGGATAGGGATAGGGATAGGGATAGGGATAGGGATAGGGATAGGGATAGGGATAGGGATAGGGATAGGGATAGGGATAGGGATAGGGATAGGGATAGGGATAGGGATAGGGATAGGGATAGGGATAGGGATAGGGATAGGGATAGGGATAGGGATAGGGATAGGAATAGGGATAGGGATAGGGATAGGGATAGGGATAGGGATAGGGATAGGGATAGGGATAGGGATTGAGAGAGTGATAGGGATCGCGGGAAGTAGGTTTGTCGCGGCGAATATAACTATAACTTTTATTCAGAGAATAGACAATTTTTTGTTATTCGCAGTCATTAAGATGGACTCTAAGATAATGGTTAGCAATACGGTAATCAAAGACTTTTCTTTAGGCTTCATAGGAATAAGTTTTAGCAGAACAACGTCTGCCGGGTCAGCTAGTTTGTTATATTAAATTGCGCTTAAATGTCTGTGTAAATATGAACTATTTTAGACATCAATAAATAAATAAATAAATAAATAAATAAAAATGAAGGACAAAACTTATAAATTAGTTTACTTGCACTCACTTGTGACAACACAGTTTGCTCGCCAAATTGACTACCCGGACTACGACCGACCCTAATTTGGTGATGTGGGCGGTGTTGGTGATGATTCAGCGCATACTGCACATCCGTATTTAGATCAGGTGAATTGAGCACAGTGCTGGCGGGTGTAACATTGGGACTGCGCGTTCGCATTTCCCATACGTAACGTTCCTGCATCTTTTCATTGTATTTGCCAGTTGTCAAACTTGGTGCGCCAGTAGAAATTGCTATTTCGCTATTATTCAAATTTACATTATAATCACTGCCAGCAACTGTTGCTGTGCAGGCAACAGCCGATTGCATTGCATTGTTGCTTGTGACCGTGGTGGTGGTGGTGGTGGCCGGATTGTTCACGATAGCATTGGCGTTAGTCAGGCAGGACATCGTCATCATACCCATACCCGTCAGCATTGCTGCAGTCGTAGGTACATTCGGAGACATACGATATATAACGCGGCCATTGTTGGAAGCTGACTCCAATTCAGTGCTATCCGAGTTCATTGTCTGTCTGGGCTGTTGTAGATATGTATGTATAAGCTTCTTTGTTTGCTTTTATGTTATTGTTGTGTTTTGTTTTTTATTAGAAGTTTTTTTTAAGATTTTGTTTTTTTTTGCCTATTGTTTTCGCTTGTTGATTTTCAATTGTTTTTGTCGTCTGTGCTAACAGTTTATTTACTGACGACAATTGATTTGATGAATCTCTTTTTAAAATCAACAAGTATGAATGAGGATATCGGTTATTTGAACTGCTTCGACAATTTCTAGATTTATTGGAACGGATGGATTATTGTCCTTGTATTACTTTTTTTCAATTGTCGTGCTTCATTTGCTTTGATGTTTTCCGTTTTGTTTTTAATCAGCAACAAAATGCATATTGATGGCGTATAGCTTCCATCTAACATGTTTGTATAAAAGCAGAAAAGAGATCAAGATGTCTTTGTCTTAAAAGTTCATTGACTTCAGCATGTATATGTACATGTACTTTGCAATTGTGTGGTGTGCTTACAAGGCTTTAATATACAAACATACATACTTACGTACATATGTGTAAAAAATAACAATCAACTCAATTTGACCTTTTTAAAATATATTTATGTATATACCTACAAGACTTAAGTAAATTGTTAAAAAGAACACAAACATAGTCGTGGTCAACTACAAATATACAACAATGCGACCTTCGTTAAATTTGTATGAAACTATACCAGCAGCCAAGAATTCGCAAGCGATTTAACAATCCTTGCTGAGGTAACACCCAAACAAGCCACGAACCAAAACTCGTATTTATGCACTTGGCCTCTAAACATTTTTTTCTTGTTTTCCTTGAAGATGCAAAATTTCTGAATCAACGTCTATCGGTAATTGTTCGTACAAAAGTGAGTCCCATACACGTACATACTATATAAAACTAAAGAAACGTATCGTGACTATCATCTCAGCATCCCTACCCCAGCACGACGTTTCGCTGCCGGCAGGTGGGTGGGTTAGTGGGTGATTCACTCACAAGTTTCTTGTTCAATTGCTGTGTATGGGAAATTGCCCCCAAACCGCTCAACTTAGTAGCTATATATATCTTACCGAGAAATCGAATAATGACTGTTTTTATATATGTACATGTATAAGCATGTGTAGTTTTGGGTGGCTTGGGGTAGTGGCTGCGGCTGCTGGCGTTCATCAAGGATTCCATTGTTGTGTGCGTTAACCTCGAATACACACACTTATTTGGAAAAATACTTTTAAATTTCATTTAAATAAATTATAATTATTAATTTTTGTACGAAAATAATACTTCTCCTATTTCATTTCACGCAATATGCACCAAAAAATCAATAAATTATGAACGTCTGTTGCAAGTACCGTAGCCGTCTTTGTAAGCATTTCGTCTGTTTCTGTTCAGCAACGTAAAAGGGTAATATATTATTCACATTAACCACTATTCACAAAGTCAATTAATAGCATTAAGTATATATTTTCAATAATTAATTCCAAACTATTTACTGCACTTTTGATACCTTGCTGCAGGAAAGTTATCTATGGCAGGAAATTTTCTCGTTGAACTCCAGTGAGTTTTTCTTTTTTTTTTTTTGTGGCTTTGGGTTACTGTCAAAGTGACAGTAAAAGAAAAATGGCAAGGTCTATAATAGCTTTGTTCGTTTACGGATATTTTTTGATGTTTTTCGAAAACTTTTAAAAACAAACACTTTGTCGCCGTTCTTTTACGCCAAATCTCCAACAGAAGAGAACCAACTGAGAGAGAAAACTGACATTTCATTTTGTGAGAAGCTGTTGAATTCTGTTGAACAAATTTTTGCCAACAGCAATTTTCCAACAGGAAAACAGCTGATCAAACAACAGCTGACTTGAATTTTTGCAAGTAACAAGATTTGCAAAATATACAAATCAATTATAAAATTGGAAAAATACACTAAATTGGCAACAAATATGGATAAATTAAATATGCAAAATAAGTTACATACTTTTTGCGAAGTATTTATATGCATATTATGTACCTTAGTAAATTGTAATCTCCTTTGCGGGAATATATATTAACGGGGCCGCTGTGGTGCAGTGGGGAGTGTTGTGGCCACTGTGGTGTGGCGGACAATGGCTAATCTGCCATACCAGAGGTCATGGGTTGGATCCCCAGCCTGGATAGAGGGAAAATTTTTATATAATGATCCACGATCCGATAACAATTAATTTTCCAGAGGGTAGGGGTGGTCTCACAGATCACAAAAAAAACAAAGTACTACGCTCCGGACGCTTATAGTTCAGGGGACATTCCTTGTTAAATTAATGTATGTATGTATGTGTAGAACATCTTTCTGCGTTGGCGGCTTTTGGCCGCGCTTCAATAAAGTTACCCTCAGCCGGCAGAATTCTCTTTCTGGATTAATATCCATGGAGCAATCCACAGTTGTTTTGTATAGAACACCTTTTGCCTTCAGCCGCGCTTTACAAAAATAACCCCACAGCCGGGAGAATTCTATTTCTGGAGAACTTTAATATTATAATTTAAAAATAGTTGAAAGTGTTAAGAAAATATGAATTATCATCTACAGAATATTTCGTGAAAGTTTCACTGAGCCTGGATAGACAACAAATTCTAACTAAAACCCAATTATCCGTATTTTAAAAATAGTAGCCACTCTAGGCAGTGGGTGTCACACCCTCCGAGAGTAGTTCTGCAGTGGGTCGGCTTCAGTATAATGCGCCCGACGTATTTATTTTCAAACCACTGGAACTTTCGGGAAATCTTCTATGGATGTTAATTTTACTAATTATAACACTCCCGATCGCTCCGCAGATATAATTCGAGAAAGGAAATTTTGCTGGCTTGGGCTATTTTTTTTAAAGCGCGGCCAAATGCCGCCAACGCAAAAGTTTGTTCTACTCAAAAGTACTGTGGATCGGTCCATAGAGGGTTATTTTTTTAAAGCATGGCCAGGGCCGGGTGCATTAAATTTAAATCTCTTCTGCGGGGCAGCAGACGCGAAGACATACTGCGGAGGAAAACAGTATGGACATGGGTACAAAGAAAAGCAATTTTTAGTGTTATAATTATTACAATGAAATCATATTTATTAGATAGTAACAGCGAACCCCAGCGGGTTAGGGGGTATAGAATATACCCGTTGTAAGGAACGCCTGTCGTAAGACGCGACTAATCAACCGGCCTAGAAGGTTGATTATGGCCAGAAAAAATCGTTCGCACGACAGTCGGGCTAGTGTCAGAAGGGACTAGTATCCGAGCGTACCGGATTTATCCGGCAAAGGACTGTCACAACCTTCGGGGAGTGTCTTGGTGGCTACAACAACAACAACATGAAGTTAATTGTATTGCATATACATACATATGCCCAATAAACACAAAAGCGAGGATGGTATCGTGGCAAACTCGAGATGAGTTCGCGGAGGTGAATGTTATTTTTCGGATTCGTATCGAGTTCGAGATGGACTCGAGAAAAATCAATTATCGCAATAGCATTTATTAATTTTGTTGGATCTTGCTTTACACGAAGAAATTCCCTGTTGGGCTTTAATTTGCTCTTTAAAACTGCACTCGAGAAATTTAAAAGTTCGGATGATATCGTGGGGAATTCGAGGCGGATTCGCAGAAGAAGATTTTCTAGAATGTATTCGCCAATGATCCCAAATCTCGAATTGCCAACGATCCGAGAACATAAAAATGCGCGAATCGCTAATGAGAGGTGACTCACCTGGGAATTCGGATTCGCCGATCTATCGTCGCGAACTATCGCCGCGATAATATAATCAGAGAAGCGAACTCGTCTCGAATTCGAGGCAAATCCGTTGCATATATCTCCACTGTTTTCAGGCAGAATTGTAACTCCATTAGCATTTATATAGAACAAACAGTGCCGATTTATTGTAAAAGAGAGTTCCGGATGCATTTCCGAACTTCAAAAAACCTTTTTGCGAGCCTATGCGAACGATTTTTAGATTGAGGAGGTTATCGCGAGGTGACAAAAGACTGACCAAAACGAATCAAAAGAAATTAAATAAGAAAAAAAACTTTGTTTTATTTTATTATTTTTATGTTATATGTACATATATACATAATTAACAGCAATAATTTCCACAAATTTTATTATCATTTTAATTTTAATCCTTTTTATCCTTTGAATTTGGGGCTTGTGAATGTAAATAAAAATCAGCTGTTTGCCAAAGCTGTTGAACTCTGCAAATTTTGTGTTCGTTTACCTTTTACGATATTTTTCTCTTGTGAGAGGATAGGTGACATTTTTCTCCAACACCTGGCTGTTGGAGGCTGCTGAGTAAATGCTGTTGGAGAAAGTACGCGAACAAAGCTAATGAAGACCAACAAAACGGCCAGGTTGTGCTTATATTTTTCTGTTGTTGAAATTTGTTTTGAGTTGATTGTAGCATTTAGTTTGGTTGTTGATGAATACTTGAATGAGCCATGAGGGTGAGGTCGTAATTTACATAAAAATGATTGTTTTACAAATGAAAATTAAACGATATGTAGGTAATACATAATTAATACTTATTTTGATTGTATAATAAAAAGTATTGTAATGAAATACAATTATATAGTTGTGTCTTTTAGTACATACTTAAAATTTTTGTGATACAAAATTTACACGAGATTAAGTTATTTTAATGTTTGGTGAACATGAAACATTTGTGTGGTTTTTTGTATAAAAATATCCTGAAGGAAGTGATTTGTTATAAATTGAAATCAAAGTAATGAAAAGCATATATGATGTTTGAACGTATTGTTTACATTTTTGAAATGAAAATAGTCATTATATTACATACATATTTAGACAAAAAAGATATGTACTTGTATTTTACATGTTTATGAATATGTGTATTGTGTTAATTTATAAAAACGAAAACAAAAAAAGACAATTAGTTTGTTGATTTATTTAAATTTTTTTTTTTTTTTTTTTTTGGGTTATTTTGTTTGCTTATTGTGTGAGTTTTTCTATTTTTGTAATTGCCTTTTACTTAGGAATGCAAACGATACATCGATGTTTTTGAAACATCGATAGTATCGAACTAAAATTCGATGTTTAACATCGATGTTTGAAAATTACTCAGTATCGAAAACTTGCCGATACATCGATGTCAATCCTGACGATATTTGACTGTTGTTTTGGTCAGTGGTAATTTATACATATACTCTAAGCACATTCGAACCAGCAAGCGACAAGCAGCGAGCTGTCAAAATTAAAATGCACACGTTCTTATGGGCGCACACATTTTAACGCCAGCACGACTTCACGGCAGAAGGGTTGCATTTGTCGCTGCCGCCAATATAGAGCTATTTCTAATTTGACAAGCGACAATGCACATGTACAGGCAGAAACGTATGTATGTATGTGTGCATTTTAAATACGTAGCCATGTTCAACGCCGTCGTCTTTAAAATATTTCAGATGTTTACTTCAGACGACGTTTGATGCCAAGAAGTTGGTCGACAGATGCTGCTCTGCAGTTGCCGGTTCGAATGTGCTTAGAGTAATAATAAACATAATGGGCCGTAGTCATAGTCGTTCACTAAAATCGGTTTTAGTTAAAATCGGTATTAAATTTAGAATGATGTTTAAGAGCCTATACACACTTGCGACTCAATCGATTTGGTCGAATTGGACTGTTGTATTCACACTACTCCAACTATTTAGTTGAATCGGTGGCAGCTATTCACACTTGAGACTAAGAGCCTATACACACTTGCGACTCAATCGATTTGGTCGAATTGGACTGTTGTATTCACACTACTCCAACTATTTAGTCGAATCGGTGGCAGCTATTCACACTTGAGACTAAATAGTCGTGCGATTGACAATGACATAGTGTTGCCAATGTTCACATTTTACTCAGCAAATTTTACATTAGTGGTCTTCATATAAAGTGATGAAGTATTAAATTGTTAAAGTTTATCTGCATTCTTACATGAAAGCACCTTCTTGTCAGCTGTCAACTTGATTAATAAATAAAAAACAATAAAATAAACAAAAAGTGCATACATTGTTTGGCTTTGTTTCTTATTAAACTAGCAACTAGCTGTCAAGTAAATGAAAAGAGAAAAACGGAAGGAATTACGCTCATAAAGGCGAAACGAACAGAAGTACAAGAAACGGAAAAATAGTAAAAATCAGCCATTAATAATTTTCATGAAATTTCATTTTCATTATTTCTATTTTAAAATGCGATTAATGACATTTGAAGAGAACAACAATAACCAGAAACATATGAAAACGGAAGTAAATATCCTTAGTTAGATAATTCTTGTCTATAACTACACCATTTCCAGATGGATTTTAGAAAGCGTCAACTGGATTTTAGAAAGGGGAAATTGGATCTTAGAAATGTCAATTGGATTTTAGAAAGGGGAAATTGGATTTTAGAAATGTCAATTGGATTTTAGAAAGGGGAAATTAGATTTTAGAAATGTCAATTGGATTTTAGAAAGGGGAAATTAGATTTTAGAATAGCCAAATGGATTTTAGAAAGGGAAAATTGGATTTTAGAAATGTCGATTTGATTTTAGAAAAGGGAAATTGGACTTTAGAAACTGTAAATTGGATTTTCGAAAATTTATATAATTATTAATTTATACTTTCATACGCAATAAAGAATTTCTAATCGAAAAATTCTGTGTAAAATTTATTTTAAACGCACATTCTGAAATCCAATTCAAGCTTTCAAAAATCCAATTTTGTTTTCTAAAATCCTTTTAACGCTTTCTAAAATCCAATTGACATTTCTAAAATCCAATTTCCCCTTTCTAAAATCCAGTTAACGCTTTCTAAAATCCATCTGGAAATGGTGTAGTTAATAAGAAACGAACCTTTTGTTTTTAAACATTTTGAAAATATTAATTGAAATATTCAATCTCTACAATTTACCAAAAGTGAAATAAAAGTAGTGCTGTCAGCATGGCAACTCTTTCCACTACGAATATCACTGTTGTTGTTGTAGTCGTTCGACTAAATTGTCTCAAGTGTGAATACGTAGAAGGGCGCCTTGCTGATCAAGCAGTTGTACAACTGTTTCAGTTGGAATGAAATTGGGCTGCAAATCCAACTGTTTCAGTTGTACAACTAATTGAATGTAGTGTGAATGCTTCCATACATTCCCATGCAAATCAACATTCGACTAAATCGATTGAGTCGCAAGTGTGTATAGGCTCTAAAAGAGTGGTGTGTCATAGACCAGTTAGAACAACGTTTTTGCTAAAATGAAACGGAACAGGGTCACCCATATAAAATAATAAGAATCGCTCTGTAATTTTGAGAAATTTCGAGTGTTTTAAAAGTTCACCCTGTGTCAACTTTTAAATTGAAAACTTCACCCTGTGTCAACTTGTAAATTGAAAAGAAAAAAGTAAGCGTATCTATCTATTCGACTTTTGATGTTTGCATATTTTAACTTAATCGTATATTTAAAATACGCTAAAAAACAACTAATAGTGAGTTAAATTTTGAGATAAAACTACACACTTCATATAAATCAAAATGAACTTGTGATTTTAGGGAACAACAAGGTCTCGTGCACCGAACTGGAGCGCAGGAGAAAAAGCTTGTCTGCGGGAAAGCATTGAGTGCCACCTGCATATTTATTAAAGTGTCTTCTTTATACGTTTAATTTATTTATTTTTTATTGTAATCACGTACTCTCTTTCTACTTTTATAGTTTTCATGACGAATTCTCAGCTTAGAACAATATTTTAAGATTTTAAAATGACATTCACCTCATTTTAAAGTTAGAACGCTGTTTTAGTGATAAAACCGATTTTAAGTCGACTATGACAGAGATAAAATGACGTTTATGCTAGCATCATTCTAAGGCACTCTGCACACGGAGCGTACTGCTTTATAGTCCAACTCTAATGCACCGTATGCGAATGCGTGTGCGTATGCGCATCTAAACGTTTTCTTGCGTGTGGCCCTGACTGCTCCAGTGTATGCGCATGGTTGCGTCTGTCAATTACACTACATATATAAAGTTCCCGAATTGTTATTTTTGAAAATACATATTTTACCAATTCGCGAAAGATTCAATAAAATGTATAATGGATGATGATTTAGAATTGATATTAATTATGATAGGAAGTATTATTGCCGCATATACGGAATGCTTTAAAATTATTAAAAAAAAAAAAAAACGTACCACTGGGGTATGTGATTTGTAATTGGAAAGGGAAGTTATTTTTTTTTTTTAATTTGATGAAAACCCGTGAAGTGGATCAATTCCAAATTAATAATAATATAATAATAATAATAATACACTGGCGCTATTATAACTCTGACGAGTTTAATGACCGAGTTTCTCTCCCAATTCGAGAATTGCTCCTTTTGTTTTTCCTAATTGGGTGGACCTACAGTTTTGTGCTGGCTCCGAACGGCGAATGCATTTTTTGTGAGAAGCTTTTTCATGGCAGATATATACTCGGAGGGTAAGCCGCCCACTGCCGAAAGGTAACCGCTATTTCTAAAAACCCAATAATTGGGTTTTAATTAATTAGAAAAAAATTTTTTTTTGAGTTTGTCCGGACGGGGGTTAGAACCCGAGACCGCTGGTATAGCAGTACTCTACCCATTGCACCACAGCGGCCACATTGCAAAATTGCTATCCGTCGATTTTTATGTATTGTAAGAATTACAGTTGCTTTGCCTTAAAATATCAGACTTTGAAAATTTTGGCTTATACAAATATATGCACAACCTCTGAAATCTGAGAACTCCCTATTCAAAAGAAAACTCATTTCACTTAATTATTTTTTTACAGTTGAACTTATTTAAGTTTCAATTGTGTATTTGCACACGGGTAACTACATATGTATATGTATTTTAAATTCATGTGCTATGTACATGGGTATGCAGATAGTAATTAACATATAATTAATAATTATTAATCATTTGTAAATATATTTAAAACCCCATTTAATTAACTTTTCTGCAGGCAAACAAACTTTCACTACTTCATTTTAAATCAATTTAACGAAATTTTTACCAGAAAATATGTATACCGATGTAGCAACCAACTTAATATTGGTTGCGAAACGCATAGAAAACGCATAGAAGTAGAAAATTTTCAACTTAGCTGCATTCGAATGCGTATTCGAAATCATCTTCGAATTTTCTATGCGTGTGGTGCATTTACATCCGTGCCACTGGAGTTTGCCTCATTTAAACACAGGTATGCAACACGGCTGTCAGTGACACGCACACGCATACGCATCTGCATACGGTTCATTAGAGTTGCACTATTAGACGCGTATTAGATACTACAGACGAAAGCTGTACGCTTTGATGTCGCGCACGTATATTTCAATTGAGGGCTGCACACGAGTCGTCAGCTTCATGCATTCGTCAAAGTATGCTGGCTACATGTCGCTTGGCGTAAAGCAGTGCTGGTAGCTAGGCGTACTACGCTTAGAAAAGAGGAAGAAGAAGATGTTTGTTTACATTTTTCCACTTGGTGGAATTTATGAAAGCAGTAAAATTTGTGTAAAAAATCGGAAAAAATTAGTGTATAATTAAAGAAAATGGAAGATTCCGTAAAATTTTTTATCTTTTCTATTTAAAGCTTCGAAATTTAAAGCAAAAAACCGTATTATTAATTTGTTTGTTTGTTTTGTGCAGCGAAGTTTCATGTCGCTTCGTGTGCAGATCTTGAGGCGTAGAGAAATCGACGCTACATGAAATGTCTCGTACGCGTCTATGACGATACGCCTCGTGTGCAGAGTGCCTAAGTGTGTTAAAACACTGTTTTAAATCGACTATGACTACGGCCCAATAAATCCCGCACAGGTTGGTAAGGTGACTCCACATTACGGGTCGAATTTCCATGAAAATTCCAATTTCGGGGTGTGAGAGAGAGAGTACCCAAAAGCCATTCAATTATAAATATCATAAAATCCACCGAAGCCATGTATTTTTCGAACAATTTAGCTGAAAAAAAACATCGATGTATCGATGGTTTTCTTCCGATGTTTTTTTAGAATCGATGTTAATTTTTTCGATACATCGAACATCGTAAAAAATATGCTCTAATAACTATGAAAAGCATCGCGATCAAACATACCTTGGTACGAAATGATAAAAAAAACATGCTGTTCAACATGATGTGAACTACAAAATTAAAAAAAGGAAATAAAAACTGCTTTACTTTTTGACAACATTTATGCAAACATTACAACAAAACATTTTTTCCAGTTCGTCCTTTTTGACATTTTTGTGAACCTTCTTCGCCATGATTGGCCAAAGTTTATCCAAATAGTTTATTTTACTTCCGTTTTCAAGTGTTTTTCTGCTATTGTAGGTTTCTTCCATGAATCATTTATTGAATCATGGTTTCTTCAAAAATGTCAATTATCACATAGAATCACAACAAAACATTTTTTCCAATTCGTCTTGTTTGACATTCTCCGTGAAGCTTCTTGTTGTTGTAGCCACCAAGACACCCCCCAAATGCTTTGGGGAGTGTAGGGGTGTGACAGTCCTCTGCCGGATAGTCCCTTCTGATACTGAACCTTCTTCGCCATGATTGGCGGTCATGCATGATTCAAATAAAGTCAACGTACTAACCAAAATGAACCCAGTCTCACGGATGAATATTTTGCTGAATATGGCTGAGTGCACAATCTTCTTTATTTGAATCATGACCGCCATCAACGTCATCAACTACGTTATCGACGAGAAAGAAAATTTGCAAACAGGCAAAAAATACCTTTATTGAACTATTATTCACACAAATAAATATGCGGCACTTCATTTTTCTTTATTTAAAATAGTTTTTTAACATAAATTTCACATTTATCGCACACAATCTTTAGTTATTAGAAAACCGGAAACGAAACTGGGTGAAAGAGAATTTATGTTACTACGTCACTAAATCAGCTGATTCTGTCAAATTTTGGATGAACGCATAGCGGAACCGCTGAATACACAATCTTCTTTATTTGAATTATGATTGGCGGCATGGAGGAACAATAAAGGAGAATGCATTAGATCAGCTGACTTCTTCTTCAATCTTCATAAACACACGAACACAAGCATTTTGTTTTGTTGACATATGCCACACACACACGCACCCTAGCATTTCCATAGGGGCCGAATCTGTCAAATTCTTCTACATTCCTCTTTGCATGACACTTCTCGCCCCACTATGTATGAAGGTATGTCGTCATGCGTAAACCTTTATTGTTGAATCATGATTGGCGGTATACAATTTTAGTATACATACACAATTCCCTCTTGAACCAAATCTTTTTCGGCTATCTTTCGCGATCAAAACACCCATGATTCAAATAAAGAAGATTGTGCATTCAGCGGTCCCGCTATGCGTTCATCCAAAATTTGACAGAATCAGCTGATTTAGTGACGTAGTAACATAAATTCTCTTTCACCCAGTTTCGTTTCCGGTTTTCTAATAACTAAAGATTGTGTGCGATAAATGTGAAATTTATATTAAAATACTATTTTAAATAAAGAAAAATGAAGTGCCGTGTATTTATTTGTCTGAACAATAGTTCAATAAAGGTATTTTTTGCCTGTTAGAAAATTTTCTTTCACGTCGATAACGTAGTTGATGACGTACTAACCAAAATGAACCCAGTCCCACGGATGAATATTTTGCTGAATATCGCTGAGTGCACAATCTTCTTTATTTGAATCATGAAAACACCCTAGTCAATTTTAGACTTGCTTCTGGCAATGCTATATCGGTTTGAAGTAAAGTTTCAAACCAATTCTTCTTTTGTTTACATCACAATATTCGGTATGACTGTCAAATATGACACCTGCAAAGCATGCAATCAGCTGGACAATAGCCGCATTTCCTCTAACCCATGGAATTAGTTGAATTTATAAAAAGTTTATAGGAATTAAAAAAATATAGTTATAAATGGCAGAAGTTTCCGCACCAGCGGTGGATCCAGCTGAACGCTTAAAATTGGGGCCACGTGATGGAGTGACATATCCTTTGGTGGTGCAGTATTGCGGCAACTGCACAATGCCTCTTGAGGTATTAAAATTAGTTATTGCTCTTGTTAAAAATAATTTTGATTCTTGAATTTTCGTTCAGTATTGCGAATATTATCCAGAATTTGAAAAATGTAGAGCCTGGCTGGAAAAACATCTTCCTAATGAATTTGAACAGATGAAAATAAAAGATGAGGCTGCCGCGGCTGATGGCACAGACGATGACAAGAAGCGCCAAAAACGTGGCGGAAAAGGTATGATGAAGATAAAAAAGAAGGAAGAAGTGGCTAAAAAGATAACCGTTTCGAGAGCGCCGCGCGGCAAAAAGAAGTCGGTGACTGTAGTAACTGGACTAAATACTTTTGGTAAGCAAATTAAGGACAGATCTGTGGAGTCATGGTTGGGGTGTTAATAGTTTTATATTATCTCTTCGCAGATATTGACTTAAAAGTGGCTGCGAAATTTTTTGGCACAAAGTTCGCTTGCGGCTCCTCCGTTACGGGAGATGATGAAATCGTCATACAGGGTGATGTGAAGGATGATCTATTCGATGTCATTCCTGAAAAATGGCCAGAAATAGATGAAGACTTCATTGACGATTTGGGCGATTTGAAACGTTGAGGGAATTCTTTAATATGCAGGATTTTCAATAAGAAAAAAATATAATAAAAATAGGTTTCTTAACCAAAAAATTTTCTAAACAATTCACTGCATAATGTTCCTCTCGTTAGCAAATTAGAAGTACAATTTCCGTTTTAGACATACCACTAATGTTTTATTTTTATTGCCTTCAATTACGTATTATCACTTGGAGAATTAGGAAAATGTCTGGTCACAATTTGTAAGAGTTCATTTACTTGTTTCTCGCTTAAACGTTCTTCACTGTCTTCGATTAACTAGGAAAAAGATACAAATTATATATATGTATGTAGGAAGGTATAATGTATTAATAAATTACCAATTGTATGTGTAAAGCACTAGTTGGTGGATCATTTACCATCATAAGACATTCGGTTGTTGTTAGTTTATAATTCATTTGCCGCACCTCAGCTAAAAATGCTAGGATAGCTTCACGTGATTGTTGCTTACATGGTGAGTCCTCCAGATATTGTAAAGACTGGAAGGCACAATATATTTGTTAAACATAAATATAAATGTATATTTATAAAATCAGGAATGTGCTCAGGGAAGAAGAAAGCAAACTGAGGGAAAAGTACTGGCGCCAGACAACTGGACTACGCCAGGCAAAGGCATTAATTATAATATAATATAATATATATAATACAATGGCGCTATTATAACTCTGACGAGTTTTATGGCCGAGCTTCTCTCCCAATTCAAGGTGTGCTCCTTTTTGTTTTTCCTACTAATTGGGTGGACCTACAGTTTTATGCCGGCTCCGAACGGCGAATGCATTTTTTATGAGAAGCTTTTTCATGGCAGAAATACACTCGGAGGGTATGCCATCCACTGCCGAGAGGTGACCGCTGCTCTTAAAAAACCCAATAATTGGATTTTTACTAATTAGAAAAAAATTTTTTGGTGTTGGTCGGACTGGGGTTTGAACCCGAGACCTCTGGCATAGCAGGCGAGCACTCTACCCACTGCACCACAGCGGCCACTAGCATTAATTAGAGGGTATAATAGGTCCCGCTTTAAAGCGATTAGGAACCTCCCAAAGAATAAACATAATATTGACAGGAATTCTGACGGGCACAGTAGGCTCAAAAATAATCTGAACTGACTAGCTGCTGTGATATGGTTGATACGTCTGCAGAACACATACTGGCTGAGTGTGATGCTATTGCTAAGAAGCGTGAACAGTTTCCTGGTATGCCTTGGCCAGGACGAGGAATGTGCCCTTCAGTCTCTAAAGCCGAGCGCACGTATTTCCGCATTTTGGAATAGCTCGGCTTAGATAATCTATTGTGATTACGAAGGATACGATAGACCAATAGGCCGACGTACAATCCTCTACAATAATTCGATTATTTTTTATATTGATAAAACAAGTTGAAAGTGTATAAATACCTCGTATGTGATAGTAGCCAAGTTTCGCAATCCATATTTTTTCTTGTTATCCTTATTGAGCGTTTTCAATGATTCCATCACCTCATAATTGGAAATTACAGAGAAGCAAGGATTTACTCTGCATAGGCGGTAAAAGGAAGTAAAGAAATTTATACTAGCTAACAAAATACAAGAAAATATGCATTTATGTACTTACATTTCCATTTTATTAAAAGCTGTTCCTAAATGAGTTTGTTTATAAATTTGTTTCCAACTTGTCATATGTAATAGCTCTGTTCGTTTTATTCACTGTGATCCTGAAACAAGGTAGTTCCACATTCAGATGAACGGCCGTTGCGTTTAACGTAATAGCCCTGACACATAGCATACGTAAATCCGTCTACGTCGACGTATGTGACTGACAGCTCAGATACTTGACGGAGAGGTCGCCACATAGAAAACGTCGACGGATATAATCAAAAGCAATCAGCTGACATAGCGACGGATTGACGTATGCCAAAAGCTGAATGTTGGGCAACTTCGGTACGTTGCGGCGACGGATCCGTCGTACTTGTGACGATGTATATTTAAATGCCCGAAGTTTACTGAGCTGTCAGTCACTTACGCCGACGTAAACGGATTGACGTATGATATTTGACGGGCCTACAAGTTTCTTCCTGATGCGTTATTTGACAAACGATATTACTGTAGCCATAGGGCTCTTGGACACTTAAAATCGGGCCCTCACTCTGTAGTTCGATTGGAAAGAAAATTCGTTCGCTTTCGAATTCTATTCCATATATTCTATATATACGAATGTGCTTCCGAATCGAATTTCGCGTTCGAATATACCTACGTAGTGAGGGCCCTGTGTGAGTGTCGGGGGATTGACGCAAATATCTAAAAGTTTTGATATTCATCAACGCGAGCCCGACAACAAGAACGTGTAGTGCGACGACTGTCGATTGCACTAAGGCACTCTGCACACGGAGCGTACTCTTTTAGACGCGTATTAGATACTACAGACGAAAGCTGTACGCTTTGATGTCGCGCACGTATATTTCAATTGAAGGCTGCACACGAGTCGTCAGCTTCATGCATTCGTCAAAGTATGCTGGCTACATGTCGCTTGGCGTAAAGCAGTGCTGGTAGCTAGGCGTACTACGCTTAGAAAACAGGAAGAAGAAGACGTTTGTTTACATTTTTCCACATGGTGAAATTTATAAAAGCAGTAAAATTTGTGGAAAAAATCGGAAAAAATTTGTGTATAATTAAAAAAAATGGAAGATTCCATAAAATTTTTCATCTTTTCTATTTAAAGCTTCGAAATTTAAAGCAAATACCGTATTATTAATTTGTTTGTTTGTTTTGTGCAGCGAAGTTTTATGTCGCTTCGTGTGCAGATCTTGAGGCGTAGGGAAATCGACGCTACATGAAATGTCTGGTACGCGTCTATGACGATACGCCTCGTGTGCAGAGTGCCTAACACACACACAAAAAACACTCACACATAAACACTGTTTGACATGCAAGATTGTAAGTTGCCAAGGGCCTGTACACGGTGCGTTATTTGACCGAAATTGGTTTCGATCGAGTTGGACTGTTTGCCTACATACGGTACAATTTATTGTACGACCTTGTTGACCAATCTCATTTTGTAAAAATATATTTTGAGTGGAGATGGAGTCGAATATTATTGCGCTTGTAGGAAGAATAAGAACGTTAATTAAGAGTATGAATAATTTTAAAAAAAAAAGCAAATAAGCGGTTCCTGCGAGCTTTCCATTTTGCGTTATTTATTCTACAAATATATATGTTTTTATGTGTTGAATTTGTTTATTTTTTTATTTTATTTGATGTGTTCACTTAAAAAATTCTCATAAAATGAAATGTTGAACATGCCCCTAAACGATGTAATCACGTTGTGCAACTTTGTTATGGTTTGCTATCGATATCAATGCTGATATCGATCATAAACGGGTTAATTTCGGTTGCTCAATTCTGTCTGTGTGGCATCACCACTATTTTAGTAGTTTTTCTTAGTACTTTTCCAATGACTTCCATTTCATAATGGCCGACGTGCTGACATGGTGAAGAAGAATGGTTGACGCGTGGCCAAACTAAACAGGTCGTCGCATGTGAGGCAGTTTATGCGATTGACGTTAGGCGGCTTATTTCAAATGTCAAAAGCAGGGAAAAAGAAGTGAACACACAACTTAGCAGGGATTGTTTAAAGAAGGATTTCGCGGCAGATAAGCCGATTGCAATTGGGTACGTGTGCCAAAAAAGGTGCGAACGTCAGATAGAACCGATTGGGGAAAAGTTTTTACTTTGAAAATAATTTCTCTCCTCTTTCACGTTGACATTTTTTTTTGGAAACACACACATCAAAACGTAACTAATATAACCTTCTTTGGATAAACCTTGAGCTTAGCATTCTACTTCTACGAACAAGGCCTGCAAAATTGTAAAATCAAGGCAACAGACAATAAGTTGACATATGCCAAGAAGAAGAAGAGCGATTCTCCCTCGCATCGACCTTGTATGTTTGAGCTATGGGCTAGTGTAACAGGTGGCCGCACGGCGAAACGAGGGTGACTTTTGAGGTTGTCTCGATGGCAACAGCTGACAATTTTTTTTTGACAGGAGTCATTTCCCTGTTTGAGTAAATTTCATGCACCACTGGTGGTGTTCTGGCAATAATAACGTTTTGTACTTTCTTATTCAGTCACTAGATATCTCAAATGTAACATTTTTTTTTTATTTAAAATCCTGTAGTTAATTCTTTTCTTGCTCCACTAAGAGTCTAAACAAAATTTAAATAAGTAATTGCATCCGAGATTTACACCGATTTTTTTATTCTTCTAAATGGTTATGTGGTTTTGATTCATTCTTCAGATTTCAATCCTTATAGATTGCATGAAAATTTTTTTTTGCAAATAGGCAATCTATCGAGCCAACCTCTATAAGTAGGCCTTTCATGGGAAAGCTTAACTCAAATTTCCCATCTCAACCTTGACAATCGTTCCAATGGCGAGGTATGCACATGGATTGGTGATGGAGAAACTGGTTCTCCAGGGTTGCCATGAACACTTCTTATTGTGAAAATACGTAACACGTGGTTTTTCGGATACTTAGTACTTTCAAATGCACCTATTATAAAATGTTCTTATGCGCTCCATACAATTTTAAATTTTACATAGTTCACAGAAAATTAAATAATTATTTACCAAATAATTTTACTATGTTTGTTTCTTATTGGCTAGTTATGGATAGTTAGCCAGGTTTGGGCTGGCAGAAGGTTTCTTGATTTTCTGTTCATTTCACTCTTTATGAGCGTAATTCTTTCCGTTTTGCTCTTTTCATTTCATTTGACAGCTAGCTGCTAGTTTAATAAGAAACAAACATACTATTTCATTAATCAGATTTTCCTGTCTCTTACCATTTTTATAATTTGAGCGTAAGACAACAATGTCTATTAATATTTCCAACGTACACTAATAGAATTTTACAGTAGCAAATTTACTAGGGCACGAATATAAGCGATTAATTTGAGATAGTTTCATGGGAAAAATGCTTGAGGCATTTTATTCCGAAAGTTTTGGTATTTTTATTTGTGTAACATGGCAATCGCATTCCATCTCGCTTGTGCCATTGCTAGCGTCATACCATGATATAGACATTCGGGTAACCGTAAAGTCACGCCACTATTATGCACACGTCACTACACCACTGCAGGCTATATGGAAAAAGAAACGGGACTCTTCCAAAAACGAAGACAGAAGAAAAAGTGGAAGGCACGCTTGGATAGAGAAATTTTAGTACAGCGAGAGTTTTGTTGCTGACCATCGCATCGATCAGACGTGTTTACGCATTATGTCCCAAAGTCGAACGCGCATAATTAGTGTATTGTAACGTGCATTCATAATTAATTTACACAACATATTGAAAAACTAAATATATGTATGTAGGTACCTACCTAATTATTGAATTTTCGAACTGAACCAGCGACAGAGGTCCAGCATTCCTGCGTGCCATACCACCAACATACACAAATACAGTCTGGAACGGGCGCCATGCAGCATATATAAACGTAATGCAAATAAGCGTATTCTAATCAACTGAGCTGAAAAAGTTTAACATGCAATAATCGACGCCTTCGAAGTTCTTCAGCGATATATTTTCATTTTCTTTGTGCTAGTGAATGTATTTTAACATACATAGTAGATACTAAATAATGAAAAATAGTTACTTAACGCTGAATCATATAACGGAAAAGAACCACCGACAAAATTAACCACTGTATCAACATTAAAACATTTGTTTGTTTGGTGCAATAAGCGAAAAAAAAAAAAAAAAAACAAAGCAAAAAGGGATGTGCATCCCATCTAACTTAAGTAACTAACAAAATTTAATAAAAAAAAAATAAGTGAAAAAAAATTATTGTCTGCAAGAAATAAGGGGAAAAAGCAACGAGCAACTAAAAACAAGAGAAATAAAACAGCAAAAAAAAAAATACCGTGTAAATAGCTTGCACAAAACTCGCTTGTGCAACAACAATAATTACGAAACATTTAAAATTGCAAAAATTTAATTACAAACAGCAAAAAAATTACTACTAAAAACATCAAAATCTAGTATTTAGTGCCTGAGCGCAGCCAGCGCAACATCCCACCACCCACACCAACAGCACCAGCACCAGCATCCCCATCAGCAGCAGCAACAGCACCAACAACGACAACAGCAGCAGCAACAACCACCGGAACATAGGTCGTAAGCGAGTCATGTTATTTTGTATATTTTACTCTTTATTATTCTATTTAGTTGAAATTAACGCACATACGTATGTGCATATTTATGTAAATTTGCTTCGCTGTGCATAAACATACATAGGTACCACCTACGTATAGAGGTGTTGGGCATATCGGATTGCCACGAACCGAATTTTGCATATGAGAGTGATTGGCACAGCAGATATGCATAAATACGTACATACTACAATTAGTCAAAACGAAGTTGTAGAGCCCTTGATATTTAATCGCTTACCAGTTGTAACAGTTAGGATCACAAAAGTCAAAAAAAAAAAATTGTTAATGAATGCATAAATAATTTTTGCTAACCAATACATACACACCAATGCATAAACGTAAGAACGATTGCACCAACTTACAAAAAAGGCGCCTTTAATATAAATTGTAATACAAATATTTAACCGTGGGTGTATGTTATATACATAATGGGTCATATTGATGAAGGCAAACATTTGATTTGTTTGGGATTTTAGACCCCTTTGCTCAAACTTTTAAATTTCGTTCATACAAATTAATGTAAGATTTGTGAAATCTTGGGAATTAGCATTTGATTTTTTTTTGTTTTTGTTAATACGGCCCATAATGAAAGCAAAGTAAAAATTTAGATTTTAAGAGAAATGAATTCTAAATAAATAATTGTAAGTTTAAAATGGGGATGCTGATTCTCTTCATTTAAAAAGGCATAGGGATTTTCAGATACGGGGTCATCAAAATATAGGTGCACCGATGGCCATGGATGAGGGTGGGCTAGTAAAGCACCAGCGCTGCAACAACACCAGCGGCGCACCACAGGTAAGGGGTTACTGAAATTCGGGTGCGACAGTAACCATGGATTAGGGTGGGACAAAAACGCACCGGCGCTGCAACAACATCAGCAACGCCACCCCCTTGTGAGTTCGGCCTTTAACTTTTTTTTGACTGTTCATTTATATTAAATTTCAGCTTTCTTTTATGTATTTTCAGATGCCTGTTAATAATCGGTCATTCCGGTTGATTCAAATTTAAATTCAAATTTAACGATTTTTTTTTGCGATATAAATATTCAAATTTAAATCCACTTTGACAGTTTTTTTTTGACAGTGTTTATTCAAATTTAGTGCATATCGATTTCAACGTACATTCAAATTTAAATTTTGGTGCAACGATTATTTCCCGTCCGTCCGTGGTTATTTGAATTTAACGTGCGCTCATCTATTTTTAAAATTTTCCGTCGATTGTCAGTATTTCCGTCCGATTTAAATTTCGGTTTAAATGTTTAGCTAACGTCCGTCTGACTTTAACGTACATTTGTACGTTCAAAATTCATATTCAAAATTTTAACGACATTTTCCCTCGGTTTGCATTTATTTAAATTTAACTGATGCCTGGCCTCTTGAATTTGGATTTTTCGGGTTATTTTGAATTTTCGAATTTTTCAACGGTCCGTCCGTGGCATCCGGCTAAACCGGATGTTGTTTTAGTGTGATTTTACTCGTTTTGGTTTGAAAGGCATGATATGAATTTTTTCTGTTTATGGCGCAGGACAGCAGTGTAGGCAAGAACCCCGCCCAGCCGACAATGACTAGCCACAGTGCAACCCTAGATCATGCCGACCGCCATGCATTGCTGCTCCACTCGTATAGAATGCGCATCCATAACAGATGGCGCCCAACGTGGTGCCTTGGGTGCTGGCTTCAGTGGTTTTCTGGTCGGTCAGTGAAGTTTCATCTTCACGCAAGTCCCAGATTGGCAGCCTCCGTAGCCGCCACTGCGTTGCGGCGGGATGATGGAATTGATCAGACTGATTGGAGAGTCATTGGTGTTAGTGGCTCAAGGCTCCACGCGACTTCACGTCACTCAGTCTGTTTTTTTTTCTTTTGCATTTCACCCGGAGAGGCAGTGTTTAACGCACTTAATTTTTTTTGTAGTTTAAATATTAAATTTGTTTTCACTGTCGTCCGAGGGGCATGTCCGCTAGATTCAGTATTTATTTTTTTTTATAAATTTCTTTTGCCGAATATGTCTTTTGTGCAGTATTGTGTATCGGATTTTTTTTTTCCTTTTGGGGCCTAGCTCATCTCGCGTCTGGGGTGGTAATTCTAGCACCGCCTTCATTGCGATGAGTTGAGCTGGATCCTAAGCTAGCAATCCTTCTTCGCAAGTCTGGGGTAGCGGCTTCAAACCGTGCCTTTCATTGCGGCGGAGCCAAGGATGTTGGTCATAAGGAAAATTCGTCCTTTTTAATTTTTTTTGTGTTCGTGATTTTTTTTTGCAATTTAGGCCTCAGCCATTCCGCGCCTGAGTTGGTTGCACTTAGCGCCACTTTCATTGCGATGGGTTGGTCTGAGACCTGAGTTGGTACTTTTCATCTCCGCAAGTCTGGGGAATGCAGCCTCTAGCTGCACCTTTCATTGCGGCGGAGATTAGGAGGGTATTTTGCAAATTTCTTTTGTTCTGTCTTTTTCTTTTGTTATGCGATGCAGGCCTCAGTTCATCTCATGCCTGAGTTGGGTGCCTTGGAACATTTAGCACCACTTCATGGCGATGAGCTGAGCTGAGACCCAAGGATGTATTGTCTATCTCCGCAAGTCTGGGGATAGCGGATTCAAACCGTTCCTTTCATTGCGGCGGAGATAGGTTAGGATTTCGCAAAATTCAAATTTTTTTTTGTTTTCTTATTGTTAACTATCTTCTAGTTAGCCAGCCTGTCTCAGGGATTTAGCTTCCGAGCAACCCTGCATTGCGGTTGGTGCGCTGGAGACCAGTTGGCACACACTGTCTTAATTTTTTTTTTGTTTTTCAAGGGGGTTTATATTTTTTTTATTCTGTAACCTGTGCCTTTTATAATGGGAGGTCAGCATTCCCATTGAATAACGAACATATATATATATTTTGCATTGTATATCTTTTTACATTCACATATACACGTATATGAACACGTTTATTTATACAAATATTTTTTTTTATAAGCGAAGTCCATTTTGAATCGATATTGTTAGTTAAAATCTAAGATAATTTTTTTTTGAATCGCAAATAATTAGCACAATTATTGCTAGATTTTTCTACCAAACGCGACAACTAAAGTTTTATTACTTTTTCGGATGTGACATAATTTTGTACCGGTATAGAGATTTAAATAGCAAATAATCATTATTAATATTCGCTGAAAACTTGATCAAACACAAAACCAAAGTTTTGTTAATTTCTTTTCGATGCGATCTAATTTTGAATCGAGATAAAGATTTAAATTTCGGTAATTGTACAAATAATTGCATTTGAGCTTTAGCACCAAACGTGACTTATTCAAGCAGTTAATTGCTTTAGATTTCATACAACCGTTCAAGCGTGCCTTGTTTTTTTTTGAAGCGCTCAAACGTTCGATTTTTTTTGAAAATGTCTCAAAACACTCAGCAGTCAGCTGAAGGGATGCAAACTAGGAGTTCGACTAGAGGTAGTGGTTCCAAGTTCAGAGGTAATGGCGGACATTATAGAGGAGGAGGAAATAGAGGTGCAACTCCGAAACCCCCAGCGAGCCGACCTTTAGTAATGCATTCTCCAATAGTCACCCAGGCAACAGTCGATCCATCCAGGAATGTTCCAAATACTGACCCTTCCGAAAAATATGATAGACCGGCTAGTGCAAATATCCTTGATCTAGACAGTCTTATTAGGAATATGCCGGATCCGCCTGAGCAAGGCGCGACAAATACAGTAGACGAGGCAAGCGCTTTACCACAGGTTCGGTTACAACCAAACGTTTACAATGATAGGGCTTCCAACCAAGAGACCCATCCCGAAGTGTCTCCCTTGAATTCGTGGGTACATGTCCTGCATCAGCTATTCCAAACGTCACAAGAAGAACTGCGCCAGGAGATGAGAGCTATTAGGGAAAATGTGAATACCCTGAACGCTGCAGTCGCAGCCTCTCGAACGGCGGCGGATTTTATTAGGAGTGATGCTAGACGTGATACTAGGGAAGATGCTAGGCAGCAGCCGAACCAAGCGCAGACTTTCGTTAGTAATTCGATTATTCCCACACCTAGTAATACGGTTGTGAAACCACAAGACTGGAAGATTTCTTATGACGGTACTGGTAGCGTTTCAGATTTTTTGTTTAAATTGGACACCTTGCGTGAGCGCACGCAGTGTACAGAAGATCAGCTTATGGCCAGTTTTCACCTTTTCTTATCAGGACGTGCCGAAGAATGGTATTGGTTATTTACCAAACAAAATTCCAACGCAAACTATCCATTTTTGAGTTACTCTTTAAAACGGGAATTCGGTACAATGAAAACGGACCACGAGCTGATGATGGAAATATCTGTACGTAAGCAGAAAGTGAATGAGACATACGATGTTTTCCACACGGACATTCTGGCATTAAACGCGAGACTTAGAGAGCCCATGTCTGAGGCCTTGTTAATAGATATTATCAAACGCAACGTTAATGGTAATTTGAAATTAATGCTGTTTAACGCGGATGTAAGAAGTCTGCATGACCTCCGCGATGTAGCTCGACGAGGCGAGCAAGTATTGAAAGAGAGCAGAACCTTAGTATCAAATTACCATAGGCCGAGCGTAAACGAAGCGCGTGCCATAGCTCCGGAATGTAGGGTTGAAAACGAAGATTATATGATAGATCCGCAGATAGAAGCGTTGAATTATCGTCGTGTGGGTAAGCCAGACTACTCAGGGATTAAATGTTGGAATTGCCAGGCAATGGGCCATTCTTATATTTACTGTGAGGAGCCCATCAAATCTCAGTTTTGTTTCAAATGCGGTCAGAGAGGAGTGTTGACTCCGAAGTGTCCCAACGACCACCGTGGTCAGGGAAACCGTTATCCGAGCGAGAAAAGAGAGGGGGAAACTCGTTCGGGACTATAGCCCCCACTTCAGTCAATACCCAAGCAATCATCGCGAGTACTGAGCCTAGTCCACTTTCGGCCAGATCCGCGAGTAGTCAACCAACACCAATAGTAACTTTCCCTGATAGTACGGATAACTCAAATAGTTCAGATTCAGATGGCCCAACTTCGTCACAAACAAATTCTCGGCCAGTTCGTATTTTGAAAGCTTCAGTTAGAAATGTTAGTTGCCAGACCATTTTCCGGCCCAGTTTAGAAGAAAGAGAACAAAACTATCAATTGGTTAGGTCAAATATTTTCACGAATGATTCCCAACCATATCCACCCGAAAAAATTTTGCAGTGTAGGAAGAGATATAGCAAACGTGTCCAGGTGCGTAAGCTTTTGGAAAGCACCACACTCGTCCTTAAAGACGATGAAAGACCAATGATTAGGGTGAGGATAGGAAATGGATCACTTGTGGGGTTATTGGATTCAGGAGCCAATGTCTCTATTCTGGGTAAAGACTGTTTGAAATTTTTAGAAGAGAACAATCTCAACTATAAGGAAATGAATGAATGTATATATACGGCAGGCGGCGACAAACGGAAGATAATAGGGTGTAGTTCATTGCCTGTCACTTTTAAAAATACAACAAAATCTATATTCTTTTACCTTGTTCCTTCGCTTCTCCAGGAAGCCTACTTCGGGGTAGATTTTTGGAAAGCATTTGCTTTAGCTCCCGAAATATTTCCAAGTGTATCTTGTCTAGAAGCAAAGGAAGATATAGAAGAAGGTCCCAATTTTCATGATTTAACTCCATCCCAGAAGTACGATTTGCAAAAAGTTATTGAAATGTTTCCGTCGTTTGAAAAGTTAGGCCTTGGGCAAACACAGCTGGTTGAGCACCATATTGACACGGGTGACGCAGTCCCAATTAAAAGCAAACATTTTCCTCTTTCGCCACCAAGGCAGGCTGAAGCCTACAGCGAAATTGATAGATTATTGAAAATGGGAGTCATCGAGGAGTCGAATTCGCCATGGTGTAGCCCAGTTGTCTTAGTACGGAAACCTGGTAAGGTTAGACTCTGCATTGATTCTAGGAAGGTAAACGCCGTTACGAAAAAGGACTCATATCCGCTGCCGCATATCAACGGGTTATTGAGTCGTTTAAAGGATACGCACTTTATTAGTGGTATCGACTTAAAAGACGCGTTCTTCCAAATTAAACTAACTGAGTCGTCAAAAGAGAAGACAGCGTTTGCGGTGCCAGGTAAACCCTTGTACCATTACAAAGTTATGCCCTTTGGGCTGTGTAACGCGCCGCAAACAATGAGTCGACTCATGGACAAAGCAATTCCCTCGTATATGCGAGAACACGTTTTTGTTTATTTGGACGACCTGTTGGTATGTAGTGCGGATTTTGACGACCACATCAAACTTTTAGCAGATGTAGCGAGGTGTTTGAAAAGTGCAGGCCTTACAATTAATGTGAGAAAAAGTAAATTTTGCCAGAGAGAAATTCGTTACTTAGGGTATGTTATAGGCAGTGGATGTTTGAAAGTGAATCCAGAGAAAATTGAGGCAATGCAGAATTTCCCCATTCCCAAATCTCCTCGACAGGTTCGCAGATTTGTGGGTATGGCAAATTGGTACAGGGCATTTATTACCAATTTCGCTGATTTAGCAGGCCCTTTGACAGACTGTTTACGTAAGTCACCTGGTCCTTTCAAACTCACTCCAGAAGCAATAGAAGCCTTCGAAAAACTTAAAGTAGCTCTGAGTTCCGCTCCAGTCTTAGCTCAACCTGATTTTTCCAGAGAATTTGTCATTCAATGTGATGCTTCCAAAATAGGAGTAGGAGGCGTGTTATTCCAGGTCGATGATAATGGTGCAGAGCATCCAATAGCTTTCGTTTCGAAGAAATTAAATAATGCTCAACGCAACTATACAGTCACCGAGCTGGAATGCCTCGCCGCAATTGTCAGTGTCAAGCGTTTCAGACCCTACGTTGAAGGGCAGCCATTTCGTATAATCACGGACCACTCAAGCCTTAAATGGTTGATGACGCAAAAAGACCTTAGTGGTAGGTTAGCTAGATGGTCACTGTTACTACAGAGATATGATTTCGAAATGCAGCATCGTAAGGGGGCCCTGAACGTAGTACCGGACGCTCTGTCGCGTTTTGACGTTGACGAGTTGACTTCATCTCCCGCGCCTTACGAAATAGACTTAGACTCATCCGAATTTAGAGCCAATGAGTATCTGGATCTTATCAGAACAATTACAGTAAACGGTGAGGCTCTCCCGGATTTGTGTGTTAGAGACGGGTTGATTTTTAAAAGGGTTAAATTTCGGAAGGGTGTGGAGGGCGAAGAAGACTCGTTATGGCGGTTGTGGTTGCCCAAAGGACTTAGGGAGGAAGCAATACGAATGGCACATGACGCGGTTAGGAGTTATCACGGGGGTTGGCAGAAGACCTTGGAACGAGTTAGGTGGAAATACTTCTGGCCACAACAAGCTAGGGACGTTAGAGATTATGTGAAGGATTGTGACACTTGCAAGACTGTAAAAGCAACGAATCAGCAGTCAAGACCACCTATAGGAAGCGCTTTTGTTACAGAGAGACCTTTTCAGCGCTTATATTGCGACTTCTTAGGACCTTATCCTAGATCAAAACGCAGGAACCAGTTTATTTTTATTATTTTAGACCATTTTTCAAAGTATGTGTGGCTGAAGCCAATGCAGAGAGCGACAACTATCAATGTAATGAACTACTTCAGTACAGAGATTTTTCCAGCCATAGGGGTCCCAGAATATATCCACAGCGATAATGGGAAACAATTCATCTCAAAAGAAATGAAAGCGTTCTTTGAGAAGTACGGTGTGACGCATGTAAGAACAGGAGTGTATTCCCCACAAGCTAATGCGTCCGAACGCGTGAATAGAGAGATAGTTTCCAAGATAAGAATTTTCCTAAAAGATAAGCAGGATCATACGGACTGGGACAAACATATACCCGAAATTCTATCAGTTCTGAGAAGTGATTTTCATACGTCAATTCAGTGCTCTCCGTACTTTGCATTATATGGTCAGAATATGGTCCAACACGCATCCGCGTATAAGTTATTAGAAAAATTGGATAGCCTTAAAGAAGATTGCGTACCGATAGTGAGTAGGGCTGATAGGTTAACAGGGATCCACGAGCAAATCCGTAAAAACTTAGCGCATGCAAATGATAGAGTCAAGCAGGTTTACAATAAGCGCTCTAGGCTTGTGAATTATAGGGAAGGTCAGGAAGTATTTAGAAGAAATTTTGCCTTGAGTAACTTCAAACAGGGCATAAACGCGAAATTCCTGCCAAAATATATTAAGTGTCGAGTTCGTGGAAAAGTAGGCAATGCTCTGTATGACTTAGAAGACTTAACAGGGAGATTAATAGGACGATTCCATGCTTCTGATATCCGTCCTCAATAAGACTCCGCTGGGCGTCTTGGCGGTCGGGGACAATTCGCCCAGTATTCTCCCCGAGCAGTTATAATAATAGGTGGATCACAAGCGCTCCCACCGGGAACCGTGGACCATCTAGCAGTCCATATTCCAATTGGTCTGCTTATACGGAGTTTTGACGAGTTCTCCCAAATTAAAATGTCTAGTTTTATGGAGTTTTGGCGAGTTCTCCTATATCAAATGCCTAACCTTACGGAGTTTTGACGAGTTCTCCAATACAAAAATGTCTATTCAAACGGAGTACTGATGATTTTCCTGTTAAAGTTTTTTTGTCCAGCTTCGCGAGGTTAGGGACCATAGACCAGCTGATAGGGTGATTGTATTCGGAGTTTAGACGCGTTCTCCTGTAAAAAAATGTCTAAGGCCGCGAAGCCTTAAAATAGGAAACAAAATAATTTAATTTTTTTTGTAAAGCCCATTCCGGGGGGCGAGAAACCAGCGGACCAAGGGTCTTTTTCAAGACCGCCTGTCCTGGGTCCAGCGTGCGGGGTTGGATCAGCCGGGGGGGGACAGGTTGTTAAGACCGACCAAGATCGGCACCTAGGAGGAGGGCTCCTAGGGGGGAGTAGGCTTCTCTGGCCTAAGCCAATAGAGAAACACCGCAACACCGGACTTACGCATCTTGGTTTCTTTTTACCAAATGAATTTTTTTATCATACCTGACTTTCAATTATTCTCGGATTTTCATACATTACTAGTTTGGACATGTTCATATAGCCATATGTTTTTTTTGGTATCACCTGATGGAGCCTCTGTTGCCCGGTTAGCTGTGGTAGAATTTGAGACTCTTATCTAGGGGTGAGTCGTGCCCCACGTAGTTAACAGTTGAGTATTCTCGCGACAACCTTACAGGCAAACCATTTTTTCCTGTTCGCTCCCTCGTCAGGTCTTCGAAGCGAAGCAGGCCTGTTATGGTTTGCTATCGATATCAATGCTGATATCGATCATAAACGGGTTAATTTCGGTTGCTCAATTCTGTCTGTGTGGCATCACCACTATTTTAGTAGTTTTTCTTAGTACTTTTCCAATGACTTCCATTTCATAATGGCCGACGTGCTGACATGGTGAAGAAGAATGGTTGACGCGTGGCCAAACTAAACAGGTCGTCGCATGTGAGGCAGTTTATGCGATTGACGTTAGGCGGCTTATTTCAAATGTCAAAAGCAGGGAAAAAGAAGTGAACACACAACTTAGCAGGGATTGTTTAAAGAAGGATTTCGCGGCAGATAAGCCGATTGCAATTGGGTACGTGTGCCAAAAAAGGTGCGAACGTCAGATAGAACCGATTGGGGAAAAGTTTTTACTTTGAAAATAATTTCTCTCCTCTTTCACGTTGACATTTTTTTTTGGAAACACACACATCAAAACGTAACTAATATAACCTTCTTTGGATAAACCTTGAGCTTAGCATTCTACTTCTACGAACAAGGCCTGCAAAATTGTAAAATCAAGGCAACAGACAATAAGTTGACATATGCCAAGAAGAAGAAGAGCGATTCTCCCTCGCATCGACCTTGTATGTTTGAGCTATGGGCTAGTGTAACAGGTGGCCGCACGGCGAAACGAGGGTGACTTTTGAGGTTGTCTCGATGGCAACAGCTGACAATTTTTTTTTGACAGGAGTCATTTCCCTGTTTGAGTAAATTTCATGCACCACTGGTGGTGTTCTGGCAATAATAACGTTTTGTACTTTCTTATTCAGTCACTAGATATCTCAAATGTAACATTTTTTTTTTATTTAAAATCCTGTAGTTAATTCTTTTCTTGCTCCACTAAGAGTCTAAACAAAATTTAAATAAGTAATTGCATCCGAGATTTACACCGATTTTTTTATTCTTCTAAATGGTTATGTGGTTTTGATTCATTCTTCAGATTTCAATCCTTATAGATTGCATGAAAATTTTTTTTTGCAAATAGGCAATCTATCGAGCCAACCTCTATAAGTAGGCCTTTCATGGGAAAGCTTAACTCAAATTTCCCATCTCAACCTTGACAATCGTTCCAATGGCGAGGTATGCACATGGATTGGTGATGGAGAAACTGGTTCTCCAGGGTTGCCATGAACACTTCTTATTGTGAAAATACGTAACACGTGGTTTTTCGGATACTTAGTACTTTCAAATGCACCTATTATAAAATGTTCTTATGCGCTCCATACAATTTTAAATTTTACATAGTTCACAGAAAATTAAATAATTATTTACCAAATAATTTTACTATGTTTGTTTCTTATTGGCTAGTTATGGATAGTTAGCCAGGTTTGGGCTGGCAGAAGGTTTCTTGATTTTCTGTTCATTTCACTCTTTATGAGCGTAATTCTTTCCGTTTTGCTCTTTTCATTTCATTTGACAGCTAGCTGCTAGTTTAATAAGAAACAAACATACTATTTCATTAATCAGATTTTCCTGTCTCTTACCATTTTTATAATTTGAGCGTAAGACAACAATGTCTATTAATATTTCCAACGTACACTAATAGAATTTTACAGTAGCAAATTTACTAGGGCACGAATATAAGCGATTAATTTGAGATAGTTTCATGGGAAAAATGCTTGAGGCATTTTATTCCGAAAGTTTTGGTATTTTTATTTGTGTAACATGGCAATCGCATTCCATCTCGCTTGTGCCATTGCTAGCGTCATACCATGATATAGACATTCGGGTAACCGTAAAGCATTGGTGGGCAAATGAAATGTAAGCATGTATTGGTAACCGCGAGCGTAAAGTGGCTACCATGGGACAAAGAACATTTGCAGTCAGTTGATTAACAAACAACAGCGAAGCAACATCGTGCACCGCTTGATTGTTTTATGATACTATTTATGTGCGTACCTACATATGTATATGTGTTTGTTCACTGCTTGTTAAATGCTTTCATTCATTAAATAGCGCATAATTTACTATTGCATAAAAAATAAAAGCAAAGCGACGATACGTGTCACCCCTTTGCTTGCTGAAACACAACTGACATGAAAATTCTGTTCTAACACCACTGTGACTCAATTGATTTTTCGCTCTCAACAGCAACTGAAATAAGAGCGTAAGAATACGTGTGCTGAGAGTAACGCTCATATGAGTCAAAATGCCCACCATTGCCGTAAAGTCACGCCACTATTATGCACACGTCACTACACCACTGCAGGCTATATGGAAAAAGAAACGGGACTCTTCCAAAAACGAAGACAGAAGAAAAAGTGGAAGGCACGCTTGGATAGAGAAATTTTAGTACAGCGAGAGTTTTGTTGCTGACCATCGCATCGATCAGACGTGTTTACGCATTATGTCCCAAAGTCGAACGCGCATAATTAGTGTATTGTAACGTGCATTCATAATTAATTTACACAACATATTGAAAAACTAAATATATGTATGTAGGTACCTACCTAATTATTGAATTTTCGAACTGAACCAGCGACAGAGGTCCAGCATTCCTGCGTGCCATACCACCAACATACACAAATACAGTCTGGAACGGGCGCCATGCAGCATATATAAACGTAATGCAAATAAGCGTATTCTAATCAACTGAGCTGAAAAAGTTTAACATGCAATAATCGACGCCTTCGAAGTTCTTCAGCGATATATTTTCATTTTCTTTGTGCTAGTGAATGTATTTTAACATACATAGTAGATACTAAATAATGAAAAATAGTTACTTAACGCTGAATCATATAACGGAAAAGAACCACCGACAAAATTAACCACTGTATCAACATTAAAACATTTGTTTGTTTGGTGCAATAAGCGAAAAAAAAAAAAAAAAAACAAAGCAAAAAGGGATGTGCATCCCATCTAACTTAAGTAACTAACAAAATTTAATAAAAAAAAAATAAGTGAAAAAAAATTATTGTCTGCAAGAAATAAGGGGAAAAAGCAACGAGCAACTAAAAACAAGAGAAATAAAACAGCAAAAAAAAAAATACCGTGTAAATAGCTTGCACAAAACTCGCTTGTGCAACAACAATAATTACGAAACATTTAAAATTGCAAAAATTTAATTACAAACAGCAAAAAAATTACTACTAAAAACATCAAAATCTAGTATTTAGTGCCTGAGCGCAGCCAGCGCAACATCCCACCACCCACACCAACAGCACCAGCACCAGCATCCCCATCAGCAGCAGCAACAGCACCAACAACGACAACAGCAGCAGCAACAACCACCGGAACATAGGTCGTAAGCGAGTCATGTTATTTTGTATATTTTACTCTTTATTATTCTATTTAGTTGAAATTAACGCACATACGTATGTGCATATTTATGTAAATTTGCTTCGCTGTGCATAAACATACATAGGTACCACCTACGTATAGAGGTGTTGGGCATATCGGATTGCCACGAACCGAATTTTGCATATGAGAGTGATTGGCACAGCAGATATGCATAAATACGTACATACTACAATTAGTCAAAACGAAGTTGTAGAGCCCTTGATATTTAATCGCTTACCAGTTGTAACAGTTAGGATCACAAAAGTCAAAAAAAAAAAATTGTTAATGAATGCATAAATAATTTTTGCTAACCAATACATACACACCAATGCATAAACGTAAGAACGATTGCACCAACTTACAAAAAAGGCGCCTTTAATATAAATTGTAATACAAATATTTAACCGTGGGTGTATGTTATATACATAATGGGTCATATTGATGAAGGCAAACATTTGATTTGTTTGGGATTTTAGACCCCTTTGCTCAAACTTTTAAATTTCGTTCATACAAATTAATGTAAGATTTGTGAAATCTTGGGAATTAGCATTTGATTTTTTTTTGTTTTTGTTAATACGGCCCATAATGAAAGCAAAGTAAAAATTTAGATTTTAAGAGAAATGAATTCTAAATAAATAATTGTAAGTTTAAAATGGGGATGCTGATTCTCTTCATTTAAAAAGGCATAGGGATTTTCAGATACGGGGTCATCAAAATATAGGTGCACCGATGGCCATGGATGAGGGTGGGCTAGTAAAGCACCAGCGCTGCAACAACACCAGCGGCGCACCACAGGTAAGGGGTTACTGAAATTCGGGTGCGACAGTAACCATGGATTAGGGTGGGACAAAAACGCACCGGCGCTGCAACAACATCAGCAACGCCACCCCCTTGTGAGTTCGGCCTTTAACTTTTTTTTTGACTGTTCATTTATATTAAATTTCAGCTTTCTTTTATGTATTTTCAGATGCCTGTTAATAATCGGTCATTCCGGTTGATTCAAATTTAAATTCAAATTTAACGATTTTTTTTTGCGATATAAATATTCAAATTTAAATCCACTTTGACAGTTTTTTTTTGACAGTGTTTATTCAAATTTAGTGCATATCGATTTCAACGTACATTCAAATTTAAATTTTGGTGCAACGATTATTTCCCGTCCGTCCGTGGTTATTTGAATTTAACGTGCGCTCATCTATTTTTAAAATTTTCCGTCGATTGTCAGTATTTCCGTCCGATTTAAATTTCGGTTTAAATGTTTAGCTAACGTCCGTCTGACTTTAACGTACATTTGTACGTTCAAAATTCATATTCAAAATTTTAACGACATTTTCCCTCGGTTTGCATTTATTTAAATTTAACTGATGCCTGGCCTCTTGAATTTGGATTTTTCGGGTTATTTTGAATTTTCGAATTTTTCAACGGTCCGTCCGTGGCATCCGGCTAAACCGGATGTTGTTTTAGTGTGATTTTACTCGTTTTGGTTTGAAAGGCATGATATGAATTTTTTCTGTTTATGGCGCAGGACAGCAGTGTAGGCAAGAACCCCGCCCAGCCGACAATGACTAGCCACAGTGCAACCCTAGATCATGCCGACCGCCATGCATTGCTGCTCCACTCGTATAGAATGCGCATCCATAACAACTTGCCAAAAAATCGCAATGTGTTTGACTAGCATTCCATGTATCTGCCAAAACATAACGTATTAGCCCCGACACATAGCATACGTCAATCCGCCTACGTCGACGTATGTGACTGACAGCTCACGTACTTGACGGAGAGGTCGTCACATAGGAAACGTTGACGGATATACATAAATCAGCTGTTTGATTAACCTTTAACTACAGAGGTGGTGGAAAAAATTTAACTCTTTAGAATATTTTGTAATTTCTCTTTTAAGTTGCCCTCTTGAAATTCAGTTTTCAGTAACTTCACATCTCCTGATAATTATTGACCATTTTGGTTTTATGGAGGAATGTTTTACAAATCAGAAAAAACTCGAAAAGCAAATTGCAAAAAAGTGAAATTCAACAGTAGCTAAAGGTTAAGAATCAAAAGCAATCAGCTGACATAGCGACGGATTGACGTATGCCAAAAGTTGAGTGACGATGTACATTTAAATGCCCACAGTTTACCGAGCTGTCAGTCACATACGTCAACGTAGACGGATTGACGTATGCTATGTGACGGCCCTATATGACATTTGTCGAATACAACAACTCACGAAGCTGCCTCTTTTGCTGAAAATACGTCAGCGAACACACAAGCCATTTCCACGAATAATACGAGCAAGAGTGTGGGTAAAACGTAAGACTATGAAAATCAACCAAAGCAAATAACATATGGCAGCACATATACCAGCTGACAGCTGTCAAAATTACCACCACGCCATGTAAACGCGATGGAAAAACATCGATGTTTACGAGTATCGATATTATTGATATTTTTGAGAAAAAACATCGATATTATCGATATATCGACCTTTATATTAGAGCTCTAGATACCCGGGTATCAAACAATTCGAAAAGATCGAATTTGTCTGATGCTCGTTTGTTGTTCAAATGCCCGTACAAACATTCGAGCTTACAGACAAAAAAAATTTGTATCAGGAAAACAAAAATAAAAAAATACATATGAAGACAACAAAAAAAAATTAACAAACGAAAAATACAAACTTCAAATGCCCGTGCAAACATACGGGTAATAAACAAACAAACAAGTGTTCGAGAATTTGAACAGCATTTGTTCGGGCTACTCGAAAATTTTCAAAAAAATCGAGAGCTCTACTTTATATAAACCTTAATTTAATATATCTATATATAACAGCTTTATTTTTCGAAATGTCCGCATTCATTATTGTGCCCTGAATTGAACGAGAGTGACAGTAATTTATATTACTCTAAAAATTAACTAAATAAACATTTAAACTAAATATTTCAATTTATTATCAACAGAAATCTTTTTTGAAAGGGAATTCAATAATAAAAAAAAAAAAACAAAAAAGGTAAATTCTGTTCCAGCCAGAAAGAGTAGGTATCAATTACAGTGGTTCACTGAAATATTTCGCATTTAAGTTATTTAAAAAACAATGTTAAATACTAAAAGGTTTGAAATAGACAAATTAATAACGCATTCTAAATACCTTTTACACTCAGAGAAAATAAATCAAAAATAAAATTTTTATTTTTATAATGCACGTTTTCAACCAAGTCATTTTATTTTAGAAATGAATTTTTTAAATTAAAAATGAAATTTGTGGTATTAAAATGTATTTGGGATTTAAAAAGAAAATGTTTAAATTAAAAATAAAAATGAATGGAAAAATACATAAGTTTTTGGTTCAAAATCTCATAGTGCTTAAAATAGAAATAAAAATTTTTAAATTTAAAATGTTTTTTCTTGATTTTGCAATTCTACAATGAACATTAAAAAAAAAATGTTCGTATTTACATTACTTTTAAACACAGGAATTTCTACATAGGAATCAAATTTTAAAAAAATCTCCAAATTTGGGGAATTACCCACAAAACGGCAATGCTGCCTTTTACCAGCTTCTTTCCGCGTTTATCAGGGATGCATCCATGACCGTCGATATATCGAATATCGGAAAAAAAATATCGATATATCGAAAAAGTTCAAAAACATCGATGAATCGATATTATATCGATATCGCTTCCAGCACTAATAAACAACGTTTTTAAATCTTTCATAAAAGCCCAAATTTTCAGTAAAAGAAAGTATATTCAAAACAGGGCATAAGTAAAGGATACCGTCCGGTGAGCTACAAAAAAAACAAAAAGTGGGCATGGTCCGCCTTTTTGTCCTGAGTTCAGTGATATACTTCTTTTTTGGCGCAAACGATTTTTTAGGGAGTTAGAGGGGGATGAAGTTAAAAAAAACTTTTTTTAAAAAGCCTATATCTTCCAAAATATTCACTCAATTTTTTAAATTAAGGTATCGTTGGAAAGCTTATTTAAAGGCCTTTCATATGACGTATCAAAATTTTCGTTAATTCCTTACAAATTTTGTTAAAAAACAAAAAACTTAAATTTTGGTATTTTTTTTAGGGAAAAACTGTGATTTTTTTGTGTTATTAAGTATATTAAAAATTATATTCATTTAAAAGAGCATAAAAATATCTTTCATTTCATATACTATTCTCTATAGCAAGACTTCTATATAATTAGCTATCGTGAAATGAAAAGATGTTTTAGTAGTTTTAGGTATACAGAGAACCATGAAAAAAGTTGTACAGTAGGCTTTTCTGACACACGAAGGGTGTACTACGCAGAAGGACATCACCGTGGCGGTAGCCACGGTTAGGGCACACGTCCGGACGGATGGCGTAGCCCAGGGTTATTTTTTATAAGCGCGGCCGAAGGCCGCCAACGCAGAAAAGTGTTCTGCGCAAAAGCACTGTGGACCGGGCCATAGATATTACTGCGGAAAGAGAATTCTGGCGGCTGAGGGTTATTTTTTTATAAGCGCGGTCGAAGGCCCCAACGCAAAATCTGTTCTCCGCAAAAGTTTTTTCTTTATCTATCGTATTTATATGGAGAGTTACTAAACTTTAACCATAAATTCCTCGAAAACGAGGTACGTCCGGCGCATAAATTTTACGGATTCAGAACACCCTTCCCCTCCCCTACCCTCCGGTAGAAGTCGTTTTTTTGGGGGCGTGTGACATTATTGGAAAGTTTCCCCATAGATGCTATTACGGAGTAGAATTCTGCCGGCTGAGGGTTATTTTTTTAAAGCGCGGCCGAAGGCCGCCAACGCTATTCGGGGTTCTGTATAAAATTACTGTTGTCCGCGCTATAGATGATTTCTTGATATTATACATAACTAACAAGAATTGTTTTGCACGTTTTTAACAAAATTTTCGTAACAAATTATATATCAAATGAAAGGAAATTTAACGTCCTTTTAAATGGAAATGACTTTGTATAGTGTTAATAAGGTCATTTCAACAAAAAAAAGGAAAAAACAAAAAAAAATTACCAAAATTAAAGTTTTTTGCTTTTTTACAAAATTTGTGTGGAATTTGGGGAAATATTTATGTATCATATGAAAGGCATTTAAGTAAGCTTTCCAACGATGCCTTAATTTTAAAAATTGAGTGAATATTTTGGAAGATATCGGCTCTTTAAAAAAACAGTTTTTTAAACTTCATCCCCCTCTAGCTCCCTCAAAAATCGTTTGCGCCAAAAAAGAAGTATATCACTGAAATCAGGCCAAAAAGGCGGACCACGTCCACTTTTGTTTTTTTTTTTAGCTCACCGGACGGTATTCTTTACTTGTTCCCAAAACAGAAGGCTGCTGGTAATAATGCGAAGCGGCGAAAAACCTATTCCTGTAAGTCAAGTGCGCTACTATATAAGTAGACAGCTAGGTACATAGAGCAAATAACTTATCTCCTTTCCCCATCTCAGCACGTTAAGACACGCCGGAAGCGGCCCAGAATCCGACGCCTTGCAAGCACTCCGGTCACCTGTGATAATATAATTATAAAAATGGAAAAAGATAATAATCCAAAAGCAAACAGTTTCCTGAGAAATCTGAAACGGTTCATATGCCTCGCATTTATCCTCTTTGCAGCGACTGCAATCATCGAGCAATATACACAATACAACGCCAAGGAAAATAGTTTGTTACAGGATTTCCTTAACAGTTATCGTCGTCACTACTATCAGATTGTTCATGGAAAACCTAACTATTGCGATGTTGAATTCAATCCACAGCCTTTACTTGCGCGCGTACGAGAACAACACATACTGCACCAGCATCTAGCTCTAGAACAGTTGGAAATGCTGCTACGTAATCAATCACATTTCAATTCCATAGCTTTTGTAGGACCATCGGGTGTTGGGAAAACCATGACGGCCAATGCCTTAGCACAAAACTTCCCATGGCCAGAAAATGTACACTCGTATGCTTGGAATACATATGTTGCAGATGAAGTAGAAAAAATTCGTATTTTACGGTTATTTGTTGGCAAACTCACAGATTGTGGACGTAATTTGTTGATTATAGATAACCTAGCGCCTTGCGATAGCGAAGTTGTTTCCATTTTAACTGAAATGATTGAAAAAGACGACAATGCGCAAAGAAGTCATGCTATTATTTTATATATATTTAATTTGAATGCAATGTTGGATTCAAGCTTATATTACAAACAAATGGAGGATTTACAAAATTTGCCAAATACCACAACAATAAATTTTAAAACTCTAAACTTAGAGGAATTGCGTGATTGTATAAGTCATACAGCGCAAATGCACAATTTAACTTTGACTGATGATGATTTCAATGAAATTATTGCGGAAATTGATGTGAGCACTTCCGGTTGTAAGAAGGTACAAAGAAAAGTATTAATGTATGGAAATCGACCTAATGAGGATGCTCAAGGTAAGGAATATTTTTAGGGATAAAGAAATGCCAACAATTAAAAAGAGGGAAACCAACATAAGTGATAAGAAAATCGACTGACACAGTTTTGCTGTTTTTTAATTAAATTATAAATGAAGTTATCCTTATGCCAATACTCGCTTAATGTAGCTAATTAAAAAAGACATTTATTATAAACAAAATTATATGTACATATGTATCTAAGTTATTTATGCAACCATTGTACATACATATGTGTTGTGTTTGTTAAGTCGGATGAAATAAATTGTACCACGTTTTAACTTGCAAACTACTTTATTCAAGAATGGTCAATTAATGGACGTTTTTCTGTCTAATTCAAATTGCGAATGACAATTCATAATGAAATGAAAGAAAACAATATTGCCAACTTAACTCTAAATATCAAGGTTGCCATATGACATTAAACATAAAATGCGTCGCTTCGACTTCCACATCAATGTGCGATTGTGGTCGCTACATCACTCCCCTTCCAAAAACAGCGTCAGTGTCTAAATTAAAGTTGAAAATTACACTGATGACTCTTCTGTCGGAAAATAAGCAGGTTTTAATCTGTCTAATGAAACTGTGACCGGCTTGGTTCCTATCAAAAATGTATAAGTTTTTGGATATCTGTTGATTACCAGGTACGGACCGTCGTACGGTGCTTTTAGTGGTGATCGTATGGTGTCATCTCTGAGGAACACATGACTACAAAAACGTAAATCTTTCGGGACAAATACTGGAGTTTTTTTATGCTGCGAAGTCTTTATTGGTTTTACTTGTTCAAAATGTTGTCGTAGTTTTTGTTTGAATGTGTGAACATCGGTGAACGCTTCGTTGTTGTCGTCGAGAATGGCACTTGGCAAACGAATCGTTTGGCCATATAGCATTTCTGATACTGAGACCCCCAGGTCCTCCTTCACTGCTGTTCGCAAACCAAGAAGAACTATGGGTAGCATGTCAGTCCAATTTGAGTCTGCCTGGTGACATTTCAACGCGGCTTTCAATACTCGGTGCCATCTCTCGACCAACCCGTTAGCCTGAGGGTGGTAACTCGTGGTATGAATATGTTTAGCCCCTAATAGTTTCAACAGTTGTTGAAAAAGACTGCTCCCGAATTGGCGGCCTTGGTCTGTGGTGATGAATTTCGGAACGCCAAATCTACTTATCCAACCTTTAAGTAACTCTTTGGCCACAGTGTCGGCTGTCATGTCCGTTAAGGGAAAAGCTTCAATCCACCTCGAAAATCTGTCAACACACGTTAAACAGTAGGTGTAGCCATTCGATGATGGAAAAGGTCCCACGATATCGATATTTATATGTTCGAAGCGTCTGCTGGGTACACCGAATGTTTCTAACTCGCTTCGTGTATGTCTCGAAATTTTACACCTTTGGCAAGCAGGACAGCTTCGCACTCGTGCGCGAACATCGGAACTTAGGCCTTTCCAGACGAAATTTTTTGATATGAGTTTAACGGTCGATTTTGCACCTGGGTGCGCTAAACCATGCATTGCGTTAAAAACCACTTCGCGTAACGATGCTGGAACGTAAGGTCGTAAATTGCCGGTCGATTTGTCGCAAATTATTTCCAAATTCGTACCCGGTTGTGTGTGTCTAACCAGCTGTAGTGAGGTGTTGGCATTTAGTAACTCTTTAAGTTCCTCACTTTTCGTTTGTTCCTCTTGTAGCAAGCTTAAATCGACCGGTGAAGGTGTCGTGAATGTGTCAATCCTCGATAGAATATCAGCGATGAAGTTCTCAGAACCGCTGACGTGTCTGATGTCGGATGAAAACTGACTAATAAAATTGAGTTGACGCGTCTGACGAGGTGAGAGCTTTTCCCACTTTTGATCGAATGCGTGCACCAACGGTTTATGGTCAGTGAATATGACGAAACTGATCCCCTCCAAAAAATAACGAAAATGTCGAATTGCTTTATATATCGCTAACAATTCGCGATCATAAGCGCTGTATCTTTGCTCTGTCGTTGTAGATTTCTGAGAGAAAAAACCCAACGGTTGCCAAGCACCTTCTACCATTTGCTGTAACGCCGCCCCCATAGCGAAATCCGAGGCGTCCGTCATTATTGCAATTGTGGCGCCTGCAACAGGATAGGCGATGTGTGCTGCGTTGGCTAGTTGCGTTTTTAACCTTTGAAATGCGTTAACTGTTTCCTTCGTCCAATTAAGCTTTGTGCGATCTTTCTTCTTACAAGGGCCCATCATCTTTTGTAATGGTGCTTCGACGGCGGCAGCGTGTGGCAAAAACCGCCTGTAAAAATTGACTGCTCCCAAAAAACTACGAAGTTCATGAACTTCTTTAGGCTGCTTGTAGTCTAGGATACCTTTAACCTTTCGTGGTAGTGGTGTTATACCCTTTCGTGTCACCAGCAGGTGACCTAAAAACTCTACCTGAGTCTGGGCAATTTGACATTTTTCGATGTTTATGACAATGCCGAACTCCCTATAGCGCTGAAATAGTTGTTCGAGGTGCGTTTCGTGCTCTTCGACAGAGGTGGACGCGACCAGAACTTCGTCTAGGTAAGGGAAGGCAAACGGCAGTCCTTTCACGACTTCATCGATAAATCTTTGAAACGTCAAACGTCATATATTTAAATTCGAATAACCCAAACGGGGTTATTATCGCTGTTTTCGAAACGTCTAACGGATTTACCGGAATTTGATGGTAAGCTTTCTTGCAGTCTATAACAGAGAAGATTGATTTTCCATGTAGGTGAGAAGCGAAATCTTGTATGTGTCGCACAGGGTAGCTGTCAGTAATAGTATTAGCGTTTAACCTCCTGTAGTCTCCACAAGGGCGCCAAGAACCATTTGACTTTTTAACCATGTGCAAAGGACTAGCCCACTGTCCTTTTGACCTCTGACATATACCCCTCTCTAAAAGATATTCGAACTCCTTCTTGGCGATCTCGAGCTTTTCAGGTGAAAGTCTTCGTACTTTCTGCGTAATGGGTGCGCAATTCGTCTCTATATAATGCTGAGTCGTTACAGCTTTGCGTGTTGATTTCTTTGAATCATCTGCTAAATCAGCGTATCGCGTTATCAGTTTGTGAAAATTATCTGCGCCTCTAAGCGAGGCGGTATTTTGTGGCAGCTTTGTAATTTCGCAAATCGTACTTAATTTGGTTTCTCGATCTACCAAGATTTTATTTTTAACATCTACTAAAATATCGAAATTATGTAAAAAGTCTGCCCCTATGATTGGCTGCGAAACGTCAGCCACTACGAATACCCAATTGAATTTCTTGCGCAAGCCCAGGTCTACTGTGAGAAGCTTCCTTCCGTAAGTGTTAATTTGAGTATTATTTGCCGCCACCAACTGCATTGGTGAAAGCTCTGATTTTTTATTAAATTCGAATAACCCAAACGGGGTTATTATCGCTGTTTTCGAAAAGTTTAACGGATTTACCGGAATTTGATGGTAAGCTTTCTTGCAGTCTATAACAGAGAAGATTGATTTTCCATGTAGGTGAGAAGCGAAATCTTGTATGTGTCGCACAGGGTAGCTGTCAGTAATAGTATTAGCGTTTAACCTCCTGTAGTCTCCACAAGGGCGCCAAGAACCATTTGACTTTTTAACCATGTGCAAAGGACTAGCCCACTGTCCTTTTGACCTCTGACATATACCCCTCTCTAAAAGATATTCGAACTCCTTCTTGGCGATCTCGAGCTTTTCAGGTGAAAGTCTTCGTACTTTCTGCGTAATGGGTGCGCAATTCGTCTCTATATAATGCTGAGTCGTTACAGCTTTGCGTGTTGATTTCTTTGAATCATCTGCTAAATCAGCGTATCGCGTTATCAGTTTGTGAAAATTATCTGCGCCTCTAAGCGAGGCGGTATTTTGTGGCAGCTTTGTAATTTCGCAAATCGTACTTAATTTGGTTTCTCGATCTACCAAGATTTTATTTTTAACATCTACTAAAATATCGAAATTATGTAAAAAGTCTGCCCCTATGATTGGCTGCGAAACGTCAGCCACTACGAATACCCAATTGAATTTCTTGCGCAAGCCCAGGTCTACTGTGAGAAGCTTCCTTCCGTAAGTGTTAATTTGAGTATTATTTGCCGCCACCAACTGCATTGGTGAAAGCTCTGATTTTTTATTAAATTCGAATAACCCAAACGGGGTTATTATCGCTGTTTTCGAAAAGTTTAACGGATTTACCGGAATTTGATGGTAAGCTTTCTTGCAGTCTATAACAGAGAAGATTGATTTTCCATGTAGGTGAGAAGCGAAATCTTGTATGTGTCGCACAGGGTAGCTGTCAGTAATAGTATTAGCGTTTAACCTCCTGTAGTCTCCACAAGGGCGCCAAGAACCATTTGACTTTTTAACCATGTGCAAAGGACTAGCCCACTGTCCTTTTGACCTCTGACATATACCCCTCTCTAAAAGATATTCGAACTCCTTCTTGGCGATCTCGAGCTTTTCAGGTGAAAGTCTTCGTACTTTCTGCGTAATGGGTGCGCAATTCGTCTCTATATAATGCTGAGTCGTTACAGCTTTGCGTGTTGATTTCTTTGAATCATCTGCTAAATCAGCGTATCGCGTTATCAGTTTGTGAAAATTATCTGCGCCTCTAAGCGAGGCGGTATTTTGTGGCAGCTTTGTAATTTCGCAAATCGTACTTAATTTGGTTTCTCGATCTACCAAGATTTTATTTTTAACATCTACTAAAATATCGAAATTATGTAAAAAGTCTGCCCCTATGATTGGCTGCGAAACGTCAGCCACTACGAATACCCAATTGAATTTCTTGCGCAAGCCCAGGTCTACTGTGAGAAGCTTCCTTCCGTAAGTGTTAATTTGAGTATTATTTGCCGCCACCAACTGCATTGGTGAAAGCTCTGATTTTTTATTAAATTTTCTGGGTATAACCGATATTTCCGCCCCAGTATCGATTAAAAATTTTAATTCGGTCGTTTTATCATGGATATAGAGGCGGCGTGAACTTAAATACTCCGTTTTAGCCGCTTGAAACGAAGGACTTACTAGTTTTCCGATCTCGGTGTGGTATATGTACAGGGTGGACGACACTTTGTTGCACGTTCGCCGAATTTTTGATGATACCAACAAATAATATTTGTCGTTTCTGGACAAGCCACCGGTGCTGTTTTAGAACGTGTCGTATTGGAGCGACTGCTATAATCCACATGGCTGATTTGATTGGCGTTCTCAAGTCGTTCGATCCTGTTTACTATATCAGACAAAGACTTACCTGTAGCCTCTGTCATATCAACTGCGCTTACATGTTGTGTGGGAGTAATGTTCATGATGTCGTCTGCTTTCGTTGCCAAATCATCGACTTCACCACCCAACGTTGCCAGAATTTGCTGCACGTGAACTGGTAAGCAGCGTAACCATAACGATTTAAGTATTTCGATGTCCAGACGATTGTTTGCAAGTTCCTTCATTTCACGAAGAAGTGCCGATGGTTTTTTGTCATTTAATTGGCGAACTTCAAATAAACGTTTAAGGCGCGCCTCTTTTGATTATCCGAAGTCCTTGATTAATCTTTCTTTCAGCAAATCGTATTTGCCGGTGGCAGGAGGTGCGGAAATAATATCGGTTGCATGTGCGAGAATTGCTGAATCTACCTCGGCAACAACAGTATAAAATTTCGTTGAGTCTGCAGTAATATTTGCTCGTGCAAATTGCGCCTCTACTTGTGCAAACCAAAGCCTTGGATCTGGTTTCCAGAATGGTGGTGGTTTGACGGAGAGTCGTGCAAGTTGTGGTAAAGCGACTGCATCTTGAAATTCATCTTCCTGTTCGTTACCCATCTTATGTTCTTTTACGGGGTCACCAGTTGTTGTGTTTGTTAAGTCGGATGAAATAAATTGTACCACGTTTTAAGGGCCTTTTCACATTACTCGGTACGACATCGGATCGACATTTTTTGCTCGGTATTTTCAGCTTACCGAAACGATTCCGCGTTGCTGTGTTTTTCACACTTGTGGGAATACTTTCGGTGTGTAATCGGCAGAAAATAGGAAAACAAACATCGAAATTTGCAAAACAAAATTTTTAACTTCAACAAATCACTCAATAATAACAATAATGTCTTCTAGCGAAGACAAAGACATTATAACTTGCTACATTTATAGCCGAAACGAGTTTTTTATTGACTTTGTTCTTCTTTTATCACGCCGCAAAAATGGATGCAGTAATTCCTCAAATTTTACTGACCGGTCTTACCGCGTTGCGGTATACCGAAATTAATCCGCTCCGATTTCATGTATGCAACACTAATGTGAAAGTGCCAATTGAAATACATGTGGTCTGTAAGGTTCGGGTATACTTTCGGTAAAAACCAAAAATGTCGATCCGATATCGCACCGAGTAATGTGAAAGCGCTCTAACTTACAAACTACTTTATTCAAGAATGGTTAATTAATGGACGTTTTTCTGTCTAATTCAAATTGCGAATGACAATTCATAATGAAATGAAAGAAAACAATATTGCCAACTAAACTCTAAATATCAAGGTTGCCATATGACATTAAACATAAAATGCGTCGCTTCGACTTCCACATCAATGTGCGATTGTGGTCGCTACATATGTATCCATGTTAAGACGAAGATGCATAAAATGCATATTTGAATAAAAACACATACCTATAATTGCAAAAGTTTGTCATTCAATCTCAACCGAACAAATTCTAGCCTCGCAAATTCTAATTGACAAAGGCACATTTTAAGCCAAAAGGCCTTATGGTTCAGGCTGTAGGACGTTTTTGGTTTTATTTTATGAAAAATAAAATAAAAATCAGACTAATTTTTATTCTTGAGGAAAAAAAATTAAAATTACACATAATCAGGGACTTGTAACAAATCTCGTTTCTGGCGTTTCTGTTCCAAGAAACATTAAAGGATAGAAACTAAATTCGAAACCAAAAAATTGTAACGTTTCAATAAGTAACAAAACCTGTAACGAAACTAAATTAATTTTGTTCCTTGTAACAGAAACAGAAACAAAACTCCTTTGTAACAAAAGTCGTAACAAATCTCCGAAACGTTTCCAGCAGAAACAAAACCTGTAACGAAACTAAATTAATTTTGTTCCTTGTAACAAAATCCGTAACGAAACAAAATTAATTTCGTTTCTCAGTATCAGAAACAAAATTAATTTTGTTCCTTGCAACAAAAACAAAACCAGAAACGAAATTAATTTTGTTTCTCAGTGGCAAAACTATAAAAATTATTATAATACTATTTGCCGTACATTAGGATGGACTTATTATTTTTAGGTATATAATATATATATATATATGTATAACTGTGGCATTTTGATGTGTAAACATCTTTGCTGTAGCTACGAGTAATTTCGAAAAACAGGTAAAGTTTACGCGTATCTAATGGAAAGTTTTGGGCAGGGCTTCTACAGGGAGCCCTATTCTTTATGATTCCTAGGTCGGGTCGCGAGATATGGGTCAAAACGAGGACCCGGATGATCCTTGAATATTTCTGAGCAATGTTGGTATCAAATGAAAGGGTTTGAGCAGGACTTCTACACGGAGCCCCGAGATATGGGTCAAACGTGGATCCGAATGATCTTGCATGTTTCTGAGCAAAACAAAACAAAACAAATCAAAATCATAAATCAAAAATCAAAAATTAAAAATCAAAAACCAAACACCAAAACAAACAAAAACAACAAAATGTATCAGTGACAATGGCAACAAAAAATTATAAAAACGATAGTCGCATTTTAATCGATAGAAAACCAGTGAAAAAAGGAATAAGGGAAAGGGAATAAAAGTCCTATTTCGAAATTACACATCAATGTTCATGAGTACTCCTTACTCACGTTTCCTTTTTTTTTTAACTCAACTGGAGGTAGGAAAATATGTCAAAATTTACTAAGGCGAAAATAAAAAAAAAACCCTTATAATTTGCTTTATTATCTAATCCCTATTAGAAACTTGTTTCGGACTATAATTTGCTGCGTGAAATGATAGATTGACAGAAATGTAATAAAGCTTGATTAATTAAGCAAATACACATTTTTTAACTTCACTTAAGATATTTTTGGATTTGAACAGAGGTCGAGTTAAGTTCTTTTAGGAGAGCATTTTTTTTTTTGTTTTTTTTCACTGTTTTTTACTGGTATATTTAAATGAAATTGAACACGCGTTTGGATGGTTAATTAATATATTGAACCTGATATCTTTTTTCTTGAAAAAAATTGCAGTTTGCGAAAAAATCATAATTTTGTCCCTTACGATAATTTCGCTCTCAATGTTTTATGTCCCTTACGATAATATTTAAAAAATATAAGTGTCTTATTCCATACTTTAGTTGGTTGCCACAGACATACATATATATGTATATTATATACCTAAAAATAACAAGTCCATCCTAATGTTCTGCAAATATAGTTTTTCTACTGAGAAACAAAATTAATTTAATTTTGTTTCTAGTTTTGTTTTTGTTGCAAGGAACAAAATTAATTTTGTTTCTGGTTTTGTTTTTGTTGCAAGGAACAAAATTAATTTTGTTTCTGATACTGAGAAACAAAACGTTTGGATATACATATTGAACAATTAGTCGATGCGATCAATTCACTCCATATAAAAGGATGTAAAATTGCATTACTCGCAAGCTTCCTTGCGATATATCGGACACGTCTCGGATTAATCGCATTTTTCGCAGGGTATGTAAGCACTGCTTAGCTTTAGGCGAAATGGTGCGTATTCATACACTGAATAGGAGTTTTTCAGTGTGAGATGTGCTTTGCCTAGTTATCCGCAAAAAGAATGCGAACTGATGTAGGTATGTAAGAGTAACCTTAATAAAATCAATTTTTTGTTATAAAAAGTAATCTAATTTAATAAAATGTGAATTTTTTATTTCGTCATTTCGCACGTTTTATGCAATAGGGATTTAACTAAAAAAAATTTTTTTTCCTTCCTTCTACGGCTAACTACAAAATCACTTTTATTTCCGCCATTTTTATCCTTTTGAGCATTTAATGAGGCTAGACTCAAAGGCACGACCCTGTTATTGAACAATATGGCAAAATCCCAGAAATCGAAAATTTCGAGTTAAATCCCTATTGCATAAAACGGGCGATTTGTAACTATAAAAACATAAATATGTACCTTTAATAAAAATAATTTTTTTTTATTACAAAGTCTAATTTTATTTAAAACTAATTTTTGATATTTGTCTGGGCGAGGGTTTGAACCTGCATGAAAGGTGAGCATACAACCTACTATGCCGTATATGTTTTTATTAAGTACTAGCAAATGTTATAATGAGAGTTTCCCTCTGCATTTCCCTTTCTCTTTCTTTTTCCTTTAATTTTACCTTCACATTTATTTCTACCTTTACCTTTACTTCATGTGTTGAAGAACTGCTCAATGCCTTTTATTCATTCGGGGGTCATCTGGGTCCATGCTTTGAGCCATATCTTGGAACCTGGCATAGGTATCACTATTTAAAGAGCTCTTTGTTCTAGTGCTCTTCAACAGATTTCATTTGATACCAATATCTCTCAGTAACTTTCCGGGGTCACTCGGTTCCACGTTTTGACCCATATCTGGGGACCCGGCCTAGGCATCGCAATGAAAATAACTTTATGTTGAAGACCTGCTCAGAACATTTCATTTGATACCCATATTGCTCAAAGACTTGCTGGGTCCACATTTGGGCCTATATTCTGGGAAGTTCCCACTTTTCTATATACCCTATTACGTGCGCTAATACCTCATGAATATACTGTGAAAATTTCATAAAGATCAGTTGATTACTTTGGGAGTCCATAATGGACACACACACACATTCATTTTTATATAATAGATATAAAAAAAAATTTTAAGGGCATATTTTCAGTGCTTAAACCATATTTTTAGGGACATATGTATTTTTAGCGCTAAAAACGAATTTTTTAGGGCATATTTCCTGTTGCCCTAGTCGTTAGTAAAAGGGTTAAAGGAAACAAATCAAAATTTTATTAGAGCAAATAAGCGTACAATAAAAATTAAAACTTTTCAACCGAATTTTTTTTTGGTTTGCGATTCATACGCATGTTTTCACTTTTCAAACAATTTCAATATCATTTTTGGATATCGTCGATGGCTTTGCAAAAACGCACATCGAACACTTGCCAAACCGCCTATTTGACCATTGTGGCAATAGAAACCCTGAGCTCGAAATATCGACGACAACAGATACAAATCGTAAAAATATTACTTCAGTAACAAGTTTTTAAAATAACCGTTAATGAATGACCAAGTAACCCATCATCTCTATAGCAAAACAGGCACATCTTTTCACTCTCCTATAAAATTTGGGTTTTGACCATGGGCTGTTTTGCAATTTTTCGATGGACTTAGGCGAATTGTTATGTATCAACTCGTATATTCATGTGTATGTAGTCTATAAAATGTTAACAGTTTCCTATTATATTTGAATTGCCACCGCTTTTACCACCATACAAAGCATACGTTTCTATAGAAGCTCCCTGCAGGAAATAACGGTAGCTGTCAGACAACGGGCGACATGAAAATGTAATTTTCTACGAACTAAATGCCTTTATATCTTTAATTTAAAACAATTGTTGTTGCAATCTGTACACAATACACCGCTAGTCCTAGTTTGTATGTGGAAAAGTTGAGTATCGAACTAATTAACTGACAGTTGCCATTTTGCCTGTATGCCTGTTTATTTAAAAAAATTAAAATCAAAGCAAAGCGTTTGCAAAAAAATGACGGCAGTACTCCAAACCTTTTCGATTATTTTCTGCATTACCAGTAAGCGAAAATATAATAATTTTAAAACTGTCGCATTACAAGTAATGAGCAAAGTATGCGAAGGAGTGTTTATTAGCTATTTGTAATGCGTTATTTCATTGAATACAATATCAAGCCATTACCAAAATATGGAAAAACCCTGCTGGGTATGCATTGTTTTTATATGTATGTACGTATGTGTGTATATGTGCATTTATCTGATTGTGGTTGTACTGATTGTTCAATGAAAAACATTGAGTGTACAAATTCAATTTTAAACTTTCTAAGCAACTAAATACTAATCAACTAGTACACAAAAAGTGTAACAAAGTGTAATATTTGTGATTGAAAAACTTTTTACCACAAAAGCGATAAAAGGGATAAGTAGGCATTAGATAAATAATGGAAGAGAATTGGAAATAAAAGCAGCAGGAACAAGTGCACATAAGGTGCATCTAAAAAATGTTCGAAAGATGTGTATCTTTAATATAATTGATGCAATCATGGTATGAAGTTAAGGGGTAAAGTGTATACGTGTATGTACCACATTCCATGCAAAAATCATTGGATTATATGGTCCAAATGTGGTAGGTTTGAGTACTTTCAAAGTGATCATTAACAGAGCCAAAAAGGATCATCCATGTATGCATGTATTTCCATCGGTTCGTAGTTAGCCGAATATGACAACGAAAACCAAATGTTTATTGCGATGACGACGACTTACATACTCTGGTGGACAAAAGTCATCGTAATTCGAGCTCATGCATATAGGGAAGGCGGCAAATCCCAGTAAATAGTTGAAAATCCAAATTTCTTATATGCATCAATAACTAAAACTTTATTACTATTTATTGCAATATACACTCAGCAAAAAACGCACGTAAATCTGAATATTTACACCTTGATTTGACTATTTTTACCAATGATTTTGCGCCTAGGATGAAAATAGTGATTCTGACTACGTTGCATTTCATACCATCATAATAAATATTAAGTAGTTAAATTGAAAATTCACCATACTCGACTTGAAGTGTTGTCATAGTAAAAACAACTATGAAAAATAGTTGTCTTAAATATGCTGAAAAATGCAGCATATTCAAGTTGAATATTTTTATAGTCAAGTTAAAGTTACAACATAGTTGTTTTAAAAAATGTTCATATTGAAGCTGACTATGACATATTCTTAAGTTTACTCTGATTCATATTGAAGTTCAATATGTTTTTAATCAACTCTAAGAGACTAGGCATGGGTAACACTGCGCTGCGCGGCGCAATTGCACTAACACCAACCCTGGCGTTATTGCGCTAACTCCGATTTGGGAAATGCGCCAACTCATTATAGCGCCAACCCAATATAGCGCCAACTCAATTTTGTAATATAAAACCGACTCAATTTCGTGCGCTAACACCAGCACCAATATAGCGCTAGTGTAAAATGACGCAACCACAACGCCAATAACAGCACCATAGTATATGTATACGTATGACACCGTCACAATTATGTATGCTTGATAGTGATCTATTTGACTCTAATTTCCAGCATATTTTCACAAATATACGGAATATGTTTCCAAATGATTATGAAAATTTTAATTAATTGTGCCCTCGTGTATGTAAGCAGAATTGCGCCAAAAGAAATAAAACGGGGATGGTGAACAGTAACAAGCGAAAAAATTTTATTTATCGATTATTCCATGACAATTGCGCTAAAGGTGTTATTGCGCCAGTACCGTGAGTTGGCGCCACGAGTGGCGCTGGAGTTATTGTATCAGCGCCAAAAAAATTGCGCCATTACCCATGGCTATAAGAGACATCATATTTGTTTTAAATATATTTCATATTGAATTTAACTATGTGTCTAAACTTTGTGTGTACATATGCACATACATACATACATATGTATACATATGTGCTTTTTTAAACCATTTTATGTATTCACGAGCGGGGAGCGCTGTAGCTCCAAGGTTCGGCGAGAGTGCCAACCTCTGTAGTATGAAAAATGGCTTTAAATAAGCCAACTCATTTCCCTTGTGGAAAATGAGTAATATTTGAGTTGCTCAATCATGCTATATAGCTCGAACAATGTATAAACCATCTAAGAATTACGGAAATTTGAAAAGCCGTATTCAAATGAAGGAACGAAAATCTACGCAGCATAAATTGCTTTAACAAAGCTTACTGTGCTAAATATTTAAGTTTACTATGAACCATATTGAAATTGAAGCATCAACAGTAGTTAAAATAAATATGTTTCAACTTGAAGATGACTATTACAAATTTTATAATGACAGGTGTTAATACCAGGGACTGTAACGGTTATAAGTTATATCCAAAAAGTTGATTTTTAATCATTATTTGCTGAGTTTTATTTTCTGCTCACAAAATAAAAGTTATTTCTTGAGTTTTATTTTTCCATCAGAAAATAAAAGTTATTTTTTGAGTTTTATTTTTCCCTCAGAAAATAAAAGTTATTTTTTGAGTTTTATTTTTCGATCAGAAAATAAAAGTTATTTTCTGAGGTTTATTTTTTTGCTCAGAGAATAAAAGTTTTTCAGTTTAATTTTGGCTGCAATTGTAGATTTTGCCACATAAATAGGTAAAGTAATTAAATTAAATTAAATTAAATTTTTAATTTTTTCTGATCGAAAAATAAAACTCAAAAAATATCTTTTATTTTCCGAGGGAAAAATAAAACTCAGAAAATAACTTTTATTTTCTGATCGATAAATAAAACTCAAAAAATAACTTTTATTTTCTATGGAAAAATAAAACTCAAAAAATAACTTTTATTTTCTGATCGAAAAATAAAACTCAAAAAATAACTTTTATTTTCTGAGGGAAAAATAAAACTCAGAAAATAACTTTTATTTTCTGATCGATAAATAAAACTCAAAAAATAACTTTTATTTTCTGATGGAAAAATAAAACTCAAGAAATAACTTTTATTTTCTGAGGGAAAAATAAAACTCAAGAAATAACTTTTATTTTCTGAGCAGAAAATAAAACTCAGAAAATAATGATTAAAAATCAATTTTTTTTATAAAAATCGAAAAAATAAAAGTTAATGCACCTAGAGATAGTCTGCGTTACGGTGATTACATCTGTGTACTTCTTTTGCGTTTAGCATTTCTCCTTGAGTATGATTTTTTTAGTCAAAATTTAAAAAATAACGATTATTTGCAATCCCTGGTTAATACTTGTCCAGTTGGACTAGAATTTACTAGTCAACACAAAGTTTTTCATATTCAAGTTGAATATCTTTCATACTTGAACGGTTGAAATAATACGTTTATATTCAGATCAAGTTGTTTCATAGTCATATTTCCGTGTTTTCATAGTAAAAAAGCGAATAGTAAAGCTGAATATTTTCATAGTCATTTTTACGATGCAGGTTTTCTCTGAGTGTAAACATTTTCCTTACACACCGTCGTTCCAACAAAAACAACAATTCAATACTTACCGTATGCATTTCGGATGGACAAAAATCACCGCCATCATACAGGTTATTATTTTCCAGTATAAATATAATTAAAAAAAAACATCGAATTTTTTGAATAATTTTTATGATTATGAAATCTGCGATTAATTACCGACAGTTTGGTAACAAAATTCTCATGAAATTTTATTTGCGTAATTATTTTGTGGTTAAAGAAAAAAAATCAGCGACGAAGAGGGAAAAATATTTAAAATATTTTTACAACGCTTTTAAACTAAATAAATCTGTAACAGGTTTTTACACTAGTTTTTCACTGTAACTACCACAATTGAACGTACTAATATCGGTTGGTTAGATGAGTGAATGGTGTACAGGGTTGTAGATAAGATACAAGTTTGTAGTAACCCAGTAGAAAATATCTCGAGCGCTCCTTTGATGAACAAGAGCAGCTTGTGATCTCCTATTGGTTTTTTGGAGCAGTGTGGGATCTTTGTTTTTATTTATTTACATATTTATTTATTTATTATCTGTAATCACTTACTGTTTTTTGGGAGCAAAATGGGATATTTCCTTCTCGAAATTTCACAATTATGCTACAACCATAATAAATTCATCGACAAGCACTCCCTTTTTGTATTTTTTAGATTATATAGAGAGCGCTCTGTTTCTGCTCTTTTTCAACCAATTACAGAGCGCTCGCCCTCCTAGGACATCCCATGTTAAGGGGGCATGTTTTTGTACGGAGATTTGGACAATCCGAGAACACTCGCACGTCCCCTATAAAGTGCTCCATTATCGCTCATAGTATGATCCCCTTTTCTACTGGGAAATGCTGAAGCAAATACTTGTATGTATGAGTGTATGAAGATAAAGTACATGTGTGCACAAAGAAATGTCTGAAATTGGTATGTACGAAAATTTGTATCCTTGACGCAGAGTAGGAAATCAATCCACAGGTCAAATTAGAGTTTCATATTGCAATGAATTTATAAAATCCACTTAATATATGTATGTAAGCCTTGAAGGTTTTATTTGAAAATCATATACGTACATATGTATATTTACATAGCCTCAATTATGAATACGTAAGCACTGCTTTTTGCAAAAAATTCAATTCTCACTTATTAGCTTGGTATCGCAATTTACAAGAATTTATTAACTAGTAGTTCACTGAATATAGTAAGAATACTGGTATCATAATCATCGTGAACGTGTACATTTAATAAATATGTATGTATGTATGCATTATCAATGTTCAATAAACCAATTAGGCACTAATTAATTAAATTTGATTACAATTACCCATAGCCTATGTATAACGTCTACGGAAATGACATCAATAGCTCACCGAATATTCGATTTCACCCTAATTAAACTATTGTATGTCTATCAATTAGCAATTAAACTAACTTGAAAGTACGCAAGCATATATACATACATGGACACATATGTACTTAAGGATATTGATACCAACAAAAACAGTTAAAACAACTAAGGGCCGGTTTCACCATCTCCGGTTAATTTAATCGCTGGTTAGTTTGACGTAAATTGTATGGCGAGCTGTCAAATAAATTGCTTAACCGGGCAAAAATCTCTGGTTAAGTGCTTAACCGGAGATGGTCAAACCGGCCCTTAATCGCTTAAATGCCACGCAAACTGGTTAAACTTACGAGCTCATAAAATGGCCGTAAAAATTTGTATGGGAAGTTGCTTATACAAAATATGGAAATTAAGCTTTAAGTTCGGTGCAGAATGAAAAAAGAATATTTGTGTGTTTGAATGCCCATGCATTCATACATAAAAGAACGTAGTATTTTATTCTAATTTTTTTCGGTAAAAACGTATCACAGCGCTAACCAACAACTTTATCGTTTAACACGCTTTTATTAGCTTCACCTGAAAAAAAGTTTTGCTTATTTTTGACAAATCAGGTCTAAAAAAGGAGTACGCTGGCAGCTCTGCTTCTGTTACGCACTGACTCTGTCTGCTCCTAACTCTCTAATACTTATCTAGGCCTTATGTCACATGGCGAATAAGCCTTTGGAATAAGGTGTGCTCTCAGAGAAAGAGTATTCCTTATGGCCTGATGCCATCAACACAGGAAAATCAGCCTCATATTAAGCCTTACGCCATACAAATTAGCTACCCTTATCATTTTCAGGCCTTATTTCGTAAGCCTTTTCAGGCCTTATTTCGTAAGCCTTTAAATCTGCTGCTTCAATTCATAAATAAGGCTTAGATTTTTTGATGCGTATGTAACTGGTTTGTGCGTGTTCACCATACTAAATGGAATTTAAAAATAAGTACGCGTGGGGTATTATTATACAAAAGAGCTTTTAGTTAAAATATTTGAACTAAAACTCTAAAAGCAAAATAACCCAATTATGTAAGTAAAATTTTGTATAGTTTTGCACTCAAGCACCTATGACATCTACACCCCGCTGTTTTGTTCACAAAAGATCAGTCAAACTTAATTAAACCACAAGCTAATTAAATTTCCAACATGTAAATGCACATAAAAATATTTGTATAAGTTAAGGGTTGTTAAATATTTTATTTAACATACTGTAATTTACTTGTTTTTGAATTGTTTTTCTTTTAAAAATAATTTTAAACAAATTATCATCGACAATTTTCTTTGAAAATTTTCAAATATAAAAATGTAAATTTTCATAGAAATTTGGAGAATAAAATTGGATTTCAACATTTGAACATATTGTTCAAAAATAAGTTTCCGGTCTTATTAATTGGCGCCCAACGAAAAAAATTTGGAAGAATAAAATCCTTATAAAGGACAATCTTCAAATAAAATTTATTAACCAAAAAAATTTATTAACCAAAAAATATTATAATAAAGGATAAAAGGACAAAAAGGACAAAAACGTATCCTTATCCAAATGATAATTTCGATAACGTATAGAGCGTGTTTTATTCGTGAAAGAAAAATAATTTCTCCAAGGAAAAAATAATTAATTTAAAGAACAATTTCAAAAGAAAAGACAAATAAGCGAATCCTAATAAAAGAATAATTCCTACAACGTATAAGTTAAGGGTTGTTAAATATTTTATTTAACATACTGTAATTTACTTGTCTTTGAATTGTTTTTCTTTTAAAAATAATTTTAAACAAATTATCATCGACAATTTTCCCGATTACGTATTTGTATTTGTATTTATGTTTATTAGAAATCCTAACACAACAATTTTAACAAAAATTATCTTAAAGTGCTAGTCATATAAAAACACTAAACAAAATATAAAATATAAAACAAAATAAAAATGTAAAATATAAACTACGTATAGATACCTACACATATGGACACTGAAATAGGTGTAAAAGTTTTTCTTTCACAGCCTTACAGCATTCGCAATTAAAATGAAGTTTTGTTTAATTATATGAATAATGTACTTTACTAAAACTAATTATGTTAAAATTATTTAATTTCATTTATTTAAAGGAAAGTTATATCAGATAAACAAAAATCTCCTGGACACTAAAATAGGTGTGCAGGACTTTTTTTTCAAAATCTCAAAAATAATTCAGTTAAAACTTCTTGATTCAATTGATTTTTATTAGATAGTATATCTGTCATTGTTTTGTATAACTTTGGCTAATCTATTGGTTATGGATGTAGTTAATATATGGCAGTTTTCTAATGGAGTAGTAGTAGGAGTAGTTCCCGCGCTTTCTGCCAAAATGAAGCTTTCTTTGGAAATGAAAGGCTGTCAATCATCTCTAAATATTACTACGCAAGTTCTAAATTGGTTTTGGATCAGGAAATTCGCTTAGCCATTCCATACAGGTGACATTTGCATCGTGGAAAAATTCAAACCCCAATCACCCAAACGTGTTTTGAGTCGTTTTCTTGTTGAAAAATCCTTTTATGTGACATGTTTCCTTGGCAATATGACAGCTTCATATTCCGCTAAATATCCTTGTACTTTATAATGGCCAATGTGTCCTTTAGCGAAAATAACAGACCAAGACTTTACCAAGTGACACATTATGTTTCCACCCACTTGCCTAATCGTCTTTTAGATGTAGAATGGTGCAAATCCTTTGCCGTTTGGGCGACGTAATGAACTTCTGGAATCATGTCCACAAATATTACAACAAAGAATTCGATCTGTGATGCATTAAATGGACTATATAGTTTGGGGTGGAAACATGATGGTTTAAGGATGTGCAACTTGGAAAAGTGTTGGTCTGTTATTTTCGCTAAAGGAGACATTGACCGTTATAAAGTACAGGGATATTTAGCAGAATCTTAAGCTGTCATATTGCCAAGGAAACATGTCACATAAAAGGATTTTTCAACAAGAATACGACCCAAAGCACGTTTGGGTGATTGGGATTTGAATTTTTCCACGATGCAAATGTCACCTGTATGGAATGGCTAAGCGAATTTCCTGATCCAAAACCAATTTGGACCTTGCGTAGTGATATTCAGAGATGATTGACAGCCTTTCATTTCCAAAGAAAGCTCCATTTTGGCAGAAAGCGCGGGAACTACTCCTACTACTACTCCATTAGAAAACTGCCACAAATTAACTACATCCATAACCAATAGATTAGCCAAAGTTATACAAAACAATGACAGATATACTATCTAATAAAAATCAATTCAAAAAAGAAGTTTTAACTGAATTATTTTTGAGATTTTGAAAAAAAAAGTCCTGCACACCTATTTCAGTGTCCAGGAGATTTTTGTTTATCTGATATAACTTTCCTTTAAATAAATGAAATTAAATAATTTTAACATAATTCGTCTTAGTAACGTATATTATTCATATAACTAAGCAAAACTTCGTTTTAATTGCGATTGCTGTAAGGCTGTGAAAGAAAAACTTTTACACCTATTTCAGTGTCCATATGTGTATATATTGATATAATAAATGTAAAACATAAGATATAAAGTTATGTATAAATATATTTATATGAAACAGAGTATGCTTAAATTAACGCTACGAAGTAGGAGAAATAAGAGGAAAGATGAAGAGTAAAAGAAAAAGGGACAATAGGCTAATTATGTATATTCGCTGTTATAGTAATTGGTTAACTCATTTTTGAAAGGCAGTGCATTCTTTAAAAGTCTCAAGTTTGCGGGAAGAGAGTTCCAGAGACGTACAGAATTTATGAAAAATTGACGTTCAGACATGAGACTACGATATTTTGTATGAACTAGAAGAGGAGACCTCGGAGATTGGAGGAACTGAAGTCTGTCATGAAGGTATTGAGGTTCTCTCGTATGTATAATTTTATGCAGGGTCATTAGTGTTCTGACTTTTAAAAGATTATCAAACGAGATATTTAAAATATTTTTAGCAGGGCCTGATACGTGGTCAAGTCTTTTTAGCCCATACACATACCTGGCAATGTTGTTATATACAACATTTAACTTCTTCCTGGAGACAGAGTCACAATTACAATAAATTTCACATCCATATAGTAGCGTAGGTATCAAGTATGCTTTAGCTAAGAGTAATCTAATATTTAAAGGAGTAAAGTATTGTGTTGACCAGAGTGTACGAAGCATGCCATACACTTTTCCTACGTTATGAAAGATATGTTGTTTCCATGTCAAGGTATTGTTAAAAATGACACCAAGGTTTTTGACCGTGTCCACGTATTTAATCACAGATGAGTTCAACTTAACCTCGGCAAATTTACTTACGTCAAGAGATTTTCTAGAGATTACGATACATTTAGTTTTGTCAGGGTTAAGACATAGACCATTAAGAGTTGCCCATTGCGACACACATGCTAGATCAGAATTTATATCACTAATACAGCTACTAATACTATCAATCGGACAACACACATGTAGTTGGCCATCATCGGCATAGACGTGAACATTACATTTATTCAATACGTTCGGTAAGTCATTAATATACATCACAAACAGCATAGGGCCCAGGATTGAGCCTTGAGGTACACCATTAACTACAGGCAGTAAACAGGACGTTCTTTCTCCAACGCAAACAGCCTGGGATCTGTTCGTGAGATAAGACCTTACAAGATTAGTTGCTTGACTCGAGAAATTGAACAGATTACTCAGCTTACAACATAGTAGGTTGTGGTCAACTGTATCGAAGGCCTTAGAATAGTCAAGCAGAGTTAAAAAGCTTATATAATTTTTATCAATTTGTGACCTAATGTGTTCAGTTACATCTAAAAGCGCCGTGGTACAGCTTCGCTTTGGCCTAAACCCAGACTGGCGGCCAGTAAGGATACCATTATCATGCACATACGTACTTATTTGATTGCAAAGTATACGTTCGACCACTTTAGATAAGAAAGGAAGAATGGCTATTGGCCGATAGTCATTACCAGCCTTGTGAACTGGAATTACCTTGGCAACTTTCCAATTGCTTGGGAAAACGCAGGTTGTTAGGACGGTGTTTATTAGATAGGTCAGGTGCGGTAGAATCTTCGGTAGAATTATTTTAAGGAAGCATGAGTTAACGCCATCAAATCCCACCGCACTTGATTTAATAGACAGAATCGCTTGTAATACGTCACAGTCATCTACACATACAAACCCAAAAGAACTGTCACTAACATTTAAACGGTCACTGTAATACTGGAGACATATATTAGTGTTATGACTAGATGTTTGCACAAATTTCTTATTTAAATCGTCGATATCACTTATGAGAGTTGCAGTTTGCTTGGATTTCCCAATACCAATATCCCTTATTCGGTTCCATGTTTGTTTTGTGGAAAGCACTGTGCTAAATTTCTCTCTATAGAACCTCGTTTTGGCTAATTTAATGGCTTTGTTGACTTCAGATCGTGTGTTTTTAAATTTCCTATGCAATTCCAAAGTTCTATAACGTTTCCATCGCAAATAAGCTTGATTACGCAAAGTTATTAAGTTTTGAATATTTGCATGAAACCAGGGTTTACTTAAGGGTTTTGCAGCTTTGTACTTTAGTGGAACAATCTTCGATTGATGTCATGCTCCTAATTTGGTTCCATTGGACTGAATCGACAGCCACTGAAAGTTTACTATAATCGATATTCTTAAAATTCCGATATGAAACACGACTAGGAGCGTCAGATATTCCGAAGTTATAAGTCAAGAATATCAGGTCATGTTTAGAGAAACCAGGGGCGTCCAGCTGATTGTAGTGGACTAAGTCTTTTAGGTTACTCACAAAAAATATATCCAAAAGAGTACTTGGTATGAGTAAAATGCGTAGGCATAGAGGTGTTAGTAGGATAAAGGCCTAGGGATTCCATATTCAATTTGATGCTGGTGTCTTTAAGAATATTGCAATTAAAATCTCCTGAGATAATGATATTTTTGTAATTCAAAAGTAACGGCTGAACAGAGTCCGTGAAATCAGTAAAACTGATATTACGATTCGGCCTATATACGCAGCCAATAAGCAACTTACAATTTCTCGACATGATATCCACAAACATATATTCAACAGAATCATTGCTACTAGACGTAAAACTAACTTACAACACAAACCAGTTCTAACATAAATCGCAACACCACCACCAAGACCACCTCTATCAGTCCTGAAAAGTTGATAACCGTCTACTCTTACCAAGTCATTACTTAGATGTGCCGAGAACCACGTTTCTGATATGCATAAAACGTCAACAGCTGAACCTTCAAAGATATATCGGAATTCGTCTAACTTTCTAAATAAACTCTGAGCATTCAAATGAATTATCTTCAGCCCAGAGTCTCGCTTACAGAGGACTCTTAGCATAGTATGTAGTACGTCTTTGGAACTCTTTGACTTATTGAATTGGGGTGTCATTGCAATATATAACCGAAGATAATTTTGCACTGCGAATTGGTAACAGATTTAAACACTGAGTTAACCTGATACTATAAGAGAGGAAATTGTATGCTAAGGAGAAAGGAAAAGGAGAATAAAAGAGATAGTTATAAAGAATGAGTAAAACTATTCTATATCTAATCCTAATCCTGGCTTTCCACACGAACAGATGCGTCTTCATTCTGAGAACCAATCCCATCTCGAAATAAATCACCATTTGGGCTATGACTTCTGTGCTGTATTTTGAGTAGATCCTCGAACGTGCGCACATGAATGGGCTTATCATTTACTGATCTTTTGATGAAAACTTGTCCCCGTCTTGTAAATGCAGATGATAATTTTTTCCGCCTTTTCAGACGTAATGCTTCCTTTAGTATCTTATGATTGCATTTGCTAAGAGACTCATTAACATAAATGGGGGCTTCTGAGTTAATTCCCACAAGGCGCAGGACGTTGTTGTTTAGTCGTCTGAACGCTGCAATTTTATTTAGTAATTCATTCCGCTCTGACGCTGATTGAAATTGAATTATTATTTCTGGATCACCTGTGGATTGCTGAGATTTCCGAATGCGGAATATATTTCTTATTATAGGTGGCTGAATGTCAAGACTGAAGCAAAGGTGATTGAATATGTTATGCAGGTTTTCATTTACTTCCTGGGGTATACCATGCACTCGAACTTCGCAAGCTGCAATCAAATTTTCTTGCCGCACTATATGTTTTTTGGCAGCTGTTAACTCAGCCTCAAATGCATTAGCAGTTGCTCAAGAGTTAGAAACGAATCATAGGCGGTATGATTTTGCACATACATTTGCTATGGCTAATTTAACAAAACCCAATAAACCTAGGCCAACGGCACCTCAATATAAATTGTCTCAGAATGATCAGATATGTAGATAAAAATGATAAGCCAGTACCGATGGACGTTGATCCAGGATCTTCGTTTTATCGTCAGCGAAATAGTTTTAAGCAAAATGCTGAATCTAATCAAAACCGTCATCATAATTGTGCTCAGACTCAATTTAATGTTGCTAAACATAATCAGAATTTACCATTTCAAACAAGTGCTTTTAAACGTAATAGAGAGCCATCTGGTTCTTCATCAAAAATTCAACCAAAGGCTCAACGAGTTAATCACATGCCAGAAGTAATGAAAGGAAGGTGTATCGAGTGTGATTGTAATGAATCGGTAAGTGAAGATAACCCAGGCCGACAAGAAATTTGACCATAAACCAGACCATACTTTCCTAAAGGTTTTCGATGCGCTGAATTCAAATCTGGACGCAGAATTGCTCTATCACGTCAGGATTTTGAGATATCCTAACCTAAAAGTGCAAAAAACACCTTTTTTGCCTATTTTTGAAGTTTATATGAATTAACGTAGGTATGATGCAGTAGAACACTTACCTCTTACGATAAGTCTGCAAATTTCAATTGCTCCATCTTAGCGAAAAAAAAAGATATTTGAGCAAACTCAACGCCATTCGTAAGAGAAAAACTTCTTCTTTAAGATGCTATGTGTGCGTTTTTTTTTTACAAAAATAATTTTTCGTTTATATATAACCTCAAAAATAGGCAAAAACGGTGTTTTTTGCACATTTAGGTTAGGATATCCCAAATTGAAGATTTAGATTTTAGTGATAAAATTAATTTTTTAAAACTAAAATCGCTCCTGCCATTTATTACTAAAAAAACAATAAATGGCCAGGAGCTTCGTTTATTAATTGATACTGGTACGTCCAAAAATTATGTTAGAGATTTGCCATTTCTTCGTGGAGTTCGCCTTATGGAAAAATCATTTAAATTAAAATCAATAAATGGGTATAATTTAATAGATAAAAAATGTTTAATAAATGTACTTGACAACACTGCAACATTTTATTTGCTTAAAAATCTTAGCTCGTTTGATGGTATAATTGGATATGACTTTCTCAAAGAAAATTGTCGATGATAATTTGTTTAAAATTATTTTTAAAAGAAAAACAATTCAAAGACAAGTAAATTACAGTATGTTAAATAAAATATTTAACAACCCTTAACTTAAAGATAAAATTTTGTAAAGGAAATGAAAATTTCTATAATAAATAACTAAAAAAACGAATCCTTATAAAAGGATAATTTGCAAAATAAAGTGCGATAATCTCAGAGACCATACTTTTTCAAAAAAACGATAAGAGCCGAAGTCTGATATTTTGCAAACGGACCAGAATATTTTTGTGTATGCAAAAAAAAAAAAAATTATTTAAGAAAATGTATAGAAGTGAACAAAAAAGAATTGATATGAAAAACTAATAGAAACTAAAAAAAGTTAAAAGCAGCAGCAGCCAAAATATAAAAGACTTCATTGTGAAAAAATATTGAATTCGTATATGCAAAATAATACAATAATTTATGCCACGAAATTTACTACAAAATCATACATAATTAAAAAATATAACTAATAAGTATAACTGAAACACTGGTGGTATCGTGAAATAAGGACTTTACGTAAGATATAAACAAATATGGAAGAGCAAAAGAAAAGGATTTATTAAACAGCCGAAATATTCAAAAATTTTAAAGAAAAGAAAAACGAAATCAAAAAATTGAAAGATATAATTGCCAAAATAAATTGCCATCACCGCCACGACAGAAGAAGAACGTAGCTAAGTAGAGGGAGCCACACTAATCACAATCACCCCGATTCTAAACAAAAAATCCACAAGGATTTTTCCGCTTCTCCCTGTTCCCTTATTCTAAACACAAATTCCTTGTGGATTTTTTCGCTTCTCCCTTTCCGGCTATTCTAAATGATGTTCGAAAAAGTGAAAAGCGAATAAGGAAGAAAAGTAGGTATCATGAATGAAAATAAAAGCGAGAATTTATGCAATTATTTTGTGAGATTTTTCACAAGACAATTTTAAGTGAATGCTGAACAAAATGTGAGTGAATATAACTTTTGTTAATAAAAAATACATAATTGAATTAATTATGTACTGGTTTGCTTATTTTTATGACGGAAAGTATAAACAGCAAATAGATATTTTAGTAAGTTTATTGAAAGGGCAGCCGGATATTTCGCGGCTTGTAGGCTGTAGTATCCCTTCCGGTTGTAGGTAGTAAGGGTGCTTGTTTTGATAAGGAGCGATGATACGGACATGTGTTCCATCAATACATTCAAGGACACTAGAGATGTCGTTGTTTTAAAAACCGCACTTAAAAATTTTCTTTTTCGTCGCTGTTCATAGCTTTATGAATCCAAATCGGATACAACTCATTTTCAACAATTTCAACAACATTTAGAACTTTGCTGAAGGTGGATTGAGCCAATCAAACGTCGGAATTTTTTCCAACTCCCGTTTGATATCCATCTTCAAGCAAAAAAACGGAAGAATGTGCATAGTTTTATTATAGGAGAGATTGCAAATAGTTTCTTTGGCTGCTGTGTATGTGATATTAAAATATTCAATAAATATTTGAACACAGGGTTATTAATTCTATAGTATTTAATAAATCTGCAAATTAATAAAATCAATGCAATACTCTCAAAAAACTTTTTTATTTCCTATAAAGATTCCGTCAAACGTACCATCGCGCAATCTTCCTCTTATAGACTTCTGCTACTTCCGAAAAGCAATACCATGTATATTCACTCTTAATTTTGTTAAATTTGCAATTTTTTAACAAAAATGCAAAATTTCGATATGGGCCAGGCCCCTGAATTTTCGTTTTTTTTTTTTTTATTTTAGGGTAGGGGGGTCATATGGATCACTAAAATGCAAACGAAATCTTGGGAAAACTAATGCGTTGGCGGCCTTCGGCTGCGCTTAAAAAAAATAACCCTCAGCCGACAGAATTCTCTTTCTGGAGTAAAATCTACGGACGGATCCACATTTGTTTTGAGTAGAAAAACATTTTTCGTTGGAGGCCTTCGGCCTCGCTTCAAAAGAAATTACCCTCAGCCGGCGGAATTCCCTTTCTGGATTTATATATCTGGAGCAGTGCACAGTATTTTTGCATAGTGTGGTTTTAAAATTTGTAAAATTAACATTCACATAACATTTCCAGAAAATTTTATTGAAAAATTCTTAGTGGTTTGAAAATAAATACGGCATTCGCATAATATCGAAGCCGACACAGGTAGGCGCATAGGCAAATTCCGAAGCTACTTTTTTATTTACAAAGGTAGAGTGTAATGTAAAAATCAAAGCGAATTCACATCATGGCCCAATAGGAATGGGCCAGTCCCAAGTGAATTCAGGTTTTAACCAAGGCGAAATATCATTTTGACACCACACTACCAAATACAATAACAAAATGCGACGGAAATTTCTGAATCTGCTTATGCGCCTACCTTCCTAGATCTGCCTTGCAACAAAACAGCTGACTTCGAAAATCCGCTCACATGTTCGAAATTCTGTTCGCCAGTTTTTCTTCTCGCTAGTGAAAGAGAATAGGAGGAAATTTTCCTGGTGAACAAAAAAATCCACAAGGGCTGAGATCCTGGCGGATATTTAGAATCGGTGTGAATATTTTCATTGTTTTAAACCATTATTTAACTTGCCTAATTACTGTAAGTAAAAATCAAAATTCATATAAGTACATACATACACAGTAAAAATTTTAGTTTAATTTTAATACTATTTTGGTATTTATATATAACAATGCCAAAAAGCATAAAATTAAAACCATAATGGTTTAAAAAAGAAGAGAATATTGAGAGACAGAAATTATTCTTGGTGTCAAATTAATACTTTCTTTGTATTAATTCAAAACCAAATTTTGATTATTTTTAAAATATTTCTGGTATTAAAAATAGTTGAAATGGTATAAGATCAATCCAAAATTGGAATAAATTCTATACTTTTATGGAATTAAATCAAAACCAAATTTTGATTACTTTTATAATATTTTTGGTAATAAAAATACTTTAAATGGTATTAAATCTATCCGAAAATTGGAATAAATTGTATCCTTTTTTGGATTTAAAAATAAACCCTCATAAAATTTCCAGTGGATATACTGCAAATAACCCATTATCCCAAAGATTAATGAGAAATTGAATAACGTTAACATTGTTTATTTACATAAAAATCCAAAACAGTAGTAGCAAACACTAAAGTACCTTATATATCGAGCCCTAATCCTCATAAAAGTGTATCCAACAAAAAGTAAATTTTACAGGACACAGTTTTTTCAATTTGTTTTGCATACAGTTTGTATGCAGCCTTGAAACTTATTTAGTCTCTAACTTCGAAACTGCACATTTCACATCTATGGAATTGTGGGAGTTGATGTATGTGATAATAAATTGTTGATTTCCATAAAAATGCTGAAATCGATAATTTTGTTGGATACACTTTTATGGCTCGATATATATAACTACATATTGTCAACTTTTACACCAATATTCTGGAGATGTCCAGGGAAATTTCAGCACCGTCGCGGTTCTTGCAGTGAGACATTCAACTGCCTTATGTCTGAAAAAATAAAGCAACATTTACCCTCATGTTATTCTATTAATCTCCTGCATTACTTACTTGATACAATTATTTCATCCGCATTGCACTTTTACAAACATTTTGTTTATTTATTTTGACTTTTTTTCTGATATTTTTTTCTTAATATTTTTTTGGTTTTGATTTCAAACCAAAAAAGCCTTGATAGTAATAAAATTGAGAAAGAGAAAGTTTTTTATACTTTTCAGGATTTGTTTTTAAACCATTGAGAGAATTTTAATACTTTTCAAGGCTTTATTTTGAAACTATTTTGGAATAAATAAAATTGTAAAACTTCTCATAGTTTTAAAATAAGACTTTTTGGCATTAAAATTCAAATTTAATTCCAAGAATGATTAAATTAAGTACCAAATGATATTAGAAATAAACTATCATTTTTTACTGTGTATATTTTATTTACAATTTCTTAAAAAAATATAAAAGCATTAATTAAAACGTTTCAAAGAGATTGCTTTTATCGAAATATATATACGTATATATTTTATTTTTTATCCTAATCCTAAAACAAGTAACATTTTCTTTTGTTTTGTGTATATTAAATTAAAATTTTTCAAAATGAGTATTTCGCGAGAGCAAATTTTAGAAATTGTTAAAGTAGCAAGTGATAGCATTAGGCAAGAACTTGTTGAACAACTAAATGTAAATGATGTTCCTAAGCCGGTTAAAATTTTTCAAAATTGTTCAACTGAAGAATTAGATTTAGTTAAAGAAAAATTAATTAAAGCACAGGAAGTAAATTTTAAAGGATTTAATGATAACAAAAAATTACATAAATCATATGAATGTTGAGAAAAAGTCTTTGTGAAAATAAACAAGAGATTAGGAACCAAATTTACACAGCTATTCTACAATCCCTCGGAACTCCGATCGCGGCGACGCCGGCTGCTACGACAAAACGGTATTCTGGTTTACGACGTTTCGAACATAAGTGTTGTTAAGTGTTAAACTATGTTCGAATCAGTGTTAGATAGCGTTTATGCGAAATAATATGTGTTATTTGACAGCACATTTGTATTTTTCACAGCAAATTTATATTTTCAGTAAGTTTTAGATTAAATTTTCAGAAAGAATATATTAAATGGTTAAAAAATGGATTCCATTGCTTCAGCAGCTTATTTAGTGGAAAAATAAATGGAAGAACAAAGGAATTTGGACATTAATTTTAATTCAATTTTTTAAAATATTGCTTTCTATTATAAAAAAAAAGTGCCAACATATATGATAACGGCATTTATAGAATACTGTCACCAAGTTTCATGCGATAATACCTTGTAATTCGGAAATTAACACCGGCTAAGCTTGGATAGAATGAACCAGTTTTATTTATTTACAAACTACTGCGAATTTTTCAGTGAAACTTTCAGGAAATATTCTTTGGATGATAATTCATCTACCTTTAACGCTTTCAACTATTATTAAATTATAATATTAAAGTTCTCCAAAAGGAGAATTCTGCCGGCTGAGGTTTTTTTTAAAGCGCGCCCAAAGGCCGGTGACACAAAGAAGTCTTCTACACACACATTGCTTTAACAAGGAATATCTCTTGCGCTATAATCGTCCGCGGGAGCGACTTTTTTATGATCTGCGATAGGATCGTGGTTCATTATATACAAATTTTCCCTTAACACCAGTGGTACATTATTGCGATTCCCACTTTAACTATTAGTAATTTAAAAATAATGAAAAAAACTGGACTCCATGAACTCAAGGGCAATGAAAATGCCAACTTTAGTGAAAATAACATTTACAGCTTATTCCAACAAAGTTTCATGCGAAAACCTCTTGCAGTTGGTTTGTTTTACACTATGTACTTATTTATAGTAATATGTTATATTGATGCAATCCATGGATGACGCTCCACACTGGTCGCATATCAACAAGTTTTTATGGATCGCAAAACATAAAAGCAAATTTGAGATCCAGGTTGCGATCAATCAAGTCATGAATATGTACATATCGTGTAGCAGGAATTTTGTGACTCGCCAGGACGCGTTGAGCATGAACGGGTATAGAAAGTGAGCACGTTTCTTCGATTTGTTAGTTTCTTGTGCAAATGTTTGTAAATCATGTTGCAAGGCGATATTTTAAATCTTTAAAAAGACACAGTCAGGCAAAAATGCTTAAAGGAGTACATCTTGGCACAGAAATTATGCCCGACCTGCGCTACCCACTCATATTACATGATCGTAGTAATAATACACAATTAAAATTATTTTCAGAAGCTTTTATTAAACAATAATATATAAATATTGCTAAAAAGGATAATAAATTTTATTATTAAATAAAAGTTCAATACGTTGCAACTCCTTGTACTTATTTCCCTCTATTCAGTCTATTGTACTAAAGCAGATTCCTTTTGTTCACTTATTTTGCAAAGAAAAGGCCAGTAGCATAGCTAAACCAAGCCCGTTTTGTATAATAATGTTGCATAAATTTAAAAATCATAGTTTAATTACATTAAATTGGTAATATTTCCAAAAATAATCAAAATTTCTATTGCCTCCGACACACAAAAGCTGACGGAAAGAATCGCTCCGATAAACTGTCAAAAATCCGATCCATCGTGAACCAGAATGCCGATTTCCGAACTTCGAAAAAATCTGACGTTCATCGGACGTCAATCGAATTGCAGAATGCCATTTGATCCGATTCACCTCCGATGAAAGTGGATCGTAAACCGGAGTAGATGTGTTAGTAAAGTATACGTTGAGAAGATTTATACTACTGTTTTAATTGAAGGAAGAAAAATTCATAAAAGTAATCTCAGATAAAAATAAATGTAATGAAATGTTCAATATATTGAATTATTATCTTAAAGAGATATGAATTTTGGTTATTTACATTTTTTTTATTAATATAAATATCTAAAATGTTATATAGTTAAACTATTTGTAAAACAGGTATTTTAATGTACGATGATTTTGTTTAAAATATGTAGCTGAAACGTGGACGATTCAGATTTTAAGGGGGGAGTAGTTAAGGGTTGTTAAATATTTTACTGTAATTTACTTTTCTTTGAATTGTTTTTCTTTTAAAAATAATTTTAAACAAATTATCATCGACAATTTTCTTTGAAAATTTTCAAATATAAAAATGTAAATTTTCATAGAAATTTGGAGAATAAAATTGGATTTCAACATTTGAACATATTTGGGCAATTCACAAGCTGTTGTAAAGTATTGTAATGTTTTATACTGGTAAAGGTTTACAATAGGTGTATCAGTAGGGTTGATTTTTCTCATACAAATTTCAATACAACCAATACAACTGGGCAGCATATGTTTATTGAGTGTGCTATTTGATTTGTTTTTTATTCTGACAGTTTGTTAAAAAAAAATTTAAACAAAAATATGGAAGCGGTGAGACAAAAAAAAAACAAATTACTTGCATCGTGTGTATCATATATCAATTAGGACTTGAATCCGCCGCTAACAAATCTAATAACTGTTTTTCGCTTTCGCCTGGCATTTTTTTTTATTCAAATTTTTGTAAACAACAAACTGTAAACAATAACGAAATACAACAAAACACATACGAGAGTCTGTTCACAGGTACTGCGTTCTTATGCACATTTTCCTTTACAACATACAACTTTACAATAGCCAGTGAATTGCCCAATTGTTCAAAAATAAGTTTCCGGTCTTATTAATTTATATGTACATACATATATGCATAATTAAATTGTATATTTGTAAGCCACACAAATGGAATACAAGCTGAGCGAAAACTATTAGATGTTCACATGCAAGTGCACATATTTACATACATATGTACAAACATTTCTGTAAATACTCGTACTTTTTTAGGGATTGTCACGTTAAAAGAAATTTACAATTATTGTTGTCACAACTTTTCTCTGCTAACTGTTGTTCACTGTTGTTTTCTTTTCAACCTTATTGTTATTATGCATGTGTTTGTCATTACATTCCCACTAGGCCCATTTGTAAGATGATGCGAGTTTTACTCATGCCAGGATACCTGCTTTTGTCAGATATACCGCAGGTACTGCTAAAGTATGTTGAACGGCACGTACAATTAAAATGTACATGGTAGTCATGGGGCATAGCCATGGAAGTTGTTATCTTACCTAAAGGAAATATAAGGAGGAAAGCATTGATGATTGTAGGACATACCTTTGGGCCTACTGGGTTAATATGTATGTATGTAGATGCGCATGAAAAGAAAATGTATCATGTACCTAGCTTGATTGGGCAGTTAAAAAAGTTACTTATACGCCAAGTAGTCCGTATATGTGACAGCGCATAGAGATAGGGACCTAAGGGTAAAAAATCAACTTTTTTTTGATGTGGACAACATCTGAGCATCGAATCAGACCGATCCCATACCAAAAAAAAAAATCGGTATTTACCCTTAGGTCCCTCTCTATTTTGCGCGTCACATATAAAAATAAATGAAGCTATAAGTGCATTTGTACTCGTATGTAGGTATGTGACGTAAGTTGTTATTGAAAATATTAATGGGATAAATAATATGGCAAAATACTATCTAATAAAAATATGTCTATGTGCCTACATTGTGCATATTTAAATATATTTACAATTCACTTTATCCCGAGTACTGCAGATTTGGCCCCATATTCCTAATGATAGTGTTACCTTAAATTCGTTTTAGAGTTTTATTGACTTTTGTAACAAACGTGATCTTATCAGCACAGAAATGAACCTCCACTTTCATACCCTCGCACATATTTGCCCCACAGCACATTTACAAAAATGTTTATGCAAGTCTCTGGAGTACGCAATGTGATTGTTTATTCCTTTTACCTTTACCAATTCACCAAAAATGGCCAACTCATTTAAATTTTTATAGACAAGTGACGAGTGAGACAAGCGCGCCAACGGAGTGAGAGCGCTCAGCCCCATTTGCAATTCGAAGTTGCAGTTGCAAGCACTTACATATAAGAGCAACCGGAAAATATCGCATCTCAAGAGACAACTGAAGTCACTTATGTATCAACCTTTTAACTGCTGAACAAGCCGACAATCGTACAACAGAAACGTTTTTTTTTTTCAGCAGCGAAACGATAAGGTCACGTTAAAGTGTAGCAGTGAGATGCGATGTCCAGTTTGGTATTAATATTGCAATTTCCGCACACAACGACACAAGTGTCTAAAAGAGAAGCAAAGACAAAAAAAAAATATTAAAAATATCAAAAACACGCAGATGAAGAAAATAAATAAAGAAAAAAGTGAAAAACAAAAGTTGGAGTGTTAGTTCAGCAGCAGAGAAATTGTATTAAAGTAAGATCTAAAACAAGAATTATCTAAAGAAGGATATCGCAGTAGATAAGCTGATTGGAATTGTGTATGTATACTAAAAAGTGTGAATGTCAGACAAAACGAATTGGCAAAAATTTTACTTTGAAATTCATTTCTCTTCTCTTTCACATTGACATTTTTAAAGAAAACACACACATAAAAACGGAAGTAATATAACCTCTATTTCGATAAACCTTGATCTAAAATGAAATAATATTTACGTATGTTGTATTGAAATTCACAATACTGTTACACAATATAAATACTCGTACAAGCCGTTGTCACCATGAAATTGATAGCAATTCGGCAATAAAAGCTAATTTACTACCTATAAATACAGTTCAATAATTTTGTTGCTTAGTTACCAGAAGTCAAGTCTCAATGAAAAAGTCTTTGAAGATATAAAAAAAATTTGTTACTGATAATAATTACACAAAGACTTTTTTCAAATTTGTCTCAATATAAAAGTCTTTGAAGACTTAAAAAATATATATTTGAAATAACTACACTGGTCGACAAGTTTTTGTTACAGAAATAATATTCTACTTTTCTAAAGGATTTCGGTGCGCTGAATCCGAATCTGAACTCAGATTTTCGCTAATACGTACAGTTTTTGAGATATTCATGTTTAAAGAGGCCAAAAACACGATTTTTGGCTATATTCACTCCTCAATATCTTTTAAATTACTTACTTATTTTAAAAATTGATTAAAGCTATTGAAAGCGCGGACATTTCTCTTGGAGAAACCGTTTTAATATTTCACCGTATAAAATTTTCTTTGCACTGCCATAAGCACTGAGATATAAAAAAATTTTATATGTATGTGATACTACCATTTGAAAATAAATTCTAAAATAATATTTTATTGGAATTCATAAAAAAATTTAAATGAGCAAAAAAAATTTCAGTGCATATACAAAATTTGTAGATGTATTGAGTTTTGTACTTTCAATACGAGAGCGTTGAGCAGCCCTGATTTAAAGGCAAAAGTATTTGACCCAACAGTTTCCGTTGTAAACAAAACTAATGAGAACAATTTTTTTTTAAATTTTGTTTTTACAATGATTCAAATAACTCATGGATTCCTTTTTAGGAAATGGAAGTATAAATAGCAGAGATGAAGAATAATTATTATTTCATTTTGAAATTATAAAAAAGTCTTACAAATTTTCTTCAGAATCATAAAAGTCAAAAGTCTTTTGATAATATTTTTTTCCTCATGAAAATGATAAAAATCTTCTATAATTATTATTCAGAAACTTACCCAATAAACACAACGGATTCGCCTCGAATTCGAGACGAATTCGCTTCTCTGATTATATTATCGCGGCGATAGTTCGCGACGATAGATCGGCGAATCCGAATTCCCAGGCGAGTCACCCCTCATTAGCGATTCGCGCATTTTTATATTCTCGGATCGTTGGCGATTCGAGATTTATGCCCATTGGTGAATACATTCTAGAAAATCTTCTTTTGCGAATCCACCTCGAATTCGCCATGATATCATCTGAGCTTTTCAATCTCTTGAGTAGAGTTTTAAATGGTAAATTAAAGCCCAACAGGGAATTTCTTCGTGTAAAGCAAGATTTAATAAAATTAATAAATGCTATTGCGATAATTGATTTTTCTCGAGTCCATCTCGAACTCGATACGAGTCCGAAAAATTACATTCACCTCCGCGAATTCTTCTCGAATTCGCCACGATATCATCCTCGCTTTTGTGTTTATTGGGTATATTTTAAAAATCTGAATAATAATTATAGAAGAATTTTATCATTTTCATCAGGAAAAAAATATTATCAAAAGACTTTTATGATCCTGAAGAAAATTTGTAAGACTATTTTATAATTTCAAAATGAAATAATAATTATTCTACATCTCTGTTAGTTACAAAACGTATATTTGTATGTAGAAATTGAATAGTTGTATTAATTCTTGTTCTGCTGCTGGTTAACGTATTAGAAATGTCGGTTTGCTGTAGAAAATTGATTTCACACTGCAAATATCAGATGTCACAATAATGTCAGCACCACTGCATTGATAATACATAATGCATTGCTTTGTATTGTTGCAATCCATAAAGATGCCTTCGTCTTGATTGAATTTAAATGAAATACGTACGTATAATGGTTGTGAACTTTCATTGCAACAAATGTGAGCTGTGATGGAAGTCAAGCAGCAGCTATTCAGCTGAAATCTACGTACATAAATATCACTAGTTTATAGTCAAAAAATGCCAAGAAATTCAGGTATGGGGTACCTGTCTATTTTTTGGTATTGCTAAGTTTTTTAAATAACGGTAATTTTTTTTTATTTTTTTTTTATTCGGTCATATTAATAAAAGCTGAGCATTTGCTTTTACTTAAAATTTAAGACCTTTTACTCAAATTTTGAAATTTGTTTCATACAAATTGATGTCAAATTTCTAAAATCTTGAGTAAAAGTATTTGCTTCGTTTTTATTAATACGACCCATTGTAACTTTGCTATTTGAAATCCGATTTATAAAATTGAATTGTCATTATTTTAGTCTTTGGAAGCTCTATATTTCGCTCTAATGTTCTTTTGACCTATAAAATTTGATTATGGCAGGTGTAACTTCGGCGAAAATAATTTTCGAATGAAGCGATAACCAAAAAACACAAAATTACCGTTTTCCGAAAAACCTAAATATAAAAAAAAATATGAAAAATTCTTCCAAGCTCAGCAGGTCCATACCTATTCACCCCCATACCTGAATTCCTTGGTGTTTTTTCAAATTAATTATTTGTAAACTAGTGCATATAATTGCTTCTTCTAAATTTTCACTAAACTCTAAAATTAGAAACATCAGAGCTGTGAGTTCTTTCTGGCTTAAATTTTGTCCGTTAAATAGGGTTATGTGTTTCTCATATCAGTACGTATGTATGTATATCTACCAAGAAATACATATGTACCTATGTCTATATCTACTAAGAACCACGATTCACAAAAGGAATTTATAAACAAGACATCAAGATAATAGCTTATCTCTCCACTTCTGCTATCGCAGAAACACTTAGTTGTTCTGATTGTATGTATGTATGTATATGCAAATTCTCAACAGATTTCTCATCTATCGGAAGTGCCAAGCAAATAATACAACATTATCCTTTTACATGAACACAATCGAATACATTTACTTACTTTCATACATATTTGTACACTACTCTGAAAAAAAACGTTGTAAATCTAAAGACTTTCGCTGTTAAATCAACTACTTTCCGCAGTTGAAATGTGCCCAACAACGCTCCGTTGTTGTTTCAAAGGTGCGATCGTTGTTGATTTAAGTCAATAACGGAGATTGTTGGAAAAAATGTTCAGCTAAAAATAAATTTTTGTTTGCATTTTACTCTTCATCTTCTCTCAGCCCGGTTCCCAACTGCAAATAAGTAGCCTCCGCTTGTTCTCCTCTTCTTCTCTCCATCTTATTATTCACTGGTTGCTATCTTTATTTCTTATTCTGATTTTTCTTCTTTATTTTATATTCTCCTCCGGATTCGAACCATGACATCAACCTGAAATTCTATCCAATCATCACATAGTGGAACATTCAACATTATATTGAATTGTAGTAACCTATTTATACTTCCATTTCCTAAAAAGGAATCCATGAATTATTTGAATCATTGTAAAAACAAAATTAAAAAAAAAAAATTGTTCTCATTAGTTTTGTTTACAACGGAAACTGTTGGGTCAAATACTTTTGCCTTTAAATCAACAACGGGGAGAAAATTGTTGCTAAATTTAAATTTTTTTTGGATTTTTCTTTTCATCTTCTCTCCATCATTATTTTTTTTGTTGGTTTTCTCACAAAAAAATATTTTCTCACAAAAAATTTTTTAAAGGCATGCAAGTTCTTGAATCAACAGCGCCCGTTTTTGAATAAATTGTTGGATCAAAAACTTTGCTGTAAAAACAAATACTTTTGCTGTTGAATCAAAGACGGAGATTCAACAGCCAAAAGTTGTTGGTTTAACTACGGGTATTTTTTTCAGAGTAATAGACATAGTTATATCAGACTTTTTGCAGTTAGAAATAGTGAGCTATTCAATATGTCAGAGATGTTAAGTAATGCAGTACTTTGTGACTGCGCAGTCTTTTGATTGGGGTCAAAATGACTGCTATTCATTTTTTGTCAGTCATGACTGGGAATTAAAAAAGTAAGCCTTCATTCTGACTGGTAAATTTTAACTGTGCAGTCACCTGGCTGCAATCCACCCCGTTACTGCAATCATTTGATTGCAATCATGAAATGATTGCAGCTACAGTCTTTTGCCATTCTTCTCATAGGGGTTACTAGGTTTTTAACGATTCGATCCCTAAGTTTGAGACACCAATCTCTTTGGCATGAGAGGAGGGTTCCTACTTTATAATTGTATTAACCCTACATGCGCCATTGGAGTCACTTCCACCCAGTACTGAGTTTATACCACCTTAATGTAACGTTTTTTGCTACCATGTTAAACGTCGTCAATAAGCATTCATTTTTTTCAAAAGAGATATTTCGATCGATTCAGTAGAACCGCAAATAAAACACATTTAACATTCCGAGGAATATAAGTTTTTCGCTTCAAAAAACGCATATTCCTCGGAACGTTAAATGTGTTTTATTTGCGGTTCTACGGCATCGATCGAAATACTTCTTTCGCAAAAGGTTAATGTTTTTTGACGACGTTTAACATACCGGCAAAAAAAGTTACATTAAGGTGGTATAAACTATGTACTGGGTGGAAGTTACCCCAATGGCGCACACAGAGTTAATACAATTATAAAGTAGGAACCTTCCATAAAACCGAAGATATGAAAAATTGAATTTTAGCGACATCTACGGGGTCCAAAAAAAAAATTTTCCGGAAATGTTTTCGAAAAAGAGATCATATGGGGGCGAACTTTTTTTCTCGATACGCTCTAGTGTACATATCGCTAGCTTAGAGTGCAAATTGCGTAAGTCCTTTTTTTCAAACTTTGTCGGACAGATAAAAACAAAAAATAAAAAAAATTTCGAAATGAAAAAAAAAAATGTTCTGTTCATGTAAATATTTTGGACTTACACAATTTGCGTATCACTGAATAACAACGAGTATAAATATGACAAGAGTCACCGATAAAAATACAATTTTTCATAAAAATGGACTTACACAGTTTGCACTCTAAGCTAGCGATATGTATTTTAAAGATTTTATAAACTGACCATTTTAGGTATATGCAAAATAAATACTATTACAGCTAAAATACATAGAGAGCATATTTTTGGTACTAGTTTACTAAATGACTGCTTAAAAAATATCGCCAGTCATCAATGAATGAAAAAAATGAATGGTCAGTCATACTTGCCAAAAATACTGGGGACTTCAAATTTTAAATCATCAGTCAAAAAAAAAGACTGAAAGGCTGCATTCAAGACTTCAAGAAAAAGAATGGGACTTCAAGGGCTGAAAGTCACGATGATTGCAATACTTAACATCTCTGCAATATGTCTACGTGAGCGTATGGTGTGTTTTGCATGCTTCTCTCGTATTCGTATTTATGTTGTAATTTTTTTCTGATACCCTTTAAGTCTATTGCATTTCACTTCACTTAGGAATTGTTTGGCAAATAAACCATTTGATTTAGGACTCTCATGTTTTCTGAAAACATTTAAGATCAATTTACAAAGATTTTTCTTGACATTGTTAGGATTGTAGAAAAGCTAAAATCACTACATAAGCAATACTGTCTGTAGCCATATTCGTTTCGGCAAGAGTTAGAGACTTGCGAAAAAACCAACCACTGGTATAAAAAGGTGCAGTGAAATAACGCCCGTGGAATTAACGCCCGCGGGCGTTATTTCCCAAAAAAGGAAATAACGCCCGCGGGCGTTTCTTCTTTTCTTGAAAAAGAAATAATTCCCGCGGGCGTTATTTCGTTTGATCCATGGGCTTTATTTCTCTTTCGGAAGGGCAATTAAGCCCGCAGACGGGTTTTTTTTTTAAATATGGTGTATTAGGGAAAAAGCGCCGCAGGCGAAAAATTGGAATAAAAAATCGCGCGATTTTTAATTCCAATTTTTCGTGTTTTCTGAGTATGGTGTATTATAATTGGAAAACGCGCCGCAGGCGAAAAATTGGAATAAAAAATCGCGCGATTTTTAATTCCAATTTTTCGTGTTTTCTGAGTATGGTGTATTATAATTGGAAAACGCGCCGCAGGCGAAAAATTGGAATAAAAAATCGCGCGATTTTTAATTCCAATTTTTCGATTCTTTAAATTTTTTTTAAATCCCTTCTAAATATTCAAATATTATGTACATATGTGTCAACTCCGCCGCTTAATAGAAATAATACCTACGAGTAATTACTGAGACAGAGAGGCTCAGGGTTATTACTGAGAGAGGCTTAGTTAAATGGATATTATTTAAAATAAATATATCTGCGGGGCTTTTCCAATAAAACAAACACCATATTTAAAAAAACGAAAAATTGGAATAAAATATCGCGCGATTTTTTATTCCAATTTTTCGCCTGCGGCGCTTTTCCCACTAATACACCATATTTAAAAAAAAAACCCCGTCTGCGGGCTTAATTGCCCTTTCGAAAGGGAAATAAAGCCCACATCGCCGAATAGGGCGCGCGGGCGTTCTTTCCCTTTCTGAGTGGAAATAATACCCACGGGTTTAATTTCGTTTTATTCGCAGGCGCTATTTCTTTTTCAAGAAAAGAAAAAACGCCCGCGGGTGTTATTTCCTTTTTTTGGGAAATAACGCCCGCGGGCGTTAATTACACGGGCGTTATTTCACTGCACCGTATAAAAACAAGTGAAAAATATACGACCGTTAGTTAAAGTAAAGGAATTTGAAAAACGGTGTGTTTATTTGATAATGTTTCTTCAACTTTTTATCGATAGATGTCTCCCCTATCTTCGAACACCGTTCGTTAAAGTACGGACGGAATTGGAGGAAATTTTCTAACGAACGGTATTGCGTCGATTTCGAAGATAGGGGAGACATCGATTGACAAAAATTTGAAACCATTTCACTTATTCACAATAGAAAAAATTGGCATAATCAGTAAAGATCAGTTTAATGAGTAGCTGGCATACTCTCTAAAGGTCTCTAAAATTTTGTATGGAAACTGTTAGCCAAGAGAGCAGAATCGAGTATAAGCGAGCAAAGAAGTGCCCAATAAAACACTCCTTGTATGTACTTATGAAAGTTTACTTATAAATATTCACTTAATTTGTAGTCGCCTCATTTTGGTTTCAGTCTTGTACGCATGCAGCCCGAGTGCTATTGGATTCATTTGCATGTTCGAGTATGTGCGTTAAATTAGCAAGAGGCAATTATTTATTTAGGGGATTCACAACCTGTCATATTGCGTCATATCGTCATAAGTCATAATATTTTGTTGTTGCATTCTAGGCTATATGTGTACTAAATAAATACAACTCTGCACGATATGTTTTTGAGTCGTCGTATTTGATCAGCTGCTTTTGTTTATTTCTTCACAGGGCTTCGGAAAAGTCTTTTATAACTATTTCCGTACAATATTTTAATATGACATATGACTTTATGACACTTTGTGAATCACCTAATTGTGTATGTAGTAGAAACAGTTATTTCCCAATAAACACAACGGATTCGCCTCGAATTCGAGACGAGTTCGCTTCTCTGATTATATTATCGCGGCGATAGTTCGCGACGATAGATCGGCGAATCCGAATTCCCAGGTGAGTCACCTCTCATTAGCGATTCGCGCATTTTTATGTTCTCGGATCGTTGGCAATTCGAAATTTGGGCTCATTGGCGAATACATTCTAGAAAATATTGTTCTGCGAATCCGCCTCGAATTCCCCACGATATCATCCGAACTTTTAAATTTCTCGAGTGGAGTTTTAAAGAGTCAATTAAAGCCCAACAGGAAATTTCTTCGTGTAAAGCAAGATCCAACAAAATTAATAAATGCTATTGCGATAATTGATTTTTCTCGAGTCCATCTCGAACTCGATACGAATCCGAAAAATAACATTCACCTCCGCGAATTCATCTCGAATTTGCCACGATATCATCCTCGCTTTTGTGTTTATTGGGTTGTACACCTATATACAATTTCTGTAATTTCAAAACAGTTATACTTAACAAACGGAACTTTATTCTTCATTAAAATTCAAACGCAAATAACTGCTAAGTGCCAACACTCTGTCTACTCCTAACTCTCTCATACTTATCTAGGCCTTATTTTGTATGGCGGATAAGCCTTTGGAATATAAGTTTCAGGCTTATTTCGTAAGCTTTTAAATATGCTGTGTATCTACATATGTGTGATAGTGTGTAAAAGCTAATATTCACTTACATACAAACACGCATAAACTTACACATTCTATTCCATGTAAGAACAGCACGTAGAATTAAGTCAGATAATGAAATAATAAAATTGTAATTCCAAACTTTATGCTCGTGGCTGTAAAATCACAGTGAGCATTTGCTTAACATTTTGCTTAATTCATTTTATTTGCTGACAAACAATCAAGGAAATTTTCACATGCTAAGCTAATGTTGAAATGAAATTTGTGAAATGTGGTTGAGAAGTAATACAGGTTTGCCATGGCGTATGAGTTTTACGTTTCCACAGTGTGCTGTGTCTGCTATCGTCTTGTGTGTTTGTTGGTTGTTATGGTGGTTATAAGGCACTGCGCAAAAAAGGGGGTGTATAAAAATAATGTATGAACGGATTTAAATTTAGCAAACAATTGGTTGTGATAAACCTAAAACTCAACTTTTTTCGTGTTAATATACATAAGTATTTTTTACAGTCGAAACAATTACGGTGAAAGGCAAGCACGAGCTTTGCTATGGCTGAGCATAATAATAAAAAAATGGTTATATAAGAAATGCATTTATTACTTTAGTGTTGTTTATTATGCTTTACTTTCCTTCTGCTTATATCCTAAATCCTCTGGCCGAAAAGTCGTGAGTGTTGTTATTGAAAGTTTGCTTTTATCATTTTCTGCAATATTCATCAGATTTAATTGTCACAATGAATGTAAGGCTTTCAATTTATTATAGACTAGATACGAGTATATTCAGACACCAAAATGTATGAAGTGCAAACCAAGGAGTGTTCTATTATCAAATTTTTGAATGTTTAAAAATAAAGGTCACTCATATACAATGGGTCATATTAATAAAACCCAAGCATTTGCTTTTGCTTAAGATTTCAGACATTTTACTCAAATTTTGAAATTTGGTTCATACAAATTAATGTCAAATTTTTAAAATCTTGAGTAAAAGCATTTGCTTGGTTTTTATTAATACGGCCCAATGACTCATCCTAGCAAATGCACAAAAATCTTGCAATAAAATTGATTACAGTACATCGCAAATCGGCATACGAAAATTTGTAAATCCAATACCTTTGTGAATTGAAATTTACAAGAGAAATCAAGAAGAAAATCAATCACTTAGTAAAATTAAGGGCCTTATTTTGCAAAACGCAACGCGACGCAACGAGTCACCCAGAGTCACTTATTGTCGTGTTCGTATTTTGTATCTCTTTAGGTGACTGAAAGTGACTGTAGGTGACTCGAAGTGAATGTGTTACGTTTTTTGGTGAGTATGTTACGTTTTTGGTATTTTATAAAACGCAAAGTGACGAAAACGGTCACTTTAACTGTCAAAAGAGTCACTTCCTTTTGTTCGAGTGAGCATTCGATATTGGTTAATTTGCAACGGCTAAAATTAGCCAATTTAAAAAAAACGGGGTATCAATCGACGCGTTTCAATCTCGCGAACCCGAATATGATGCTGAACAAATTTTTTCTTTGATTTAAATTAAACAGTTATTAATAAAAACGTTTTAACTTTACACACACACGAACACACAAGTGCATCTTATTTTTTAACATTGAATAACACGTACATATGTATATTTATATTAACACACACATTTTTTTAATATGTTGCATATAAATATTTTATTCAAAAAAACAAACTAAACAAAACACGTACATACATATGTATTTACACATAATGTCAACAAATAATTGTTTTATTTTTGTTGACTTCCCATTAAACACTGAAAAAGAAATTCTCAAACGTTGAGAAAATATTTTTTCTAAATTTGAGAATCAGCATATATATAAGGTGAAAATAAACATATTTTCATGTGTTCATCAAACATTGTTTATCAATTTTAGAATAACTTACAACACATTTGAAAAAAAAAACTTGTTTCACATATTGTATCATTTCACGAATTTCATCATGTCAAGGTTTCAGGGAACGAAGAAATTTTGTATGTTTGCAAATTTCAATCAGCCTTCGTTGTTTTACTTCAGCAGTTGCGGTTGAAATGATGATGGTTGAAAATGATTGTGTGTAATAATGATTCTGTATTTCTTACTCTTATTTTATTTGTTTGTTGCTTTTTGTGAAGTTACACAAACTTTATTAAAAACATAGTTTGTTTCTCATATGTATGTATGTATGCATATTAAAAAAGATATGTATTAATATACTATGTGACTGTACAAAAGGCACCGGCGAAATTCACCCGCACGGGCAAATGAAAAACATCACATCAGAGTACAAATATGTAATACATATGTACATACTAGAGCTCTCGATTTTTTTTGAACATTTTCGAGTAGCCCGAACAATTGTTGTTCAAATGCTCGAACAGTTGTTTGTTTGTTTATTACCCGTATGTTTGTACGGGCATTTGAACAATTCGGGTATTTTGAAGTTTGTTTTTTTCTTTTGTTTATTATTTTTTTTTTATATGTAGTTTTTTATTTTTGTTTTTTCCGATACACATTTTTTTTTGTTTGTAAGCTCGAATACTCGAATGTTTGTACGGGCATTTGAACAACAAACGGGCTTCAAACAAAAACGATTAGATCGAATTGCTCGATACCCGGGTATCTAGGGCTCTAGTACATACATCTATTTATTCCATTCCATTTCTGCGCTCATAACACAAACTCTCTCACTATCCCTCAATTTTTCTGTACTCTAGAGTACAAATATGTAATACATACATACATCTATTGATTGCATTCCCTTTCGTACCAACTTTGAAATTGGAGAAAATGAAATCTATGAAATTGAGAATCAGCCCGAAACCCCAAACTAAAAATGTGCCTCAAATGAACCTCAAATTGAAAACGAAGAAAAATGTTTACTGGGTTGCAAGCTGCCAATTTTCCAGGGTTAACCACTCAATAAAACAGTTCAATAAAAAAAAACACACCAAAAATTACTAAGGAAATAAAGAAAATCAGAAAAGTGGTAAATAGGCTACGTAAAGCGCAGGCCGTAGCTAGACTTAAATTTAAGGTAGGGCAGCGTTGGTTTAAGGTAGGGCGGAAGTCAGTCTTGAGCGCTAGGTCAGTTTTGGCAATTGGCATGCATGTGAATAGAAATATAATTAATGGAAGATAGCGACCAACCGCCATACGCAAATAAGCGAGAAACAAAATTGAAGCCGAAAATATTATAAAAAATGTAATGCAACAAAAAATTTATTTTTTTAAATTTTTAATGCATATATTTTCTTTATTTAAAAACTGTGTAATAGTTCTTTTAATTCTCTGTAAGACGATATAAAGATCATCTAATTCATTTAATACGATATGATGAATTTCATATCAAAGGCTGAAAAAAAAACGAACATTTTGAACCCGACCCCCTCAAAAATTTTTCAAATTTGAAAATTTTTTTTTCAGTGTAATATAGAATTTTTACAGTGTATGTTTTCAAAAGATGATTTTAATACCTTTCTAACGGTATAAAAATTTTTGAAATCGGTTGATTAATTTACGCGTGATATCAAAATATAAGAAAGCCAAGAGATGCATTTACTTAAATAAATTAAAAAAAAAAATAAAGAAAAAGGCCATTTTAGTTTTCAGATATCTTATATATATTAAATAGACCTTTCTAAAAAAAGTTCTTATTTTTCAAAATCGCTTGATCTTTGAAGTGTTTTTTCAGTTTCAAATTTTATTTTGAAACACATTTTTTTTTCAGTGTACTAAAACAAAAAAAAATTTTGCAGTGTATTTTTCAATTTCAATACCTTTCTAATAGTATGAAGATCTTTGAAATCGGTAAAGCCATTCCCTAGTAATCACACTTTAAAGGTACCTATTATCGTCATTTTTCGAGTATTTTCGAATATTTTCGAATATTTCGATACCTTGCCACGCCCACAATTTTTCGAAAATGCAATTTCTAAAAATGAGGTTGTGTTTGTGTAGGTAAGATGTACCTCAATGCAAAATTTCATCAAATTCTGAGGGGTTCGGGTTGAACGCATATTTGGTTTGATATGAAATTCATGATATATGAGTTATTGGGCTTGAAAAAAATGCCTATGGTTAAATTGCAACTTTGGTTGCACAAAAGTGCAATAACTGATGCAGATACGTGGAAATCGTATATGAGAAAATTTTTCACCTATTCATTTTGAATAAAAGTCTTTATGTTGCTTTTTCACGCAGAATGACTATTTTCGGAGTTATAAAAAAATAAATGTGCAAAACCATATATCTGAACAATTAGTTGTATGGGAGATATATGTTATAGAGACCCGATCTTGACAATTTTCAGGAAATAGATTAAGGTCACTACAAGTACAAATTCTACAAAGTTGCATGTCCTTAGCTGTTGAAATAGCGAAGCTATGTCCCAAAATGTCCACATCTGAACAATCGGTTGTATGACAGCTATATGTTATAGTGACCCGATTTCAATTATTTTCAGAAAAGTTAAGGCAATGCTAAAATATGGTCATGTGCAAAGTTTGGGCAATTTAACTCATAAACTGACTGAGTTATTAACAAAAAAGTCCAAATTGATGGTAATTTTTAAATACCGTTATCTCATAAACCGGAGCCAGTTTCGAAAAACTAATAATGGCATTGAATTTAGAATGCCCCAACTAAGTAAGAACAACCGTCAAAATCCTTACGCGGGAAAAGGGTTCAAAACCTAAGTAAAGTTTATAGACGGAAAAAAATTACCTTCAGAGCTCTGAAAGTTCTTTCCTAAATTTCTCGAAAACAAGAGCTAACTTTGGCTTTCTGCAAACGCCATCGTATTCTACAGCCAAAAATTAAGTTTACGTGTTTCGGCGTTTCTCTGTGATATTTCAAAAGTTAAAAATTTACCTACAGCGTAATTGATCTCACTTGTTGGCCTTTTTAAGGTAGGGCATTCTAATTTTAAGGTAGGGCATTGCCCCACAATGCCCCCCCCCCTAGCTACGGGCCTGGTAAAGCGTTTGACAATCGTCGTGACTACGCAGCAGAGCGAACGAGAAAACGTAAAAGCTTATAAAATACCAACTTTTAGGTGAAGGTGAAAGTGAGTGAATGTGAGTGATTGCGACGCAACGAGTCACGGCGTTTTGTAAAATAAGGGCGTAAAAGAGAATGAAATGTCATGACCACTTTGGAGCTTTGGTGTTTGCCTAGGATGGTGCAAACAATACAAAAAAAAAAAAAACAAATAAAAGAGGAACCAAAAGCACCAAAAACAGCTTCTTCATACACTGAAAAAACTACTTACTCAGATTATGGAAAAGTGGGAATGATTCGGCGCTAACGACACATTTTCATTGTTTTAATGTACAATTTTCTTCAAATCAAGGAATACAAACCATGTTTTAAAGAATATTGTACATCAAAACAATGAAAATATGTCTTTAGCGCCGAATCATTGCCATTTTTCCATAATCGGGGTAAGTTTTTTTTTGTTTTTTTGAGTGTAGACAAACAATGGAGCATGGCAGTGTGATGAAAAGGAAACTAAAATTTTTTTGTAGTCAAATTGCTAAGCACGTTTTGTTGGTACATCCTTCTCTTTTATATTTCTTCTTTCATTTTCCTTCTTTTCTAATTCAGTTTTGCCTTTATGCTTTGCGAGTGACCTCGGCACTTTTGAGAGCTTTGCATTTCTTTTTCCCCTCTCAACATGTTTTCTCAATTGCTAACAACAGGCCTATTTGATAGTATGGATAAAAGTTAGCTCCTCTTATGCACGTTTCGAAATGCTTTCAAGCTTAAAGCGATTGCTTTTGCTAAGCCTAACGACTATTTACTCATAACTATTCATTGCAACGGATACTGTTATTATACTTTGAAGCTTTTCGACAGCACCAGATAATACAATTTAACTGTTTCTCTTGCCGTATTAACTCATATAAAACCTAAGACGCGTGCACGCTTAAGATCTCCCTTGAGTCATGAAACAGGCTGTAATGATGCTGTTTCTTTAAGATTTGATAAATATCTCAGTTTTTGCCAGTATTTTGCAAATAAATAGACTGATTTACTCAACACGCACCTTATACATTCGTACGCATAAAAACTAGCATACGTTTTTTTGTGACTGACGAAAAGTAACAAGTTCGACTTTTGGCTTACGAAAAATAACAAGTTCGACTTTTGGCTGACGAAAATTATCAATTTCGTTTAAACAGCAACAATTTTAATTTAAAAACAGTATATAATTACTGATACTTTTCGTCAGCCAAAAGTCGATTTTGTTATTTTTCGTCGGCCAAAAGGCGAACTTGTTACTTTTCGTACAGAATTTTTTTATTGATAGCTTTCGCCAGCAATTTTAAATATGCTAGTTTTCGTATGGTACGACGATATAGTACATATGTATGTATATCACGGTGTAGTTGAACCGAGTTTAACTGAAACAGTCTGGTACGATGGAATTTCCAATTAGACTATATAGAGGGAAGGTTCCCAAGTCAGAATTTGTGAAGTTTGAAATCGTAGCAAGTGCCGATTTTAAATGCGACCACTTTTACGATTTTCAGCCAAAATTTTCGCGTTTGTGGTATTAATAAGACCAGTAACGCTGATTGTGGATACTTTACACATGTATATGTATGTAGGTATATACATATATATACATACATATATGCATATATGCATCTTCCAAACACATATAAACATGTACACATCTATATATATAAAAATGGTGTAAAAAATGTTACTAACCTCATCAGATGAGAACGGCTGGGCCGATTTCTGTAAAACTTTTTGTCAATTATTCGTATTCTCGAGGAGATGGTTCGTACGGAAGAAAATTTTGGAAAATCCCTCCGGAAAAGTCCGAAAATTGGAAAAATCGGTGTGTATGTGCGTATGTGTGCATCTGTGGATGTGTGTCCTCTATAAATTCCCAAAGTAACCAACCGTTCTTTATGACATTTTCACAGTAGATTCATGTGGTGTTAGTGCACATAGTAGGGTATATAGAATTTCGAAAAATTGGGAGCTTCCCGGAATACAGGCATAAATGAGGACCCAGATCAATCCACCAAGCCTTCGAGCAATATTGGTATCAAATGAAAGGTGTTTAACAGGCCTTCAACATAAAGTTATTTTTATTGCGATACCTAGGCCGGGTTCCCAGATATGGGTTAAAACGTGGGACCGAGTGACCCTGGATATTGGTATCAAATGAAAGCTGTTGAGGAGGACTTCAGCAAAGAGCTTTTTAAATAGTGATGCCTAGGCCGGGTTCCAAGATTTGGGTCAAAGCGTGGACCCGGATAACCCCTGAATGTTTTCGAGCGATATTGGTAGAAAATGAAAAGCGTTGAGCTGTTTCCCAGAGATGGCTAAAGTAGTGGGCCCGGATGGTGATGGACGGTCCCGGTAAGGTAAAGGTAGGTAGCTATAGGGATAGGGGTAGGGATAGGGATAGGGATAGGGATAGGGATAGGGATAGGGATAGGGATAGGGATAGGGATTGGGATAGGGATAGGGATAGGGATAGGGATAGGGATGGGGATGGGGATAGGGATAGGGATAGGCATAGGGATAGGGATAGGGATAGGGATAGGGATAGGGATAGGGATAGGGATGGGGATAGGGATAGGGATAGGGATAGGGATAGGGATAGGGATAGGGATAGGGATAGGGATAGGGATAGGGATAGGGATAGGGATAGGGATAGGGATAGAGATAGGGATAGGGATAGGGATAGGGATAGGGATAGGGATAGGGATAGGGATAGGGATAGGGATAGGGATAGGGATAGGGATAGGGATAGGGATAGGGATAGGGATAGGGATAGGGATAGGGATAGGGATAGGGATAGGGATAGGGATAGGGATAGGGATAGGGATAGGGATAGGGATAGGGATAGGGATAGGGATTGAGATAGTGATAGGGATCGGGGAAGTAGGTTTGTCGCGGCGAATATATGTAACTATAACTTTTATTCAGAGAATAGACAATTTTTTGTTATTCGCAGTCATTAAGATGGAGTCTAAGATAATGGTTAGCAATACGGTAATCAAAGACTTTTCTTTAGGCTTCATAGGAATAAGTTTTAGCAGAACAACGTCTGCCGGGTCAGCTAGTCAATGTATAATAATGAAGTAATGTATTTTTTTTTTTTTGAAAATAAGTAGTTTATTTTAATAACATACACACCCAGAAAAAAAATAGTGTGAAATCAACCAAAAATCAACAAATTTTGTGGTTAATTTTTTTCAACACGATGCTTAATGTATGCCATCATGTAATCGTGTAAATTTAACACTACTGTCCAGTGTTAGTTTAACAGGATGACAACTGTAGAATTAACACTAAAAAGTATTGAGTCTTCCTGTTGATTTTACAATTTTAACTAGTTAATGTTACAATTTAAGCTGGTTAAATTAACACGAAATGGTCCTGTTGAATTAACAATAACATCTTTTTGATTTTACATTAAATTTATTGTTAAATTGAAAGAGTTTTTAGTGCTTAGCACGAAATTTTTATTTTTAATTCAATTTTTAATTGTTGGGGTAAGTGGAAAAAAATTCAACAACTATTTACAGCGAAGGTTGAGTGTATAGCTATTTCACGAAAAACCATTTTCGATCATCAGCACTCTTTTCGGAAGTGGATGCATCCGGTGCATCCACTTCCGAAAAGAGTGCTGATGATCGAAAATGGTTTTTCGTGAAATAGCTATACACTCAACCTTCGCTGTAAATAGTTGTTGAATTTTTTTCCACTTACCCCAACAATTATTGTTAAATTAACTAGAAGATCTTGTTGATTGTACAATTTATTTTTTTAAATAAAAAAACATATAAAACATAAACAACACGCACAACTGACCAAATTGAAGGCGTCCTTCTCATACGAACACAAATGTACCGGCGATAGTTTATACATGGGCGATAGTACTATCACTTGCACCGAGTAATGTTTGGCTGCTAATGCAACAACCGCATGCTGCACGCAAACCCCCATTCGCTAAAAAACCTCCTCGTGATATTGCAACCTATGAAGAGGAAAAATAAAATATTGAACATTAAATACTTTTAGAAATAAAAATGTAATCCTCTTTTAACTCACCTGCAAACTGAAAATATAAATCGAAAACCCACTATCGCGAACTGACAATGATGCTAAACTCGCATCACTGCCACGGCACAAAATTTTCCTTTTTTTTTTTTTAAAAAATAATTTGCGTTTTGCACGAAAATCAGACTTCAAATGATCAAAAAAATTATGTATGTTTCAAAATAGTTTTGACATTCTTTTTTAACACTTTTTTTAGATTACATTGACACTATGATCGTGTTGAATAAATCAAAATTACAAATGACGTTTATGTTTGAACATTGTTTCGTGTTATATCAACCAAATTTTATTGTTAATTGTGGTTCTTGTTGTTCTCACATTTGTTTTCATGTTGTATTAACACCAAAATTGGGACGTCATTTTTCTAACATTTTTTTTTAGTTTATATTGACACTATCATCATGTTAAATAAACCAAATTCCAAATGACATTTAGGAATAAAATTTTATATTTGAATCATCTTGTATATTTTAAAATTTCTTCATGTTGTATCAACAATAAAATTTGGTTGAATTTACCAAATTTTCAGATGACAGTTACAAAGCCAAAATCATGTTTCAAACATCGTGTAATTTGAAAAAAATTGTTGCTGTTCTATGTGTAAAGATCGATCATGTTAATTTTACATGAATCGTGTTGATGATTATTTTATTTATTTTATATGTATATACCAAAAATATATGAATTAAACTAGATTTTGTGATTTTATTTTTGTTTATTAATCTATTTTCTACAATTCAAATGCTTACTGTTAAAATCACATACAGCTTTAAGTAAATTTTGGTTATAATTAAGTTTTTCTGAGGATATTTTGTATCTGGACCAGGATTGCAAAAAATCAAAATGCACCGATTCCATGGCTTGTCTTGGTGCAAGCGCTAAAATTAACAGCTTTTTAACTCCTCCTTCTTTAAATTTTGCTTGTCCAATGCCGTCTACGAACTTGCGTCGCTTTGAAATGGATTGTGTGGTATCCTCGTGTTCTATATTTTGTACTGATAGACATACCTTGAGGAATCCACCCCCACCATCTATACCAAATTTGTAATGCACGTCATTTGTCAGTCTTTCTTCTTTTATACGTAGGAGGAATGCATTCAGATTTTCAACGAATACAAAAGGTTGCTTGATTTCCTTCTCAACTTTTTTCTTAATATTTAGGAAAGCTATCTCTTCCACACTGAAATGTGAGTCTAGCTTATGAATATTTTCAGAAAGTGATTTTTGCAAACCTGGCTGTAAACATTTGCGAGATTTTGTAGCCACTCGGATATCTGAAGCAATTCCTTCAGTTACATTAGAACTTAAATTACACAGTGCTACAAAATCAGAAAAAAAAATATGCAGGGGCTCTCACATGGTTCTTTGGTTTCGTCATGGTCCATAAAACACTACCTCATTTGCGGTTTTTCACCATCACTTCGTTTTTAAATTTTTTGAGTACAAATATAATACAACTCTGAAATTATTGAAATTACAACTTCGAGATGCTATAACTTTCTTGTTTTTTGATCGAATTCAATTTTTTTTCTTTTATTTGAAAGACGCTACTTTTACCTTTCAAACAAGCAAAATAGTTTGCAAATCGACCTAAAAATGACCAATTTTTGGTCTTTTATTCAAAAAAAAAAATAAAATTTTTTAAAAATATTGGTTTTCGGCACGTTTTTATTGGATTTTGAAGTTACAAACAATGGGTTTTAAACCTTTATAACAAAATACATAAAATCAGCTTTTCAAAAAGCAAAAGTAAATTAAAATTGATTCAGAATTACGGTATTAGTGTTTCATAAAGTGAGTAGTTTTTTGTTTTTTTTTTTTATACCTTCCATGAGAATGAAATGGTATTATAACTTTGTGCCAAAAATTTTTTGTCGAAAGTAAAAGAAGGAAGCGTGGGGGACCCACCAAAATATATACCGATATGATCAGAATCACGAGCTGAGTCGATTAAGCCATGTCCGTCTGTCCGTCCATCCGTCTGTGTGAACGCAAACTAGTCCCTCAGTTTTTGAGATATCTGAATGAAATTTGAAATACAGGTAGGTTGTTATATGCAGCTCATCGTTTGTCGGAATCGGCCGAATCGGACCACTATAACATATAGAAAACAACCGATTATTCAGATATACATATATGAAAATTTTGGGGTGTAATTTCTGCATAGCTTCCCCATTTAAACAGCTAAGGACATGAAACTTTGAAGTATTTGTACCCATATTGGCCTAAACAAGGTTACCGAAAATTGTCAAGATCGGACCACTATAACATATAGTTACCCTACAACCGATTGTTCAGATATACACATTTTGGTGTATAACTCCTCCATTTTAACAGATAATGACATGAAACTTTGAAGTATTTTTACCGATATCGGCCCAAATAGAGTTACCGAAAATTGTAAAGATCGGACCATTGTAACATATAGCTCCCATACAACCGATTGTTCAGATGTGCACATTTTGTCGTATAACTCCTCCATTTAAATAGCTCAGACACCATTTTTTCTAATAAATCCTTCCATAAATAATCCACACAATTGAAATTATAAATTATACGTACTAAATCAGGCTATGTAAATACATGCATAGGTAACTTTTCATTTCCCCACTCATGAAAGGTATGAAGTCTTCGGTACGGCCGAAGGCAGCCGCGCTTTTACTTGTTTCGATTAACTAAGGGAATATTTATAGTATTTTTTTCACCAACTACAAACGATGTACGTGGAGCCCAATCCTTTTGTTTGTAGTGTAGGCTAATTGCTCGGCTGTCCCATTCGCAGAAATAGCATGGATACTTCGTATTTCCACCCTGAATACCATTTAAAATATTGAGTACCTTGAAGTCAGCTACAATTAGCCATACTGTCATATAATTCTTTAATATCGGTAGCGTAGGCCATTGGGACTGATGGATATATGCCAGTGTTGTGTAAAAGCACAGCCTTCAAACCATAAAAATTAAATGAAACTAGAATATGTAATTACATAATAAACATTTCAAGTGTACTTTTTGTTGAACCGTCGATGAATAGACGCCAATCTCTTGGGAAAAAATTTAAAGTAGGTAAACTGACCAATTCTGACAAGTAACAAAGAGCAAACTCAGATAGCTCTATACTCAGTTTTGTGAAAGTTCATACCTACTTTGTATGCAAATATTAATCAATAAAAAAAAAAAAACATTTTTAAAACACAAAAACAAAGGTTTACTCACTTTATGAAACACTACTACCGTAATATTGATTCAATTTTAATTTACTTTTGCTTTTTGAAAAGCTGATTTTATGTATTTTGTTATAAAGGTTTAAAACCCATTGTTTGTAACTTCAAAATCCAATAAAAACGTGCCGAAAACCAATATTTTTAGAAAAATTTTATTTTTTTTTTTGGAATAAAAGACCAAAAATTGGTCATTTTTAGGTCGATTTGCAAACTATTTTGCTTGTTTGAAAGGTAAAAGTAGCATCTTTCAAATAAAAGAAAAAAAATTGAATTCGATCAAAAAACAAGAAAGTTATAGCATCTCGAAGTTGTAATTTCAATAATTTCAGAGTTGTATTATATTTGTACTCAAAAAATTTAAAAACGAAGTGATGGTGAAAAACCGCAAATGAGGTAGTGATTTATGGGCCATGATGAAACCAAAAAACCATGTGAGAACCCCTGCATTTTTTTGGTGTAGCACAGTGTTATATTTCTAATTGTTGGGGTAAGTGGAAAAAAATTTCAACAACTATTTACAGCGAAGGTTGAGTGTATAGCTATTTCACGAAAAACCATTTTCGATCATCAGCACTCTTTTCGGAAGTGGATGCACCGGGGATTGAACGTTAACGTTAATGTTGAAAATGAAAAAGGCAAAAGTGGGGAAAATCCAACAGCTTGCACAGAGTCTCAATGGCCGAGTGTGTTTATGCGTTGGGTCATTGCGGCTGAAGATGGAATGGACTCGGGTTCAATCCCCGGTGCATCCACTTCCGAAAAGAGTGCTGATGATCGAAAATGGTTTTTCGTGAAATAGCTATACACTCAACCTTCGCTGTAAATAGTTGTTGAAATTTTTTTCCACTTACCCCAACAATTAAAAATTGAATTAAGATAAAAATTTCGTGCTAAGCACTAAAAACTCTTTCAAGTAAAATTATATTTCGTTTGAATTGTCAGCATATCCTTCACGGAAATAATTTGATTATTCACTTTCTCTGGTCGCACTGTAACTCGTAATTTTCTACCGCCTTTCGGTTGTGATAAATGTAACGGTATATTTTACAAGTATTTTCAAAAACAAGCGTTTCCCAAAAAAAAAAAAATCCATGTGGATCACTTTTTCGCTTAATCAGTACATTATTTATAACTGTGATAGTTTCGATATATGTCTGAATATATTTATTTATACATGTAGAAATATATACACATCTATATGTGAATAACTTTTCATATACATGCTCATTTATACCACAAACGCGAAAATTTTGGCTGAAAATCGTAAAAGTGGCCGCATTTAAAATCGGCACTTGCTACGATTTCAAACTTCACAAATTCTGACTTGGGAACCTTCCCTCTATATAGTCTAAACGGAAATTCCATCGTACCAGACCGTTTCAGCTAAACTAGGTTCAAGGACACCGTGATGTATGTAGGAATGTACATAACTTTTTTTTCTACATTCGATTTTTGTTTAAATATTACCGTTTACATAAAATTTCCTTTGTCTCACATTCTTTTGCGCATACCCAATAAGCACAACGGATTCGCCTCGAATTCTTGGCGGATTCGCTTTCTCTGATTATGTTATCGCGGCAATAGTTCGCGGTGATAGATCGGCGAATCCGAATTCGCAGGCATGTCACCTATCACTAGCGATTCGAGAATTTGTTCATTCTCGGATTACTGACGATTCGAATTTTTTATCATTAGCGATTCGAGAATTTTTAATTTCTCTGATCGTTGGCGATTCGAAAATTGGTTCATTGGCGATTCGAGATTTTTTTATAAATGGCGTTTCGAAAAATTAAAAGTTCAGAGTTTGGTTTACTGGCAATGGGTTAAATCCGTATAAAATAATACAAAGCACTTAAAATATTTTTATAAAGAAAGTTTGACTTTCATGAAATAACAAAAGCTTCTCAAATAAATTTAAGCAGTAAATAAAGTTCCCTTATTTAAACAATTTTGAATTGTTTTTTCTACATACTATTTTACTATAAACTGATTTGATCTAATTTCGCGAACTCGCCTAGAATTCGCCACGATAACATCTGCGGATCTGTGATAATCGAGTTCAGCTATAAATGTAAAATTTCAGAAATATAATGATTTTTTAGTGCAAAGCAACTTAAAAAAAAATAGAAAAAAAGGATATCGCGAAAATTGATTTTCGCGAACTCGCCTCGAATTCGCCGCGATATCGTCCTCGCGTCTGTGTTTATTGGGTACGCTAAGTTTTTAGGTTGTGTATACTCTGCATGTGTTCTTCCATTTTGTTTGCTTTGTTTTAATTTTTTGTTTTGATAAGCTGAAACACACGCCTTTTGTTTGTCGACTCGAAAAAAGTGTATGCCATAGGCTGTGTTAAAATTTTTTTGTCACACTTTCATAAAACCAGTCAATTGTTGTACTTGTTTGTTTGCAACTATCGATCCCATACGCTGCGAGTTATTGTGGCCTACATATAAATACATATCTCCTCCATAATATCTTTGAAGCCATTGAACTGAATTTAAGTAAACAGAATATTTGTCCACCTTCGAATGTGCTTGATGCTTTTATTTTTGATATGAAAAGGAGATTGTTTTTTTTCACTTTATACATGAACTAGCAAATACCCGTTGCTTCGCAATGAGGTAATAATAGTTAACCAAAGTCAAGTCAACTCAACTCAAATCAAGTCAAGTCAAGTCAAGTCAACTCAAGTCAATTCAAGTCAAGTCAAGTTAACTCAAGTCAATTCAAGTCAATTCAAATCAAGTCAATTCAAGTCAATTCAAGTCAAGTCAAGTCAAGTCAATTCAAGTCAAGTTAACTCAAGTCAATTCAAGTCAATTCAAATCAAGTCAATTCAAGTCAAGTCAAGTCAAGTCAAGTCAAGTCAAGTCAAGTCCCAGTCAATTGTTGTACTTGTTTGTTTGCAACTATCGATCCCATACGCTGCGAGTTATTGTGGCCTACATATAAATACATATCTCCTCCATAAGATCTTTGAAGCCATTGAACTGAATTTAAGTAAACAGAATATTTGTCCACCTTCGAATGTGCTTTGATGCTTTTATTTTTGAAATGAAAAGGATAGTTGTTTTTTTTTCACTTTATACATGAACTAGCAAATACCCGTTGCTTCGCAATGAGGTAATAATAGTTAACCAAAGTCAAGTCAACTCAACTCAAATCAAGTCAAGTCAAGTCAAGTCAACTCAAGTCAATTCAAGTCAAGTCAAGTTAACTCAAGTCAATTCAAGTCAATTCAAATCAAGTCAATTCAAGTCAATTCAAGTCAAGTCAAGTCAAGTCAATTCAAGTCAAGTTAACTCAAGTCAATTCAAGTCAATTCAAATCAAGTCAATTCAAGTCAATTCAAGTCAAGTCAAGTCAAGTCAAGTCAAGTCAATTCAAGTCAATTCAAGTCAAGTCAAGTTAACTCAAGTCAATTCAAGTCAATTGAAATCAAGTCAATTCAAGTCAATTCAAGTCAAGTCAAGTCAAGTCAAGTCAAGTCAAGCCAAGTCAAGTCAAGTCAAGTCAAGTCAAGTCAAGTCAAGTCAAGTCAAGTCAAGTCAAGCCAAGCCAAGTGAAGTCAAGTCAAGTCAAGTCAAGCCAAGTCAAGCCAAGTTAAGTTAAGTTAAGTTAAGTTAAGTTAAGTTAAGTTAAGTTAAGTTAAGTTAAGTTCAGTTAAGTTAAGTTAAGTTAAGTTAAGTTATGTTAAGTTAAGTTAAGCTAAGTTATGTTAAGTTAAGTTAAGTTAAGTTAAGTTAAGCTAAGTTAAGTTAAGTTAAGTTAAGTTAAGTTAAGTTAAGTTAAGTTTTCCGGGCTTATCTGGGTCCACTTGATGACCTTGTCTAGCCATCACCACAGCTCTATGTTGAAGCCGTTCCCAACACTTTTCATTTGATACCAATATCGCTCAAAAACACCCGGATCCGCATTTTGACCAATAACTGGGGACCCGGTCTAGGAAAATTTATGAATAGAACTCCATGTAAAAGCCTTGTTCAAAACCTTTCATTTCATACCAATATTGCTCCTAAACATTCCGGGTTAATCCGTGGTCACATTTTGAACCGTATTTGGGGACCCGGCCCAGGCATCACAAATAACATAATTCTACGTCGAAGTCCTCATCAAGACCTTTCATTTGGTAGCAATATCGCTCAGAAATATTCGAGGGTCATCCGGTCCACTTGTTGGCCCTTATCTGGAGACCCGACCTAGGCATCACTATTAAAATAGCTCAATATTGAAGTCCAGATCAAGACCTTCATTCGATACCAATATCGCTCAGACACATCCCGACGTCATCCAGATCCACCTTTCGACCCATATCAGGAGACCCAGCATGGAAATCATAATGAAAATTGGTCTGTGTTAAAGCCCTGCTCAATACCTTTAATTCCATACCAATATCGTTCAAAAACATTCCGGAATCATCTGGGTCCACATTCTTACCCAGACGGGGTAGGATGTCTAGGCATCACAATGAAAATAACTCTATGTTGAGGTCCTGCTCAACACCTTTCATTTGATACCAATATCGCACGTGTAGGTGCAGGCGTTCTTGAGTTATAGCATAGTATGCATGTGTAAACAGGTTTTTGATTGCCACCGAGACAAACCACAAACCGTGCAAAAACCAACATATGAGTCGCCTGCACTGCGCTGCCTAGCACGACTGCGACGCCTCCACTGAACACGGCAAATGACCAAACGAATCTGTCGATGCTTGCGCCTTTTTGAGTTTTTCGAAATTTAAAACCGGGAAAAAGGTATTAAAGTCTTGGAAATGCGCAAAAAAAAGTACATGGTTGTCGAGAATTTACCATTTGTGACATTTTAAAAAAAGAAATATTAAAATCGGTCCAGTACTTTTTGAGTTATCGCGTTACATACATTTTCCATACAATCAATTTTATATAATTAGTATAGATGAATGAATGTTTTGTTTGTTTTTTTTTTGTTACTTTGTGAAAATGTAAACTAGTCATTTGATAGATTTTTATTTTAAGGTATTAACTTGCACAACAATTTGATGTTTAATTTTAAATTATTTTGTGCCTTTTCTAACACCGTAATAGTTCTTACTCAAGCGTTATATACATATGTATGTATGTAAGCAGTTTATGCACTTCACTACTCACTTCATGAACTCTCGGCTGTCCAATCATCATTTATTGAAATTTGATGGTGAGTACGTACCTAGTTGTTACAGAAACACTTAGTAGTCATGGATTATGGATTTCATTACACTCTCGATCACGCCAGTTGGGTCACATAAATCATTTCGGTATCATTTCATAAAACTGCTGGAGTTCTTGAGAAGCTTGTAGAGGTTGCTAGTTATAATTTAATAAAATGTTTTTTTTTTCGTTAAATCCACTTAACCAGTATAAACTTTGTAATCTTTCATCATTTTCATAACTCTTCAGTGAAAACTTAAACTCACCTGCACAAAACTCTGTCAGCTGTAACAAGCCATTAACAAGAAGCAACAACTTATGCATTTTCAATGATCAACATCATAATCCCTGCTGTTGAGTGCTATTCACCAAGTGGCTTCAATTTGATTTTGCCACAAGAAAATCAACAACAAACCAAAGCATTAAAGCCAACATTAACATCAGGAACATATGTAGGTTTTTGGCGTGTTGGTGTTCTTGCTGTTTTTGTTTTCCGCGTTCATCTACTCCACCCAATTTTTAACTTCATATTTCATGTTTATGCATTTAATGCGATTTACGCCTTTTGACTAAGCAACTGCTTGAACCGTCAAGTAGCAGAAGCGTGTCTAAGAAAAAGTGGAAGTCTACGAAAAAGTAAGTAAATATTTAAGAGGAGAGAGATAGAGGTTAGTGGCAATCAAGTGATGCTGCAGTAAGTTTCTTCTTTTTTAAGCTTTTTTTGCAAATAAGCGGCCGAATTTAAAACGCAAATTGGCAGTGGTGGGTGACCGACCGTAAGTAATGTGTTTGCTAGCTAAAAGATAAATGCGCAAAGAAATCAAAAATTATCAGTAACATTGCAACGCAATATTTTTTTTTTGCTTATGCTTGGATTAGTTGATCAGCACAGTCTTATTTTGGTAGAATGCATATGAAAACCAAAAATATTGCTCATAAATTTGCGCTTCTGCCTGTTAGAGAAAGATAAGGGAAATCGGTCAATTGTAAAGTGTTTAGCGACAAATGTGGACAATTTTACTTTTAAAAATGAGATATGCACATACACATAATTGCCGTAATAAACTTGAATCCTTCAAAGCATGGACAATGTGTGTACATCCATACGTATGTGTGTATATATGGGTCTACATAGTTACATACGCCAGTAGGTCCCAAGGTACCTACTACAAATCATCAATAATTTCCTCCTTATATTTCCTTTAGGGAACATAACAACTTCCATGACTATACCCCATGACTAACGCACGGTGATGGCTGCCTTAGCATAAATTACTTTGTATAGTAGAAAAGGAAAGGAATTGAAAATTGTTCGTAGGCGTTCGGGCTTCCATTCCAAGCCGCATGCTTTTTTCATAAATATACATATGATACCTTTGTTTGCCTTTTTTAAACTGTGAGCGCTGATTATACAGTTGCTACCATTTAACTTGGTTATGCACTTCATTTGTATAAATTTACTGTTTCGGTTAACTCTTCTCAACTCCTACTTTAGTTAGTGGAGAAATGATCTGTGCCAATACAGAAATTTAATGATGGTTTTTTGACCAAGGGCAAGAGATTACTAGAATTTTTATTGCATATTTTACCTAAGATTTTATTTAGTAAAAAATAAATTAAAAAGGAAGTGTAAAGAAAGTGTTTAAGTAAACCAAAATCCTTAATGCAAAATGACGTCGGGGGGTCGTTTAATTGACTTCCTTATTCCAGCTTATTTATGTTCAAATATGTATGTTTGATGTACAAGCAAATAACTGCCCCTCCTCTCGCCACTGTGGCAACTATACATATAGTTGTCAAAATTAATTGATGTTTTTCATTTTAATCCAGTTGAGGTTTGTTGTCTGCCGTGTTTTTCCTCAAAGCAAATTGATATATGAAGGTGGAATGAGTTTGTGTACTAAGTATTATCTTTCCATCCACATCTGCTTTTTTCATTCCACTATTCCATTACTTGAGGCAATATAGCTGCATGGAAAGTTACACAGCAAGGAAGAGCACATTAAGCTATAAAAACTGATTTGATTTTGACAGACTGCAGAAATGAAATTTTTTCTGGCAAAAGGGACCTTTAAATAACTTAAATGCCCGTTTTTGGGTATTTAACTTTAAAGGAACTTTTATCTTCAAAAAGACTTTATGAAATCGATCAGTAAATTAAAGGCTCCTTTAGAATTTAAAGGAACTTTTAATTTGATTATGAAATCGGCCCTTACTTAATTTTAAAATTTATTGAGAAAAAGTAAAAAAAAAAACGGAAAAGCAAAAGTTTACAGACGCTTTTCCCTTAATGAAATTTATTTGTTTTATTTTGATGCGGCAAATTTCCTTGAAACGAATATCTTCCAATCAAATTTAACCCTTAAATACTAATGCCGTTTTCGTTTCTGGAAAAAATGTTGCCCTGCTTGATTTTCTTAGACATATTGTAAGCTTGTGTGGTAATTTCAGCGAATATTGACCTCTAGCTAATTCAGAGGGCATCATTATCTACAAAACCAGCCATTTAAAACGAAGACAGGTTATGTATTGTGGACAGGTTACG